>JAGPOW010003316.1:182851233-182867546 GCA_030014935.1 Caiman crocodilus
CATAAATCCAATGTCTATATTTAGTCCATGATTTTTAGTATCCAGGAGGTTGATGAAGTGGAGTTCATAGGCTCGTCTCTGGGAAGTGTTTTGTAAGTTCCCTTTGAGGATCAGGACAGAGAGATTGGAGAGAGAGTGGATTTCTTGTGAGAAATGTGCCCCCACCGGTTATTGGGTATTCCTGTCTTTGATGGATTTCTGGTGTGCGTTCATTCTGGTGCGCGGTTGTTGTTTGGCCTCTGCTACGTATTTTCCACCAGGGCATTTGGTACATTGAATGAGATATATCACATTTCTGGAGGTGAAGCTCTGAGACCCAGGAATGCTTACAAAACACTTCCCAGAGATGAGCCTATGAACTCCACTTCATCAACCTCTTTGATACTAAAAATCATGGACTAAATATAGACATTAGATTTATGACATTTTATAACCTGCCTGACATCTGACTCCCCAGGTATCTCTCCCCTATTCATCCCCCTTCTCTCTACTTCCCCATCCTCCCCAGCCTGTCTCTCACCCATTGACTCCGACTCCTCAATCTACATTTTCACTGACTGCCTGTCTTGCATGCAGCCCAGCCCAGCCCCTGGCTTCTTTACTTTTCATTCCATCCAGGAAGAGCACACACCAACTGCTGCAGCTTCCTTAGCCTGACGAAGGGTTTTTGAATCCGAAAGCTCACTTAATAATTGTTTTCCAACTATTTAAGTTGATCTAATAAAAGATATCAGATTCACCCAAAGAACTTTGTCTGCATATGTCCTTAGACCAACATGGCTACACCCTACACCCCTGTGACACATGATATAGGTTTTCTGCAAAATACAGTGAGGGGTGGGGAAATGGTGGCTGAGACAAATGGAGATCTGCTGGCCTGTCTAGACTGGTTAGTTTGTGCTGTCATTGAGGAGTACAGCTGTATTTCTGCATGTTGCTCTCCTGTTGTTTTACATGACCACATTAGTTATTTCTACTTGTTCCCCCTGACACTGCCTTGGAGTTATCAGTTGTAATTAATTTATATTAGCAAAGACCATTTACATTTGCCATAACAGTTCCCTAATCCCCTCAGGCTTCTCAAATATTAAACAGATGCCATAGTAAGATACATTGCTGGGGTTTTACTCCCATCTTTAGTTTTTTGAGGGTCCCAAGGGCACGTCGATAACCCAGCAGCATCAGTCTATGGTTGAGATGGCCTCAAGTATTCCCTGTCCACTTGTTCCCACAGACATGCTCCAAATCCAGAATTAAACCAGTGCAACTGCTCGGGGAAACCATTTGTAGCTGGTCTCAGGACATTGCTTTCCATGATGCTTGAGAGCAGCTGCTGAACTGTGGACCCAGAGTGTCCTCCTTATATGCTTGTGCAGTATGTCAGTGATCAGGGTATGTCTGGGGCATACCAGTGCTTCGCTGTAGACATTCCCTAAATCTATGTGGTAACACATTTAATAAAGGAGAATCAAGATGGCCTACCCATTTCCACCCTTCGCCTAATGCAGCTTCTTGATTTAGGTGGGATTTTTTTCACATAGCAATATGCCAGTCCAATTGATTATAATAAGTTATCTTTGGGAACAGTCAGGCTCTTGCCAGGAGGAATAAAAGGGTAAGTTTATTATTCTCTCAGTTGGATGGAAGCATCTATTTTTTTTCACACTTGTGTGCACACACACATTATTAGCAGAAAAGCATGTCCTGTCCCCTTGACTACAGTCAAATCCAGTGAATTGTGATCCAAATGTGCCCAGTCAGATGTGGGAATAATTTTATTTTGCATAATTGTTCTATCGCTCATAGCTCATTTTACATAGCTAATATCTGGGGCCTTGTCAGTAGAAAAAAAGAAAAATGCAAACCACTGATTCGAAATCTTTGCCACTGGCCTTCGGTTAGGGTTTAACTGAAGCATTTAAATGGATATTTCTCAGCTGTGCAAGACCAAAAACTTTGCATGCAGAGAATCACAAAACATAAATCACATACTTCATGCTCTACCACTACGGGCTAATTGTATTGATTTGCTACAATTTTAATTTCCAGCAAACCATCCTGAAAATCTGATTGCCATTCGGTGAGGTATGTGAAATGCATTTGATGGCCATGGTCCATTTCCAGGTAGACAAGCTTCTACAGCACAAAAATCCTGTTGGGGCTTAATAGTATGCAAGTAACAAAGACTGTGGGTAGACTGGCATGTAAATCAAAGTTACATCTACATAGCAAAATGAAAGTGGGTTTGCAGCTGCGGTAGGTATTCTGACTTCAAGTTAGTAGTAGAGGGTAACATAGAAGTGAATGCACACTGATACAAGTTTCAGAACGGGCAAGATACCCAGATTTTCTGCCAGGCCTGATTAGCCCAGGTTGAGCCTGTGATGCCACATCTCTACAACTCTTGTTCCTCCAACTTGTTACTCACACTAGCTAGATTACTGTAAACCTGGAATGTATGAGTGTGCTCATGCTGCATTAACACTTCCAGGTTCAAAGCATCTTCGGGCATTTTCCCAGTCTACGGTTGAACCACATTGTGAAAGAGACTTACACTGCTGTTGTCTGTTCCACCTGTTCAGAAGACACACACAAAGGCCTTCAGAGTCAGGTACTGTCAAGGTGGGATGTTTTAAGTATACTAAACTCACCAATTCCTAGTTCAAGATACAGAGATGTGTGAAGGTGCCATACACCTTTAGGTTTTCTTCCAGATTTGTTATAACTGGATTGAGCTAGTGACTGCGAGTTCAGAGAGCCACTCAGATTCTCAGTAGGGCTGCCTTAGAAGATGAGGTAACCTGCCTCCCACGGCAGATTTGTGATGGATGGATGGATGGATGGATGGATGGATGGAGAGCATAAATGTGTGAGAGGAGATATGAATAGAGGGAGAATGTGGGGAGAGATGGGAAACTGTAAGTATGCTTGCAAAAGAGAGTTATGAATAGGAAGAAATCTTCATTTACAGTGTTTTCCTTAATCTTGGGCCATCCATTTATTTACTAATTTTGTAACAGGTGCCTAATAGATTTGAGTGTTCTTGCTCAGAAGAACATCACTGTGCCAACCTCAAAAGTTCAAATGCCACAAATTGGCCTACAGATAATCACAAGACTGTCTTAAAAATCATGACATTTAAAAACATTGTAATATATTGATGCTCTTATTTGCCTTGTGGTTTGAGAACTCAGGGTTCCCTTGGTTGTAGCTTCAGGCTTTTCTCTGAAAGGAGTGCCCGGATACGTCTGAAGCCTTTTGGTGGTTGTTGCTTTGTAATTTGGTTTTACTTTGATTTGTTTTTTCATCTTCTTTTTCTCCCTCCAAATGAAAGCTGAGATTCGTTCTAACTGGCACGACTGGAGCATACCAAACAAGTTTGACAAAGTATACATAAGAAGGGCCTAAGGAGGCAGAAGATGATATAGAATAGGGCTTCAGTGACAAGGTGGAATAGCTCTTCAGTAGGTACTTCTGCATGAGACACTGACTGTTTAGTTGATACTACACAGTCATTTCGTACTCATATAAAGTTGTATAAACAAGTACTAAATGACTGCACAGTAACCCAAGTTCCTGTGCAGTAGTCCTGACGAGAATCTTTTTCATGATGCTACTGCACAGTGGCCTAATACTACTGTGCATTAACATTGCATCACTGTTGTTACCACACAATGTTACTGCATAGTAGTATCAGGCTTCTGCGCAGTCAGTTTTTCATGGCCAGTGACAGCTGTAAACCTCTCCTCCCTAAGCTTTCCTTGGACTGATGTCTCCAAACCCCTTTGGGTTGTAAGACCAAAGGTTTTAAGTCGCTTTTGCCAGGTACAGCATTGTGAGCTGTGGCCAACTTTTGCAATTTTATTGGCTTATTTTACTGTGTTCAGCAAGGGAGATGACTAATTAAAAAAACATATCTGGCAGAGAAGAGTACAAAAGGAGTAAATATGTGTGTGTGTGTGTGTGTGTAACTAATGGAGAAAACAGGAAGCTGAGAGAGATGCCTGTAAAGTAGAAACTACCACTTGTTTGAAAAAAAAAATCAATAAAGGAAGAAAAAGAATACAGGGAGAAATCAATGTTTGAGAGTTAACAACAATAGGAAGTTCTTAAGGTATATAAGGAGCAGAAGGAATCCTAAAAATATGATTGGTCTATCATTAGATGGAAATAAAAGAAATGTCAATAATAATGTAAAAAAGCCAAGTGTTAAATACATGTTTCTGCCTGTATTTAGAGAAAAACCAAGTGCTGAAGCCATATCATATAACAGTGATGAAAAGCTTTGTTACAACTGAGAAAGATGTCAAACAACAACTACTGGCTATTATTTAAAAAAAAATTAAATCTAGATAAATTGCATCAGAGAGTTTTAAAAGAGCTGGTAGCTTTCTGGATCATTATTGTTTATTCTGAGAAAGCCTCAGGACTTGGGGAATGTCCTAGAGGACTGAAAGAAAGCTAATATTGTGCCTGTGTTTTGAGGGGTATACAGTAAGATGCATATAATTATAGGCCTGTCAGCTTGAAATTCATCCCAGGCAAAATAATGAAACAGTTGATATGGGACTCAATTAATAAAAAACTAAAGAAGGGTATTATAATGAATGCCAATCAACATGGGGTAATGGAAAATAGATCTTGTCAAACAAACTGACATCTTTTTATATGGAATTGCTAGTTTGGTTGATAAGGGTAATGGTATTGATGTAATATACAATATATTTAATATTTAAAGAATTTGACTTGGCATCACATAAGAGTTTGATTAAACAATCTAGAGTGATTCAAATTCAACCTGGCATATATTAAAAAGAATAAAAATTCTTCTGTTCATAGGTCTTCAAATGTATGTGTATTTATATATATATATATATATATATATATTATATGGAGAATTATCAATGAGTGCCACATCATGGCCTCACCCTGGGATGGCTATGACGTCCCTAGGGCACTGTGATCATGCTGGCTCCGCCTTATGGGCCTACTAATCTCGCCTGCCACATCTTGCTGATATAAATGATGAATTGGGAGGCTGCCTTTAAGTTGCTGCTCAGTCACAGTCCTGACAGACTCCTCTAAACCCTGTGGACTGCTGGACCCCTTTATTGGATCCCATACTCAGGAGGTGCCTTATGATACCCCCAAGCTGTATAGGCTGTATGCGCAACTCCAGAACCACCTTTTTATCACACCCACGCATGGCAGATGTTATGTAGACATTGTCTTCTTGTGTTGAGGCCTCAGCTTAGTCTGCCTCAGTAACTGCACCTTCTCTGGCACTGGGGTCTCCACACTGTAGTGTGCCCCAATGAGGCCGCCTCCTCCCCAGGTAGCTTCAGCCTGGTTCACTGGTTTAGATAACAACAGAAAGCACAAGCCTCTGGGCTACAACACAACAATAACATAGGGCCCACCCTCTATCCCTTTTAAGAAGGCAAGCTTCTCTCTCATTTTTATGGGCCTCCTCCCAACCAGCATTTTTGAGCTCCTATAGCCCCTTAATCCTACCATGATGAGAACAAGCTGTCAAGCATCTCCAAGTAGCTTCCTTCCCCCTCGGCTGCTGCTGGAGAACTAACTCTCTAGTCCCAGGCCTGGGGTTTATACATGCCCAGGGCCCTGCCTCCTCCTGGTCAGCTGACTGCATGCGGGTGCTGGTTAATTCCCTCATTATCCTGCTGCCACAGTAACCTGCACCTGTGGGGTTTCTGCCTGGCTGCAAGGGCCCTCTCTCTAGGCAGTTTCTGCCCTTAAAGGAGCGGGCACCTTAGTGCCCTGTGACAATGAGTAAGTGTAATTTCCAGTGGTTCATGCATGGATTGGTTCTTGGCTATTTCATATTCTTATTGATGACCTGGAATAGATGAAATACAATTCTTACTAAGATTTGAAGTTGACACACAGATTGGGGGGAAATGAAGATAATAGGTTACTGATACAAACTATCTCGATTATGTAATAAGTTAGGTACAAGAAATGAATAGGCTTTAAGTTGCACAAATGTAAAGCTGCTTCAGCTAGGAAAAAAGAATAGAAGCCATGGGGTTCAGGCTGGAAGACCCTTAGAAGATAGGGTCTTTACCCTGGGAATAAATGATGCAGAAAAAGAGCTAGGGGCCATAATGGATGATTAGTCGACTATGGGCTCACAGCCTAATGCTGTGGCTAAAAAAAGACTGTCTTTGGACCCTTTCCTTGGCTGAATAATACTGAGTAGCAGTAGAGGGTATGTTGTTTATCCATGGTGTAACTGCTAGGGGTGTGTGAAGTGGGCTGTATTTGATTCAGATTTGGCCTGATTCGGGGTTCAGTGATTCAATTAATTCATTTAGAAGATTAAGTTCTGATTCGGAGAATCAGCAATTCAGCCATAGACGCAGCTTTATGTTTTTCTACATGCCTCCAGGTACGAGGCGTGGCTCATGAATGCTGAGATGGTGGAACAGATGGAACGTCCCAGAGGAGCGCTGGGGGTCCACTGCTGAGCATGTGGGGGATCCCCCTGTACTCCACTGGCTCAGTGTTTGGCCATGGAGGGACCCTGGGTGCCCCCCAGACCCAGGAGGCACCAGTCACCAATCTGGAGGGGGTGGGGGGAGTTCTCTGCATGTTCCACAGCAGACCCAGAAGTGGACTGTAAGTGTTTCTAGTATACTTCTGGGTACGCTGCTGAGTGCACTGGGGACCACCACTCCCTGCCCCCTGCTTCTGTGGGATGCTCCATCCACCCCACCAGATCAGCATTCATGAGCTGCCTGGTACCTTGAGGTATGTAGAAAAAGCATAAAGCCGTGTCTACGTCCAAATCATTGAATCTCTCCAAATCGAATGGCTTCCGATTTGATTCAGAGAGCTTAATGGTTCTCCTGATTCAGTTCAGATTCAGAGATTTGGCCACTGAATCAGGCCGAATCTCCACCAAATTGAATCAGCAACTGAAGCTGTGCACAGCCCTAGTAATTGCTAGTTGAATACACAAATTATGGCATCCAGAAGTATGCTGCAGAACTGGAGATAATGCAGAGAAGACCAGCAAAGGACTAAAAGTTAATAGATTCATAGATTTTCATAGACATTAGGGCTGGAAGGGACCTTGGAAGATCATCAAGTCCAGCCCCTGCCCTAGGGGCAGGAAGTCACCAGGGGTCATAGGATCCCAGCAAGATAAACATCCAACTTTTTCTTGAAGGCATTCAAAGTAGGTGCTTGAACCACCTCTGGTGGCAGTCTATTCCAAACCTTGGGGGCTCAGACAGTAAATAAGTTCTTCCTTATGTCCAGCCTGAAATGGTCTTGGAGGAGTTTATGACCATTTGACCTTGTCATTCCTTGGGGTGCTCTGGTGAAAAAATGTTCCCCCAGATACTGGTGAGCACCCCTTATAAACTTATAGGCAGCCATCAGATCAGCCCTGAGCCTGTGCTTTTCCAGGCTGAAGAGTCCCATAGCTCTCAGCCTCTCGTCATAAGGTCTGTTTTTCTGACTTCTGATCATGCATGTGGCTCTTCTCTGAACTCTCTCGCGCTTCTCCACATCCTTTTTGAACTGTGGAGCCCAAAACTGGATGCAGTACTCAAGCTGCAGCCCCACCAAGGCTGAGTACAGTGGGAGAATGACATCCTGGGATTTGACGGGAGAATGACATCCTGGGATTTGAGGAGTTTGTGATACAAGTTTTATGATGAGAGAACCAACCACCTCAATGGTGACTTATTTTCCATTTCTGAGTACCTACATGGATAACAGACATTTGGCAGTAAAGGGCTTTCACTGTAGCAAAGGTGTATAATAAAATTTAACAGTTGCACACTGAAGATAGACATATGTAAGTTTAGCACACACTTTCAATAGCAACTCTTGCTGTTATTAACCATTGATAATTTACCATTACCCAGTAATAAAGCACTGAGGCAACTTGCAAGTGAAAGCGAATCTGCCACAACCTCTGTAAATTTTAAATCTGGGTAAGATATATTCAAACAGTCAGTACTAGATCAAAGTACTGTAAAGTGGATACATAACTAGTTAGATCATTGTAATCAGCAAGTAGTCCTTAATAACACTGTGGGCACATCTACACATACATTTACTCTGACCTAGATTTACTATGTTGTAAACTAAGCTAGGGTAAGGGTTTTCAGGAAGGCATCTACATATGCAGGGATTAGGGAGAATATTTGTATGGAGTTCCCTACAGCCCTGCAATGGGTCCCTGCCACTAATGGGGAGAGTTTCAGCTCCCCCTGGCTGCTAGCCCAGGGACTGACTGAGAGGCACCAGCCCAGGAGACATCTGTCTTCTGGCCCTGAAGGGCTGGTTGCTGCTGGGGAGGAGGTAATGTCCCTCTCCCCCAGCAGCAAGGAGCTCCTGGCCCTGGCCCCCTAATCTTGGGCATTGGGGTTAGAAAGAGCTGCCGGGGAGGGACAGGTCCCAGCCCCCTGCCCTGATCTGCCAGTGATGCATCTAGCAGTAAATTGCTGCTAGCTGTCCCACTCGTGGATTGGGGTAGGGGTCTGGGACCTACTTCTCCCCTGCAGCTCTTTTCAAGCCCTGTTCCTCAATCATCTAATCAGGGCACAGGGCAAGGACCTGTCCCTGACCAGGATGGTTCCTAGCCAGCTCCAGGCTGCATGGGGAAGTCTGCATGGTGGAGCCTGGAGGTGGATGGAGACTGCCTGAAACACCTTCAGGCTACAAGTGCTTCCCTGTGCAGCCTGGGGCTTGCTGGGACCTGTCCCATTCAGAGGTAGGCTCCAGGCTTGGGAATCCACCTCCCCTGGACTCCACCTAACATCAACGGTGATGTTATCTGTCAGGGCCGGTGTCTGGCCCTTACTGACAATCGATTTCTTAAGGGCTATGGCTGTGAGCTAGTGGCCCTGGTATGGGCCCTGGTACGGGCACCAAGTATCCACTGCCAACCTTTGGTGTTCCCTGATTCATGGGATGTCGGCCTTCACACAGGCTTTGGGTCCCCTTGACAGGTTATCCCTTCCCCGGGTTCGGTACCTTTTGCCCATTGTCTGAACATGGGTTCTGGCTCCGTTGTCCTCACCAGTGTCCCAATCACCACTGCTGCTGGCCTCTGTCCACACCAGCCTCTTACATGACTCGCTGGGCCCTAGCTGGCCCACCTTGTCTCTCGTGGTTCCCTCTCTGGGGTGCCACCACGCCTCCTCTGCCGCCAGCCTCTTAGTCCTCTTCAACCTCTATGAGCCAGGTGGGAACACCTCTTCCTGTGCCCCCAGCTTCCTTCCTGCAAGGGCTTTTATCTTGGTGTGAGGTGGCTGCTTGGCTAATTGGCCCTGGCACACTTTTACAAAGCATGCCCACACAGGCGTGGGAGCCGTTCCTGGCAGCTGCCGGTGCAGCGTCCTGTCCCCTCTCTCCAGCTTCAGCTAAGTTTCCTTCACACACACCCCCGTTTAAGTCACCTTGGGGCGTTTCATCATCTATTTCTTTCTTCTTGATGCATCTCGATAAGAAATCAGAGATGTGATTAGCTGACCCTGCTCGATACCTTACTTTGAATTTAAATGGCTGGAGCAACAATGCCCAAATAACCCAATGGGCCTTGTTATGTTTAAACTTATTCAGCCATCGTAGGGGTGCATGATCAATAATCAGGTCGAACTTGTGCCCCATCAAGTAATATCTGAAATAGTTCACTGCTCACTTTATAGCTAAGCATTTCCTTTCAATGGTAGAATACCTGGTTTTCATGCTGTTTAACTTTCGACTAGCGAAGGCGATTGGGTGATCTACACCCCCTCACTCCTGGCAAAGCACAGCCCCTATGGCTGTCTCAGAGGCATCTGTTCATAGAATTAAAGTTTTTAAGAAGTTGGGTGTTTATGATGACCACCTCACTACACATCTTTTTTGACCTCCTCAAACCCTTTTTCCATCTTCGGTGTCCATTTTATGGGGCCCTGTACCTCCCCTTTTATAACCTCCATTAGCACTAAGGTTTTCTCCACGAAGCAAGGAATGAACCACCTGTAATAATTGGCTAATCCTAGGAAAGCCCTCATCTGTTCCTTTTTCTGCAGAGGAAGGTATCTTTGTATTATATCTATTTTACCCATTAGAGGACATATCTTACCTTGTCCTACTCTAAATCCTAACTAATTTGTCTCTCGCACTTCTAGGGCACATTTTTTTTGGTTTAATCATTAGGCCTACTCGATGTATTTCTTGCAACACTGCTTCCATGTAGCACAAGTGCTGTTCCCAGGTCCACGCATAAATTACCACGTCATCAATGTATGCTTCTGCATACATCATGTGTGGTGCTAGGATGTGGTCCATTGGAAGGTTGCAGCAGCCCCATGCAGGCTGAAGGGCATCCGCATAAACTCAGAGAGCCCCCATGAAGTGCTGAAGGTTGTCTTTGGCCGGTCTCTTCCTGTTACAGGGATCTGCCAGTATCTTTTTGTCGTGTTGATAGGGGAGATGTAGCTAGCTTGCCCTATCCTCTCTAGTAGTTCTTCTATATGCAACATGGGGAAGACATCAAATTTGGCAACCTCATTAAATTTCCGGAAATTGATGCATAGTTGGAGTGTGCCATTGCCCTTCGGCACTATTACCATTGGACTATGCCAGGGACTATGCAATGGCCTCATGATCCCTTGGTTCAACATCCTTTGTAACTCCTCCCAGACCTTCTCCTGTCAATGGTGGCGGACGGGTCTCCATCATTCCCGTATGACAACCCACTTCGGTGTTCATATCTCATATATCCCTTGGGATTGGCCAGGCCTCTCATCGAATGCTTCATGAAATTTCACCTCCATCGTTCCCAACTGACTGCGCTGGTGGGCATTGAGTTCTGCTCCATACATTGGCGGACCGCCTGGTTCTGGTTCATCTGGTAGCTCTTCTGCCTCTGGTCCTAGATCCTCCTTGGGGTCTTCAGGGCTTAACAGCCAGCCCTCCAGTTCCTGCCAGGCCCTTAAAAAATTGATATGGTAAATCTCCCTCACTTTCCTATGTCCTGGGCGATGGACCTCATAATCCACGGGTCCTGCCTGCTGCACAATTTCAAATGGGCCTTGCCAACAAGTCAGCAATTTGTCTGTGGTAGTGGAGAGCAGAACAAGGACCTTGTCCCTGATGTGGCACTCTCAGGCATGGGCCCCTTTGTCATAAATCCATTGCTACTTCTGCTGGGCCTCGGCCAAGTGCTCCTGAGCTAGTTGCCTTGCGTTTGTTAACTGCTTTAGCATCTCCTGTTGGTAGTGATGTGCACCCACTTCCTGGCATCCCACATTCTCCCATGCCTCTCTCACCTCTTGCAGCAGTCTTTGGGGTCTGTGGCTGTATATCAGCGCAAATGGGGACATCTGCATGGAAACCTGTGGAGCATCCCTCAATATGAAGAGGAGGGGTATTAGGAGCAAATCCCACCTCTTTGGTTCATCCTGGGCACATCATCGCAACAGGTGCTTAATGGTGCTATTTAGCCATTCTACTAGCCCATTGGTCTGCGGGTGGTAGATAAAGGTACAGAGGTGCCGTATCTTTAACAGCTGCCACATGGCTAGGATGACGCCAGACATAAAGTTTGTGCATTGGTCCATGACAATCTCCCTCGGAACTCCTACTCAGGACACCCATTTTAATAATTCCTCCGCGATCTGGGGGGCCATCACTGATCGCAGTGGTATAGCATCTGGGTAGCGCGTAGCATAGTCAGTGATGACTAATATATATTGATGCCCAACACTACTCTTGGTTAGGGGCCCCACCATATCTAGCACGAGCCTTGGCACTTCGATGAGGGGAATCAGTTGCAATGGTGTCTGGGGAGACTGTCTCTCCTGGACCCTCTGGCACTCTGGCCGGGCCTCACAGCACTGCATGATGTCATTCCTCATCCCTGGCCAGAAAAACCACTGCCCCACTCTGGTCAGTGTTTTGTCTGCCCCGAGGTGGCCCCCATTGGGCTGGGGTGCGCCAACCTCCACACCTTCTCATGGAGCCTCTCTGGGACTACTAGTTGTTGGGTCCACTCCCCCTGGACTGGGTATAGTAAACTGATGTATCCGAAAATAAGCACTACTCACATCCATCTCTGGCCGTATAGTTTCTTCTTCCACCCAAGCCACCTCTGTCTCCCAGATATGTTGTAGCTCATGGTCCTCCTCTTTTGCCGTATGAAAGTGCATGTCCTTGGGGCTCGCCCCGAGGCTAACCCACTCTTCCTCATTGGATACATCCAAATCCTCTTCTGCAATCCAGCCTTCCCCTTGGGCCTATCTTCCCTGCCCTAGTTCTTCTGTACATACTTTCTTTAGTACTTCATAGAGCGGTGGCCAATCCCTTCTCACTGTCATCTGCCTAGCAAGTTGCAGGGCCAGACCGATGCGTAATCTGGCCTTGTGGGCACCAATCTTCACGTCCACAAAGCCCCTTTTAGACTGTTCAGTTTTACTGTGTCTACAGCACATCCAGACTAGAGGGTACCATTCAGTAATATTCTGGGGGATTGCCCCGGCCCTTATCAACGTTTGGGAACAACCCATGTCCAGCATAGCTCATAGTGGTTTACTTGCCACCCATGTTGTCACCATTGGGCAGTCCAATCCCCTACCTTTCAGCAACGCCCAAAGCTACAGTCCATTTCTTCTACCTGTTCATGGGCCTCCTGATGCTTCTTCAGCCATGTCACCTCTCCAGTGGGTCTCCACTTCTCCAGGGCCCCTAAGATGCATTCTTGAGACGTGTCCCATCTTACCACACCAGTAGCATACAATCCCTTGTCTTTTATAGTGTACTGGCCCCTGCTGGGGCTCATCCTCCCTCTTCTCTTGCAGTGGTTCTCCTTCTGAGATGGAGAAAGCCTCTGAGACCCTTAAGGCTTCAGTAGACATCCAAGGAAGGTGTCAGCAGACCCATAGCTGCGTGTCCTCATCCAGATACTTCACAAAGGGTTCCAAGACAATCTGGTCCACTAGGGCTTCTCGACTGACCTCCCCAGGTGGTACCTATTAATGCAGGAGATCCTTCAGTAGCTGCATTAAGTTTTGGGGCCTATGGTCCTCCTTGCTCTTTTGGGCCTGGAAGAGCCCAAAGAAGTCTGGAGTGAGTTCCAACCGCTGTAATATTGCAGCCTTTACTTTTTCATAATCGTAAGCCTTTTCCCGTGGCAAGGCTCTATAGGTGGCCTGTGCCTTGCCCCCTACTAAGGACCCAAGTTGACTGGCCCATTGCAGCCGGTCCAACCTGAGCTATATTGCTATTCTGTCAAATGATTCAACGTAGGCCTCTACATTGTCCTCTAACATCATGCGATGCATCTGGAATGCTGTCGAGTTCCAGTTCATCCATTCCTCTTGTTGGATGGGTTATTGTTGCTGGACCTCCAGCACTTTTGACGCTGCACGCAATGTCTGGCCCAGCAACTCAATCAGGGGGGTTAAATTTACCTCCATAGCCACATCAGCTTCCAGGGTCCCCCTGGTTCCATGTTTCCCAACCAATGAACCAAGGTGTAGCTTTCTGTGCCTCTCTCCCCGAGCATCACATCTGGGTCTCCTTCAAACCTCATCACTGCCTTCTGGGTTGCACGGCCTGGCTACTGGAAGCAGCCTTGGGTCAGCTCCCCAGGGGTCTCACCTGCGGCGTCTTTGATGATGATTAGTTCTTTAGTGGGAGGAAGATGTTTAAACCCATCTCCTCTGGTACTCCCCTTCGGTCATCTTAATGATTATTTTTTCTCAGGGCTCCACCTCCCTTACACCCCACCTAACGCCAACCGCGATGTTATCCATTGGGGCCAGTGTTCTGGTCCTTACTGGTGCTCGTTTTCTTAAGGGCTATGGCTGTGACCTACTGATGGTACGGGCACCGAGCATCCACCACAGCCCTTTGGTGTTCCCTGATTCATGGGATGTTGGTCTTCACCCAGGCTTTGGATCCCCTTGACGGGTTACTCCCTCCCTGGGTTCGGTACCTCTTGCCTGTCATCCGTATATGAGTTCTGGCTCCATTGTCCTCACCAGTGTCCCAATCACCACTGCTGCTGGCTTCTGTCCATGCCGGCCTTGTAGATGACTCTCTGAACCATAGCTAGCCCGCCTTGTCTCCCACAGTTCACTCTCTGGGGCACCACCACGTCTCCTCTGCCACCAGTCCCTTGGTCCTCTTTGACTTCTCTGAGCCAGGTGGGAATGCCTCTTCCCATCCCCCCAGCTTCCTTCCTGCTGGGGCTTTTATCTCAGTGTAGGATGGCTGCTTGGCCAATTGGCCCTGGCATGTTTTTACAAAGCATGACCACAACAGACATGGGAGCTGTTCCTGGCCCCTCCTGGCTCTACAATGGGTTTTCCTTTTGATCTTGGACTGTGGCAGTGGGAACCACCATGGTTTCACTTTCACTGCTGGCAGCCACCGGTGCAGCATCCCATCACCTCTCTTTGGCTTGAGGTAAGTTTCCCCCACAGTAAGCTCCCAGCCTGAGCTCTGGGGTCACAGGGCTTGGGCTGGCAGACTCTTATCTCAGGGCAGGGCAGAAGGACATAGTCCCCACTCAGGCTTCTCTGGCACAGTCTGCCCTGGCAGCAGGCCAGGTGTCTACATGAGTTAGTAATCCTGAGTAAATTTGCTTCTTGTATTTGCAGGTACAAAATTTACTCAGGATTAGGGAGGTTTACTGTGAAGTAAGCATGTGCATCTGTAGACCCACATTCTTACTTTGCATAAACTATGCTAATGTGAAGTTAAGCACCTCATGTAGATGCACCCCATGTCTATTTGGGAGGAAGTATCAAGTGGGGTTCCTCAGGTGTCTGATTGGTTTGAATCATGGGACTAAGTACTACATGCTGAGCAGAACTGTGGATGACACCAAATTGGATGGAATTGCTGATATTCCAGAGGGAAGAGCTATTCAGAATGATGTCAATAGCCTGGAGAAATGGTCCACAGTCAAGAAGATGAAATTCAAGAAGGACAAGTGCAAAGTCCTGCATTTGGAATAGAATCACCACATATATAAATATAGACACAGGAATGACTGGCTTTATTTCAGTTCTTTACTTTAGACCTAAGGGTTGCAGTGGACCATGAGAAGCCAACAGCATGCTCTTGTTGCAAAAAAAGTCAAGAGCATCCTGGGTTGCATTAACAGGAGTGTCATTTGCAAATAAAGGGAAGCGATTATTCCTCTCTATTCAGCACTTGTGAGACTTCACTTGGAATATCATGTGGACAGTTTGGAAAGAGTCCACCACAGGGGCCTCAGAGACAACACTTATAATAAAAGGCTGGAAGAATTGTGGTTATTTAGCACAGAGAATAAAAGATTGAGGGGGGATTTAATAGCAGTCTACAAATGCCTGAATTGTGATTAAAAAGAGGATGAGAATAGGCTTTTTTCTACGGCTGGAGGGGACAGGACTAGGAACAATGGTCTCAAGTTGCAGCAGGAGAATTTTAGGTTAGGGATTAGGAAAAATTTTCTGACTGAGAGTGGTCAGACATTGGAGCAGTCTCCCTAGAGATGTTGTGAAATTGCTATCCATGGAAACTTTCAAAAGTAGTTAGACAGATACTTGGCTGGGATCATTTAGTTGGAGATGATTCTGCCCTGAGCAGGAGGCTGGATTTGATGACCTTATGAGGTCTCTTTCAGCCCTACTTTCCTATGATTCCTGTGATTCACTCAGTGTAGATGTATGGCTTGTGTTATGCAGGGGCTCAGACTAGCTAATCACTGCAATCCCTTCTGGATTTATAAACCACAGATCTATTAAATATGACTCTTTCTGTATATATACTGAAGCCCCAGTTTCTAGAATCAGGTAAATATATGAGGATCTCAGATTTCATTTAAAAACAGTAGGTTTTTTACCCCTTACGGTTGTAGAGAAAAACTAGAAGAGTTGACTCAAAACTTTAAAAACCAGAAGGAAATATAACTAACATTTTAAAGATAACATTTAAAAAAAAATCACAACACCTTTGTGCACTTATGATTACCAGCAACACATCTTCCATGGCTGCCTTCAGTCTATAAACCCTCACCTTATAGCTAAAGTTGGTGTTGTTGGTCTCCAAAACTTTGCATTATACACTGCTCAATTTCTTCAAATAAATACAACCCTGTCTTAATGAATGTATTGTAAAAAGCAGCCCTGGGGAGCTGCGGAGCACACCGTGGGATGTTCATTGGCTATGATCACTGTAGACCTGCCTGCCGGGTATTCTAGAAGGTACCAGGGGCCCATTCGAGATCAGGGCCTCAATTGTGTCAGGTGCTGTACAAGTGCACAGGAAGAGATAGTGTCTGCAATCTACAT
>JAGPOW010003316.1:182867646-182895526 GCA_030014935.1 Caiman crocodilus
GTGAGCCTTGATAATTTTTTCAAAGACTTTGCCAAGGATGAAGGTGAGACTGACTGGCCTATAGTTGCCTGGGTCCTCCTTCCTCCCCTTCTTGAAAATAGGGACCACACTGGACCTTTTCCAGTCCTCCAGGACCTGGCCTGTGTGCCACGAGTGTTCAAATATTCTTGCCAGTGTCTGTGCAATGACATCAGCCAGTGCCTTCAGTACCCTCGGATAAGGGTTTCTTGGAAAGGGTAATGTAGCAGACTTAATAAATCTAGATTTAAGCAAGAGCTCTGTTTTGTTTTGTTTTTTTAAACAACATTCATCATGGAAAATTATTGGCCAAACTGGGGAGCATGGGGGTCAGTCCTATAACGGAGGTGGATAAAGTTCTGGGTTAAATAAAGGGAGGCTTCATTAGGTTATCATTTTGTATGTATTTATGTTGACAAGGAAATGATCTGACTGCAGTGGTGTTCCTTAGAAATCAGCCATGTTTAATAGCTTTATGTGTGACCTAAGTACTAGAACCGGATATATCCTCATGATTTCTGCAGATAGCAATATGCTAAGGGGTATAGACAATACAGAATAGGACTAGATCATTATACAGAAAATGTAGCTAATCTTATGGAGAGGAGCAGTAGAACAGAAATGAAATTGAGCAGTGTATAATGCAAAGTGTTGGAGACCAACAACACCAACTTTAACTATAAAGTGAAGGTTTATAGACTGAAGGCAGCCATGGAAGAGAGAAATCTGAGAGTAATAGCTTGTTACAGGATAATCACGAGTCATCAGTGGTGCAGAGTAGCTGTGAAAAAGGCTAATGGCAGGGAATATGAGTATACACAAACAAGTACTAATGGTCTTTACAACACATTAGTAGCATTGTACAATAATCTAGGCAGTTGTGGTCACCAGTTTTCACTATAGATAAATTGGAACTGGAATAGATTCAAGAAAGGGCCATTAAGATGTTTAAGGGAATGGAGGCCATGTATTATGAAAGAGGATTAAAAGAGTTGTTTAGCTTTGAAAAATGGAGATGGGTTAGTGTATCTTGCTGTTCTGCACAGGGTCATATTATTTGCCTAGACTGGAAGGATTTTTTTTTCATACATCAGACTGGGACAGACAGAGAGGGGCATTACCTTCTTCTGTATTGTGGTACAGGGTCCTTTTCCTAGGCTCTGAGCATGTATCGGCTGAGTACTTCCCTATGGTTGCAATGGCAGGACATTGGCAATGGCAGGACATTGTTCTTGATGTTTTGGGTAATGTGTGCTGTAGCGGTTCCATGCGAGAGCTTGAATTGGTGATTTGGGGGATTTTTTGGCTAAAATATTACCTGTGAACACTAGATTAAATGGCCCAGGATGTCTCTTCCAGACTTATGTTCTTGAAACAAGAGAAAAGAATCACAGTTAACTACACTGGATAAATCTATTAAAGATAAAATAAAAATAGCTTTGGCAAAATTCTGGCTCCATTAAACTCAAAAGGGAGTGTTGCAATAGACTTGAATGAAGCTAAGATTTCACCCATAATGTTTCTACTTATTTCTCATCCATGATCGTTGGAGAGCGAGCAGAGCAGAAATTACAAACTCTACTTGGACCTGGAATAATTTTTTTCATGAAGAGTGACAATCCTGAAACTACTGAATGCACTCTTTTTAGGACAACTCTGCAGGTCCGTTTTATTGTTCTCTTTTCTCAATTAGGATTCAAAACATATTCCTCCAAGAGGGTCAGCACAGAAGCTTCCTTTCTTTTAACTTTTTCCTGGTTATTTTGCCCCGCATGGTGTATCAAGTAGGTGACTAATAAAGGACCAAAGCCTTTGTGTTTTATATGTAAGGCCATTAATTTGCGTCCCAAAGATGGATGGCTTTCCAATCCACTTTCCTTTGTTGTGCTGCATTTGTGATTACCCTGGAGAATACAAAGAATACAAAAAAAAGATGCTCTCTTCCCCATTTTCTTTATTACTCTAGGCATAGAGTTATCAGCATAAAGGCACTGAGCTATCAGCGTAGAGTTGATATAGGGGGATCCTGCAGGTTAATCTAAAAACAACTGGTAAGAAAAGTATCCAAAGTTTCTTTGTCATCCCCATGTAATACCTTTGACAACGTTTATCTTGTATGATTTGCCACCTCTGTAATAGTGAGTCTTCTTTAATAACCTGAAGCATTTAAGACCAAATACTTAATAGTCATCAAAAATCAGTTATTTATAAAGCCCCGACTGTCACATGCTTAGGTCAATGCATTACGATAATCTATATATTTTAATATTCTTTTCTCATCCACATTTATTAGTTTCCCCCTTGCTATTATGTAAATTAATTACGTAGAAAATTACCGCATATCAATGGCAGGACAATAACATTCAGTATAAGAATAAATTGCTGCAATGTCATTGTGTGTTTTTCCATTTACTGCTACGTTTACATACTTTCTTGGCTTCCCTGTATTGCAGCTATGGAAAAAAAAAAGTGTGGCTTTGGTTCTTGTTAGGACTAAATGAAAGACTTAGCCATATCATCTCCTTTCCTGGACAAATCCTATAGGAGAACCCACAGGGGTAGGCACACCAAGTGATATGAACCTTTCCAAAATCTCAAAGAGTAATGGACTTAGAAAGTTTAAAGGGTTTGCAGAAAGTGAATTGTCTCAATGCCATGGATTTTGAGATCCAAAGAGGAAGTTCCCTGTCCCAAGAGACAGGAAAAATATGCATTAAAAACTAGAGGTGGCCAAAACTACTCAGTCCCTCCATTTATACATTTATTTTCTTTCTGAATCAAAACAAAAAGTTGACATTTAAAAAATTTCTATGAGAGAAAATTATTGGTAAAATCGTTTCATATACATTCAAATTAAATTGTCAAAAAAGCATTATAAACAGATGTAGGATTGTAGGAAAGAAGTGCTGGATCTTGTGAGGTCATCCAATCCAGCCTTTTGCTCAAGGCAGGAACATCGGACTAAACCATCCCATTCAAGTGTCTTTTTAACCTGCTTTTGCAAATATGCAGTGATGGAGTTTCTACAACTTGTGTAGGGAGCTTGCTCCAATGCTTGACCACACTCATAGTCACAGAGTTTTTCCTAATCTTCAATTTAAATTTGCTCTGCTGAAGTTTGAAGTCATAGTTACTTGTCCTGTCCCTTACAGCCCCAGAGAAAGCACATATTTTAACATTGCTTCAAATATATAAGATGTTAAATTCAGATTGATGAAATCGAAACGAATCTTTTTGACCCCAAGAAAAAGAAAAAGTGCTTTGCATGATGAGACCAAAATTAACGGTGGTGTGCTGTTTATACAGCACTTTTTTGCTTTGTTTAAATGCCTTTTTAAAATATAACCTAGTCTTTGCTAAAATAAAAATGCAATGCACTTTGGGAAGATCCTGCATAGTGTGCCTACTCTGAACTATCAGTAGGAATTGAGAATATTCAAGGCTTGTAAGATCAGGCACTTTCTTTTCCTACAATCAAATTGCCTGTAGACAGCCTCTTGATTGTTTGCAAATTGGGTTTTCATTGTTTCATGGGGTTTTAAATGTTTCCTAAAGGCATCAAAGTATGTGCTTCTTCAGATATACTGCAGGGTTTGATATTTATGACAGTAATGACTAAATCTGTGCCTTGAAGTATGCAGCTGGAGTGCTGGCTTAATTTGTTTTTAGCAGTCCATATGTTAGGGGTAACGCATAGAGTCTTCCTTGCATGCCTCCTGTTCTTATATGCTTTAAATATGGCCTCAGCCTATAGCTTTTGCTGACTAGTCCCCCCTCATCCCCCTCTTCAGGTGTCTGTTACACACAGCATTTGTGTTTTTAGTAAGTGTAAAAAAGAATGTGGGTTGCAAACTGTGGAATATTTCTTTGACTGGTAACTGATCTTGTCAAACATGTTCTTGGTTACGGACACCGTGGTTTCTTCATGCCTGCTGTGATTCCTGGGGAGAAAGTTAGCCTATCTCCACCGTTGTGGCTTTTGAATTTATTTATTTTAAAAAATAGTTCATTTTAGGGGATACCAATTTCTTGGGGAGATGTGACCCACATAGTTGTGGCACAACTATGGCTAATATTCAGCCCTTGACGTATCATATTTCATAATCCTTTGTAATACAAAGGACTGTGGGTGTTGAGTTTGGGGAGAAACACTGGGAGGTTTGGAAGCATAGTGAGACAAGGTCTGAGCTTCTGAAGTGTTTGGGATATGTGTATAGTGCCGATAGGTTTTGCTGTATGCATGGGTTCAGCAGCTAGGTGATTACTGAGAATCCTCGATTGAAGCACTTGTTACAAGTGAGAGAAGTGCAGTTGAGTTGTTTTTTCAAACAAGCTCTTTTAAAGAATAATACACAAGGGCCACATCTGCACTGGAATAGACTAATTAGCTGTGGAGTAAAGTATCACCATATACATGTGCAGTGTGATTAGGCTGCAGTAACTAATTTATGCTGCCGTAAGATAGTATTGACAGGAACAGTACTATCTTATGGTGGCATAATTAACTGTGATGTTATAATTAACTGTAATTAATTATAATTAACTGTAATATATGCATTATAATTAACTGTAATATATGCATTTAGCATATATTGATGCTGACCATAGGCATAAGTTACTCCGGGGCAGTCCAGCCAGCTGGGGGTCAGACTCCTGCCCACTGCCTAGCCACATGCCTCTGCACTTTCAGCATCCTCATGCCCCAGCCACCTCCTCTGCTGCCCCATGCTGTTGCTGGGAGCTGGTATAGTGTTCTCTACAGCAGCTCAAAAGAAAGAGAGAGAGGACAGAAATACTCTACAATCAGAGCAAAGGACTGCTTGAATTATTTTCTATCCCTTTATAACTTGACTCTATTGTTCTGAGTATTGTTCCGACTGGTTGAGTATGAATTTACTTTGAAAATATTCCCAGTATATTAGCTTGTACCTTTAGGCAGAAACCTGTCTAAAAACAGGTAAGGAACTGAAATGGCAATCCTGACCTTATTGGTGCTAATCAAACTTTTCTGAAGATGTGAAAAGAACCTGGAAGTCACTTAGAAATACAGTCCTGTAAAACTGTATTATAACTCAATCCTATTTTCACCTTGGTAGCTGAAAAATCAGAAAAAAATGGGTTGGGTCAAAACAAGGTAGATATGTTATGGGTTTTGTGTGTGTGTGTGTGTGTGTGTGTGTGTGTGAAATGAAGCCAACCTGAAACTTTTTTTGGAATAAAAGAATTGTTTTGTTTCATATTTCATATATCCAAGCTCTTATTTAACCCCCTTTTTTTCATTTCCCATTTTTTAAAAGAGAATGCAGGGTTTGGTGGTTATAAAATTGAAAAGTTGAATTTCAAAAAATGTCTGATGAAATGATCTGGTATTTCCCAAATGAAACATATCATTTTGAAATTACTTAACAAAATATTTTTATATTCTAATATAAGAAAAACCTTAGCACTTTCATCTGTCTGTCGCTGGGTGTGTCAATGGCTGTGTTTGTGTGGCATATGGCATGTGACTGGTTGTGTTTGTGTGGCATGTGGCTGGGTGGGTATTTGTATGTGTGGCTGGGTTACTAGTAAAATAACTATTCCAGACCAATAGAGCACTTATACACACCATGGGGTTTAATCCTTATTAAATTTTATAGGTTTATAGCATTTAAGCTTGTTTATTTTGGAGTGTCACATCAGTGTTTGCACGCACTTAGTTTTGGAACTAATTAAGCCCTGTCCCCGGCCAGTGCCACAGGACAGTGGGATGGTCCAGTCCTCCCCTCCCTAGTCCCAGAGCCCTCCACTGTGTGCCACATAGCTGTGACAGCATGGAGCTGGCAAATGGCACAAGAAAAAAAAAGCGGAAGCAATTCAAAAGTGGAAGCAATTTGAAGTGGTGAACAATAAAGAAGTTGCAGAGCCATCTGGTGGACAAAGAGGCTTCTTACACATCTTTGAGTGCCCTTCTGTTTGCACAAAATGAGTCTATGAACACAACACTTTAATTCGTGGTGAGCCAAACTAAACTATGTCCTAGGAGTTTTACTTTAATGCACCAGAAAGACTTTTAAAGCACCTGGAAAACCTGCTTGTGCAAACAGTCTTGCCAATGCAGCACAAGAAAGGACAAAGAACGTGGCGTGTACACAAGCCCATAGAGACCAAAATCAATAGCCATCCATATCACTGGCACCATCCTTAATAGTCTCAGCACAAATGACAGAGAGATAATGAACTCTTTCATTTCCTTAAGCTGATTTGAAGAGGTGTGGGGAAGATTCATTGCAGAGGCTTGTCCTGCAGACATCAGTCACATGGTGTTTGTTTTAGTATGATAATTTTTCAAGTCAGTTTGCATCCTTTTTTTATTATTATTATTTTTTAGCAATCCCTCAAATAAGGCAGATGAAGCAATAATGATAAATGTCTGGAATAGCTGCTTAAAAACACAGAAGGGGCAACATACTGATAGAAATGGATGTATTTCTCCTGAAGATGAGAAAAGCCTTTATAACTTTAAGATCAGTGGAGAAAGGAGCATTATTAAATATTTATTGCCTCCATGCTGCCTTGTAAATGTTTTAGCTGAGCAGCGAGTTTGACAGAAGACCCCTGCTTGCTTCCCAAACACATAGGAGCAGAGGCCAAATGGTGGCGTAGAGGAAACTTATTACTAGATTGTACTGTGACCACTCTGCTCATGTGACAGCCTATTTCATGGTAAGTACAGATTCCTTTTTGATAGAAAAGCCCTAGCACTGAGTTGAAATGAAATAGAATTTAGTAGCCTTGAAAGTGTGTTTTATAGAAATGCAGGAGTCTATAGAAAGTTCTCTAAAAGCCAAGGATAAAATCCTGACTTCACTGAAGTCAATGGCAAAATTACCCATGATATAAGTGGAGCCAAGCTGTTACCCCTATAGAATGAACAGGAAACTGAATTTTTCTATAGAGATTCTATTTCATCCTATACTTTCTATTGTAAAGATACCATCTTCTATTTGACCCTATAGGATATGGGAAAAAAAACCCACCCTTACACAAAGGTAATTTAGCTTCTGCTTTTATAGTTTTTTTTCCATCCAGAGGGACTTGGCAGAACCAAAAATATTTCTGATATAAAGCGAGTATGAGTTACACAATGTCTGGAGGGTTTTGTAATATTTCAAGGTTATATCTAAGGTCTTTTCTACTGTTGGTTCTTAGACTTATCAATTTTAAGGCCCCAAAGCAGGATTGTGTTCATCTGGTCTGATTTACTGAATAACACAAGCTTCAGAATTTCATTCAGGAATTCCTGCAATGGTAGAGATTATCGTTCTCTACTGGCATGTGTTTCTCAGGCAGCATTCTTACTGAATTATATAAAATATTACCAGAGCAATACAAAGGACTTCAGTATTTGGCCCTAGCTTAATTAAAGTATCCACATGTGAAGGACTTAGCTTCACCAAATTCACAGTGGTTTATTGTGGTATGTAGGGATGCCTGATGTCAGTTTTGACCTTCTTCCCATCATAACCATGCCACAGGAACCATTGCGCTCCCCTTGCACACATCTTAAATTGCACCAGAAGTATATTGAGGGCAAGAATTAAGCATTCACGAAACTCAAGAAACTGTTTTTCGAATAATTTTGTGACAAAACACAAATCAAGTTTATTTGAGTGCAGAGCCAGCAGGTCAACAGTGAAGTCACAGGGTACCATTACATGAGTATATATGTTAGTGTCTGTAACAAGTCGCCCTCCCCAGTGCCATCTTCCTGGTCATCCATGTCTTATGTGGGGCACCCTTGGAGCCCTCTTGGAATTTTTCTGTCCCGCCCTAATCTCGCCCAGCGCGTCTCGATGGGAATTATTATGCAAGAAGGAGACTGCCTATTATATTGGGGTATGTTGCGGGGGGTCTCTATTAGGATGGCCTGACCCCCCCCTTTTTTTTTCTCTACCTAAATGAAACAGGGTTTGACTATGAGGCTCTAGCTTTTCCTTCCCGTGCCTGTAGGCTCGTGGCCCCCTTTTCTGCTCCCTTTTGGAGCACAGCACTTTCTGGCTCAGAGGCAGGGGTGCTAGCCCCGCAGCAAGGGGGCTGCAAGCCCAAAACCAGAGTGTGACCCTGCCAGTCCAAGCAAGAGCAAAAAAAATACACCTGCACCCGCAGTGGCATCAGGCCTCCCTGGCCTTTTTATCATCCTTCGAGTGCCGGGGTTTGTCATCCCAAACTACACCCTTACTGGCACTTGGGCTCTCCGCAACCCTGTCTCTTTCTGCACCTCATTGTCGCTGAAGCGGTGCCCTCACTAGCACCAGGGCTTCCACTCCTAAGTGGGTCCCCAAAAATGAGGCCTCCGTTCCCTCATAGCCTCACCCAAACCTCTGGTCTTATTCAATAATCACAAAAAAAAAATAATAACTGCATATGCTCAATCAATGCAGCGGGTCAGCTTACATGAATTCTCTTTGAGTCTTGGCTCTGCAATGCCAGTTACAGTCCTGGATGTGGATGCAGTCGCCATCTTGCAGGGGCTTCCTTTCCTGCTATGGACCACTCCCCAAACTTCTTCCTGGAGCTCTCAAGGGCATTACTTCCCCTTTGGCTGCTGACCTCCCTACTGCCATGCAACCCAGGGTTTTTCTAGTCCTGCCTCTTCCAGTCAGCTGACTAGCCATCCTGGTTCAGCAGTTAACCCCTTCCTCACCAATCCTCCATACCCAGAAGGTTCTGACCTTAAAGGGGTGCACCTGCTTTCTCATGACAGGGTTAGGGTTCCCTGTCACAGTGTCACAAGATGCACAAATACAGCTTCACCAAATTCAAGATGGTGTGAACTGTAGACTATGGACTTTTACCCCCTATACCCATAATTAGTACCTCTTATATTGCAGGTGTAAAAGAACAAAATATGGGGAAGCCTGGGCTTCCTGAGATATGACAGAGTTAAGGTGATCTGGGTGCTCCATCCTTGACTTGCTGTACTGTCAAATGATTGGGTTTCATGTGAAAACAAATTTTTTAAATCTCTACTTTTAAGCATAATTTTTTAAACTGATATTGATATTTTCTAAAATCTTAGTTACACATTACTCAGCGTATAATTTCTTTTTGTGAGTGAATGTATGTGTGCATGTCTAAATGTTCTGTTTCCTTCCTTGACCTTCCTTTGATTTCAACTTTTTTAATCATCATCATCTGAAATGATCTGCCTATTCTATTGTTTTATTCTGTTTCTCTTCCCTGTTTGTTGATATATAGTAGTAGTGAGCAAAAGGTCAAGCTGTGATCATGAGGAACATAATGTCCTCATGTGGTAGCATACATTTCTTCTGACTTGACGAATGATCATCATTTGTCTTGAGGAGTCCCTCCATTACATGCTCCCCTTTGACCTTATGCTCAATAAATATTGCATCCTCACTCAAGTAATTGAACTACCCCATTTGGCTGAGAAACTCCTCATACCATAAAGTGTGATACATGTTACAGTGAAGATTGCATTGTGGTGAGGATAAGATACTAGTTTTACTATACCTTTTTGAGGAAGATAGATTCATTCTCATTATAATCCCTTGTGGGATTTTTTTTTTTTTGTGACTACTTCACAACTTTAAACCAAACTGATCCATTTGAAATTTCCAATGCTAAGTAGCCTGTGATATTTTATTTTAAAGGTTTGGTATGAATTAGAAAAGGTGCATAGGAGATAAGGGGCAACAACAATGAAACACTTTTTGATTTCTTATTGATGTGTCTTGATATAGAAAAGCCAAATTCACTTCACTGTGTTGATTTTAGTAACAGCTATTCCTTTAACTTAGTTATGCTTGAGATGGATGTTTGAGGTTAGCAGTAGTTTATAGGTACACAATAAAATATACATGGCCTATTCACACTTTTAAGATGAATGTTTTATGACTCCCAAGCTGTTTCTAGGATAGCAAGGAAGGTGTTGGAAGCTGTGAAGTCTGCAGAACTACTATACATTATGAGGTCAAGGATGGGATGAACCTATGTGATTGAGTTGCAACTGTTTCAGTGTCTGGCTGTTTTGAAGGGGTTTGCTCCTCCATTTTTCAATTCATTGGGGATTCTTCTATTGACTTGAATGGAACAGGATCAAGACCAAGTGAAGAAGCTGGAAAAACTGAGCTGGTCTCCAGGGTTTTGGAGTTTTTTGTGAAGTAGAACTGAATTCTAATATTTGTGACTTGAAAATACTTCACTGTTCTCTAAAGGGATTCTTGGCTGAATAACTAGTAGAGTCTTTCAACCATAACTGCAAGTTAATAAAGTGTTTTGCCTGGAAATAATACCTTATATTTCTTACAGTACTAAGTAACTGAACAACACATAAATCATACAGAAATAGACTGTGATGCAATCATAGAGCCTTGTTTCATTGTAGACTGTTGCATTGTATCACAGCATTCCCTTGTGGGAGAAAAAACTACCATTTTCCTTTGCTTTTAAGGTTTTCCATTCTCCTCTTTTTTTCTCACAGAAACTGTAGCTGAAAAGTGCTAAAACTTGAAGCCTGCAGGAAATTGCCCTGAAACTGGAAACCTCCAGGAAATTGACCAAATACATTGCACACAACATCCGTGGTAATGTTTCTTGGTTCTGTTCCTTTAGATTTAATGCTGGTGATTTCTGTAATTCACAACCATAGATGCTTTCCTCTGAATGCACAGTTTTTGGCAATCTGCAAGGTAGCAGTAATGTTATGCCTGTGCCAGAAGGACACTTTCATCATAAAGGAGCCATGGGTTTCTCACCACAACCTGTTTATTATTGAAGAAAGCTCTTTAAGTAAAAATCTTATACCAGTTTTCTGTGCAATGCCCATGAAGAGAAAATCTGTTAATAACCTAGTTCGGTGGTTTTCAAATTGGGCTGTGCATACCCTCAGAGATACACTGCATCATACCAAACAGTGTACATGCCTAAATTTTAGTAAATATAGTGGAACTTATGAATTGGTTCATGCATGGTGAGTAATGGTGTTGCTATGTGTTTATGTTGATGTTGACTCTTCCTAACTTGGTTCCATAGTTTTCTAGCAGGGAGGTCCCAGAGGGTGGTGATGGACAAGTTATAACCGCAGGACCTTTCCTCTAGGGTTCCTTGGGGCTCCATCTTTTCATTCTTCCTGTTCAGTGTGTAAACAAAGCAACTGAGCACAGCTCTGTGAAATGAGTTGCTATTGGTATGCTGGCGACACCCAGATCTATCTCTCCTTCTCTTCTGACCTGGACACCACAGTCTTACTCCTTTCCCAGCTGGTGAACCAATTGAAATTGAATCCAGATAAAACAGAGGTGATGGTGGTAGAAAGATCATTTGACTTGGAGGGATTAAGACATCTATCACTAGGATTTAGCATCCCCCCTTGTCAGTCAGGTTCACAGTGTAGGGATGCTCCTGGGTCCTCTGCTATACATGAGTCTTTGGGTGGCAGCATTTGCTAGGAGTGCCTTTTACCAACTCTATCTGGTGAGAAGGCTATGACCATTTCTTTCAGATTCAGATCTGGCCACCATCATCCTTTGTCACCTCAAAGATAGACAACTGCAAAGTACTGTGTTTGAGGTTCCCCTTGAAGACTGAGCAGAAGACACAGCTGGTGCAGAATATGGCTGCTCATCCTCTGATGGAGGTGGGTTGTCATGAATATACATCTGCAATTCTTTATAATCTGCACTGGGTTCCAGTAGTTTTCTGGGCACAATTCACAGTTCTGTTTTTGACCTATAAAGCACTAAACAGTCTGGACCTATTTATGTAAGGGACAGCCTTTTCCCTTACCCTTTGTTGAAATCCATAAGGTTATGCAAGAGCAACCTCCTTGAAGTACCGCCAGTGCGTCTGCCAGGCAAAAAT
This sequence comes from Caiman crocodilus, assembly GCA_030014935.1. Classification (NCBI taxonomy): domain Eukaryota; kingdom Metazoa; phylum Chordata; order Crocodylia; family Alligatoridae; genus Caiman; species Caiman crocodilus. The sequence goes on from JAGPOW010003316.1 coordinate 182,879,530, forward strand.
GCATGTGCAGTCATTCTCAATGGTCATCCCTCATCTCAGGAACTCCCTCCCTCTTTGAGACTCACCTGAGGCTGAGACTGGATATCTTTTGGAAAGTGTATAAGACTTATTTGGGTTTAGTGTTTAGTAAATGAATCTAGGCTGGGATATCAATTTTTCCTTTTTTATAAGTTGTTCTGTTCTCCTAGTATAAGCTGCCTTGAGCCTCTGTTGGGAAGGGTGGTATATAAATCATATAAATAAACAAACAAGAGATGAACATATAGAGCTGCAGTGGGTGTAGAGGAATGAGCAGCAATTATTTGCAGGGAAAGGGGTATGTAGCCAAAAAAATGTAAAAATCACTATCATTCTGAGATCAACTAGAGATATTCTAGTGAAAGGATCCTTCTCTATTCCTCTTTCATATGGCTGTTTATAGGGAGCTAATTTCTGCTTTCTTTAATTGGTCAAATCTTCTAGAGTCCTAAATGGTAATCTTGACTGTGGAAAGAGAGCAATGTTTGAGTTAGAGTTTCTACACAATATATCTAAAGATGTAGTTTTGAAAGCCTAAGATTTTTCCCTAATGTAGCAGGACACTAAGGTGCCTGCTACTGAGAGAGCAGGGAAGACTCCTCAGGTGCTGGTTGCTAGTGGGATAATGACCCACACCTGCCTAGCCAGCTGAAAGAAGGGGCAGGGCCTGTCTCCTATATAAAGCACAGGCAGGAGGCTAGAGGCAGTTCCTTACCAGCAGCTAAGAAAGAAGGAGCTCCCTGCAAGAGAAGAGCAGAGAAGCCAGATGCTGAAGCAGTGTCTGTCACTGCGGTAGGATGGGGCACCCCCGGTAGGCGTGAGGGTAGTTATAGCTGGGTGGTGCATGTTTATGTTATAGCCTAGGGGCTTGTGTTTTTGTTCCTATTTGTTACACCAGTGGTTCGGGTGAGGCTATTAGGGGATGGAGGAGGCCTCATAGGGGACTCACAATAGTGTAGGGATCCCAGCACCAGTGAGGGCGCTGCATACGGGATACATAGACCCCAGCCCCAGGGAGGGGAAATTGAGAGGGGGCAATTCTGAGAAGCCCCAGTGTGGGCATGGTAAGCCCCAGAGAAGGGCGACATTGTGGTGAGCCCCAGGGAAGGGTGGTACTACTGAGAAGGCCCTGAAGGAAGGGCGTGGAGAGAGAGACAGAGAGACGGGACTGTAGAGCGCCTGAGTGCCAGAGAAGTTGTGAAGACTGAGAGAGGGACAGAACAACATCTATTACATCTGCGAGGCTTGGGGAACAGTATTGGGGTGGTAGGAGCCAGGCATGGCCCATAAGGCTGAGGAGTATGGAAAAACACTACTGTAGAAGAACTAGAGGTAACAGGACAACCATGGCCAAGAAGAAGGAAGGCAGCCTCCCCATAAAAATATATACCATCAAAGTCGTGGCAGACGAGACTACAAAGGTGCAAGCTGACAGCTTGGCACAGTAAAGGAGGCGTCAGGGGAGAGCACGGTGACCCTGACATCCCTCCTGTCACACCTAACATTGTTAACATTTACTACTGTAATAAATATATATTGGTCAGCTTTGTCAGTTTTCTTCCTACAATACAGCTCAGCAGCAGGTTACCTCAAATTTTCTCTCAAAAGGCATATCTGCACAAGACATGCTAATGTACATTAGCCTAATGTAATGTGCATTTTGGGCATATGTCTACACATGTATGCCCTTAATGTACATTAAAAATGGCAAAATTAGACTAATTGCACCTAAATCTGATGCTTGCACTTTAATTTTAGTGCCAGATCTCTGCACTTAAAAAACACCTGCCAGAAATCACTTAATGTGCATTAGCTTAATGAACATTAAATTTAGTCACGCTTAAATGCATGTGTAGATGCACCCAAAGAGGAGCAATTCCATTTTTTGGCAAACCCTGGATCTGGAGTTTGGTAGTCTTCTCTTGATTGTCCCAGTTGTAATTGTTTCAGGTTAATAATTGCCTTTCAACTAGATTTTGTTTCACCAATCCTTTGTAGTGCCTTATAAAATCACATATTAAACTTTGTTTATTGCCTCTGCTTTTGCAATCTACTACATTGTCTACCACCTCCTCCCTCCACCTTTAAGTGCAAAGCTCTTTCTATGGTAATTCCATATTTTCCTCTTCAGCGTGTAATATTAGGATTTAAATTTGGCAGATGAACACTATAATTTCACTCAGTGGATCATACTGAAAGTGATGTTATATCCACATATGAAAAGAAGGCAGAGACTACAGCTGGCTACTTGAATCTTATCTTATACATGAGTGTTGTTGCTCTTAGTGGTATCCTCCTGATGGTATTTTTGTTGTTTATACATTACACATCAGTTGACACTTGCTGATCTTAGAGGTATAAGAAGGGAGAACCTTAAGTGTTATATCCTGGTGTGATGTAATAACTGTATATGCCACATGATATTTTATTTTACAATGAGTCTACAGAGCAGTAGAGGAAAGGATCACTATGACACATAGCCGTAAGTGAGGATAGCAGTAGGGGAGACTAGGCTTTTAAAAGTGACTGGTTGGGGAAGATAGAATTCTTGCCATTATATATTCAATAGGAAAATATCGCTTTTGACATTTCCCTCTGAGATAATTTTTTTTTCGTGCTGGATTTAAAAAAGAACAAAAGCATTTATTTTATTTTGAAAAGTCAAAACGTTAGTGTTAGCCCAACATTCACTTTGGAAACAGTAAGAAACAAAAATTGTTATTTAGTTTATGGATATTTGAAGTGTTTCCTGTTTTTAATTCATTTCCTCTACTTTTTCCTTCTGGAAAATATGTAGGGAGTACCAGAGGAATAAAAAAGTCTAGGGAAACCAAAAAAGTTGTCACATTTTACTTATTCCACTTGAAACCCTCAAGACTTTTAGCCATCAGAGAAAAAGACATCGGGGGAAAAGCTTTATCCATGGTTTCTTTTTAGCTTGGGAAAGTGTTTAAAAAGTTAAAAATAAAAGTAAAAAAATAGCCCTTTCTTTTTAAAAATGTCTCTCTGCCCAGAGAAGAAGGGACTGCAAATATCCTCAAATCAAAACAGAAAAAATAACATTGTTTATGGTTCCAGCACCTGAAACAAAATGAGATTTGAATGGAAGCAAAGCAAATATACTTATCTTGAAATCAGCAGGCACTTTGAAAATCCCAGTTCTGGATTTCAAGTCCATGTGTAGATGAAGCGAGTGAATACTTAATCTACAGAAATAATTTGCAAAGAACCATTTATTCAATAAATCTAACTTAATTTTCTGCCCAAGAATTGCCTACAAACAGACTGTGTTTTCCTCTGTGGGATTCAACTTAAGCAAATCAAATGAATTGATCTATTCTTTTCTTTCTTAAGGTTTTGTTTCAAATCTTAAGGTCCTTGTAGTAACTACCATGTTGCTAAGTCATTAACTATGCAAACTCTGGCTGCAGGTAAGAATCAAGTGAAAAAGAAGGGTCAAGTGTAAATTCTCGTGAGCTATAGCCTTCTTATCAGTTGGTTTTTGTCTGAATGTTGTCAATGCAGAAACTGAGAAAGAACCACAGGACTTAGCCCCACCTGCATTTTTTTGAAAAAGCAAGGCTTTTCTTAAAAATTAAATTGTGATTAAAAAAGATTTTGACAGGACAAATGATTATATTCTTTTAGATGTCAACAATCAGACAAGAATAAATCCTGTTTTACATATATCACTTCTTTATATTTCAGCCCCTGAGTACTTGAACCTAAGAATCTGGCACAGGAAAAATTAGTCAAATTTGTCTACAGAAGCTATTATTTATGTAATACAATTTGCTCACATTGTCAGGACCTTCTTCCCTGTAATATACATCTCAGCTTGAAAACTGTCAGTATCTACAAGAGCTGAGATGTGAAAAAATGTGATACCTACTGTTCAAACATTACTGCCTCATTAATACCACTTCGCTGAACAGCATTGCTAATTTATACTTCTAAAATAATTAGCATCTGCTAGACTTACTTTTGCTAACTCCAGCTATAATACTGATATAGGTTGGTTTATATAGGCTGTGAATCCAGCGCCCATAAATAGCAGTGTCGTCAAATTTCTTGAACTTGTAAGCAGTTGCCTCTTGTAAGTGTTATCTTACTAAGGAGAGATGCTGCTTGAATTAATAATGCAATACACCACCACAGCATTCTCTTGATATGATTGTTTCTATTTTTGCACATTGTCCTCTCAGATAAATCAAGTTCCAGAAGTTTAGCAGTATATGGTGAAAAACATTGCACCCAATAAAAAAATTAAGCCACTCATATTTATTCTGATATAAAAAAAAATCCCCCCAAATGTATTATTAAAACAGAATACAAATGACCCATCCTGGGGACAAAAGGGATTCTATATATATGTATTCTGTGCACACACATATGTAAACAGGCACACATCCCTGTATATATGCAAGTGTGTGCATTTATACATCCTTATGTGACTACCTATTGGCAGCTTTAACCTAATTCCTGGGTCAGTGGCTGGATATGGATCACATCCCCATGTTATCAGTTTCAGGTGCACTTTTCCCTAAGAAATAAGATAGTAATATAGAACTGAGCATGATAAACTGGCATCATGCTCTGCTATTATTTTAGGCACGGATTCCAGAAATGATCCAGGAAATTTAGGAGGCAGAAGTGGTGATGGAGTGAGAGAGAAGCTGATAGCAAAACCCACAAAACTGCCTTCAAAGACCATCTCAGGTGGCAGATCTGATGTAGAACAGTGGGACCTGGTTGCCCTCAATACCCACCCACATTTTGCCAAGATAGTAGCCTCATTCCTTTAGATGCATCAACACCAAACAAAATAATGCATCTACATGCCTATCCCACTTCTTAGTGGTAGAGGAGGGATGTAGAGAATGAGAGAGAGTCTTTTTTAAAATCTCTGTTATACAAAGTTAAAAACAAAATGTGAGATTGCAAAAAAGTGAGAGTCCCCTGGAGGCCAAAGGTGAAACCCTTAACACCTGTATCACCAGTGACTGAAACCTGCTTCTCCCCAACACCCTTCATGGGGCTCCACATTTAGGTCTAGCTGTCTGTTTTCCACCTGAAACTATATGATCCAGCAGAAACTGGTCCGTATTTTGCTGCAATGTGGAGTGTCCAAACTCAAGAGACGCATAACCAGACCAGGAAACAGTTGTGGTTTCTACAGTTCTTCATAGTTGCCATCTTGGGTTGGCCCAGCAGGTAAGCAGCCAGGTAGATCACACTCCCCTTGACCACTTGGTACATGATAGGGAAAATGTACAGAGAAAGAGCTGGTCTTTGTTAACTTGAAGGAAGTGTTATAGCGTTAGGTGATTGGAGAGATCAATACAAAGAAAAAAAGAAGAGACTCTTTTAAACTAGCTGAAGATCTGGCCACTGTATTCAGTAGTACGGACATTTTCCATAATTAAGCAGTTCAGCACATTTTTTCAGTTCAAGTCTGCTCTGATTTCTGAATCTAAGGTTTTTAACAATCATTCCACCCATGTACACTTAATAGTTAATATATTATTTTGAGAAAATGAAGAACATTTTTTTTTAAACTTTCAGCCTAAAACTTGAAGGGATATTGTATAAATCCTGAAGTTGGTAAAGAATCATTGAACAGACAACTCAAATTAATTTGCACAGATTTAGCTGAAGTAAAAAAAAAAAAATCCATTAGCACTCTTCACACTTTATACTGTGAACCAGTTAGAGCAAATATTCTCTGAAGACACAGTACAAAAATACTCAGAGAGGTAGGAAAGCAGAATGCTGGAGAATACAGCATTTGTAGCGATGAACTCATGTGATCCTTGACAGTGCTGGGATTTCAGAATAACCAAGCCAGCAGCATTGGACAGAATTCTGTCTTGTTCGTTCCTTCCTACATAATAACAAGACCTATTACTTTTCAGTGTTAGTATATTCAAGCACAGATGAATTCCTCAAAGCAGACACAACCATGAAATCCTTGGTAGCCAGTGACATTTTTTAACGGCTTTACAGTTGACCAGTCTAAACCCCCCTACATGATGCAGTGCCTATAGCGCTTAACATTTATAGAACAAGACACGAGCAACTTCAGTTACTGGTTACTATAGCATAATGTGACAAAACTGAGACCGTTTGAAATATTAATATTCAAGAGAGAGCTTGATAAAACCTATTAGAAAGCAAGGTAGTAAAGAAGGTATGTCAACTTCAATTCTGAATGGCCTTGTTCTTTGCTTCAGGTTAGAGCACAATTCATTTTTATCTTGGATTTCTTAAAGGAAAAATTAATAAACCTTTCATTGCAGTAATTTTAACAGTGTGTGACAGTGTCTAGATTTCAGTGGTTTGCAGTTAAGGGTGTTGTGAGCGTGAAGGTCCATAGAGAGGCAGGTGTACATAAACAGAAAACATGGAGGTGGTGAGGACAGGTAGTCAATAAATAGTCCACAGTGAATGAAAAACTCTAGCTTCGTAAAAACACAGAGTAAAATTTTACACATGTATACTTCTGGTTTTGTTAGATCAGTTCCGAGTGTCTTTCTAAACTGCAGTTCAAAACTCAACAGAAGCAACTGGAAATAGATATGAGAACTTTGGTGAACTATTATTCATTTTGCTTGTGAAACAATAGGCTTGTGCAGTTTCTTGTTGAGGTGTTAGTTATGATAAAATGACTCCCTTTTAAATCCCAGTGGGTGTCTTCACATGTACAAATACTCTAAGAGCAATAAACTACTTGAGTGTAAGTAATCCTAGGCATGTGTCTACATGTGCGGAGACACAGGAGTAGATTTGCTGGCCCTAGCAGCAGGCTGCTCCTGCTCCCTGCAGCCCAGCAATGGGCCCCTGCTGCAGCCAGGAGGAGCTCTAGGCCCCCACTGGGTGCTAGCCCAGGGGCCAGGAGACAGCTGTCTCTTGGCAGGGACTGGGGCATTGTCCACATCTGGGTTCTGTTGGTAGAGCCCATCCTTGCAGCAGGCAGCTCCTGGGGTCAGGAAACAATGTCCCCCTGCTTTGGCAGCAGGGAGCTCTTAGGACCTGCTCCACAGTTGCAGGGCTGGGAGATCCTTCCCTCTGAGCCCAGGCCCCATGGTTGTGGTGCCAGGAGGTCCTTATTTCCTAGTAACAGCTCCACGGTCATGGGACCAGCCAAAGTCCCATGGTCATGGGACTGGGGGATCCTTATCTCTCAGTAACAGCTCTGCAATCACAGAGCTGGTGCTAGGAGATCCTTCTCCAACTCCATGGTCATGGGGCTGGCAATGGGAGATCCTTATCTCCCAGCCTGAGTCCCATGACCCCGGGTGGACCATGGGAGATAAGGAACTCAGCACTGGCCCCATGACTGCTTCCCTGGTGCTGGGAGATAAGGATCTCCCAGCCTGGGTCCTGTAACTGCAGAGCTCAGGCTGGGAGATAAGCCTTTTCCAGCCCTGGGCCCAAGACAGCAGGACTTAGGCTGGGAAATAAGTAGGGATCCTGGTTTTCTCTGATAAAAACATGTTTTAAAATCCCTGATTTTTGGATTGAAGAAAGTAACCCAAAATCCATAGTTTTTTTCTTGATTAAAATGAACATGAAACAGTGAACCGTGAAGGCCTGTGGGAAATCATGAAGAAGTATGGATGCCCCCCAAAATTCATCAATATGGTTTGACAGTTCCACAATAGCATGATGGCACATGTCTTTGTGAATGGCAAATGCTCTGACACCTTTCCGATCAGAAATGGCATCAAGCAGGGCTGTGTGCTTGCACCTACCCTCTTCAGCATGGTATACTTCGCTATGCTGTCGGACGCCTTCCAAGATGATGACCTTAGTATAGGGATCAGGTATTGTTTTAATGGAGACATCTGCAACCTGCGCAGACTCCAAACAAGCTCCAAAATCCAGATAGTCACGCTTCATGACTTTCTCTTCACTGATGTCTGTGTGTTATGCACAGGCTCACAGGCTGACATGCAATGATCCATGGACCTAAGTCTCATCCTGCGGCAACTTCAGATTCACTATTAACATGAAGAAGACTGGAGTGATGTTTCAAACTACACATGGCAGAACACTCCAGGAACCGCACATCTCACTCGAAGGCCGACGACTGTTGATGGTTGACAAGTTTGCCTATGTCGGCAGCATGCTCTTCTGTGCTGTCCACATTGATAATGAAGTCAATGAGAGATTACTGAAAGCTAGCGTGGCCTTTGGCAGACTCCATAAGTCAGTCTGGGACTGCAGAGGTATCAGAATGTCAGCAAAACTGAAAGTTTATAAAGCCATCATCCTTCTGACCCTCCTTTATGCCTGTGAAACCTGGTCCATTTACCAGCATCATGCCAAGAAACTAAACCACTTCCACTTGTGCTGTCCACAAAAGATACTAAAGATGAAGTGGCAGGACAAGATACTGGACACCAAGTTGCTTGGAAGATCAACTCTCCCCAGTATTGATACCCTGCTGAAACTGGCACAGCTAAGATGGACCGGCCGCCTCTCAAGAATGCCTGACACTCACCTGCCAAAGAAAGTCTTCTATGGCAAACTGTCAAATGGAGTACATTTTCCCTGTGCACCAAAGAAGTGGTACAAAGACACCCTTAAGGTGCCCCTAAATAGTTTTGGCATCGACCCAGAGTTGTGGGAGCAATTGCTTTCAACTGCCCATTCTGGAGGTCCCAAATCCAGAACGAAGCATTGGCCTTTGAACAGCAATCCGCGGCAATGAAGAAATGCATGGCTGGGAAAATGAAAACCTGCCTTATCCAGGCCTCATTGCTTTCCTGCCCCTTTTGCAGCAGATTGTTCAAAGCAAAGATTGGACTTATAAGTCACCTATGTACTCAAGTGACCTAGCCTCCACCCCCTTCGTTGTCTTCCCTTTCTCTTTTTTCTCCTTTTCCTTCTTTCTCCTTTTCTCCTTCCCTTTTTCTTTCCCTTCCTTTTCTCTCCTCTTCCCTCCCTGCCCCGACTAGATGTGGTTGTGTTTGGCTGTGAAGGACAAAAGTGTATGTGTAAGTGCATATATGTATATGTGTATATATATTTATGTACATTAGTGGCGTTTCATTTTGAGCATGGAAAAATGTGGATATTTTGGGTTTCTTTTTTTAATAAAAAAATGGGGGATGTTTTTTAATCAGAGAAAAATGGTATCCCTTGAGATACGGCTCTCCCAGCCCCAACTCCACAATTGCAAAGCAGTGCAGGGAGTTCCCTGGTGCCCAGGCAGGGGGACATTGTCCCCATCTGGGCTTCAGTGGTGGCAGCCACCCTGGCAGCAGGCAGCTCCCAGGGGAAACAGCTCCCACCCTGGCAACAGGCAGCTCCCACCCCCTGCTGCCTACAAGTGCACTACTGTGCAGTTATTAATCAGGAGTATTTTGGTACTTGCATTAGTAAGTAGCAAATTTACTTGTGATTAGAGCCAATTACTGTGTAGTAAGCATCTGCACATGTAGATGTGAATGCTTACTGCACAGTTATTAGCTCTACTGCTCAGTAAAGCATCTTATATAGACACACCCAATGAGTTAATCTCGCAGACATCAGTCTACCAGATAGGGATTCAGTCAGCAAAACTATGTATATAGGTCCAAACACCTTCAACAAATGAGTAAGCAAAGGATCAATGGTGGGATTTTCAAAAGCGCTCAGCTTAGGTCCAGCCCTGCCCCCATTGAAATCAGTAGTGCAATTCCCACTGGCAATGTAAGAAAATGTGAGCCAATATGAGAGCTTTTAAAAGTTGTTTGCAAATTCTTCGCTGAAAACGGACAGACTTAAAAGTTTGCATAAATCTTTTGGTGAGTCAGAGCCTAGTGTCAGATATAAAGAACCATAAACAATTCTGTAAATTGGTATTGATTTAGGTAGTAGGCAGTATGAATGTGATATTCAGTAGCATAACTTGTGGGTTGGCCAGCTGGTGCAGCAGCCCTGGGTGCTGTCTTTCTTGGGGAGAGGCATAAAAATAAAAGCTGCTGCAGAGGCAGCTATACATGCCACTACCGGCACTGTAGTAGCCAGCTCTTCCCCATGTGCTATGACTGCCTAGAGCACAGAGTTGCCCTGCTATGCCTCTGGTCATGTTCCAATGTGATAAAAAAATGAGGGTGTATCTGTCGGGGTCTGTATTATAGGACAAGTGTTATAACAGCTAGATTTTATTTAAACTGACTGCCAATTAATAGTTTTGAAAAAGCCAGCCAGAGATACTAAAACAAGATGTCCAGCTATATCAAATTGGGTCTAGTTGTATGAACTACTGTTGACTTTCAAATGAGAGATGTGTCAGAAATACTAATTCGGTATGGAGGAACTATACTCATTCAGTGTAGCCCACAGCTAGGGAATTCCAGAAGAAATAGTTTCACAGCTGGATCTCACCAGTGCTTCACGCAGTATACCAAGTGCAGGGTACCTACAGCTGAGATGTGGAGCAAAGAGGCCATCTGGCAGAGAATTTGTAAAATAATAGACATAGTGATAACATATAATTATGAAATGCAGTGAAATGAAATATGTTTATCTTGTATTATCATTTATACAAAACAAGATGGATGTATGGTATTTCTAGAAATCAAAAGGAGGGCTCTTTTTCTCTGAGCTCTAGTCTGAGTTGTATCAGCTATGATGGTTTCCCTAGAACTCCAGCCATTTCTACCTGTGGCCTCCCAAATGTGTAAGGCTACCTGGGGAAGGGTAGGTGGCACAGAGAAAGTTTCATACATTATAGGACAAGCAGAGGATCCTTTGCTGTCCCATTACAGCAGCTCTCTGGCTCCGGGGCCCTGTCAGCCTGGTGCAGAACGGTTGTAACACATGGATGAGACCTGTCCCTCAGTTATTTAGTCTGTTCCCTGCCAGTGCAAGATGGTCCCACAGACTGCATATGTTTCAGTGTTTTATCCTGTCTAGCTTTAGAACATGTTGAGGAGAAGTGGCAGTAAAAATATCCCCATGAAGGGATTTTTTTCTAATAAAATATTTATTTGGTAGTAGATATAAAACCAGAGGGCCTCTAGTTGAAAGGAAATGCCTCCTCCCCTACTGGACTCTCTCCAGTTCACAAATTTCCATCTGCTAATTGGACTTAATCCACTAAAAAAGACTTCATAGAACATGGAAAATAGTAAAGTGCTACACCGATCTATTTTCATATTTCAAGCCAAAACACACTCCTTTAACCTGGCAAGCCAGACAAGTGAATGAGTAGCTTTTAAAAAATAAATCAAAATGTTAATAGGGATTTTTTTTTAAAACTGGTTCAGAAATGAGACTGTTAAATCGTTAAAAAAAATGCTGAGCAAATGCACATAATGTAAAATAATCAAATGCAGCCCTCCCTCCACACTGAAAGCTGGTAAAATAATGACACTGTTAATACTTTTTCCATGCATTCCCACTCTACAGTTAATGCCTTTCTATTGCAAGAAGTCTCAAGTTTGTTCTTATTCATGAACACAAACTGCCCTTTAAAACAAACCCCTTAGGTTCCCAGGAAGAAAAAACCAAGATGAAAACATAACATAAAAAAACTCTTCAGGGCCCTCTAGCCATAAGGAAAATTGCAGCTTGTCCTGCTTCAGATTTTTCCACTCGGTTTCCTTTCATATAAGCTTCAGCTTCATCAATAAACACCAAATGATAATAACACATTAGTCAAGATGCTTCTGCTCAAAACCTCTCCCATTAACACACTAAACTTCACTCCCACAGTATTAAAAGATTAAAAATAAACTAATTACCCAGAATTTAGCATCCTAAGTAACCCGTTCTAGCCACCTGGCTCACAGCTGCTATGGAAACTGCTCAATTAATCAAATAAGTTTTTCTGATTGTTTAAGGGGGAAAAGCCACATACACGCAGTAGGAACAACATTTCCTCCTGAAATATTCAATAAGAAAATTAATAATTCCATGGTGTTAACACATTAATAGTACTACTGTGGAGAAGCTGCAATTTAAATAAAGATATTGAAATGTTTATTTTCTCTGTGCAGTGCTCTTAACACCATACCCTTGAGTGTATTTTTGGTGCAATGACTTACTTTTAGTGAATATTGATGGCTGCCTATACACATGCTCATTCGCATTTCAGTTATAATGTTGTCTAATTATAATCTGATTTCTAATTAGAACGCTTCAGTGTTGCCTCACTGTCAAATAGGGCATTTATAGTGCACTCTGGGAGTGGGGGGCACTTTAATTAGCAAGTTGCATTAATTAAAAGTGCCCCAGCATCATGTGTATCAGTGTCCCTGTACTGAAAAAATAGCAGCAGGGTGCTTTTTTGAACTAAACTCATTCAACAAGCTTTAGTTCAAAGTGCCCCACCACCATTTTCCAGCATGGGGATGCTGATACACGTGATGCTGGAGGCTGCTGGAGCATGTTAATTTTCACGCTTCAGTAGACGTGATTAACCAAGTCTGCTACAACACCAAGTTTACAGAGCAGCCCAGCAGCCTCCCTGCATGTGTATAAGTGCCCATATATTATAAAATGGCTGTGGGGGCACTTTATCTAAACTTCATCAAATGAGGTTTAGATAAAGCATGTGGTGGCTTAATACATATGACAGTGAGTTGTTTTGATTAGAGTGGCTGTCTGGGAACCACTCGAATTAAAATGCCCCCCGCCTCAGCTCCAAGCACATGTATAGGCAGCCATAGGGAATGAATGGCAGTTTCATTTTTCATTCTGTTTCATCAAATGTGAGAGACTGAATTAGATTTCGATAAGCTAATTTTCTAGCTCTTCCCTCCCCAAAGATTTCAGCCACCTCTGAAACTGCGTGCAAACATTTACATATTAAAGCATAAAAGTCAGCTTTTTGCTAGGGGACATATTCTGCATGCACAGGTAATTGTGAGTACAACTGCAAAAGTCCAGCACTGAAAGTTTACTCCTCCATTCATAGGGACCAATGTTTTAAAGGATCTCAAGGGTGTGTCTATACTGTCTCCAAGGAGAGCACCGTGCCCTACTAATTCCTGCTCAGTATATGCAATTTTGGCAATGTGTAGCCAATTTAGCATGGTCTAAGTGTGTTCCTCAGTGCTGCTTTTAGGTGTCTGTCTGAGGGCGCTCACAGGCACAGTACACAAGTGGCAAGGGGCGTTAGCTCCCACATCCTCTTAGCTGAAAGGAGGGCAAAATGGTGCATCCAGCCTCCAGGGTGGATGGTCCAGAGTGCTCAGGCAGCAGGCCTAGGTCTGGCAGTGGCAGCCAGAAGGAGCTGCTGCTACCAGGGCTACCAGGAAGTGGAATCTGTCATGGGCTGTATTTTGCGCACCCTTGTATTGCTGCTTCTGGATCCTACCCATAATATGTTTAGTTAAGGAAGCCTAATAAGTTTACTGTTAAAAATAACCTGCAGATATTAGGATGTTCCTAGCCTTGGTTCACGTGCGACTTAAGAGAGTACGGGTAAAGTTACATGTTATACTTAGACTAGACTAAAGTTTATTTTTGGGCCATGCTACCTGGCATGTATAAGGGTATCTTTAGTCTTCTCCATGGAGATAAAATGAGCAATTTGCAGTCCTCTAGAATCCCAGAATGCACTGCTCCCAGCCCCACCCCATGACCCAGAGCAGGAATAGAGCCTACGCGTCTTGGCTCCTAACCATGCCTCTGCTCACCAGCCCTCTAGCGGCAGGTCAGAGCCATGCAGGCAAGAAATGGTGTTAACCTTTACTGTGCCACTGCCCTCATCGTGTTCTAACTTTAACACTACTTAATATTCCACAGATTAACAAAGGCATAAATGTAATATGTAACTTCACCTTAGCACAATGTCATATCAACAAAGTACATATTTAGTGGATTAAGAACTGTCTGACTGACAGATATCAGTACACAACTGTCAATGATAGATCACTATTAAGTGGAGGTCCTCCAAATAGTGTTCTGAAGAATATGTCATCGTCATCCTTGTTGGTAGTCCCACGGAGTCTAGGATGATATCTGTCAGGCTTGATGGGTCCGCAGGTGCTTTAGGAGCCTGATTCTGGATACACACATTCTTTAGCAATGGTGACATGTTGCACGAGGGATTGAGATTCACAGCCCTAGGTTGGTCTCCTTCTCCTTCCTCCTCTGCCACTGCTCCACCTCAGTATTGAGTTGTTGGGCCTCGAAGTGGTCCTCACCTTGATGGACCAGGTGGCACCACACCAAATGGTCAGTAGCTTGCTCTTCCCAGCTATTGGTGTCAATGCCCCATGCTTGAGGGTGACCTTGAGTGTGTCTTTGTACCATTTCTTTCAGCTGCCCTTTGAACATTGGCCAACAGAAAGCTGGGAAAAGAGAATCTGATGAGGGAGGTGGTTCTCAGACATCCAGACATAGTGGCCTGTCCATCAAAATTGATTTCTCAAAGGCAAGGCTTCGATGCTGGTGGACGCAGCTTCATGGAGGACTCTTGTACTGGTCCAGTGGTCCTCCCATTTGATCCCCAGGATTCGATGCAAGTACTGCTGGTGAAAGCTCACTAGGGTCTTAATGTGGCATCAGTAGACAGTCCAAGTTTCACAGCAGTAGAGGAGGGTGGTCAGCATGACAGCCTTGTAAATCAGGACCTTTGTTGACTTCCAAAGGTCTCTATATTCAAAGACATGTTGTTGCAGCGTGAAGAAGGTGGCACTGGAACAGCTGATCTGGTGCTGGACTTCCAATATATACTAAACACAGCACTAGTTACCATTTTGACAAATGAGTGAGAAATAAAAATATAAAACTGCTACTGCTCACATTCATAAGTGACACAAAGGCTGGGGATATGGTCAGTACTGATAAGGAAAAGGCCATCAGAGCAGTCTGGATCCCTTGGTAAACTGATGCAAAGCTGTGCAACTAGGAACAATGGGCCCAGGCCATACCTGTATGCAGTATGGGGATTGGATCCTTGAAAAAGAGATCTATGGATCACTCCGAACAAGCAACTGAACCGGAGTCCCTCAGTTAAATTATTTGTCAACAAATAAATAAATAAAATGCAAAGGAAAGATATGCTTCAACACAAGCTATTGGGATCCATACAGAGGTAACTGGGTGAAATTCAATGATATACAGGTGGTTAGACTAGATAATCTAATGGCACTTTCTGTTCTTAAATTCTATAAATCCATGAGAACAAACTATATTGGTCTTAGGGATGGTTGGGCTAGTAAACTAAGTCAGATGGCAATGAAAACATATCCTATACCACCCCTGAGCAGAGTGGCATGATCACAAGGATGAAAGGCTTTTATCTACATAGACAGGAGCTTGTACATGAGGAAGACCTTGAAAGGCTCTGCACTGTAATTGATATTTTGAGATGATTTGGGGCAAATGGTGTTGGTATCTGGACATCAGGGTGGATTCTTTTTCACATCATAGATAATGACACAAAGAACATTTAAGGAATCCGAAAATGAAAAATTAACATAATCAGTTTATTAATATCAATTCCAGTGTTATAAGAGCTTACGCATGCAATGGATAAGTGTTAAAATAAAAAATGTTCACTGAAGACTGAATGGTAACAGCATTTGAAATATTTATGTTTCTATCTTATTAGTTTTCTTTTTCTCTTTAAACTATCAAACAGCATATGTCCATATTAAAGAGAGGCTTTCATGTTGGCAAAAATTTCCAAATGTATCAAACTGTGATCTTAAATGCATTTACCTTTTGGACTCTTTTCTAATATTTATAAATGCTGTCCTTCTGGGAGTCCTGAGTGTGCTGGCTACAGGTGGAAGCTGACCCCACAAATGTCTGGTTTCCTTTCTTCAAATAAATGCAACCCTGTCTTAATAAATGTATTGTAAAAAGCAGCCCTGGGGAGCACCGTGAGATATTGTTCACTGGCTACGATCACTGTAGGCCTGCCTGCCGAGTATTCTAGAAGGTACCAGGGGCCCATTCGAGATCAGGGCCTCAATTGTGTCAGGTGCTGTACAAGTGCACAGGAAGAGATAGTGTCTGCAATCTACAT
>JAGPOW010003316.1:182910213-182922794 GCA_030014935.1 Caiman crocodilus
CTCATCAACAAATTAAGTGACTGTGGCATTGATGCCTGCACAGTTGGATGGGTAAAAAATTGGCTGATGGGGCACACCCAGAGAGTAGTGGTGGACAGGTTGTACTCAACCTGGTGAGATGTGAGCAGTGGGATACCCCAGAACTTGATCCTCAGGCCCATGCTGTTTAACACCTTCATCAGCAACTTGGATGAGAGGGTGGAAAGCATAATGTCTAAGTTTGCTGATGACACTAAGGTTTGGGGCAAGGTGGACACTCTTGAAGGGAGAGAGAGGCTGCAACTAGATTTAGACAAACAACAAAAGTCAGCAGATGAGAATAGGATGCGGTTCAACATAGGCAAATGCAGGGTGCTGCACCTTGGGAGAAGGAATCCACAGCATACATACAGGCTGGGGAGTTCCCCTCTTGAAAGCACAGAGGTGGAAAGTGATCTTGGAGTCGTTATTGACTCCAAGATGAACATGAGCTGCCAATGCCAGATGGCAGCCAGCAAGGCCAGCCGTACCTTGTCATGCATCCAAAGGTGCACCTCGAGCCAGTCCAGAGAGGTGATACTCCCCCTCTATGTGACCTTGTCAGGCCACAGTTGGAGTATTGCATCCAGTACTGGGCGCCGCACTTCAAAAGGGACGTGGCCAGCCTGGAGAGGGGTCAGAGGAGGGCCGCCCGCTTGGTGAGAGACCAGTAGGACAGGCCCTACGAGGAGAGACTGAAGGACCTGAACCTGTTCAGCCTCAGCAAGAGGAGGCTGAGGGGGGACCTGGTGGCTGCCTCCAATCTCATAAGGGAAGATCAACAGCAAACAGACAGAGCCTGTTTCTCCCCAGCACCACCTAGGGTGACAAGGAACAATGGTAATAAGCTGATGGAGAATAGGTTTAGGTTAGAGATCAGAAGGCAATATTTTACAGTTAGGGTGGCCAAAATCTGGAAGGAAGTGGTCCTCGCCCCTACCTTGGGCAAATTCAAAAAGAGGTTAGATGATCACCTGTCTGGGGTCTTGTGCACCCAGCATTCATTCCTGCCTGTGGCAGAGGGTCGGGGTAGATGATCTGTTCAGGTCCCTCCTCTCCCTAGCTACTATGAAACTATGAGATAATGAAATTGGAGATTTTTGCACAGCTACATGTCCATTCTGTTTTATATATGTAGACAGATCCTTTAATTTCTCTCAAAGCTTAGATTGGTAGTGAACAGATTATACATTAGTCCTTTGGTTGGGTGGGAAGGAAGAGGGGCACATGCAGGCGGACTTAAACTGGGGTTTGCCATCTTTCAACCAGCCTATGGGTACTGAAATTCTGTTCTGCTACGGGTTTAGACTACTTTCCAATCACTTATACCAATAGAAGTGTAATGTCTGTTCCTGGCCTTAAAGGGAAAAGAGAGGCAAGCAAGGGACCATATATTCAGAAAATCCTCTTGAGTCTTCATAAACTAAGAGTTAATAACAAATGAGAAAATTAAAGATCTTAGAGCAAGGAGATTTGTAAAACCTACCTAGCAGGTAACCTCTGTCTTTGGGGAATATTCTCTTCTCCTCTTAATATGTGGTGATTCAAGCACATAGCTCTCATTAATGCGTTGAGGATATAGCTCTGCTTAAAATGAACTGAAGCGTGTCTTTGCCTGCTTCCTGATATCTCACTGACAGTGCCAACTGTCGTTGACCAGTCATCTTGAGATGCTGGGCCAGTTTTCTTCTTACCTTTTTACTGAAGGAAGCACCTTGCCTTCAAACACTTCTAATTTCATCAAAAAAAGTCTAAAGCTATGCAGGAATTTTCCATCAGAACAATTTTCTAACTGAAGAAGTCTTCTTTTAAATTCTGCTGTGAATTTTACTTTCTATCCAAAGAGGGCAAAACCACCCAAATCCTCACTGACAGTCACCTGAGGAGGTGCAGCTGGGGAGAAAAGGGGGCCAAAAGCCATAGCCATTAACCTGTCCTACAGTGCAGCATCCCAGCTGGGGGACTCTCCTCAATTTCATTTTTGGCTAAGAAACTGGTACTAGGTTTTTGAAACAAGTAAAATGGGCAAGAGCTTTCTGGGTGTGTATTTGGCAACCTAAAAAAGTCAGCCCCCCCCCGGGTATAGGGTTTTTTTTCTGGAATCCTCTTCTGAAAAGGAAATTAGCCTTCTTGACTTTTGATTTCAATTTGGGGTAGAAAACATTTTCAAAAACTATTTTATTTTGCAGAAATCTCTATTCATGATCCCCAGGTAAACATTGCGATGGTCTCTCCTTCTGCCAGCACAGGATTATTCATGATTGTGTTAGGCCATGTGTTGTCCAGGTCCGTTTTAAACATCCTAAGTCTTGAGCATTTCCCTGAGGACATTTTCTTTTTCTAGAGTAGTGAGCATGATCCTTCTCTCAGGTGATGTTTCAATATTTGCGGGCATCACTGTTAATACTCAGTGCCTTGATCCAAGGTGTGTTTCTTCTCTGGCTCTGGCCAAAAAGTCATGTGCTCTTCTATTCTATTTCCTTTTGTGATTCCAGGACAAAAAGCACAAGGATCTAGTTGCCTTCAAACTCAGCTTGACATTTCAGAATTTGGCTTTATTTTTGCTTTTGAGCCAGAATGCAACCTTCATATCTGATCCACAGTGCCAAGGGAAAACCTACTAGTAAAGGGCATGGGGTGGAGGTGAGTTGTCCCTGCTTGCTGCAATGCCCTTTTATAATAACACGGTGCTGCAAAGGGTTTCCAATGTAAGTTCAAATAAGACCTATTACCTTCCAATGAAGCCCTAAATGCAACCTCCTTTTCTTTGCAAATAATAGGTAAGAAATGGAATTGATTTCACTCTCCCACAGCTAGGTTGGCTGGCTGTGTTAACGGGCATGAACAGAGCAAAAGAAATGTATATTTCCTATTGAAGTCAGCAGATGAGACTGACTATTCACAGGAGCAGTGATCCTAATCAAGGAGGTCTCACTGTTTCCTTTTTCAAAGTACTTTTGCTTCTTAAGGCCTTGAGAACATAAACAGCATCTCACAAGACTGCCTGCTTTCTAGATCAAATGGGTTTGCAAAACATTTTTAGATAAGGATCCTAAGTACTTTGGATGCTTCAGAGGTATACACAACCCGCAAATATTTCCCTGAATTTTCCAGGGCATATTTACTGGCGTGTACTTGTCTCAGGGTAATTTTCTTAATGATAACAGGTGTGGGTCATACTGCCTGCTCAATAAAAGATCTTCTCCTGAGATCTCCAATTGAGCAGTGTTATTGGAAGCCAGCAGTTTCAATAGGAAACTATAATTTGGGGCCAAATGAACTTGCCTCAAGAAGCTGTGATGTTGTTGCATTATTAGGTGATAATAGCACCATTAATGGATGCTTTTGTGAATGATGTGCTGTTAGATTTATGTTATGGCTTGATTTGAAAAGTTACCAAAAGCTCAAGATTACGTTTTAAGCTATACAGCATCACATGGGAAAACATTCCTGTTTTGGATCTAAGTGTGTTTTTGATGATATGAATTCTCAGTTCTGGACCACTTTCCACACCATCTGCAGCCAATCTGCATAGCCTAGGAAATTCAATCAGATATCTTGCCCATCTGTAAAACCAGTACTGCTCTGCTACTGTTTCACCCTAATTAATGGGGTTTATTTCATTTGCTGCTTTGTTTACTGCTAGCCTTGCTCTCTAAATCCCATTAGGAAGACTACAGAATAGATTCAGCACCTGAATACCAATGCCTCTAAAAGCATTATTAACCAGGTGAAGAAACGATTTGGCTTTGTGAATTAAATGGACTCGTTTGCGTATGAGGAGGTTGTAAGTATAGGGGGACTATTAGAATCTGGAGTCACAGCTGAAAATAAATGGTACTATTCTGAAGTTTCTATTAATTTACTGTACACTTTTAGTGCAGGCATTTAATTTAGGAAACGCTGTGTGGTATTCAAAAGAAATACATTTTAATCATCAATAAAAGTAGCAGGCTGGCTAATAGGAAACCAGAGAAACACAGTCTGGATCAGAGGAGTAAAATTGACCCCCAAAACCCCAAAGCTTCAGAGCTAGTGCTTCTGATTTGTATCAGCTGAATGTAAAAGATGAAGCAGTGTTCACTTTCCAGGCTGTTTGCCTGTGATCCTCCACCTTTCCTGGCATGTTAATTTTTATCTAGAATGGAAGGGGGGGGGAAAGAGTTGAGAATTTCCATATCCACTTCCCTGAAATGCATCAAGCGACCCCAGATTGTACAGAAAACAATGTTTCCCTTCATGGCTGCCACACTGACAGCATCAAGTTGAAATCCAGCTGCAGTCAGACTAATTAAAAACACACTAATCAAATCACTGCAAATGTTAAATAACACGGTCCTCAGGGAAATGAATGCCTACTTTGTTCTATAGTCAGAATGATACAAATTATATTGGTTGTGAGCTGCAAACAGTTTCCATTTATAAGCAAAATCCAGCTTCCCCTGTGCTTCTCCATTTTTAGCCTGAAACTATTCATGCTTGGTATCTTTCTAAGAGAAATGCATTGTTGATGAAAGTTTGAGGGAAATCCCTTCAGCAATTCTGGAGTTACAAGAGCATGAAGAAAATGTTTTTTTTTCCCCCCGTGTCCATTTTTCATGGAGGAATCATTCAGAAAGGGTTGTGTTTTCAAAATTTCAAGCACCCTGGACCAAGTGACCATGTTTTTGATGAGTTTGAAAAAGTATTGCTGTAATAGTTGTAGCCATCTTAATAGGGCAGTGCCATGAAGAATATTCCACCCACTCCATGCACACCAAATTTGTAAATGAGACAGTATATGAACTTTAGAGCAATGCCCCTCTTAAGCCTTGTTTCTTGGATCAGCTGTTGCTGCACGCTTGGGGCCACTGAACAACAGGTATGTGCTTTGTTTCTAGGATTTGGCATGTGTGGGACTGCAGTGAGTGGCCAGGGTGAGCTTTATGGAATTGGTGAATCTCCTGAACCTCCTGCATCCAGTGGGTCTAGAGCAGCAGTTCTCAACCAGGGTGCTGCAGCGCCCAGGGGTGCCTTGAGATGTTTTCAGGGGTCCCATGGGGTGACATGCAATATTAGCACTATTAGTTGTGAGATCATGATTCACAAGGTAAACCCAGAGATTTCAGATAGAAATCTATAGTGCAGAGGTTGCCAGAGTTACTCGCCCTGGGAGCCACAGCTGATCCTCCACTGAAGCTGCAGAAGAGAGGTGGGGGTGCTCAGCAACCTGGTGCAACTGCAGAGCCAGGGGGCTTCTTGGCCAAAGCTCACTTCTCCTCGAGGCAGCAGCCCAGTGTCCCCTGCAGCCACTTCTGGGAGAAGTGGGCAGAGCTTCAGCGGAGAAGCCCTGGAAAGCCACAAAAACTGTGCCAGCAAGCCGCGGTTTGGCTACCATTGTTATAGTGTTAAAAACATTCTGACCTGTTGTGATATTTCTGAGCTGTTTGCAGAAGAAAGAAATGATTTGCTATTGCTTCAGGCAGAAAATGAGTAAAAACGAAGAGCTGGCACTTTCTAAGGGGTGTCTTGAGTCTAAAAATGCTGTAGAGCCTACCCACATGAATCAAGTTACAGAAACTGGCCCTTACTTTCTTCCTTCTTCCAAATACACATGCTGTTCAAACATTTCCATTCCCATGCCTATTTGGGAATGGACATGATGATGCTCTTGGAGAAATGCCACCATTAGGACCTTCAGCTGGAACTGAGAACCAGTCAATGCATGCTTGTTGGGATGTTGAGCAGTCCGCTTTGAGCGCTAGAAAACTGTCACTTTCATGTAAGGAATGGTGCATGCAATGCTTGTTCTACATAACTTCTTACTAAATCCTAAAGGGTGGCTTCTGCAGAGGGCATCCTTTCAGAGCAGATACTGAACAGGCCACTCTCAGGCCTTCAGTGAGCAAAGGAAGACTGCATTAATGAGCAACTCTTTGGACTGTCAGCTCCTTAGGGCACTGACTGCCCCTTCCTGAATGTCTGGAAATGCTAAATGCTTTATGGTCACTCCCATAAACATATAATGAATAATAATGAAGGTAATTATATCACTAGAGCATGAGCTGCTAGCAGCCTTAATCACAATAAATCTAATGGATCCATTAATATGTCAAAAAAGCAGAAAAATATCTCTGTGTTACAGTTACTTATGTGAGTGTTAGATTATATAGCCTTAAAAGCATAAGAAAACAATTATGTTTAGATACAGAAGAGTATAATAATGATAATAATAATAAATAAGTAATAGTGGATAACACCTAGCCTTCTGTAGTGCTTTACATTGCAAAATCTCAGAGCACTTTACAAAGGAGGCAAGGTCACTGTTAGTGTGATACAACCTGAGTTTGTTTTGCTGTTCTGAATACATGCGTAGTAGGATGTGATCATGCTGGAAAGGTAGACATACCTTTTCGTAGGTAGGAGTCAGTTATTTTTGGTAGGCCAATGGTTGGCTGTGAAATACTGTATTTACTTGAATGGAAGACGAGGTCCCCCTGCCCAATCAGCATGAGTGAAAAAGCCCTGTTTTCTTATAGTCACATACAACATGGGGGGGGGGGGGCAGAGCAGGCAGCTGCTGCAGCTCTGACTTCAGCCCCAAGCACAGGTTGGGGCCAGAGTCAGACCCATAGCATCCCCCACTGCTTCCCCTCTGCAGCTTCTGATCCTCCCCCTTCTCCCTCCACCCCGCTTCCTTTCCTTTCCTCTCCTTTACTGTCAGGTGCAGCTCAGCTCCACCTTGGCCTCGGGGCTCTGCTGGACACGGAGCACATGGAAACGCCTTCCCCTGACCAGTCAGTCAGCAGTGGTGACATTGTTGCATTGCCAGCCTGGCC
This sequence comes from Caiman crocodilus, assembly GCA_030014935.1. Classification (NCBI taxonomy): domain Eukaryota; kingdom Metazoa; phylum Chordata; order Crocodylia; family Alligatoridae; genus Caiman; species Caiman crocodilus. Next base: position 182,917,050 of record JAGPOW010003316.1, read on the forward strand.
TGGCCTGGGGGGTGGGGGGAGGGAGGCAGAGACTAGGGGAGCAGGAGGGCAGAGGCAGGGACTTGCGGGAGGGGTGGAGGCTGCGAGGAGCTGGCGGTAGGGGGTGCAGGTGGTGGTAGGGGCAGGAAGGCTGCAAGAGGCAGAAAGTCAAGGGGGACACCTGAGCACCCCAAAAAGTGCTTTCCCTGCCATAGCAAGGCAAGTGGGATTCAGAGCAACTATCCAATACCCACTATAATTATAAAGAAATATAACAAATTTATAAATTTCCTATACATAGAACCTAATTACTGGAGGGGGCGATCATTTTACAGTCAGGGTCATCTTATATTACAGCAAAGATGGTATTTTGCTTATCTAGTTTTTAAAATACTACACTTATGATGTAGCAGTTAGGCTTTTCCTGTTCTAAATTGCAAAACCAGTTCTAGTTCTAATCCTTTTTGTTGGTTATCTGGTTTCACCTATTCAAGCAAACAGCTTCACATGTGTGTCGGAGGACTCTACACTGCTGCCAGTGGTATAACCCCCAAAGGGTCACTGAGGGCCCTATGTCTTGTTCAGGATATTTTCTTATCCAAACCTATTCACATTTTGGTGTGTGGCCTGGGACACATGGTTACACACAAAAATATTGTGGCATTTTCATGGAATGCAGTTTCTGGGGGCTTTCCTAGAAACATCTTAGATTTACGCATCAAGGAATACTACTTAAGTTGAACAAAAGATTGCTATGGAAATATATGTGATAATGGGTGAGTACAGCTGGGCAAATGATTTGCAGTGAAAAAAGATGCAAGTAATTTAATTTTATATGCTAACATAACATGACTTAACTTTGAACACAGATTTCTTTGTTGTTTCATCTTTGTTGCTTGGTCAATCAGTGAAGAAATCTCTGTTAATGGATTACTTGAGATTTTTTTTCGTATAGCTATTGGAAAGGTATGTATACTAGACCTTGTTTTGTTCCTGAGACTTCCCCATTCCTATCCAGAGCTGGGGGTACTCTGTTGCTTTCCTTAGGATGGCTGCACAAAATTGTATTCTAAGTCTCCTAGCTCTAAGGCAGTAACAGACATAACTCATGGCCCAGGCGAGACAAGTCATTGGGGGTATTTTAAAGAGAAATAAATAGCCAGAGACAAACAGGCCTAATGTGTTTGGATTTGTATACACAGATTATTTTCCTGCAGCCACTTCTCCATACAACCTGGTCCTGTTTTGAACTATAGATTACAAACTATAAAATGAAACTCAGGGGGGAGGAGGGGAAAGCTACAAAATGAAATGGGTGGGGAGAGGAAGATTTATGTTAGTTCGACTTCTTTTACTTCATGTTAGAAGATATAACTGTTACCCCAGATTCATGTGCACTTCAGTAATTCTCCAGCCCTTCCTGTATTTCAGTGTAACTGTTCTATCTCTCCACACCCAAGAGCCCCATTTGCCATAGCTTTGCAGCATCCTTGTCTGATATAGATGGAAGGTAAAAAGACGCTTCTGGCTATCAAAGCCTCTTGAGCATCAAAGAGAAATCAAGGGGTACAGAGGTAACCTCCATGTTGGGAAGAGGTATAATAAAGGTTGGGAGATTTCTTCAGACATCCTCCTGGTTGTGTTCTTTGGATGCTTACTGATTACTGCAGTCCTTGCCCATCGACATCAGTCCTGGCTTGGCACATCACTGAGAAAACAGACTTGTATCTTCTAGATAAGGTATCAGCAACGTTCAACCCATGGGCCAGATCTTGCCTGTGGAGTTGGAGGGCTTTGCTCCTGCCCAGGTCTGTTTTGGGGCTGGGCAGGAAAGAGCTGGGCTAGGGCTGGGCAGCTAAAAGCTGCACCTGCATGGCTTGTCCCTGCCCCTGCGACTCCCCAACTGAAGTGCAGGTACTGCTTCCAGCTGGTAGGGAATTGAGCTGGACTGTTCAACTTCCAGCTGCAGCCATGCTGAATCTGGGGACAGGGAAGAAGAGGCATGGTACAGGTATAGCTCTCAGCTGGCTGGCCTCAGCCCCAAGCCCAGGCCCAGACCTGGATCAGTTCCCTGTTGTCTAGAAGCAGCACCTTTGCTCCAGTCAAGGAGCAGGAGAGGGGGTCCTTGGAGAAGCATTGGCAGCACGTCACCCCAGCATGAATGCAAGCAATACACCCAACCCTCTCCTCCATCCTGCTGCTGATGTGCTGCAGAAACCACCTAGCTCACTCTAGACTGAAACTGCATTTTTCCAGCTCAAAGCCGATAAAGGTTATGGGCCCTGATGTAGATGAAAAGACTATGATTTAAATCATCTCATATACTGAGTTGAAGGAGAAACTCCTTCCAAAACCAATAGGATAAGTAGGGGTGGGTGACTAGGGCGTCAGCCCCAAGTGATGGTGTGTCAGGCCCACATAGAGGGTGCACAAGAAAGGCAAATGTCATCACAGCTGGGCCTTTGGATGATGCCACCCCTGCTGCTCAGAACTCAAAATATGGTTGCTATGGCTCTGTCCAAAACATACAGGGGTTGCAGAAACCCACTAGGTGGTCTCTGTGCCTGGGTCTCCTCTTCCAGCACTGGTTTAATGGTTTAACTGATTCAAGGATCATCTGCAATTTCCCCACAAATGACTTTCATCTTTCAAGCAGTTCCAAGATTAAGTTTATTCTGTGTGCAGAGTGCTAGATATTTTTCACTTGAAAAAGGAGGGGGGGTTGTTTTTTTTGGGGGGGGCATTAAGGAAGAAAGATAATGTCATATGAGAAGATTTGCAGCCAGATTCACTACCGCACAACAATTACTTTCCATGAGCAGAGAGCAGTATTTAGTCATGTCAGTTGGAAGTCAGGCAGAAGGCAGGGCAGGTTGACACCTAAGAGACTAATTTTTTTCAGAGATGTATAAGCTTTCATAGGGGACAACCTACTTGGTCAGATGATATGAATATATGGCTGTATAAATATTCATAGCATCTGACGATGGAGGCTGTTGCTTAACTTTTGAATGAGTTAGCCTCTAAGATATCACCCTGCCCTGCTTTTTGAACGACTGCTCTGTCATGCACAGCTTGATAGCTTCATTGCCTCAGCACTACAAAGCAAAGCACCCCCATGCACCAGTGCCTGTTGGGTGTGTGTTGCTGATTCCAGATGCTAATGGACATTATCCATACCAATGGAGTGAAATTACATTTTTAATGCACACTGACTTCCCTTGATATGGGCCAGATGCTGAGCAGTCCTGGGTTCATCCTGAAAGGACTTGAGCACATCAGAGAAGTCAGTGGGAGATGAAAGAGTACAGCTTCTCAAAGAGCAGGCCCAGCATGGTGTAGAAAATGCACTGTGTTTCCAAGTAGTATGTATCTAATTGTATTGAATTGTAGTACTATTTCTACAGTAAGATAAGTTAATGAACCTCAGATGATTATGCCCTAGTTTACTTAATAGTTCACATTATTATTTAAATGTGAAGCAGTAAGTATGCCAGCCTATAATTGTTTTTACTGTTTCTCTCTTTTATTATAGTGCATCTGTAGTATGTGGTTTAATTATGCTTTACTCTATATGTAAATGAAGTGAATAGTCCTTTTTGTCTTATACAACAAGAGTAGTAGCAAAGGAATAATAGCTATATGGCTACAGTGCAGATCTGGAAGACCTAATGTTACTGTCTTCTCATCTCTGTCCAACACTCCTTGAGTGACTGGCCAAGTCCTGTAGGGCAGTATTTCCAAGCTAGAGTGAATAGTTCAGCTCAGTGAGCAAGACTCTCACATTCCTGCCACACAGATAGTTAGCAGCCAATGCATTTTCAACCAAGACGATCTGGATTTTATTTTCGCAGCTGCTGAGAAGTATTGAGTGGCCATGGTGTACAACAGGACCCAACTGTGAAACTGCTATAGAGTTGTAAGTAAATGTATAGATTTTCAGACCTGCTGAGCACCTCTAGCTTATTGATGTCAGGGCAGAAGCAGTTGTTGAATATCAGGCCACTCATTTAGTTGTTTTAATACAGATGTAGCTTCCTGGGGTTAAGCTCCTACACTTCAAATTTTTGGCTTTACTTCTGCCCTACCTTGGTTCAACGTTCCTGAAAAGGAGGGTAGCAGTACTGTAGCAAATGAAAAGATGCTTAGTGACATCATAGTTGTTTCTTCAGTGCACCTCACAGTCACTCAGAACTTCTCAGCAACAGTGAAGATAGGATTGAAGTCCATGTGTTTTGAAACTCTTCACCTCTGTTTTCATGTGCAGGGACTGGGACTCCCCCACTGTGTTTCAAGATGGACTCGAGGGGAACACCTCAAGACCTAAGGTTGAGGAGGATAGGATTAGAGTGCTTCTGGAGGGGCTGTATGTGTTCAAGTCAGCAGGTCCAGATCCTCTCCACCCCAGGGTGTTGAGGGAGCTAGGCGGGGTTATTGCTGGGCCCTTGGCACAGCTTTATGAGTGCTCGTGGTGCTCAGGCCAGGTTCCAGAAGATTGGAAGATAGCCAATGTGGTCCCCATCTTTAAAAAAGGGAGGAAGGAGGACCCGGGCAACTCTAGGCCTGTCAGTCTTACCTCAATTCTGGGGAAACTCTTTGAGAAGACCATCAAAGAACACATCTGTGATAGGCCGGCATCGGGGATGATGCTTAAGGGCAATCAGCATGGTTTCATTAGGGGCAGGTCACATCAGACCAACCTGATTGCCTTTTACGATCAGGTCACAAAAGCATTGGACGCAGGTGTTGCCATGGATGTAGTCTTTCTGGACTTCAGCAAAGCCTTTGACACTGTTGACCACCCGATCCTCATTAAAAAACTAGGCAACTGTGGCATTGATGCCTACATAGTCAGATGGATTGTGAATTAGCTGGAGGGTCATACTCAGAGGGTGGTGGTGGACAGGTCATATTCGACCTGGGGAGAAGCGGGCAGTGGAGTCCCCCAGGGCTCACTCCTTGGGCCCGCACTGTTCAATTTCTTTATCAGCAATTTGGATGATGGGGTGAAAAGGAACCTGTTCAAATTTGCTGATGATACCAAAATTCGGGGTGAGTTGGGCACTCTAGTAGGAAGGGAAAGCGCAGAAAGACCTGGATAGGTTGCAAGGGTGGGCTAATAAAAACGGGATGTGTTTCAATACGGACAAGTGCAAGGTACTGCGCTTGGGCAGTAGTAACCCGCAGCACACTTATAAGATGGGAAACTCTCTTCTTGAGAGCACGGAGGCAGAAAGGGATCTTGAAGTCATCACTGACTCCAAGATGAACATGGGCCGACCACGTGAGGTCATGGTCGGCAGGGCTAAACGGACCTTATTGTGCATCCACAGGTATATCTCAAGTAGGTCCAAGGAGGCGATCCTCCCCCTCTACGTGATACTAGTCAGGCCACAGCTGGAGTACTGTTTCCAGTTCTGGGCACCCTACTTCAAGAGGGATGTGGACAACATTCAGAGGATACAGAGGAGGGCCACCCGTATGATCCGCGGACAGCAGAGCAGAACCTACAATGAGAGGCTACGGGACCTGAACCTGTTCAGCGTTCACAAGAGAAGGCTGAGGGGGGACCTTGTGACCAACTATAAACTCACTAGGGGGGACCAGAAGGGTTTGGGGGAGACCTTGTTTCCCCTAGGATCCCCTGGGATAACAAGGAATAATGGTCACAAGTTGTTGGAGAGTAGGTTTAGATTAGACATCCATAAGAACTACTTCACAGTCAGGGCGGCTAGGATCTGGAACCAACTTCCAAGGGAAGTGGTG
>JAGPOW010003316.1:182922894-182977714 GCA_030014935.1 Caiman crocodilus
TTGTTGGAGAGTAGGTTTAGATTAGACATCCATAAGAACTACTTCACAGTCAGGGCGGCTAGGATCTGGAACCAACTTCCAAGGGAAGTGGTGCTGGCTACTATCCTGGGGGTCTTTAAGAAGTGTCTCGATGCCTGGCTGGGGTCACTTGAGCCCAGTTTTCCTCCCACCCAGGCAAGGGGTTGGGCTTGAAGATCTACAAGGTCCCTTCCAACCCTACTTCTATGATTCTATTAAAGGATGGCCCTCAGATTCCAGTTAGAATAATATTGTAAGAAATGTAGGGCCATTAACATACTATTGATTAGTTCTGACTTCCTGGAAGAAAGGGATGACAGTGAAGTGGGTACTTCATTGGTAACATGTTGGCCTTAGTCTTCATTGGCTAAGGCTGTAACTGAACTTCAACTGGCGACACAAATCAAGGACAATAAAAAGTCCTTCTTCAGATATGTGGGGAATCAAAAGAAAAACAAAGGTAACATTGGTCCCCTGATAAACCAAACGGGCCAGTTGGCAACCAATACCCAGAAAAAAGCCAATCTGCTTAATTAATACTTGGTGTCAGTTTTTCATCAGCCCAAAGGGACTGCCTTGCTTAACATGATGCGGGATGGCCAGGATGAGGGTGAATATGCACCCATCATTGGCATTGACCTAGTGAAGGAACACTTTGAGAGACTGGACATCCACAAATCAGCTGTTCCAGACAGGTTTCACCCACGAGTGCTTAAGGAACTGTCAGGGATCATCAGATAAGGTAAGGATATTTGAGAACTTGTGGCACTCAGGCAAAGTACCTGAAGATTGGAAGAGGGCCAATATGGTGTCTATCTTCAAGAAAAGAAGAAAGGAAGACCCGGGGAACTACAGGCCAATCAGTTTGACCTCAGTCCCTGGAAAGATCTTGGAAAAAATTATTAAAGAAACCTTTCTCGATAGGCTAGCTGAAGGCAACCTTCTTCGGAACAGCCAGCATGGGTTTGTTGCAGGTAGATCTTGCCTGACCAATCTCATTTTCAAACTTTGGGGAACAGCATCCACACTTGAGGATAGGCTGGTTATCCAGGGTGACCTTCATAGGCTTGCAGGGTAGGCGGATGAAAACCTGATGGCATTCAATACAGAGAAATGCAAGATGCTCCACCTTGGGGAGGGAAAAAAAACCCACATCACACTTATAGACTTGGTAATGTTACACTCACTAGCACCACAGCGGAAAGAAACTTGGCAGTCATGATTGAGAAGATGAACATGAACCTCCAATGCAATACTGCAACCAGTAAAGTGAGGGTTGTAGCACTAAAATGCAGAACCTGGTTCCTCTTTATTATTGTGATTATTGTGTTACAGGAAACTCTGGCTTGCATCCCTCGATGCTTCTCGAGCAAGTCCCAGGATGTCATTCTCCCACTGTACTCAGCTTTGGTGAGGCCTCAGCTGGAGTACTGCATCTAATTATGGGCTGCACAATTCAACAAGGACATGCAGAAGCTTGAGAGAGTCCAGAGGAAAGCCACACACATGATCAGAGAGCAGGAGAAAAGGCCCTATGAGGAGAGGCTGAGAGCCATGGGACTCTTCAGCCTAGAAAAGCATAGGCTCAGGGGTGACTTGGTGGAAGCCTGTAAGTACTTAAGGGGTGTGCATAAGGATCTGGGGGAATGTCTGTTCACCAGAGCACCCCAAGGGATGACAAGGTACAACAGTCACAAAGTCCTCCAAGATGGTTTTACGCTGGACTTAAGGAAAAGCTTCTTTACTGTTTGAGTTCCAAGGCCTAGAATAGACTCCCCCCAGAGGTGGTGCAAACACTTACTTTGGACTCTTTTAAGAAACACTTTGGTGCTTATCTTGCTGGAATCATTTGACCCTAGCTGACTTCCTGCCCCTTGGGCAGGGGGGCTGGATCCAATGAACTTGCAAGGTGCCTTCCTGTCCTAACATTTATGAAATCTATGAAACATGTTTGTGGCTGCTGGGAGGGTACATTTGTTCATGTTTGTAAAGTGTTCTGAGTTTCAGATGTAAAATAGTTGTAACAGTACTGCATCATCCATCTGAAATTGTAGAACACCATGATATTAATGACATTACTTTAAAGGTTAATATATTTTCACATAATGAAAGGCTATGTATTAATATATGTAAGCAAGTGGGGAAAATAAATGCTGAGGAACATTCAGCCTTAATTAGCATTTCTGGAATTTTGTGCGCTTGCCTGCACAACCTTAACATTGCATTAACTTTTTCTCCACATAGTATATTTCTGCTCCTGGAAAAGTAATATATATAAAGAGTCTGAAAAAGCAGGAGTGCTTCTAGCTTAATAGATTGAAGAGGGAGCAAGGCTGACTGGGCTGGAAGGCAATCTGCATTTCAGTCACTTTACAGCATTTGTGTTGTGACCAAGCTGATGAGTTTTTCAACTAAAGGTTTTACTCCCTAACACACAAATTATATTTTTGATCTTATTAAAGCACAGAAAGCATAATTCAATGTCTGTTTTTCCATCTTGTTGATGACATCAAAGGTCTTTTTGGTCCTGATTGCAATTTATTTATTTATTTTTGCCCTTCTGAGTCATTCAGCTCAAAGAATAGTGGCACAAACTGTAAGAGGATTGTAACACCAACATGAAGAACCTGCTTCCTCTTTATTATTGTGATTATTCTGTTACAGAAACTACTGCTGTTTGTAATTGCCGACTGTCTCCAGATCTTCTGTATCTTTTTTAATGTAGCTTTGTGGCTGGTGTTGATTGATCTATTAAAGAACTCTGAATCAGATTACAAAAACAGAGCTATTAGATGGTTCAAATAGCTATCATCATAACCTTTCTCCCATCATGAGCAGTTTTTATAAAGTCTGACACACAGGCCATTTCTATCCCCATCTTGTGAGAACAGGCAATTGCTCTGATAAAAATACAGACAAATACTAGTAAATTCAAAAACAGCAGTAATCATAGCTAGCTCCACACTATGCTGCTGAAAGATGGTCTTTTGCAATGAAGAGTTATATTTACTAGAGAAGGAGCGCTGTGATCAAGTGCTTGTGGTGGGGAGGGAAGGGAAGAAGAATCATTAGGGGGGAAATTATAAGGCATAAATACCGAACAGGAAGACACAGGAACTTTCTCTGCTTTGTGAGCAGAAAAAAGAAAAGTATTGTTCAGAGGAACAAGAAGCAATGTCCCCAAACGACCTGCGTGCCTCTAATTTGGGCTTCCAAACATGAAGTACAGGGATGGACCAGATTTGCAAATGATGGTTGTTCAGCTCCCATAAAATATATCTAAAACCAGAGGCATCCAAAAATGGCTGGCTGCTTTCTGAGACTCTTGCCTGATGTTCTTGGATGCCAACAGCATCTAATGAAATCCAAAAGAAAGTTCTAGACACATTCCTGCCGCAGCACAGCAATGAAGCCTGGATATAATAGAAGCATTTGAAAAAATGTTAGCTTTTAATTGTTACTGTGAGGTTTTAAAGTGACGAGCCTTAAAGGGTGAACAGTGACTCTTTGATCTTAAAAAAGCTTGAAAAGAGAGAGCTTTACTCCGTTCAAATATTTGCAGGTAATTGCAAGTAATCCAAATTGAGGCTCAGGGCTGCAGGGTTTTACATAAGTAACTTGCATTTAAAGAGGCTCTTTTGAATAAACATGATTTTTGACATTTAAAGTGTTGTTGGGAAGCTAATCACTTGAAATAAACTTTGATTAACCATCAGTGGGCTGCAATGGGAGTCAGAGGTCAAGTTATGAACCAGGGCATAGCTGAAGAGAAGCAAGGATTGACTAGGGTCGAAGCAGGGCCGGATGGTTTGTGCTTTGTATATTATTTCAGTAGAGCTCACATGCTGCCCTTTTCTTGGGTTAATGGGATCTGACAAAGATGAAGAAGTTTATTTGGTGAGATGAATTCTTCATGAAGCTTAACCTCATGCAATTGACCTCTGCAAGACTGCAAGGGATGTGAGGAAGAGCACAGGATGGCCCTGTATAAATCCCAAAGAGATCCAGGCTAGCACAGTGTTAGCATTCAGCACAAAATGAACCCGAAACTAATTTCTCTGTAGGACTATAACGTTGGAGAAGCCGGGCCAACTAGAATGCAGCCTTCAAGGAATCTGGGTGGTCTGATATGGGCTTGCTGCAGTAGGGGGTGAGCCAACAAACAAGGGCCAACTTGGACCTTGGGTAAATGACTGTAACAGTCTTCAGTGGAGTGACACACCTTTGTCTAAGGGCTAGTGACAGTGCCTTTGGGAAATAACTTTATGAGAGCTGATAATGAGGCCATCTATCTAGTGGTGGTGTTATTATTGTTAATAATTATTATTAACAATAACAACAACATCATAATAAATGAGAGTCACAAAAGGTCTTAGGTGCTGCAATATTGGTTTCCTGTCTCCTGGTAGAACCAACAGGCCTGTATTAGGCATCTGCAATGCAGAGGGAGAGTTAGGCACTCAGAACAGGGTGCACAAAAGCCAATATGCTGCCCTACTAATTATAAGTGAGAGGGGAATCCCAAGGCAAGAGGGTGCAGCTTAGGCTCTGGTTCCTAAAGGATATAGGCCTCTTACTGGGGACTATTAGGAGGCACTTCACTTCCTTCAGGATTCACAGCCATAAATCCTTTCCTTGAGTGAAGTCCCTGAACCAACCTGTACTCACAAATTATGGCAAGGCAAGGATGTCCCCTTTCTACCCAATTCTTATATCCCTAGGCTACCTGCAAAAAAACAAGAACAAAAACAAACTATTTTTTTGTGAGTTCTGACATTTTTTGTTGTTGTTTTGGTGGCAAAGGAATAGTTTTATTGGTCATGCAACAGTTTAAGTGGGTCAATAAGACCAGCTCCACAGCTACTTGGTAGGACACTCATCCTAGATGCTGAAAAGTAAGATTCAGTCTCTTCGGCTTGCTGAGGGGATATGAATACATATTTTCCACCTTCCAAGAGAGACAGAGCCACCAGTTATAGGTGCTTTGGTATGTTAGATGTAACTTCTCCTGTTGACACAGTTCTGCTTTGCCTGAAATGCTTCCTGTATGCTGGGGAGCAGGGACATGAGCCCAATTGCCTTTATGTGGATGAGTGCCCTAATCAGTGGATATGCCAGATGTGAGAGCTTAATTCTTGTTTCAGGACCTTTATGACTGGAAAAGGGGATAGTGGAAGGAGCCAGAGGAGGATTCCCTTGGCATGGACACCTTAGTAGGAAGCTGTGCATCTGCTCTTTAAGGACCTTCCTGTAAACTTTTGTGGACATGCCATGGCATAGGACTTGGGGCAGCCACAGCGTATTGGCGCAATGCCATGCCATGACATGCAGGATTGCTGAGCAGCGCTATGACCCACTGGTGTTTGGGGCAGGATACCTTAACTTAGATTTCTGGGCCTGCATTCATTGCTTGAAGGCCTTTAAATCTACTGAGGTTCAGAAAACAAACAGGGGGATTACTGCCCTTCAACCTGAGCTATCTTCTGTGCTGAATCTGAGGCTCATCATGGCTCCTAGTTCAGGTCCCTTATCTTTATGGTAGTAGCAGACTCAATTCAAGGTCCAGCCAATAGACAAGGACAAAGACCTGGGTAATGAGGGCTACATTCGTTTCTTTAGAGCTTTTCATGTTCAAAAGCTTATGGGTTTTTTTGAGAATAACTCTTGCATGTTCCAACTTTACTTTTACATTTAGTATTTTTTACAAAGAGCTTATTATATTTACAAGCCTTCTAAGGCTGACAGACACTTCCAAATCAGATAGAGCACATGTAAGGGATTCCCGGCACAGCAGCTACTTTAATATAGTCCTTCACTTGAAGATAATTAAAATAGCTGGTAAGTTGAATCTGGTTTTAAGACTTTCAAAGAGGCAAGCTTGTTTTGGTGCGCTGGAGAACAGAAACCAAGCCTACTCCATTGAGCCCAAGAAAAAAGTAGACCTTATTTCTTTTCACTTTGAGATTGTGTCCCAGAAAAATAACTTTGTGATTTATTTTATATTTGCCTTTGCTTCTTATTCTCTAATAGATTCATACTGTTCAAAGTTTAAATAACCAGATTTGACTGGAGCTTTAAACAGAAGTGGACAAATAGTGGACAAACAATAGCTTTGCTGTATGCAATGGACTCGTGTTAAAATTGTAAAACAGGAGAGAGAAAGGAAGATTGGAAGGGATGAATGGGGAAGGTTAGAGAAAAAAGCAAGTAGGAAGTAGCTCCCAACCTGTGGCAGGAGGTAACTGGTCACGTTTCTAAGAGGATGGTCTATGTAGCACAAGACATGCTGTGGACGGAGATTGTTTGGGTGCCAGCTGTAGGATCAGAAAGGAAATAGTTGCATGGCACAGCAGATTGCCTAATAAACTCAGTTGAGAAGAAGCTAACACAGATAGCTAGCACCTTCAAAGCTAGAGTGGTGCATCTCCACATGGCATTGCCTTATGTCATAACCTGACACTTCTTTCCATGTCACACTTCTTCCATCATCGTACTAAAATGGCATTCAGCTCATAAAAAAGACTACTGAGAGGGGATATGATAGATATCTATAAAATAATAAATAGTGTGGAGAAACTAAATATAGGTTTGCTCTTTGTCATCTTACACAATACCAGGTCGAGTGGGAGCACAAGAAAAATATTATGAGGCAGTTTAAAAAATAACAAAAGGAAGTTCTTTGCCACACAGAAGGCACGTCTACATGAGACACTACTGTGCTGTACTACAAGTACTACATAAGTACTTATACAAGTACTAAATAAATGTGTGGTAATGAGTTACTGTGCATCAGCACTGGTCAATGCCTTTTAAGTGGCACTGCTGTGCAGTAACCTAATACTACTGTGCAGTAGTGTGTCAGCGTGGGTTTTGCCTTGCCATGCTACTGCACAGCTATATCAGGCTACTGTGCAGTCAGAGACTCGCGTAACTAACTTATGGAACTCCCTGCCACAAAATATTGTAGAAGCCAACAATTTAACTAGGTTCAAAAGAGGATTGGACACATCCATGTTGGACTGGTCCCTGCCAGTGGGTATTGAACAAGGCAGTAGGGCTACAACCTTCAGATTAGGACTTGCTAGGCCTCTAAATGCTCAGAATTGTAAGGGAAGAAGGGTAGGGAATGGATCAGTCTGGATAGGCCCAGATTAGTCCTGAATATCATGTGCTCTATGTGATACAAAATATTGGGCTGGAAGGACATGTGGTCTGATCCAATATAGCAGTATAGATCTCCAACCTTTTTAAGTAGGAGATCACCTTTGGCATTTAAAATCAACCCAAGGTCTACCATGCCCCGCCCCCCCCCAGTCCAGCAGGTATGGCTGTGGGGAGGCAAGGGGGGCAGATCAAGGCAGAGGAGAAAAAAATATTGTGCCTCCCCATGGGACATGCCTCCCCAGCAGGTAAGTCCCACTTGACTGGGGCTCAACTCAACTTACCCCTGCTTCTGCCTGACACTGTGCCTCACTGCAGGGGCCTTGATCTAGCCCCCACCCTTCCCCACGGACTTGGCTGGGGCATGTGCATGCATGTATGCAGGCACTCAGCCCCCCAAACCAGCCTTAGATTGACTCCAAGAGGCTCCAAGATCTACCAGTGGATCAAGATCCACTGGATGGCGACCACTACTGCAGTAGAGCATCTCTTATGCTCTTGTCTTAGTGAACTTAATGCCCAAAATATGCTCCTGCTATTGTCAGCAACAATGATATAACTAAGTTTGCCATCCAACTCTTGGAATATTGTTGTATCTCAGGAATGATCTTATTTTTAATCTTCATTTACAGAATACAGGCCACTCTTGAAGAGGAGTAATAATTTTAATCAAATATTTTTTTAGGATTCATTTTAGATTCTGCCTAGATTTCTTTGTATTCTCAAGGGCATACTAATTAAATCAATATTTTTCCTCTTTAATAGCCAAAAAACTGGAAGTCCACTTAAGATTCAAATGCTGCTAATGAACAGGGATCCTGGTTTTTTCTGTTTAAAAATCACAATTTCTCTGTTACAAACAAATTCTCTTATTAAAACCCCCAAAGTCTGTCACTCCCCACCCAGTGCCCCCTGGCCCTGCTCATGCCACTCACACCCCAACCACAGACCCCTGAGCCCTGCTGCAGGCCCCTGCCCCCCCAGCCCTGCTGGAGAGGACCCCAGCTGCTGCTGCTGTGGGGCCAGGGACCCAGGTCCACGGCTACCTGCCCCCTGCAGCAGCACCCAAACCCTGACTGCTGCTCACGGGAGGTGGCAGCGGCTGCAGCCCCAGTGGGGAATGGAGCATGGGGCCCGGTTCCCTCTCCCCCATGGGCAGCATGGCCAGAACAGAGCCTGTTGAGTGGGCAGGGGCAGGCTGGCTGCCGTGGGCTCGGGTCTTCCTGCACTACTGCCCTCTCCCTGGGTTCTCTGCAGCCCAGCAGGCAGGATCTAGCTTGGCAGGGCAGAGCGGAGCAAGGAGGCTTGATGCCACTGCTGTGAGCCAAGTGTTTCCATGGCAAAGCACCCCTTGCCTGCCCAGCAGCAGCAGGGATGGAGGCACAAAATTGTGTCTCCTGTTGCTGCCAGGCAGGTGGGCATACTTCGCCTTGGCAGTTCAGGACCCATGGCAGTGGTACCAAGCTTCCCTGCCCAGCCCTGCTCTGCCCTCTGAACTGGGTCTTGCCCTCTGGGCTGCAGAGAGCACGGGGGCAGGACAGCAGGGTGGGAACCCAAGCCCACAGCAGGCAGCCAGCCCATATCTGCAGTCATGCACAAATCAGGGGGGCATTTGCCCCCAGTGTCTCCCCAGGATTGCGCACAATGACAGAGAACCAGCCCCAGCCCCTATGTGCTGCCCCCTGGATGAGCTATGTGCCACCCTACCCTGCTTCTCAGGCCCCTACAGCTGTGCATTCCAGCTCTGGGCTTCAAGCATCGCTCAGGCTGGGCAGCAGCAGCAGCCCCAGCCCTGCCCAACTCTCTCCCTCCCTCACTATGGGGGCCTTAATTCCCCCTACCCCTAACTTACCTGCATGAGCTACTCTCCAGGCTGCCTGGTGGCCATTTATATGTGTACGTGCACACTTTGCTCCCTGCTGATCACCCTCCTCCTGGTCCCCCCAGCCCCTTGCAGGCTAGAACTCTGCTAGCCTGCAAGGGGAAACCCAATGTTTCCCTTATTTTTCTCCTTTAAAGAAGAAAATCTGGGGTTTTCACCTTAAAATGAGAAAACCCACATTTTATCACATTTTTCTGTGGCAAACAGAAAAGCTGGATGCCTGCTTATGAAGCATTTTCTACTGTTGCCTTGTGGGGTCAGGTCAACTCTAAGGATCTCAGAATTGTGCTGTTAGATGGGAGGGCATGACACAATCGCACAGATACAAACACACAAATCAATTAGGTGTGTGCATACACACACAACCAACCAACTCAGGCACATACACATCCAAGATTACCAGCCCAGGCATAAGCACACCTATCCCCAATTCAAGCACATACACGCCCTAATGAAAATGGCGTGAAATCATACACAATACACACATACATACACATATACACATAGGTTAAACACTGATTCAGGTGACACTGTGTGTGTGTTGGTGCCTGTGGTACATATGCTTGGGGTGCTTGGTAATTAAATGCAAGTGGCAGAGATCAGGTGAAAGGGCAGTGGGGATAAGGCAATAGCAAAGAAATGGGTTTGCAGACAGAGAGGAGCTCAGGACGACTGGAGCCACAGGAGCACGGGACAGTGTTGGAGGTGGTGGTGAGCCAGAAGCAGGAGAGGGAGAAATGAGACAATAGTTAGAGGGATGAGGTGCAGAGATTAGAGTGGCGATAGTAAAGCAAAATCCCTCAGGGGTCCAAATAACAGTTTTATTAAATGAACACTGGACTGTACAGCTTTGTTCCTGCACACACTCATATAAGCACTCCCACACACACTCACAATGGTAGCAGGAGAGAGAGACTCAGTGGAAGGCTTGGAATCCAGGTAGGGAAGAGAAACAGAGTCCAAGTCCTTAGATGAAGAGAGGGTGGGGGTGATAGGTACCTATCCAGGCTGGAAGGGGGTCCTTGATGGCCATTTGGGGTCTTTCTCCAGCAGCTGTTGTCCAGAGTGGGTTGCCAGCAGGGCTTTTGGGTTGATAGGCAGCGTGCCATGGAGCAGGTCTGGTCCAGGTGAAGAGGGTATCCCAAGAAGTCATTCTTCACTACCTTTTTATGGGGGAGACTCCTATGATCTCCTATGGGAGGGCCTGTCCAGGCAAGGTCAGTCCTGTTCCAGTAGGCTCCAGGTGTTCAGACTAAGCATGTGCAGCCGTGGCACAATGGTGGGTTGCCTCATCTTTTGTTTCTTGACTGCTGAGCATGGTTCCAACAGCTGGATCATTGGTCCAAGTATTGGTTTTGATGGTGGGGTGATTTAGTAGGGGATCTTGCTATCATTGTGTTTCACTCATCCATTCACTCATTTGCTTCAGGCATTCAAGGAAAACCAATTTACATGGGAGAGGTTACAGGCTTAAACGTGAGTCATACTTGCAACAGGGCATGGGGACAAGTTGGGAATAAGATGGGAACCTGACACACACAATGGATACTTGACATCACTCATGCCAACCCACATTGCAGGCCTAAATACATAAAGACACTTGACACAATAATTGTATAGTGTAACATGTTACAGTAATCCAACATACACAGCAAAACACTATTGCAATACCTCATGGTTACTATAAAAGGGGGCTTATGTACACAGTGTTTCAACTAAACTTATAACTACTTATATATTTATACACCCATAGGGAATAGAGGAGGGGAGAGAAAAAGGCAGAAATGATGGAGAAAAGGGGATGCCATATTTCTGAGTAAAAAAATAAAAGAAAAACCTGGGGGAGGGTTGCTACACTACCTGTACTTTACTGCATGTCACATTTATTTATTTATTTTGCGAAGAAATCAAACAATGAATGTCATGTCAGCCATCAAGTAAACCCAGCTCCTAGTTAAAAGACTGAGGATCTTAATACAGCCCATGGCATATGGTTATTATTTTGCCTTTCAAATCTTGCATGAGGTTCATTAAACCTCAATGAGTTACTCTTATAATATCCCTTTGAATTCTAAAAGATCTTTGCTTTTATGGGTGTCATCACAAGAGGGCAGAGTTTATGGCACATATATAAAACGTAAAACTGATGTGCTGTCTCCTGTGCATATTAAAATTCCATGGCACTTCTTACAAGAAATGGTAATGCTTATCCCCTACAGTCTTACCAAATGCAAGATAAAATGATTGCATCCTGCCTCCTTTATTTCACTCCATTTGATTCTTTGTTTCTCTTCCAAGTTGCCATTTATTTTCAAGTAGCTGCTGTGTTTTGTTTTAAACATGGGTATACTTCAGTGACACTGCTTCATTCCTCTGTGTGTACGGCTACATAGTCAGTGCATCCCGTGTGACACTTGTATACATTTTTTCTATGAAATGTGGATGAAAACAAGTGTGGGAATGACTCTATTACCTGCTGGTTACAGCATTTACTTGAGAAAGGGGATAGCTGGATTTTTTTTTCCTGCTCAAGCAAATATTTAAGTATCTATACAAAGGAGCAGGGACTTAAACTTGGATCTCCTACAAGCTAGATGAATATTCTTTGCATTGGACGATCAGGGATAAGTAGATGGAAAAACAATTTCTTTTCCTCTTCAGTTTTGTGTATTGCTGCAAGTCCCCTTGCAAATCCCAACTGAAAAATCATATCTTTTCGTTTTAGAAGTACTGAAGCAAAACCATGTAAACATCAATTTTGAAAACGTTCAGCATTGTCAAAATGAAATATTTTTACATTTCAAATATTTTTTATGAATGTATGTTCTATACACAATTTTAAAATGTTGATGTTTCATTTGTTTTTCAAATTGCATTTCCAAACAAATTCCAAAAAGGCAATATTTTCCAGCAATCGAAGATTCTGTTTTATGACACGTTTTTTTCCAAATGTTTTAGCAGCCTACCATGTTCTTTGCCTCGGTAATAAAGAGTTGCTGTGCGTTTATTGTAGTGGGTATTTGGAGGTGGCTAATCTAATGAGGATTCTTCGTTGCTTTATTTCTTTCCTTACTGTGAAAATGTATCATTTTCCTTTTGTTCCTTCCTTCCTCCCACAAATGTAAGAATTTTCCATACTATGGGTATAACTGTTACAAGTTGTCACAAACCTTTATTTACTGTCTTTTTATGTTTGGCTACTTAGACATTTTGCAAACTTTAAGAAAGTGTGGGGGGTGGGGAAAGAAAGAGATAAGGTAAGAATGAAAAAAACACAAGATGGTTTTAAAGGAAAGACCTTCAAGAGTTTGACATTCACGTGTTCACTGTGGAAAAAAGTTTGCCTACTGTTGTAATTTGTTAAAACATGATGGGTGGGGGTTGAAGGGCACAAAAAGTTAAAATGTTGATAATCCTGCTCCTCCCCCACCCCCATCTATTCAAATATTAAAATTTCACTAAATTAAAAAAAAAAATCAAATGAGATCAGATTGGACATCCAAAGACAGACTTTGCCTTTTGATCTTTGTTATACATATATTTTTTTTCCTATTGCTTTGGCTTATTAAGTAGATCATTTTATAATTCTTATCTTCTCCATTTAAATTTATTCTCTGGCTGTCATTTATTCTTGAGCTGTGCACTATTATCTGTTCTGCACTTAGATGTGATGGTGAAGGTTATATTATGCTACAAATAAATTTGCTTATCAAAGACAAGGTTAAGGAATGACTGATAACAGTGTATAAGTAACTATATGGAAAGGAGGTATCTAATACTCCATGGATCTTTTAAATAAAAGTAAGTATAACAAGGTCCAGTGAATGTAAATTCAAAGTAGCTGCATTTTACTAGAGGACAACTATTTATTTTGTAACGGAGTAATTAAGGTTTGAACTGGGTTACCAAGGGTGTGGAAGAATCTCCATAATTTGAAGGCGTTAAATCAAGATTGGATTCATTTTAAACTCATACAATAATTCATTCAGAATGGGTTTGATGGAGAAATAGCTTGCTGAAATCGTATGCCTTGCAATATGCAAGAGGTCAGGCTAGGTTATACTGGTCTTCTTTCCTGCTTTTCAAATCCATTAATCTATGAATTAGATAAATTTGATCATTGGACATTAAAGATATTAAAAATGGTATGATACAAAGGAACCAAGAAAGATACAAATATCCAAGTTAATGCCAAAATAAATATAGGGTTTTATACTGAGGAAATGGAAAATTTTCAAGGTTTTTTTTTTTTTTTAAATAGCAGCAACATATTTCATTCTCAAAGGAAGAACAAGCCCTGATTACTTGGATACATATTTTGGTAGGTCGATAAATTGCAACTGTCTGTTTTACCTGAGACACAGAAATATCTCCTCTTGATGCTTATTAGTTTTTGTGTAAATCGCTATTTAACCACATAGTGGTATATTCTGAAAGGGAAAGATCCTATTCCACATGCACCCAGACACTAAAAAAATTAATATCTTTCTATTTCCTTTGGTAGACCATATTCTTTGGGGAAATCTGATATCTTTTATTAGGCCAACTAAAACAGTTGCCTATAAATTGATCCATTTATCTTTGGACCATGTAAAAATGTGTTTATAATCTGAGGACTAGATTTCTAATTTCTGTTCTCCTTCCATGTCCCTACCAGCAAAATCCAGATACCTTTCTAGTAAGATGTCACAATGCTGAAATAGTTAGACCCCAGGTGGTTGGATCAAGGAAGGTAAGTTCATCTGCTAGCCTTACTTATATGTTCAGTTCAGATAGGTAGATACAAGGCACTTGTCTCAGGCTAAAGGATTCAAACTCATATCTGCTACTTTCCAGGACAGTGGTCTAGCCGCTCAGGTCTAGGATAGTCTGGCTGGGGAAAGCCTGGGTAGATAAAGGGCAAGAATTATGGTGTCTGGAGGAACATGTGAGCAGGAGGGAACCTGGTTCTGTGGTATAGTATGGGTAGCACTCAGCTGGTAAGAAGTACTTCTATATTTTTGTCCATTTTCCAAGGATTACATGTTCATTCTCCATAAAAAAGAAACTGGGTAAAAATCAGAAATGCTCCTGAAAGAAGAGCCCAGCTTCAACAGGAGTAGAAGGTACCTCACCCCAATTATACACAGCCTGGAGGTTAGGGCATCCTCCTAAGTGATAGGGGGAGTGACTTTGAATCTCCTCAGACTGAGAGGAGTCTAGAATCCAGCTCTCCCATGTCTGCTAAATGCATTATATGTAGGCTATTATATGCAAAATGTGAGTAACCCCTGACTTTCTCCTCCTTGAAAGTGACCATGGCTTTTGTGCTTTATACTGGACTCTGTCAGGGAGCAGGAGGCGTGACCTGAGCAAATCTAGTGGATCAGCCCCTAAAAGAAAAATAGGCAGAGCTATGGTGCCTCTTCACATCTGAGAAGCTTAGGCAGGAGTTAGGCACCTAGCTGCTCAGCCTTGGGCTGTTCTGGCCAGATGAAGAAGCCTAAGCTTGTGCTCAGCAGCTGCTTTCTCACTGTCGTAGGATACATGTGGCACTGGGGTGCATCTCAGGGCAGTTCTCAGCCATACATGATGCCTAGTTACAGGGTGAACTGGAGCTTGTTTCTTGGTAGCAGTGCCAGGCTCAACTGCACAGCAGGGACCAGGGGCCCATCTTGGTAGGAGTTGTACAAACTCCTAATGAAAAGAGGAATCCTGCATTCAGAAGTTACAATGTTACTGTAAGACCAACAACAGAAGGATACAGGCAGCCCTTGAACTTATGATGCAATTGGTTCCTGAAAACTTCATCTTAGGTTGAAACTTTGTAACTCAGAACCAGTTTTCCCATAGGAACAATGTTATAGATCAAGGATTGGTTCCTGAACCAAGGCCCGATACCCTATTTTCACCAGAAACAACCCAGAATTTTGTACTCAATCAATTATAGATGAGTAATATAGATACATTAATGTATTTATATTATGAATAGCAATTATACAGACTTGGAAGGACTTCTTTGGGGTGACTTTGCTGGACTTAATGAAGGGCTCTTGGTTGGACTTTTTGAAGGATGCTTCAAGAGTGCTGCAAGAGTTGGCCAAAGTAATCGCAAAGTCCATGGCAAAGATCTTTCAAAAAGCATGGGCCTCTGGAGAAATCTCAGAGGACTGGAAGATGGCCAATACTGTGCCCATCTTCAAGAAGGGGAAGTGTGAGGACCTGGAAAACTACAGGCCAATTAGCTTAACTTCTATTTCAGGGAAAATCCCAGAAACATTCATCAAAGAGGTTATATGTGACAAACTTGCAGAAGACATGATACTGAATGACATTCAGCATGGCTTCATCTTGGGCAGGTCTTGTCTGACAAATCTCATTTCTTTCATCACCTGGACAAGAGAAAAGCAGTTGACATCATATACCTCAATTTCCAGAAAGCCTTTGACCTCGTATCTCATGAGGTACTGATCAGAAAACTGGAAGATATCAGGCTCAACTTCAGGACTGCCAAGTGGGTGTGAAACTGGTCGCGGGATAGTATGAAGAGTCAAAATTAATGGATCCATGTTGTCCTAGTGAGATGTGGGAAGTGGCATTCCCCAGGGGTCAGTGTTTGGCCCAGTGCTGTTTGATACCTTCATCAGTGACCTGGATGAGAGGGTGAAGAGGACATTGGCCAAGTTCACAGATGACACCAAGATATGGGGTTGTATGGACACATCCACAGATAGGTACAAGCAGACCTAGACAGGCTGGCATGTCAGGCAGAACGGAACCAAATGAGGTTCAACACAGAGAAATGCAAAATGCTGCATCTGGGAAGGAAGAATCCCAAGCACACCGACAGGCTGGGCAATGCTAACCCGACTAGCACTACAAATGAAAGGGATCTGGGGGTAACAATAGACCTCAGCATGAATATGAGCTGGTAATGCAATGCAGTAACCACTAGGGCCAATAAAACTCTGGCATGCATCAATCAATGAGTCTCCAGTAGAACCAAAGAAATGATTCTTTCACTTTACTCAACATTGGTGCGGCCACAGCTGGAGTATTATATCCAGTTCTGGGCGCTGCATTTCAACAAGGACGTGCTAAAGCTCAAGAAGGTCCAGAGAAGGGCCACCCATATGATCAGAGACTTTCATGGCAAGCCATATGAGGAGAGCCTGAGGGATCTTGGACGCTTCAGTCTAAAGAAAAGAAGAATGAGAGGGGATCTGATTGCAGCTTACTGATACATCAGACGTGTACATCAGGGGCTCAGTGAAAAACTGTTCACCAGGGCACCTTGAGGGAAAACTAGAAACAATGGCCACAAACTCCTGGAAGATAGTTTCAGGCTGAACATTAGGAAAAACTTCTTCACAACTAGGGTGTCCAGGCAATGGAACAAGCTCCCCCCAGAGGTGGTGCAATCATCTACCCTAGAGGTCTTCAAGAGAAGACTGGATGGTCACCTGGCTGGGGTCACCTGGCCCCAGATGTCTTTCCTGCTCATGCAGGAGGAGGCTGGACCTGATGATCCTTCGAGGTCCCTTCCAGGCCTATGATACTAAGGGTTGTTGGCTGGAGTCTTCTCAGGAGTCCTGGCTGCAGGTTTTTCTGGAGTCTGGTCTGCTTTCTTAAAGAAAGCATCCAAGAAAGCTTGGACAGATGTTCTTTTGAGAGATGAGCATCGCTGCAAACTTGTTCACTGGTGTGGTGTAGCATGGCATGTGATCAAGCATAAAAAGTCAAAACTGATGTCAGAAAGTCAAAACAGGGTGTCAATTCATAAATGTTACAAGTGCTGTATGTTGTAACTCAAAACGTCTTACGTTGAGGACTTCCTGTACAGACAAGTATGGGAACACAAGGAAACAAGATGTCCAGCCTGATATTCAATAGTGATATTTAGTAGTGTAACTAGCCATGGGCAAGCAGGACATCAGCCCCACAAGTGCTGCCACTGGTCTGTCCCTTACAGCTACCACCTTGGTTTGTGTTGCTGCCCAGAGTGCAGCAACTGTTTGCTATACCTCCGTTAGTCATGGCACATCAACAGCCCACTGCCATGCATGTTTTTGGGTGTCTAGACAAAGGAATGAGTGTTAAAAAATCTGAAGGAAGATAGTGAAGAAACTTTACAGATATTTCTTCCCGTGTGTGTGGCAGGTAGGTATCTACTATGCAATATCAGAAACATAGACCATGATTTTAATCTAGACAAAAAACGACAAAAAGATTTTAATCTCTGCAGTAGAGAGGTAGACCTGTGGGTCACTGGTGCTGTGATGGTAGTTGAATTGATGTTTGGAGATGAGCCAAGCCAGGAAGAGTAGGTATAGGGGGAGAAAAGAAGAGACCTACAATAGGAAGTTGAAGAGAAGATGAGAAAAACTTGCTAATACTTTCAGCTACCTCTGGTTTTTCTGACATTCTACGTTTTAGGTGATTGTCTGCTGTGCATTTCTCCCTTGGGAGGCTGAACAGCAGATTAGATACCATGACAGATTTTTCCAAGCTGCAACAAGGATTTACATGCTCAAATCCAGATACAAGGAAATCCCACTACAAGTCATGGGATCCAGGTCCCCAAATTAATTAGAAGAGCTTTGGAAATGCTGTTCTCTTTTTTTTTTCTTTTTTTGTGGGGGGTTGGGGGTTAGGTAATGCCATTTCACATTTCAAGAGTATTTTCTAATTGGAGACATCTCTGCTCTTTACAAATGTCACAATAATCAAGTGAAATGGAAGAGTACTAGCATCTCAATTTTAGATTTAAAACTGAAAATACAAAGGCCACTGTAAATTAATCTCACTTCTTTCAATTGCTACTTAAAAATTAGATCTATCGACATTTGCCTTGAAACATTTTTCCATTGCAATATCCTGTTTTGTCAAAATCTGAATGTTTTGTGGGAATACATTCAATGTAATGATATTTTTAAAGGAAAAAATATGTTTCCATTTTGTTCTAACTTTATCTGTTTAACTTTTAAAACTTTATAAATACTATAGTATACACATACATTATACTTAATATAATATATTTAATAACTTAAGGTTGTGGTGGGACATTCAAGCACTTCTGCTTGTTCCTGAATAATCATGTGGTTATTATTACCATCATTCTTCATGGTCCCAATCTGCTCCCCTTTTCTGTCTGTTTACGACTCCTGCTGGTATCATACTGAATTTAGATTATATACATTTTAGAGCAGGAACCCTGCTGTGAGGCAGCTAGCACACTTTTGGGAACTCCAACAATAATAAATAATAATAACTGAGCTTCATAAGGTAATAGAGCAACAGAAGAGACGTGAAGACCAGGTTTCCTGTCTCTGGCTCCTGTGTTTTAATCTCAAAACCATCCTTGCTTCTCTGAAATCATTAATGATGCTGATACATGATAAATACCTATTAAATGAAATCTAGTTCTTGTTAGGCCATGTATTAGTGAACATATCCTTTCACAATACCTGTCAAAGCTGGCAAAGAGGAAAGTGGAAAGAATGCAGGTGATAGTGGTATTTATTTGTGTAATTTTCAGTGGATAATGAAATTAAATAATTATGAATATGTAATAGAATATGTAATTTCTCCAGTCACTAAATATATTTACATAATCCCTTTTTCTAACAATGATTATAGGATCTATGAGGCAAAACTTGCTTTGAAGCTGCATGTTATTTATCTCTACATTTGATATTCTATTTCTTAGCATAGATTTTTTTTCCCCCCGATTTGCTCTTGCATACACAATTACTACTTTTCCTAAGCAGCACTGTTCAAAGCTGAGAGGCACTCAAGGGATTTAGCTTTACTTTATGCGCTAGAGTTTTAAGTTTTATGCAAAATAATTTCCTATCAGTAGTGAATTTCTCTGCACAACCCTCAAATAAAGTGGCAGTTTCTAAGAACTTTCTTAGTTCATAGGAGCTGGCAGAGGAAGGAAGTACAGTTAAAATGGCCATATTCCCTACTCCCACCTCCATCCTAACACCAGTGCTGGCAATGATGATATATTGCTTTAAACTTCTTGAAGAGAACAGGGGAAGATTGTAAAGGTAAAGGTAAAGGGTCACCCTGTACATTTTGCCTTCTTTCTGTTTATGAATCAAGACAAGAGACAACAGTTTTCTTCAGCAAGATGTTCCTTCAGCAAGGCATTTAAGGACTTGTCTATTTGCAAATTTCCCTAGACTAATTTTCCTTGACCTCAGTTAGTCTATATCTGTGCTTAAAGTTCAGCACTTGCTTAAATTCCTTGTTGAATCAGAGCCTAAACTATTAAAAGGCACTATTTTTTTTCTAAAGCGGTGGATCTGGGATGCTTGGTGGGGTGCTGCTGCTCCTCATGGCAGCTACATCTTATAGAGAATATGCAAGTACAGGAATCACCATCCTGGATTATCCCAGAGCGCTATTTAGGTAAGACGTTTGTGAGGTGTGTTAGTTCATATCTGTATAACAATGTATGTGTAAGAAACTCTACAGTAGGCAGTTAGAGAGTAATTTCCTAATTGGGAATCTGTGTATTCTTACAGATTACTTTACGCTGGGAGGCATGAAGATCTATATCCCTTCCAAAGCTCTTCTTACATTGTGAGCTTTACAATTATGAGTAATATTATCACTGTGTCAACACTGATTGTTAGAGATTACCTCAGGGGTGCCCTCAAAAGCCATACTTATTAACCGTAAAGTTAATGTAAAATGCAGAAGGGACTGTGCATTTCTCATGACCTGCTAGTAACACACCGACTAGTGCAGCCCAATACGCTGTTAGCTTTCTTGGCAACAAGGGTACACTCTTGGCTTATATTTATTTTATCGTCCACTGTAAACCCCAGGTCATTTTTGCAGAGCTGCTGCCCAGCCAGTCAGCCCCCAGCCTGTACCAGTGCATGGGATTGTTCCATCCTAAGTGCAGGGCTTTGCACTTGTCCTTGTTGAACCTCAGGAGATTTCTTTTGGCCTAGTCCTCCTATTTGACTGGGTGTCTCTGAATCCTAGCCCTACCCTCCAGCATATATACTACTCCCCCTCCCCGCCACTGCCCTGCTTGGTGTCATCTGCAGACTTGCCGAGGGTGCACTCTATGCCATCTTCCAAGTTGATGACGTGATTGAACAAAGCCAGCCCCAGAAACGAGTCTCATGAGATTTCTTTTGGTTCAGTCCTCTAATTTGCCTAGGTCTTTCTGAATCCTAGCCCTACCCTCCAGCATATCTAGTACTCCCCTCAGCTTGGTGTCATCTGTAAACTTGCTGAGGGTGTACTCCATGCCATCTTCCAGGTCATTGATGAATATTTTGAACAAAATCCGTCCCAGGAGCAACCCGTGCAGGACTTCACTTGATACCAGCTGCCAACTAAACATCAAGCCATTGATTACTACCTTCTGATCCCAGTGCTTCAGCCACCCTACAGTCTATTCATCCAGACCATACTTCCTTAGCTTAACTGTAAGAAAGCTGTGGGGGACTGTATCAAAAGCCTTGCTAAAATCAAGGTATAAACCCACATCCACTGGTCTCCCTGTATCCACAGAGCCAGTCACCTCATCATAGTAGGCAATCATGTTGGTCAGGCATGACTTACCCCTGCTAAATCCACGCTGACTGTTCCTAATCACCTTCTTCTCCAAGTGCTTAGAAATGGATTTCTTGAAGATCTTTTCCATGATTTTTCCAGGAACTGAGGTGAGGCTGATTGGTCTGTAGTTCCCCGAATCCTCCTTTTTCTCTTTCTTAAATATGATCACTATGTTTGTACTTTTTGAATCATCTGGGAGTTTTACCAATTGCAATGAGTTTTCAAAGATGAATGCCAGTAGTTCTCCATTCATATCAGCCAATGCCCTCAGGACCCTCAGGTGCATCCCATCCAGCTCCATGGACTTGTATACATCCAGCTTTTCTAAATATTCCCTAACCTGTTCTTTCACTTCTGTTGGCTGCTCAGATCCTCCCCAAACTGTGCTGCCAGGTGCAGTAGCCTTAGAGCTGAATTTGCTTGTGAAGAGTGAAGTGAAAAAGCCGTTGAGTACCTCAGCCTAGTGTCCCTCACCCATTCAGTAAAAGAGACATAGTTTCCCTGACCTTTATCTTTTTACAGAAATACTTGTAGAAACCCTTTTCTTAGCCTTCACATCCCTTGCTAACTGCAACTCCAATTGTGCTTTGGCCTTCCTGCCTTCATCCCTGCATGCTCGAGCAATGCTCTTACACTCCTCCCTAGCTGCTTGTCCAAGATTCTGCTTATAAGCTTCTTTTCTGTGATTTAGTTTACTGAAAATTTTCCTGCCAAGCCAAGCTGGTCTTCTGCCAGACTTGCTAGTGTTCCTATGCATTAGGATGGTTTGTTCCTGCACTCTCGGTAAGGCTTTTTTAAAATGCAGTCAGAAATCCTGGACCCCTCTCCTGCTCAGACTGGCTTCCTAGTGGATCCTGCCCATGAGGTCCCTGGCTGAGTCGATGTCTGCTTTTCTGAAATCCAGGGTCCTTACTCTATTGCTCTCCATCCTTCCTTTCCTCAGGATCCTGAACTCAATTGTCTCATGGTATCTGCTGCCCAAGTTGCCATCCACTGCTACATTCCCCACCAATTCTTCCCTGTTTGTGAGCAGCAGTTCAAGAAAAGCATGGCCCCTATTTGGCCCCTCCAGCACTTGCACCAGGACATTGTCCCCAACGCTCTCCAAAAACTTCCTGGATTGCCTGGGCACTGCTGTATTGCCCTCATTGAAGTCCCCTGGGCCTGTGATCTGGAAACGTGAACGTGTGCTAACTGTTTGAAGAAAGCCTCATCCATCCCTTCTTCCTGGTCTGATGGTCTATAGCAGACACCCACCACAACATCACCCTTGTTGCTGTCCCTTATGGCTCTAACCCAGAGACTTTCAACAGACCTATCTCTAGTTTCATATCAGAGCTCTGAGCAATCATACAGTTTTTTTTACATAAAATGCAACTCCTCCTCCTCTTCTCCCGTGCCAGTCCTTCCTGAACAGTTTATACCCATACACGACAGTCATTTAGCATGGGTCTTCTTGCCATGGCTGCCAGCAGTAAAGGAGCCTTTGTGCCTGTGTCAGCAGCAGAATCAGCAGTGGTGCTAAATCTTAAGCTTCATATTTGCAGCTGACAAAGCCACTGTTTCAGAG
Organism: Caiman crocodilus; assembly: GCA_030014935.1. NCBI lineage: Eukaryota > Metazoa > Chordata > Crocodylia > Alligatoridae > Caiman > Caiman crocodilus. Next base: position 182,945,091 of record JAGPOW010003316.1, read on the forward strand.
CAGGATCTCCAGTCGGTGCAGAGGTTGAGCAATGGTGGCTTTAACTGTTTGGCTGCTGGTGCTGACAGAGCAGCTGTGGCAAGAAGCCCTGTGATGGATCACCTGAAAGTAAGTTGCCTGGTCTACAACAAATCTTGCGGTTCATTTTGAGCCCATGGGATCAAATGAGTTTGAAACCCCTCTTGTAGATTAAAGTGTATTCAATTTATATGTAGATTCTCCCATACAGAAGAAGAATATACTTATTTTCTTCTAGATTAACCCCAGGATGAGCTCATTTGAAGAGAACAAAACAACAGCCACATGCATAGGTGTGACCATAAAGGGATTAATGAGCTTTTACATAGGTTTGTTAATGTCACAACTTTAATTGCTCCGCTTTCACTTTCCCAAACATCTACATGTCAATGGGAATCAGGCCCATAGAAGAAAGTCTATTGCAGAGGGGAGGAGAGCATGTAAGAGGAAGCCTTCATCTCTTCCTTTCAGAAAGGTCAGAAAAATCCTAGAAGAAGTGCTTTAAAACTCCTTAACCTTCAGATTTCCCTTACAGAAGCTTCTGGCAATTCTGGCCAGAGTTGGCAGCCTACAGGTGGCTGGAGAATGGGTGGGTGGAGAACTGACACTTTCTCCTGTATGTAGATCCCACTCGGCATGAAATTACCAAGCAATTGCTCTCTCTAACATCTGGTCCCATGTTGGTCTGTAGCGTGCAGAGTTATTGTATTACATGGTTATTTGTGACCTGTAAAATTGATACCAAGTATATTATAGTGCAGCTGACTTAGTTTCAGATTTCAGATGTTATTAATCATAATAGAATAGAGAGTAACAGCAGGTTTAGGGCTGCGGGAGAAGAATTCAGACTGAGAATTGTCCTATTTGTAGGCTTTACATTACTAAAGATATTCACAGTTTTAGTGGAATTCCTGACTTGTGAGATCTCAGCTTTTTATCCACATCTACTTTTAAAAACCCCTTAGTGCAGGAGGAGGGATTGTGATTTTAGGAGTTTGATTACAGGCTATAACTAGGAAAAAAGATCTTAAATGAAAGTCAAAACTAATAGAAAAGTGAAAACCAAAAGTTAAAGTTAAACCTTTGCATTAATTGCTGAGGTAGCCTTATGAAATGGAGCTTTATAAATCACAGAGGGCCAGATTCTGAGCTTAGTAAATGTAATACTTACATAAATCTAGAGTTACTTCACAGGCATGAATACTGTTAGACTATTAGAAGTGAAAGCAAATTAAGAGACAAAATTTGGATAAAATCCTATTTCGAAAATTGAGTGTTTTGTATGTTGAGGTTTATCATCTTTTGTTTAGGAAGTGCCTCCTATGTTTTGGGAGTTGCTAAAATTAGAAGACGAATTAATAATATGGATTAGACAGGGAAGTTATAACACTTAAAGGGTGTGGCATGGGATTTGAAACAGAGTCAGGTGATCAATGAAGAAAGATTTTGACAAAAAGATATTGCTTTAAGGGAGGGCAGAAGCCCCACCAGTCCGACTTTGCACAATTCCATTCAATCAAATAAAGCTACACTCATTTATATCATTCCAGGATCTGGTATATTGAGTGAAACATGTGAGGAAAGCGAGAATGAAGCCAAAATAATCTTTTTTGCACCCACTAGGGAGGGAGGGTTGCAAGGAAATTTTGGTTATATGCAATGTAGACAATTGCTACAACTTCATTGCGAGTCTCGTAGTATTTGGTGCTTTTCTCAAAAGCCCAACTCTTACATTTATATGATTAGGTGAGAATCTCAGCTTTCATTTAAAAACGTGGAGGGAAGCTTGAAATGTGACCCAAATGAACCCTAAAGGTACAGAAACCAGGACACAAATAAAATGAGCCCCAAATTTATCATTTAAAACAAATCCAATTACATGATTCATAGATAGATTCATAGAGTCGGAAGGGACCTCAATGGGCCATCTAGTCTGACCCCCTGCCCCTGGCAGGCAAGAAGAGTCACCTACCCTGGGGTCATGTGATACCATCCAGGTGCCTGTCCAGTCTCCTCTTGAAGACCCGCAAGGATGGGGCAAGCACCACCTCCCTTGGGAGCCCATTCCAGATCCTGGCAACCCTGATCATGAAGAACTTTCTCCTAATGTCCAGCCTGAACCTTCTCTCTAGTAGCTTATAGCCATTGTTCCTCGTCGTTCCAGGGGGTGTCCTGGTGGACAGATCACTTCCTACTTCATGTTGCTCTCCTCTTATGAATTTGTATGCCACCACAAGGTCCCCTCTCAGTCTTCTCTTGGAGAGGCTGAAGAGGTTAAGGTCCCTTAGCCTTTCCTTGTAGGGCCTTCCCTGCAGGCCTCTAATCAGGAGAGTGGTACTTCTTTGGATCCTCTCCAGGTTGTCCGCATCCTGCTTGAACTGCAGCATCCAGAACTGGACGCAGCTCTCCAGCTGCAGTCTGACCAGAGCTGCATAGAGGGGGAGAATCACCTCCCTGGACCTGTTTGTGAAGCACCTACGGATACATGACAAGGTGCGATTGGCTCTGCCAGCTGTTTCATCACATTGGCAACTCATGTTCATCCTGGAGTTAACAGTGACTTCAAGATCTTTTTCTGCCTCAGTGGATCTGAGAAGGTTGCCCCCCAGCCTGTAGGTGTGATGGCAGTTCTTCCTCCCTAGATGCAGCACCTTTCACTTGTCCTTATTGAATTGCATCCTGTTGCTCTCTGCCCACTTCCCCAGCCTGTCTAGGTTGGCTTGGATTTGGTTCCTCCTCTCCAGGGTGTTAGATGCACCCCATAATTTTGTGTCATCCACAAATTTGGACAGGGTGCTTCCTACCCCCTCTTCCAGATCACTGATGAAAATGTTGAACAGCACCAGCCCCAGAACTGAGCCCTGAGGGACTCTACTGTCCACACCTTTCCAGGTTGATACCGACCCATCCACCACCACTTTCCGAGTGCGACCCCTGAGCCAATTTGCTATTCAGCCTACTATGTAATCATCCAAGGCAAATCCCCTCAATTTATTTATAAGGATTGTATGGGATACCTTGTCAAAAGCCTTCTTGAAGTCCAGATAGATAACATCCACCTCAACTCCTGCATCTAAACAATTGGTGACCTTGTCATAAAAGGAAACTAGGTTTGTCAGGCAGGATCTGCCTGCTAAAAACCCATGCTGGTTACCCCTCCACATCACATTAGCCAGCGGGCACCCACAGATGTGCTCCTTGATAATTTCTTCTAGGATTTTCCCAGGAATAGAGGTAAGGCTGACTGGTCTATAGTTCTTTGGGTCCTCCTTCCTCCCTCCTTCTTAAAGATTGGGATGATGTTAGCCTTCTTCCAATCTTCCAGAGCCTGACCCGAGCACTGTGAGTGTTCGTATATCCTTGCCAGTGGATCAGCTATGCCCCCCGTAATTCCTTTATTACCATGGGCGGCGTTCTCTAGCCCTGGTGATTTGAATACATCCAGTCCCTCCAAGTGTCCTTTTACTATGTTGGCACTGACCGTTGGTCGGCTGATGTCTCCTTTGTTGGTGTCCCTGATGTATGTTTGTATATCCTTGCCAGTGGATCAGCTATGCCCATGTAGATTCCCATTTAAGAAGAAAGAGGCAAAAAGCTCATTGAAGAGCTCTGCCTTGTCCCTTCTATCTGTCACTAAGCCCCCCTGCCCATCCTGTATAGATCCTATGCTACCCTTTACCCTCTTTTTGCTCCAAACACACCTAAAGAAGGACTTTTTATTGTCCTTTATCCCTGACACTAGCCTGAGTTCTAGAGTTGCCTTGACCTTCCTGACTGACTCCCTGCAGGTGTGGGCCAAAGAAGTATACTCCTTTTTGCTAGCTAGCCCCTGCTTCCATTTCCTGCACACCTCTTTTTTTGCCCTTAAGGTATCTTGGATGACCCTGGTTAGCAAAAGGGAATTCCTGGCCCCCTTTCCCTTTCCTCTGCCATGGGATTAACTTACTAATGAGTTAAACATGCCTAAAGCATGGTTTCCTTGAGGAATGTCCACCCATTCTGGACCCTCAATGCATCCAAGTTCTTAGCTCCTAGCACCCTGCTAACTAATCCCCTGGGTCTATTAAAGTCATCTTTTTTAAAGTTCAGCACCCGTGCCCTGCTGGGTATAATGCCTGCTCTTTGCTGGATAGTGAATTTAATTATTTGGTGATCAGTGTCCCCTAAGTTGCCTTGATTGCTGTTCCTTAACATGGTTTTAGAGGTCTGCCTCATGATTTCTGAAAACTTGTGTTTGACAGTACTATATAAAGACAGGAAAATGTTATATTTGCCTCATATTAATAATTTCTCCAAGAAAGATTTTTTTTCAGCCATGAACTACATACAGGGATGGGCAAAGTGTGGCCTGGGGGCCAGATGCGGCCCACCAGGCCATTCTATCTGGCTTGCAGGGCCCTTAAATTATTTAGAAAATTAATATTTATCTGCCCTCAGCTGCCTGTCATGCAACCTTCAATGGCTTGCCAAAACTCAGTAAGCGACCCTCTGCCCAAAATAACTGCCCAACTCTGAACTACAACTACATATGGAATTAGCCATATGCGCAATTGCCCCAGATCTGACAGAACCAGGCAATCCCAGCAAATTAGGCATTGCTTCATCTAGCTGATATGCAGGGCATTCTCACAACCTTCCTAATGGACCACACAGGAGAAAACAGAGCGGGTAGTGATGGTATCCCTGTCCGCCCTGCCCCTAAGAACTTGTAGCATGCAGTGGTCATCCGTGGTGTGCCAGACCCGGGTTGCAATCTGCTTGAGTTGAACCCAGCTTTGCCATTCCCTTACAAAGCAGCCGAACCACAAGGCTATAAAGCAGGGCTATTTCACTCTGAAGGGGCTGTGCATGCTGTGTGGACCACATCCAGGCAAGCCACCAGCATCACCAGTGCTGCACTGCACCACACAAGTGACCCAGGCCCAGCCCAATACACTGGGCTATGCAGGTTCCCAGGCTCTCAGCCCCAGATCCCTGTCCATGGGCTCCCCAGCTGCAGTGTCACACTGTGCTGCATTGTGCCCTAGGCTCCCCAGCACAGTAGGGTGCACTACTATGTCCTGTCCCACCCTGTCCCATGGAACAGGGACAGGAAGCAGAAGCCCGAGAAGAGAGGAGGAACCAGTAGCCCTTGGCTACTGCTTGAACAGGAATGAAAGAAAGGTGTGCCTGGAGAAGAGCCCAGACACTGCAGATTAACCTTTTGTGGGCCACAAGTTGAGCAGCTCTTCTATAAGTTATGCTGTCTTTCACTTTCCCTTGTATATATGCACAAATGTTGGGGAAAAGCAAACTTCCTCACCGTGTTTCTTAAGAAAAAAATAAACCAAACCCAGGTTCACACTTCAAGGAGAGGATTCCAGTCATCCTGGATGCAGACTCCCCAACTCCCTGGGAAGGGCAGCATAAGACATTTCCTACTGACTTTTTTAGATAGTTCCACACTTAACCTGCTCACTTTTGTGGATCTTACTCTACAGTGCTTAAGAGTTGTGCGAGGAGTCTGGAAACCAAACACAAACTAGAGATTCTACTAGGCATTTGGGCATGTAGACGTTAGCCATTGCAATGCTAGATTAAGTCTTCTTGATGGATGCAACTATTCTCTTTCCAACTTGACTGTATTCTTGAAATCTGAAAGGATCCCAGACTTAAATACCAAAAATAGTTCCATATTTAGCAGCGGCACATCAGGAACTTTACTTTCTTGCAGCGTGGATCTCAGCTGCAGTAAATATCGTTAACTTAGAGCAAAATTCTCCTTTTAGAGGACAGCTAGGGAGAGCAGAGCAAGGATGCCAGCACCTGCTGTGTGGATCTAAAAGCAGATTTTTGCTTCAAATATGCCTGTACAGTTCCAGATTCTTTTATTCTAATTTTACCTTTCAGATGTGATGCTGGAAGGATTGCCATTGGCAATATCACGTTAAGATGAAACAATAGCATGACATTATTCAGTTACTTCACTGAGGGAGTTCTGATTATTTGGCTCAAAAGCTTCCAGCTGCATGAAGCAAGCATGGGCTTTGAGGAAGAAACAGGAACAATTCAGGATATATATTTACAATCCATATTTTTTTCTCTGATTAGGATATTTCTAGTCATTTATATTATTAATCAGAACAGTTATCTGCATTAGTTATTAATGTCTATAGCTGGTAGGATTTACTTACTTATCAGAACCGCCTCAGCTTGGCTGATTCAGGTGTAGGGGATTCCTGAATGTAATATACAGTTTGTGGAGGAAAATTGGTATGAGAGCTCAAGATGAGACCATGACAAAGATTACGGTTCAAATGGCAAGAGTAAACAAGAACAGTAGCACTTTGACACCATAAGGAATATCAAACAACTTGAAGAGAGGCCTGGCAGCCAAGATGTTTCTAATTCTAATTCTGATTTCGTTGACTAGAGATCCCAGTTGAGTTTTAAGGTCCCAGTGTGCTAAACACTGTGCATACCCATAGGAAAGGACTATGGCTGCTCTGAATTAATATAGGAAAGGATACCTCCAAGTAGGATAGATTTTGGGCATGGCATCATCATTCACCTCTTACAGTTAAAACTTTGAGACATGTCCAGGGGTGTAAGGGTATGATGAGGTCCTGGCAGATGGGAGACAGAAGAAATACGCATGATTGGTCTCCTGTTAGTTACGTTATAGGTTGCAGGACCATCTGTTGTAGCTCTGGAGGCAGCATCTGGTGAGGGGGGGCTTGAGGCTGGGGGGAAAGGGTATCATTAAGATTTGTACGCCAGGAGTAAGTAGCAATACTGCATCTGTTTGTTGTGAGGTGGATATGTGAGAAACAGAGAAAAGAATGTTGACTAGTAACACCAGAGGAATCAGATGCTTCATATAATTTGTGTTACAGACTTTGGACCACGAAGCAGCAATTTAATCCTAATGTAAATAGATGGCCAGCATGTGCTAATGTGACAGACAGAGGGCTGGCCCCACATCCTTGTGCTCCTATTGAAAATTTATACATTGCATCAAGTCCTTGCACATGTGCCACAGTACAAGGAAATCAGGAACATGATTGCATAGTAACAAGTCCTAACCATATATCTAGGTTTAGGTATGCAATAGTATCATGGCATAAACATGTGCATATCCAAAAGCCTAAATGAAAGCTGCTGTTTGGCTTCTGGGGTCAAAAATAAACTGTGTCCATCAGATTTAGTTTGAGGATTTGTGTTAAATTTCAACATACAAAAAGGAAGCACAAAAGCCATCATTTCTTCCTTTGACAAATGTCTTCAGCTTCTACTCCAACACAAGCTGTAGAAATAACAATGGGCGACTGGTGCCACCTGAGTCAGAGGGGGCAAGTTGGGGGGGCACATACCCCCCTGCAGTGGCCAGTCAGCAACTGGAGAGGGGTCCCCCTGCAGCCAATCATGCTGACTGGAGAGGGGGAGGTGTCCACCTGTGGCCAATCTCAACTAGGAAGTGTTCGCGGCACTTCACCAGGTGCCCCCACTCCCCAGCTGGTGCTCGCTGGGGGGGCACCAGCACTCCTGCCTGCCCCCCCCGTGCCTATCACCTAAGCAGGGAGTGCTGCCTGTCAGGGGGTGTACCAGTGCTCTCAGGGGGTGCATGTGCCACTGGAAATAACTGATTTGTTTTGTTCATTTTTAACAAAAAAATATTTTGGTCAATTTAGAATTTTTTAATAGACTGAAAAAATAATTTAAAAAACAAATTCAGGTCAAACAAAACCCTTCATAAACTCAAAGTAAAAAAAAAAGTTTTGGAGCTTTTTTGAAAAAAAAGTGGGGGGGGACTGTATATAAAGTTGAAGTGACTTTCAGAATAAAAAATAATGTAAAATCAAAACAGTCATCATTTTGAAAATGTCAGAGTCTTTTTTTAATTATAGGTTTTTGTTTGTTTTGACTGAGACATGGTAAATAAGACACATATCTGTGAAATGTTCCAACTGTCCTAACTCTGTACTTCTTGGTAAATGGTTTTACTTGCAATCTTCCCCACAACACTAAACACAACTGCTGGAACTTTCCCAGTAATTCCTCCTCGATCACTCACGTGTAAGATGAGAAAGGGGGGTATTTTGGATCTCATTAGAGCATGGCATTAGCTCTGAGGCAAGACTAAAAATATTGGCTTTAGAGCAGAGGACATGCTCCAAGCCTACTTTTGCTAAACTTCTGCTAGTACAAACATCTCTCAGTTCAAACCTGAGACTCAGTTTAAACAAGAGCTGTGATGTGATGTGACCCAAAAAAACCTAATGGACCAGGCTGAAAAATGAAACCCAGGACAGTGCCTGTGCTTTTAGTAAGTACTCTGAAACTTTCTTTGGCTGGCCTGGCATTGCACAATTACATCTTTTCTGTTAGGAACTTGGCCTTCATCGAAGAACTGCCGCTTGCTTTAGCCCATCATGTTGACTTATTGTGGATCAGTTTTCAGAATGCCCTTGTTACCACCTGAAACGTATTTCATGCTTTGCACCCTGTTCTTTTCAAAAGATGCTGAAATCCTGATTTATGCATTCATAACACTAGTCTGAGATGATTATACCTGGCCTCCCTTCTTCCTTCATTAATCAGGAACAGATTGTCCAAAAAAGTGCAGCTGCTAGGCTGCTGATCTGGATTTCACCCAAGCAGCATAGTACATATGCACTGTGACCCTTTCCTATCTCAGTTGCTTGTACCACCTTCAGCTGTTTTCTGAATGTAGCTCAAACATTTGCTTCTGAATGGCATACATAGCAATTCATGTTTTGAGCATTCTTAAAATGTCTTCTGTTCATCCCCCAATTGCTTTGAAATTTTCTCCCAGTGAACCTCCATTGCATCGGTGTGATTGTTTGCATTCATGTGCCTTGTTTTACAGCCTTATTTTATATTATATTGCTACTCTCTGCTAAGAAATGGCTGCCTCAGTTTTAATGAGGACTTTCAATTGGTTCATTGTTTCATCCTAGAATGCTGTATTGTGAATTGAAAGCTTTGTATTTATCCACTATGTGGTATACATTAAGTGCATCTCATCAGAAAGGTTTTAATGTTGGGTGTTAATGTAAGGCGTGCAAGCTCCAGGTGGGGATGTGTTCCTCCAAGCATTACAGTGAGGATTTGGGAGACCAGGCTCCTGGGTTGTGTTCCTGGATCCACTACTGATTTGCTGTATCACCTTTGACAACAATTATAAATCAGTGTAGCTCCTCTGACGTCTGTAGACCTGTATCAATTTACACCAGCTGAAGATCACACCCTGCATAAATCCTCCTAGTTTAAATTCACACCTGGCTTATGAAACTGTATTTTGTGGATTGATTCACAGGGGATGGAAGTCAACTGATTCCTATGGATTCAATTAGAAGTCAGAGGTCAGCAAAGAGCAACCTTGAAGAAGAAATCCTCTCTAGCTACCCCTTCCCCCAGCCATTTCCTCCTTATCAGCAATACCTGGACCCCCATTTGTAACTTGGATTTCATTAGGCAAGATATGAGTTTTTCTTTGGGCTCTAATACTGTCTCCTTTGCTGTGGCTTATTTGTTGATTGGTGTCCTCTGGGGGTGTCAGCTTTGGATTGCTCTTTTCCCAATCCTAGGAAGTTTATTCTGGAGAAAGAGCACACTGCAGCAGATGTGGATCGAATATTGCCTTCCACTGCTGCAGGTTGGCTGTATCGATCCCCCAAATCTATGGAGTTTCTCTGAAATTGCATCAGAGTAACATAGAGCAGAGCTTGCCTGAAGCAACTGCAATTGGAGTAGGAGAAATTCTGCAATCAGCCTGTGCTGAAACCCCTCTATGAAGTTTTCAGAATTAGCGTTTTTTGATGGACTCTTAGGGCATTTTTACACATGCTGTGGGGTGTGGAGCCATGAGCTTTAATTAGCAAGCCATGCTAATTAAAGGTGCCCAGGTGTCATCTGTATGAGCATCCCCGTGCATTCCCTCCACTGAAAAAACGGTGTTGGGGTGCTTTAAACTTAAGCTCATTGAATGAGTTTGATTTCAAAGTGCCCCACCACTATTTTTTTAGTGAGGAGATGTACCGCGCTGCTGATACACATGACGTGAAAGGCTGCCAGAGCGTGTTGATTTCTGTGCTCCAGCAGACTCGATTAATCAAGTCCACTTCAACATGCTGGATTTCCAGTGCATCGGAGTAGGCTCCGTGCATGTGTATAAGAACCATTTCTTGTGACATCCCAATACTGATTTATCCAAGACTAATCCTTAATGAAACTCTGGCAGCTGAATCCTGACATATGCTTGGATAATGTAGGAGTAACTTTGAATCAGAAGAAAAACGTGCTGGAGGTACACTCGCCTCTCATGCCCTTGTGAGAATCCAGTACAGTTACTCAGACATTGCCAGTTATATCAATCCCATTTTATAGAGATACGGGGACTTGTCCAAAGTTACTCACCAGGGGATAGAAATAGAGCTCAGCTCTCCAAAAGTCCTCAGTCATTGCTCTCTCTACTGGACTGTCCTGCTGCTGATGTCCAGCCATTCAAACATAGGTCTCATCCAGCCATGGGTGAAGTCTAAAACTTCCCATTGACTTCAAATGGGAAGCTGGTGTCAAATCAAGTGCTTAATGCTGATATGAATTACCAGAGAATGAAGTGTAGACATTTGGAGAGGTGTTTTTACTGGGTTCCTGTCCAAAGACTTGTTTTATCAGCACAGCTGAAGAATTGGTGGCTTGGCCATTTTAAATATAGCTTTTAACTTGTCATCGGTATGTTTTAAAAGAAGGCTGAGAGTTGAAATTTTATTCTTTTCCCCTTTTGCATCTCTTACCCTTCGACTCACACAATAAAAGTTGTAAAGTATACTTTGAGTACAGGGTGTTACAGTTTTTATATATAAATTCTTGGTGTATATGGTTTTAACCATTATTTTTGATTACCTATTCTGGCATGGTTGAGATTTCCTGTAATATTTCTAATATTTCTTTTTCCCCAGGGAAGTTTTATGTCTATTTCTAACATTTGCTCCTTATTTTTCTTTTGTGAAAACTGAGAGCAAGGAATCAATATAATATCTTAGCAGTATCTATTTCTTTGATTAATACTATCTTATTTTAACAGTAACTTGGTCCACAATTCCCTTAGTTTTCTTTATGCTCTTAAGGCTTCACTTGTTATTTTCATGAATCTTTTTTTTGACTTGTTCTTATTGTTTATTTATCTCCATTTTCCCTATCTTTTTCTTTACAATCGTTCGTCTCTCCTGCATAATTCACATTTTAAACCTCCTGTTTGGTTCTTCCTAACCTCTATTACTTTGAGTGAGGTGTTTTTCACTCACATTGGCATCTGTTTTACTTATTTACTCATTTGCTTGTTAGATAGCAAGCACACAACAGTCCCTGAGGCACGCTCACATTTTACCTTGAATACTGTCCAGTTTCCATTGATATTCTCTTCCCTTCATTGTTCTATTTCGATTTTTACCCAACCCAATTTTAATCCTTACAAGCTTTGCTCTGCTGAAATTGAACACCCGTTATATTCTCTCTCTTATACCCTGACTTTCTCACTCATTAGAAATGTAATTAGATTATCCTTCTACTTCCTCTGCTTTATGCATTTGTATGCTGTCTTCAAAGACTACCCTAGGACCTGTATAAAATGTTCTTTTTGTTTCTCCTCTGCTGTTCATAAAAAAAGTTTATTTTCAAGACTTTTTGCTTTTTGTTCTCTCCAGGGTCCTGGTTTATCACCGCTGCACATTTTTTCACCAGATATTGATGTGCCTTTTTTCTTTCTGTTGTGCTAACTTGCATTTAGATGCCCTCTGTGCTGGTTTTAGTGACACAATCAAACCAGCAATTGACCCCAGATGCCTTCTGCTTCTGTCCACTATCTTGACCTCTCGATAGTGGGAGGGTGTATCTTGTTCCTATCATTAGAATGTATGGACAGGGACATGAGCAGGACTTTAGCTCTTTTTATTTCTGATTTATGCCATTCTGCATCTGTTCCAACTCCTCAAAGAACCTGAACATAAAGCATCTTCTTTATCTGACTCTGTGAGCATTCAGTGGGGACGTAGGTAGCCAAGCTTGTGGGAGGTCCCTAGGACCAGCTAAGGGGGTCAGCAAGGAGGGAGAACAGACTACCAGAGCATCAATCCATGGTCGAGCTCAGAAGGCTGAGGACACAGGGACCAAGTTCTAGGAGAGCCAGAAGGGCAAATCTGAGAGATGTAGCCCAAGAAGCAAAAGATCAGAAACTAGGGGTCAGAGACCTGGCACTGAATTCAAGGGAAAATCCAAGGTCAGGGTCAGGAAGAGCCAAAGCTGAGCCAAGAGAAGATGCAGAGAAGGAGCAACGAACATGAAGCTTACCAGGACAAATTGAGGCTATGGCAAGGCATGCCTGTGCAATCCTGAGCAAATGACTTGTCCCAAATTTTTTAAAGAGGGCTCTGATTTTCAATGCAACGTTTTCTGATATTCAGCTGGAGACAACTTAGAAAAAATCATGATGATGGAGAAAATGGTTCCTAAGCCAGATGTTTCTTACTGCTCTGGCCCTTTTATACCATACAAAAAAGCCAAAAGCCACTTTCCTAGATTAGTGATGGTCAAACTTTTTGTCTAGGAGGCTGGATGGACAGTGCCCAATCTCTCCATGGGTTGGGTCCAGCTAGTGGACCCCATCCAGTGCCTGGCGCAGGTGTGGCAGGGCCCCATCTGGCCACATGGGCTGGGAGGAGGGCAGCCCAGCCCTGGTCCAATTGTATGGGAAAAGGGGGCTTGGCCTGACCCCAACCCAGCCCAATGGCAGGGAGGGGGCCTGAGAAAGTCCCAACCCACAAAAGGAGGGGGCTCAACCCTGTCCATGGTAAGAATGGTGGGTGCTGGAGTCCCAAACCGGATTGGCAGGAGGAAGGAGATCTGGCCCAGCCTTTTGGGGAAAAGAGGTATGGCTCAGCCCTGAACTGGCTTCACATGGGGAGGGGTCATGACTCTGCCTTGTGGGAGGAAGGAGGCTTTGGCTTTGCCCCCAGGCTGACCAAGAAGTGTGCGTGGCCCAGCCCTGCGGGGTGTGGGGCAGGAGGACATGGGCTGGCCCCAAACCAGGTGCCCGGGGGAAGGGGTTGTAGCCTGGCCCTTCAGACGGAGAGAAATGTGGTCTGGCCCCAGTCTAGCTGGGGGGGCTTGTAGCCTGGCTCCAACATGCCCCCTACAGGATATTGGACAGGAATTTATTCAGGTAAAGTCCCATAACCTGTGTTAGGAAAGGTCAGATTCAATGATTGCAACAGTCCTTTCTGACTTGAGAATCTAGCTTGAATATACCCTGTAATACCTAGGGGGATCTTGGTGTCAGTCTTAGGGCTATCTTTCATAAATATATGTTTGGGCATATTGAATTACGTATTGTTTGTTTCACCCAGTTTGCCAAGTGATCCGTGTTACTTCAGATATCAATGACCTGTCCAATTCATTGTTTTCCATTTCTCCAAGCATTGTTTCATCTGCATGCTGTATCAGGAATGATTTTCTGGTATCCTTCAGGTAAAAAGATAATTCACCATGGGACTGCTCTACGAATAACAACAGAGACTTTCCCCACTCTTTTTGCACAAAAAATAAAGCTCTCCATGACCTGATACCCCATCGCAAAAAATTCAGAAACAGAGCAAGAGTAAAAATTTTCTGGAGTTGGACACACAAAAGAGGTACAACTGCTAATTATTATATCTGCATAGCTATTCTAATGATGCATATTTTTAATTAGAGGCAATATAATGAATACCAAATAGATACTATCTTTAATTTAAACCAGACCCATTTCAGACTATAATAAGCTGGCCCCTGGCCTTCAGCAAAGTTGAAGGTATCTGCCTATAGCTCTCCTTCTCACTTTGTGAAAACAGGTGCCCTTCATGCCTGAGGCTGCACTTGCTAGGCACAAGGATACATCACTTGCCTAGTTCCCAGTTGCAGCATTTCCTTGACATTCTTCATTATGTTTCTTTTTCTGTTACCAAAGTATTGGGACTAACACATTTGTCAGAAGATTTCTCAAGTTTGATTGTGTTTGCATCGTAGAGATAGCACTACAGAAGTAGGAAGGAATAAGAATGTTCTTTATTTTCCTACAGGGCTACCTGGATTTTAGGTCTGGATGCTTGGAAGTGGAGATGTTAGGGAATTTTCTGATGAACCATGATTTTATTGGAAATGCTTGATCATTAAAACTGAAATATTTCACAAAATATTCATGGATTTTGATCCCTGGATTTCATAAAACCAGAGCCAGCGTTCCATCTGAAATCTACCTGACTTCCTACAAACTTGCCTAGCAGAATGTGCAGGACCCCAGGGTTGTAATGTCCACAGTGCTGGGATGATCTCACCAAACAGACTGTCCCAGAGGGCTTTCATTGTCCACTAGCCCATGACAACCCCGCCATGTGGACTTCTGCATGACAGATGATCTCAGGATTTCAAACTCTATTGCATCAAGGCAGTTTTGGTGTGGAGACTGGCTTGTATTCGAAGATACTCAAGCCTCCGTAGTCCTAGACTGTGCTACCTGAATCTTTGGCAACTGGTAGCTAAAACTTTGGGAGTCAGGTAGCTTGGAGAGATGATTGGCCCAGGAGACTGCAAGTTTCCAAGCATCTCCAGTCCTAAGACCATTTACATGGTAGGGATGCAGACTGTAGAAGCTCTCTGGCACCTGCAGAGCGGAACTGTTGAAAACATATGTCAACATATTCATACTGCAAAATTTAAAATGCTCACATTTCCCACAAACTGGAAATTATGGGTGGTAAAAAAGAATTGGAAACATTATGACACAGTACTTTTGAAATGAGATGTTCTTCCCTGATCCCGAGCACTGAGGAAGAGAGGGGAGAGGCATGAAAGGGACTGAATTTTGGCTTTATTTCACAAGCATGGGATTTCACAGTGATGGAGAATAGAAATGCACAGCTGGAACAGCATGACAGCTAGTTCCTGCCCCCCCAGCCGCAAGAGGTAAGGTTTGTGACTCAGGGATGCTCTAGATGGGAAGATACTGTGAAGTCACTTTTATTTTCAAGTGTGGTAATGTACCTCATACTTACTGTGCAATGTTGTATCCACACAGGGATGTAGAAAAGAGTATCTAATGCGGGGTTAATCCACACCCTAGCCTACTTTGTAGTAACATTCCTGTTCAGACAACCCCTCGTATCTGAGTCCCTCCTGGGTCTTTTATTTGGGTCCGGTAGGCTACCCATCATCTTTGATAAATACTATGCCTAAAATCACACTCTTATTCCTAGCCCTTAGGGCCCATAACTTTTATTTTCCTTTCCCTCTTGCTTTGACCCAGCT
Organism: Caiman crocodilus; assembly: GCA_030014935.1. Lineage (NCBI taxonomy): Eukaryota > Metazoa > Chordata > Crocodylia > Alligatoridae > Caiman > Caiman crocodilus. The sequence goes on from JAGPOW010003316.1 coordinate 182,960,451, forward strand.
GCCCAGGCACTCTTCTACCCTAGCCAGGCCAGAACCTCCAATTCTTAATGTGGCCAATTCTTGGTGAGGTCTATCTCTCGAGATGAATGATATGTAATAATGCAGCAAGTTGACCCTCAAGATCAGCAATTTGGCTTTCAAGAAGCTCAACAAGTCAGCACCCCATATACATGTAATGCACGCTAGATACTTTTATTCAGAAAATATTACATCTTGCCTTGCTTGCAAATCACAGATTTATTCTTGTATGGGTTTTTAATCCTTCAGTCTCCCAGAACTTAATCCTATATCCACCCCTACTCAAAAAAAGACTCTGTCAGGGAAGAAAAGAGACTATAAAACAAACTATAAAGACATGCAGTAACCTGTAACTTTTTAAACCAAAAATCAGTACCATCTGTGGCCCGGTTAAACTTAAGAGTTTAATGCAAAACACACACGTTACCTACATTGATTGGATTTTTTGAAGAACATTGTTCTATTCTTCCCCCTTTTTTTTTTTTGACAAAAGCAGTACTTGTCTTTAAGGACTTTAACATTTAAGACTCCAAAGATATGCTTGTAATTATTGTTAATTAATTAATAATAGACTTAAATAATTAATGGCAGGGTGCTTATGTTGAAGGCTCTTATGAAAGCTCTAAAGTGTTCACTCTCCATGTGCTTCAGTTCAGCAGGAAGTGACTTTTGCTGCTCTGTAGGAAGTAAAGCTCTTTTCCTCTCAAGCTGACACCTTCATCAACAGTTCTTAACACGACTGAGTCTGGTTTCAAGTCACTGAGAATCAGAAGAAACTTCACCAAGGTAAATTGAACTAATTGGTGAAAAGCCAGCATAAGAACAGACTCTGGTTCAACAAATGAAGTGATGGCAAGATTCAAACTGGTTCCTAAAGCCACTGACACGTTACACTTAAGATGCGATTAACTGGTTAACCACATCTGAAGTAGTGATCTGGCCCACATCTTCATTCAAGTAATGGTGCGAAAACCAGGAATGTGACAAAGTTATTACACAAAATAAGTTTGTGTCTGTGAACAGGGTCAGCAAACAGGGCAAGCAGTTTGCTGGGAGCAAGGGGAAAAGAAGCCAGGTACCAGGCACTAGATCCTCCCTGGGGAAGGTAAGTGATCCAGAGCTGCCTGTGCCTTTGGCTGGCTACATGCGTTTGGTGGGCTGTGTTTAGGGCATGTGATCTGAGAAGCTGGGAGTTTTGCTAGCTGAGTGATTGCTGATTGCTGAATGATTGTTGTCTGTGCTTGCCAGAAGCCCAAATGAGGCAGGAGAACCAGTCCAGTCCTAGCAAAGTATAAAAGGAGACTGACTAGGGAGTCAGCAAACAGGGCAAGCAGTTTGTAGGCAGTTTGCTGGTCAGCGCACAGGTCACTTTGCCCACCCACACCTGTTTTGAGGGGAGAGCCTTTCAGGTTGTTGTGAGGAAGTAGGGAAAAAGTAACCCTTTAGGGCAAAGCAACAGTAAATAGGTGAGCTTTCAGGTGAGTTCACTAGGGAAGATATGCTTGAAAGAAAGGCAAGAAGAAAGAGGCGGCAGATTAAGAGACCCGGGGAAATGGCTGGAGGATGTAGCAATGCTATAGCCACTGCCACTGTCTCTGCTTGCACCTGTGAAGTTTCTGTCCAGGCAGGACCGCTCACCATCAAGGCGTACACCCAGCTCCAGGTTTGGTGCTGTGGGGACTGTGCGGCTTGCAGGTTCCTTCTGGTGATGGCCGGGATGGGGAGTGTTTGCGGTGTGAGCAGTGCCTCTTGGGGAACAGGAAAGAGAGCTACAAGAGGAAGTGGTGAGGCTCTGAAGCATCCTTTGCCATGAGGAGTTCATTAACTAGATGCTGTAGGAGACCTCCGGGACTGTGAAGGAAGAAACACTAGAAGCAGTGCAGGAGGAGGGAGAGGACATGGACTCCCAGGAAGATGGAAGATGGAAACTTATGACCTCTGGCAGGAGGATGGCAGTTTGTCTGGAGAACACATGCAGCCCTAGCAACAGAGGGCAAGGAACATGTTTCACTGGTGGAGGAAGACAGACCAGGCCTCCCCAAGGTGAGGAAGATCAAGATAACTGCCTCCAAGAAGAAGCAATGTTGGTGGTGGTTGGAGATTCCCTTCTACGGGGGATGGATGGATCCATCTGCCAACCTGATCCATTGTCTTGGGAAGTCTGCTACTTGTCCAGAGCCCGGATGTCACAGAGGGATTATTGAGATTCATCCGGCCCTTTAACTACTACCCCATGCTGCTTATCCATGTGGGTACCAATGATAGTGCCAGGGGAGACCCTGAGCAGATCAAAAGTGACTACAGGGCTCTGGGTGCAAGGGTGATGGGGTCAGGAGCTCAGGTGGTGTTCCTGCCGATCCTTCTGGTCAAGGGAAAGGGCCCGGGCAGGAGCAGGTGCATCCTGCAGATGAATGTCTGGCTGTACAGGTGGTGTCTCCAGTGGTGCTTCGGCTTCTTCAACTACGAGATGATGTTCCAAGCAGAAAGATTGCTGGGATCCACCTGACAAAGAGGGAAGAGCATCTTCACAGACAGGCTCACTAACCTAGTAAGGATGGCTTTAAACTAGGTTTGGCGAGGGGTGGAGAACACAAGCTCCACCTCTGAGGTAAATGGGTGACTTGAAGGAAGAGTAAGTGGTAGGGAGCAGGAGGGGAGGTGTTTGCATTCTTCCTGATAAAATAAGTATAATTGTCTAGTTATCTTAGGTGCCTGTACACAAATGAACGGAGCCTGGGAAAAAACCAGAAAGCACTGAAAGTCCTTTCACAGTCATGGAGCTATGATGTGATTGGAATAGCAGACTTGGTGGGAGCTTGCATGACTGGAGCACTGTTGTGGATGGGTACAAACTGTTCAGGAAGGGCAGGCAGGGGAGAAGAGGAGGAGGAGCTGCACTTCATGTAAAAAAGCCACAGGGCTGCCCAGAGCTCCAGTATGAAATAAGATCGGCCTGTCAAAATTGAAGACAATCCAGCAGAGGGCAACAAAAATGCTGAGGGCACTAGGGTGCTTGACTTATGAGGAGGCTGTGAAAACTGAGCTTATTTAGTCTAGAGAAGAGGATACTTAATAGCAGTCTTCATCTACTTGAAGGGGGTTCAAAAGAGGATGGAGCTGGACTGTTCTCAGTGGTGGCAGATGACAGAACAAGGAGCAATGGGCTGAAGCTGCAGCAAGGGAAGTTTCACAGACACATGGATGCAAGGGTCAGACAGGACCTCAGCAGATCATCAAGTCAGACCCCTTGCCTAGGCAAGAAAGAGTGCCAGGGTCAGATGACCCCAGCCACTTGCCTATCCAGCCTTAAGTTTAGGTTAGTTATTAGCAAGAGTTTTCTCACAGGAGGGTAGTAAAACACTGGAACAGGTTACCCGGAGAGGTGGTGGACCCTCCATCCGGCTGGATAAAGCTTTGGCTGGGACGATCTACTTGGGATTGGTTCTGCTTCGAGCAGGCGGTTGGACTAGGTGACTGCCTGAGGTCCCTTCCCACCCTAACTTTCTACGATGCTATGATTTGTGCAGCTAAACCACTTTTGAATATGCTTAGAAGCCTTACCATATGTCTACATACCTTTGCAGTCCATAATGGAGGTGCCTAATGAGTTTTGTGATTGCTGACAGCTGGCCAATTTAATTAACTCTTTTGGAACTTCCAGACCTAAACTCTGCCTAAGTCCCCTTTAGGTTTCTACGGCCACTGACAGATGTTAAATGGCCGGATCCACAAAAGCAGCAGCGTGCCTTTGCAGCGGCACAAATAGTAGTGGCACAAATTCCACTATAGTGGAGGAGGTATAGTGGAAATTTGTGCCACTTCTTTGTGCCTTGGTGCACAGCCTTGCCTGTGTGCTCTGCAGAGGGACACATTGTCCTGCTGCTCCATGTGCTGCACGTGGGGGCTGGATGGGGCACAGGGTGCCTCAGCAGGAGCTAACCGGCCCCAACCCTGAGGCACCCTGTGCCCCAGCCAGCTGGGGAGCAGCACATGGAGACGGGATGCCTGCTCCCCCATCTCCGCACACTGAGGCACCCTGCACCCCAGCCAGTTGTTCCCTGGCCATCTGCAGTGCAATGTGCCTTGCGATGGGGGAGCAGGCAGCTCTGAGCTGGCTGCTTGCCCATCTCCTTGTGCCTCAGGAGGCATGTGGAGCCCCTGCGCTGAGGCAGGGAAATCCTGCACTGAGGTAGCAGGAAATCCCAGTAGCAAATTAGCAGCACTGCACACTGATAAATGTGCAACTCATGCGGTTTGGGGCACTGCAAAGAAGTTTGAAGCACCCCAAACCACACATGGCTACACACATGGATCCAGCCAATGTGGGTACTTCTCTTCCCCCTTCCAGTACTCAGAATCCCATTTAGGAGTTGAGTCTAGGTGTTAGAAATTGAAAATGAACCCAGATCTCTAACGGACAGTAGCAGGGCGGTGCCTGAGCCTCAGAGAGGGAGGGGAATTCAGACTTGCTCCGTGGACTACTCGCCTAACCGGCTGGCTGCCTAGGCTTTCTGAATCACCATGTGTAGGCACATACCACTCCCTGGTCTCTGTGTAAAGTCTAGGCACCTGAACCAAAATTGCTCCTAGGTGCATCCAAAGTCTCTCTACTGACTGTCTAGGAACCCAAACTGATTAAAATAAATCACCCTCCTGGACAAGGATCTTAATACCCGTATGTTGCAATATCAAATCTAGGTGCCTGTAGAGTCAGCTTGCATCTTTCTCAACAGCACCCCTTTAAGAGTGGAAGAAAAAAACACTGAAGCCAATGCACTTTAGTCTAATTTTATACAAATGTAGGGAAGCGTGGAATCTAGCTGACTAATCTGTCAAAATCATCCACCTCAGTCCTTGCAGCTTGTTTTAATAAATCAAGATTTTCCTGACACAAATGAAACTTGATTTGTGTTCCCTTGCAGGATAAAGTTAAAACATTTTACCATTCATTTCTGTAGGTCAACAAATCATCCAAAACTTCCCCCCCCCGCCCTTTTTAAGCTACAGATATTTCACAAAGTTGAGGAGACTGGAAATGAAAGGAGAATACAGGACTCTCACATTTCTTCTCCAACCTGAATGAAGAAAGCAGATGGAATCTGCTAGTCTTTCAGCTAGAAGGAATAATACTTCTAAATCCTTGAGCTGACATCCTTGTAAAGCGAGCCAGTCGGAGATGGCTGGTCATTATGTGCTGCCATGTAAATGTTATACCACCGTTAGGGAGTTGGCTCCTTTGTTTGTAGGTGAGCAGACAGGAAGGTCACTTGGCTTTGCTCACTGAGGGGAAACCTGTTTCATTGTCTCTGTGCTGTTTTGCACATGTTGGGGGCAGGTATTCAATTTAGCTTAGGGCTGGATTTTCAAGTGCTCCTACAGGGAGATTTTCCTAAACATTTCAGCTCCCATTACCGAACTTAAATAAGGCAGTTTTGTCTTTTTGGATTCTTTTTTTAAAAAAGGTTCACCACCCAACAGTGTCACAGGACATTTTCTGGCGACACACAGTGAAGATGATTCCAGTCAGGAATCTCACGTGCACACCGATTGCTTTTAGCTTCTGTTTCTCCTCCATGCATAAAAGCAAGGGAGGCAACCTGGCCCCTTGCAGTGAAACTTGTTACTGCTGTGTACCTATTGTACCTGGAAGTGTTCGAACCGTATGTTTCATTGTCCCATGGAATTGTATTCCTGTTTGGAGTAACAGCATCCTTTTAGTGAAATGAGATTTATTTATTTATTTTATTTGTCCGAATCAATTGTTAAACCTGACAAAAGACAAGCGATAATAATGAAAGAGGAAGCTTTTCTGTGAAGAGGGTTTTCATTTCACATACCTGCCCACTCTGGCAAAGCAAATCAGTGCCACCTGGAAATGTAACACGGGAGAAAATGTAACACCATGTGTAAGTAAAACAAGAGGCATGTGTGCATGGCATTTTTAAAGCAGACTAAATGCTTTTGCACCACTTCAGTGGTGTTGGTGTTTGCATGTCTCGGCAGTGTATTGCACGTTCATTCCAGCTGCTGCAGAAAATTTGACGGTGTAATGCACATTAAGTGATTTGGGGTGCAGTAAATTAAAACTCCCCTGAGGGTCTGTGCATGACATGGGGCTTTAATCAGCCCTAAATTAAAGTTGTGTTTTTTAAAACCCACCACTTCATTTTAGGGCCCCCATTTTTTCTACACATGCCCACAAGAGCTGAAAAACTATAGGGGGAAATTTGGTCAGGGATTAATTAAAATGACTGATCTGCAAGAAGGGTACATTCACCCAGAATCTGACATTCCTCTTCATACTGGATAGCATCTTATATCACGTATAGTGTTTGCCCCTTGTGCTTGTCCCCTTTCCTTACGAACTGTGACAATTGCAGTTTAGAGGCAGATGATGGAGAGCAAGAAAACAATTAAATGATATGGGGCAGCAAGAAAGACAATAGTATCAGTGTGTCATTGTTCTCATAGGTGTCATGGCAAAGGAGGGCATATAAGGAGGAATATGAAGGAGGACAATGGAGGGCCTTCGGAGATAGTTATGAGAGGCTATTGTGAAGCATAAGGAGCAGCCTGGGAAAAACCACAAAGGTAATTTTTTGACAGTGGTTGATGAAAGGATATATAATGGGCCTCTTAGAGTGTTGAAAATTTGACAGTGCATGAGAAAATATAAGTAGGAGTAGATAGGTTGTGAAAATGCTCAAAGTAAAGACGTGCACCTCATAGCTAGTGGCCTTGAAAATGGGAAAGTTTTGAAGGGTTTCAAAGAGAGGGCAAAGTGATGTAGTCAAAGTGGAAAATGATCTTACTGGCAGCATCCTGGATAGATATAACCAGGCAAGATTGTCTTTGCTAAAGTCAGAGGAAAGCATATCAGACCAGGTATGAGATAATGAAGGTCTGAGTGAAATATTTAGCTGCGTATGTGGTGTATTTTAGTAAAGTTATTTACAAAGATTTTGCAAGATCTAGACATAGCCTGGTGTGTCCATCTCCACTCAATGATTTGCTCCCACTCTGCCTTTGCCCAAGCAGCTGACCTTGCTTGCCAAGGAACTTTGTGTAGATCCCAGAGGGTTCCTCGATTACCTTCAGGGCATCCCCCAAGTTCACCTGCCATGACTTCAGATGGTCCTTCAGTGAAGGGGGTCCCCTTTGAGGATGCCTCCAGAGTTGTCACGCATCCTGGCAGATGTCCATGAGGCTCCAAACTTCCCTACACCATGGCCATATGCCAACCTTCGAGACAAGCTGCAGGATCTTTTGTGGCTATCCCCTGTAGATGTCTTCCTCAGTTCCCACGTGTCCTCCCTTGCAGACGGGCACCTTGGGCTCTGGACAGACCCAGAGGGTCTAGTGGCACTCAACCTTTGGGATTGTCCCTTTCGATGCCCTGTGTCTATTATGGTGGATGCCGTTGGTCATCACCGTGTTCTCATGTGGTCTTTTGTCTTTGAATGGGGTCTCTACTACCCCAACCTGGTATGGTGTGCTACGCTAACCTGCTCTAGACATTGAATTAAAATAGATCAGATTTAGAAAGAAAAACACAAAAGATACCCTCACCACCATAAAACCCCATGCCCTGGGAACAACCCAAAGTGACAAGAAAAGAAACTAATGACAAGACTACAAGGGAAATGAGATAAAGGGAGAAAAAAAAAGAAAAGAGCAGCAACCACAGGGACAGTCCCATGCTCCCTTCGCTCCTAATGCCCCTAGGCTAGCGTGTCCCCTGGGTCGGGGCCTGCACCTCCACCCCAGATGGGGCTTCTCTCCTCCCCTTCAGGACCCGCCTCTGCCTTGGGGTTGTGGCACCTGTCGCCTCCAATAGGATCTCCCTTGCTGGCTCTTGCTGTTGTCACTGCTGGCCTCTCTGCAGGTTCCTCTGGTCCCTGCCGGTCTTCCCCCGCATGGGTCTCCCTCACAGCTCCTGCTGCTGCCGCTGCTGTCGGTCTCCCTGCCATCTTCTTTGATCCCTTCCAGTCTTCCCTGGCATGGGAATCCCTTGCAGCTCCTGCCACTGCTGCCCCTGCTGGCCTCCCTGCCAGTTCCTTTGATCCCCACCAGTCTTCCCCAGCATGGGGATCCCCCACAGCTTCTGCTCCTGCTGCCGCTGCCAACCGCAGCAGCTGGACACAGTCCACCTGGTGGTTCCCCACTGCTCCTCTGACACGCGGCGTCCCTCCTCCTGCACTCTCGGGGCTGATTTTTATCTTCACCAGGTGACACCTCTTTGTGATGTCACCCAGCTCCTGCTGGAGATGTCAGGGGCTGACAAACCACTTGGGTGGTTTTCCCTGGTGCGCCTCCTCTCTTCTCCGGGTCCCTGCAACAGGTATGTTTTTTCTTCTTTTCCATCTGTCTGGAGTCTGCCTCTGAACGAGGCTTCCCCCTTGCCCTATCCTGCATCCCTGGGCCACTTGGATGTGAAAGCATACGTACAAGTAAGTCCTAGTGAAAGCTGGTGCCAAAGTTATAGCCTGAGTGGCAGGAAAGAGGCTGGTATTGCCAAAATGAGTAATGTATTTTTACTTGTATCTTTGCTGTTAATAGATGTGCTTTGTGTACTGCGCTGTTCATTTTTTCCTCTGTGTGGACCATTGGCCCACGGGGCATTCTGTTAATCAATGTGAATAAGAACATGGAATCTGGTTATAACAACAGGGTAAAGCTGTTCAAATAAACTTTTCAAAAGTGACTGGGTGTAGCGGTCAGTGGGTTCAGTCAATTCAGTCAGGCATGAACAAGCAGCAGATAAGCCTCTTCAGTCTCTTTGTCTCTTACTAGCTACTACCTGACTGAGCGACCATCTCCCAATTCCCAGTTCTTCTATATTAGGGTACATCTCTAAATTAAGACTTTTATCATTATGCTGGGTACCTCTATTTTTTAAATGTTTTTTAATGTTTAAGGGGCCCAGTTTTGAGAAAATTCTAAATATCCCACTCAGAGCAAAGGCCCATACAAGTCTCTGAATTCAGACAGCCAAAAATAGAGACAAAAAATAACTGTTTACTTGTGAAAATTTTGGCCATAGAACATAGAAACAAGAAGTGAATTTGTCTTGAGTAAATCCTTTCCTATTGACGAATGTGGAGTTTACACTAATAAACTGCTGGGAAAAAGTGTGGGTCCAGCCTACTAGCAGGCAAAATTCAGCAATTTTTCTTTGAGAAATGTGGATTACTGGAAGTAAAACTCAGGGGAGGCAACTAAATCCCACAAAGACAGTTCAGGTTCTGAAAAAAGGACAGAGCTCTGATACAACAGTTGCAATAAGTGGGGAAACTTGGGAGACTTGTCATTTTAAGTAATAAGAGACAAAGAAGTAAAGAAATCATAATATTTAATATCCCTTTAAATGAAGGGCATATTACAGCTGGCCTCCTTTTTGGAATGTAAAAGGCCTGAGTGAACCCAAAAAAAAAAAGAAAAGAATTTACCTGAACTAACAGAGTGAATAGACTTCTATTACAAGAAACACACTGAAAAATGAGTGAGGTTGTTAAATTAAAACTGGGGTGGGTGAAACCACATACCTCACAGTCTTCAAAATAAAACACAAAACCCAAAGCAGGCAGCTATTTCAGTGAGAGAAAATATTTATTTTATGTTATGGGATATGCCAAAGATCCCGAAATATGTTTGGTAACTATGTGAGACTAGAAAGGGAAAAAGGCAAGAACTGGAATGGTATGCACCAAAGGCAAAAAGACAAGATTCTTGTAACAAATCCCCCAGATTGTGACCAACATGAATATTACGAAACTACAGACAATGCTTATGGCCTGTTGGGATTTAAAGGATTTTATTAATGCTGTGGAGCTAAAGACCCAGCCCTTCACTTTTTATTCTGTTCTGACTTAGTCAAAACTCTCACTGAAATCTTGGAGAATAAACCTCTTACTTTTTAGTGCCTGGCCCTGCATTTTTTTTTGATTTCTTTTATTTTTTACTCACAATAGTTTAGAGTATAAAAATATTCCCAAGTGAGTCACTTTTTGTATTGCATTTCTCAGCAGCACATACTAGCTGGTCGTTCACTAAAACAGAGATAGAAAGAAGGTTTTTCAGTGCCTGTAACAGTGAAAGTTGAAGCAGATGGCTGAGGTCAGAAGGTGTCTCAGGTTTCACTTAGTTTTACATGCTGCCTTTCAATTGCGGTAATGAAAACTTCCATGTTTTATTAGATTTCAGTCCTGAAACATATAAGAGACAGTGAACATCATCATTTTACATAGGACGCTAGTCCAGTGCTTGACCAAAACTCGGTACAGCTCCATTGCAAGTAAAGACTAGAGATGACACAAAATTGTTGACAAATAGAAAATTTGCTGGAAAATGTAATGTTTTGTGGGGGAGGAGCAAACCTGCAGGTGGACTTGGCTGTATCCAGTAAACTCATGTTTTCAGTTAAAAAAAGAAAAATGGAAAACCTAAATAGTGCTGAAAAGTTTCTTGTTGATATTTTCACATTGAAATGATTTATTTTTCAAATGCTGAAATGTTTCATTAAGAATATTTTATAAATAACATTAAAAATAAAAATAAACACATAAAGATGTCTAAATAAAACATTTTTTATTTTTATCAAAGTTTATATATACTAGAAAGAAAAACGTTTTAAAAGGATTAAATAATCAAAAAATAAAACAAATCATTTCATGTTTTGATTGTATCAAATGTTCTAGTCCGGAGAAGAGAAAACAGGACATTTGATTATAGCCTTCAACTACATAAAAGGTGGTTATAAAGAGGATGGAGCTAGACTGTTCTCAGTGGTGGCAGATGACAGAACAAGGAGCAATAAAGCTTCATTATCATAGAGAAGTAAGGCAGGAAGGGACCTCAAGAGATCATCTAGCTTGAATTAAAATTGGGTCCAGTCTGAATTAACTAATCCTCATTGATTAAGGGTTAAAGTTAATGCAGACTGTAGCTGCTGGGTTTCAAGTACCCACTTCCTTGCAGCTCAGGACTGGTTGCTCCTATTGCACCTCTAATTTCCCTCAGGCACTATTGCTGTTCCCGTGTCACTTCCCCTGATACTCTCCTTCCATGACTGTTTGTTCTGTTCCAAAGTGAATAGCCTCCTTTGGTGGAGCCAAAGGAGGCTCCACCTCCCCTACACCCCATCCATGCACCAGGCAGCGGTGTTCAACCGGATGTTAGTTGGCCTGAAGCTTTGGTCATCGGGCCTCTACACAAGACTCCAACCTGCAATTCTAGTGTGTCATTCCAAGCACAGTGTTGAGCTAGCACACCTGTATCAGTGCAGGGACCCTGTGATTTGGGTCCATTAAGGTGAGCCTGGCTTATGCCTGTCCAGCCTGACCCTGGCTAGGAGTAAGCTCCTATAGACCTCTGTGTACCTGTTTGATTTCTTGATGTCTGTCCTGGACTCTCTGAGGGCCCCTTGATCCCCTGCCCCAGGGCTGCAGTGAGCAGATGCTCTCCATCCTTAGGGGCAACTAAAAAGCCTAAGAAGGAAACCAAAACATCAGGAAGGTACAGCATAGCCTCCCCACTCATGTGTCCTGTGTGCACCATGGTGATCCTTCCATCAGCATATTTCCCGCTGCAGGTCCTGCTCATTGCCTGGGATGTGCAGTGTATCATTCTCCTGGATCCTGGCCTGAGTTCCCCCGTTGGGGAGCTCCAGTTTCACTGGAGTGAGCACCCAGCTGCCTCCCTGCTTCATGGAGCTTCCCCTGCATTCTCTCCATTGCTGGCTTTTATCCAGGCCAGCCGGCATCCTTCTTCAATGATGTCACCACCTCGTGCTGGCGTCAGCTGCATAAACAAGTGGCTGGTGAACCGGGCAGATGGTTTGCCCATCTGTCTCTGCTCCCTGCTCAGTGTGCCTGTTAAAGATAAGTATTCTTCCTTTGTGGGGTTACCCTGGGGGGGATTTCCTGGTGTCACGGAGCTTCTCTGCCACAGCGCCAGCTCTAGGGAAGGGGCCTCCACCCCTTTTACCTTGTCACCCTGGGACACAGACTAGAGCAGTCCAAACAAGGCAATTTAAGCTGTATTAATTAACATGTATATATGGCCTTACTTTTAGGAAAAACAGTCTTAAGAAGCTAGGCAGATAAATATTGCAAACATCAATTCCCACAGTGGAAATTCAGTAGGGTATTTGCAACCCAACTGAGTCTATTTGTCACAAAGTAACACATTTATGAAGTCAAATGTGCCAACAACAACTCACTGTGATGTAGTATCAGTATCCTGACTAATCCCCAAGCCCAGATCTGCCCAAGCATACATGCTACCGGTCTGTGAAGAAGGGAGAAAACCCTCTTACTGTGCCCCCCACTCTCCGCCCCACAACATATTGGCTAAAATGGTCAATCAGCTAAGACTGGCTGACTCAAGTCAATCACTCCCATGATCATCCCCATAAGCAGGAATTTGTTTTTTCCTGAGGACAAATAGCAGCAGCAAATAGTTATGCCACTGCTACTTGTCCCTGGGCAATGCCCCTATTCACATGCTCTGGTGTGAAACAAGTTGCCCTGGGTGGGGTAGGGGAAGCTGGGCTGGCCTCAGAAGCTTTACCTGGGGTCCTGGGGGCCTCCTGGAGCTGCAGCAGCAGCAATCCAAGCTTGTGGCAGCTGGAGTATGGCTCTGGTCAGACTCTGGTTTCAGGTGGCATATGCTGCAGTCATGTTCACCATCCCACTTCTATTTTGAAGCCTTTTTTTAGATAATGGGATTTCTTGGTAGAGTATAACCTCATAAATCTGGCATACTCAGGACTGAGCACCTGCTGGAAATGTGAAAATTCCAGATTTTTGAAACTGGAGAGGTGGCCAGTCACCGGGGGGGGGGCGGGAGGAGGGAAGACAGGGAAGAGGGTAGTGGCAGCCAGTCCCAGAGCAACACCCACATGTGGATTGGTGGCACAGGGTGGTGGATGGTGCTGACAGCTGTCATATGCAACCTTCCCCCTCCACTGCTCTAGAATGAGTTGTCTCTACTCCCTGATGTGCCGGATTTCGGAGAATTCTGGATTTATGAGGTTATACTGCATCTAATTTTGGTGCTGGATAACCTTTTCATTTACATGGCACATTTTGTGATGCCTCAAAAGACTTTGGGGGGGTCACAAACTGCATATTCCTACTGCTCATCTAGATAATCCTTTATGGCTTCTGGAGCTGCACTTTAGACATCTGTCAGTAGGTTTGCAACAGTGTAGCAGTACTTAAACAGCCTTATTATTGCTCCTTAATTAATGCCAAATGCAAGCATTGAATTTTTATGCCCATACACAAAGGCTACAAATTGGGTCTGGTAACAGGCTGGTGGTCAATGATCGTCTATTAACCCTTCATTTGAATTGGAATTTGATTTGAATTATGTGATGTGAATCAGTTAACACTGTTTAGAAAACAGTGAGCGTATCTACAAATGGCTGGTGTTACTAGCACTGTGCTCTACCCAACTGAGCTAAATGGGCTGAAGTTACAGCAAAGGAGGTTTAGGTTAGATATTATGAAAAAAATCTCACCAGGAGGGTAATAAAGCACTGAAGCAGGTTACCTCGAGAGGTTGTGGGATCTCCATCCTTATAGGATTTGAGACTCAGTAGACAAAGCTTTGGCTGAGAAGATATATTTGGAGAAGGTCCTGCTTTTATTAGAGAGTTGGACTAGATGACTTCCTGTGGTCTCTTCCAGTGTTAATATTCTATTATTCTATGATTTTGGGTTGCTGTAAAATTTTTTTGTTGGTCCTTTGTTAGAATTTCATTTGGCCAAAAAACCCTGAAATTTCTAATTTTTTTTTCTTTTTCAGTTTAATCCGGACTGACATTTTCCTAGTTTTAATTTGACCAGAGCATAAATGTAAAAAATTATATTGTTCATCTAGTTCTTGTTAGGACAGAGAGAATAATTCAGATTTAGCTCTTTAGCTCTGCCAATATCCCTCAGTCTTACCAAACCATCATTTAATATACGACCAGATCCAGCATAGCTATGCAATTAAATTATTCAAGTTTGTAATAGTGATTAATCAATCCAAAGATAGATCTTAGGGAGAGGGAGTGAGTATAATGTTTTCTATACCAGGGGTGCGCAAAATATGGCCCATGGGCCATATCTGGCCCACCAACAGATTTAGTAGGATCCACAGGTGGACAGCTGCCAACTCACTGGATACGGCCTGTGTGGGGTGGCAACTCCAGCCATCACATAATGCTGGGTGGGGGGGTGGGGGGGAGGGGTACTATTTGAGCCCAGCAGCATCAGGCATCAGCTGTGTACCTGGGTGTGGCTTCCCCCACAGCAGGCAGGTGGCAGCATGGATGCTGCAAGTCCCGGATACAAAACCTGCTGGCAGGATCCACAGCTGATCACCACCCTCCCAGTGCATTGGAAGCTCCTGCCTGGAGCCCCAAATCAAAACCTGCCAGTAGCATCAGCCATGGACCCAAGAAGGAGCTGCTGCCATGCCTAGCAGGTGGCAGCATCTCTCTGTGTCTCTTATCTTAGATTTTATAGATTTCATAGACATTAGGCCTGGAAGGAACCTCAGAAGATCATCGAGTCCAGCCCCCCACCCAAAGGGCAGGAAGTCAGCTGGGGTCATAGGATCCCTGCAAGATAAACATCAAATTTTCTCTTGAAGGTGTTCAATGTTGGTGCTTGAACTACCTCTGATGGCGGGCTATACCAGACCTTGGGGGCTCGTACAGTAAAGAAATTCTTCCTTATGACCAGTCTGAAACAGTCTTGCAGTAGTTTATAACTGTTCAACCTCATCATCTCTTGGGGTGCTCTGGTGAACACATTTCCCCAAATACTGGTGGTCAGTATTGGTGGTCAGTTTCTCTATGTCTCTCTCCCTATTCCTGCCCCACTCCCTCCCAAGCCTAGGCAAAGATGGTATCACCCTACCAGCCTGGCAGCAGCTCCTGTCTGGGTCCACAGCTGGGGTTCCTGATGAACTACAGCTTCAGCTGGTTTCTGGTGGGAGGGAAAGGGAACAAGAGAGAAAAGAAACCAAAGAGAGAGAAGATGAGAGAAAGAGAGGAGACAGAGATAGACACATAGACAGTGAGAGAGAGAGAGAGAAAGAGAGAGGGAGACAGACCAAAAGACAAACAGACAGAGAAGAGAAAAGAGTAAGAGACAGATGGATGTAAACCTCAACAGGTCCTCAAAACTCATTAAGTGAAGCTCCAGCCAAAATAATTGCCCACCCCTGTTCTAGACATACAGAGTAGAAGCAATTGAATCAGGACTGTGTGGCTTTCTCTGTTACTTCAAAGATAAATAATAGGTGGAGAGTGGAAAATTATGCTTTCCCAAATGTAATTTTTAATCTCAAGAGCGATTCTCAGGATAGAGATGTTGTATTGAGTTATACCTGCAATACCATTGCATCTAGTCAGAAATAATTCAGTATGTACACACAAAATCTCATGAATACATGACACAGTGTACCTGGGATGCCTATTCTGTTCTTAATTCTTTTCTTTTTTTAACCTTTGGTTGTTGAGCCTGGAAGCATTTTGGTTCTGAGCTGTACAATATGACCAGAAGAATCAGGCAATAGATTTAACTAATTGTGCAATGAAAAATTGACAAATAATAAGAAGGTTCTTATGTAGCATTTCTCAAAATTTGCTTTCAAAGAACTCAATTCCACCATTTTACGGAGAGAAAAACTGATTAGATTAGAAAATGACATGTTTAAGATCGCCTAGCAGATTAGTGGGAGGTCATCCAGTCGAACCTCCTGCTCAGATCAGGACTTTCCACTAACAGGGGAGAGCAGCTGGCTGCTCCAGTAGAGGAGGGCAGGGTGGCTGGAAAGCACAAGTAGAAACTACTGTGTGTGGCTGGTAAGCCATGTAACAGGAAGGGGTGGGGCTTTGAGGCACACAAACCCAATGCCTAAGCCCAGGCAGGGTTCTTCTGAAGCTGAGATGAGAAGGCTACAAGGCAGCCTGCAGGTAACATTAACCCCAGGTGAGGAAGACTTTTTGTTTTGAAGCAATTTGCTTGTGTTTCTGTTCTGTAATGATCCTGATACCAGAGGGCCAGGTTGCAGCTATGGGGGAGGCATGGAGGAGTGCCTAATGGGACACTCTGCAATAGGCAGTCTATTCTGCAGTCAGGGACCCAGAGGGTTAAGGGCAGAGATAGCAGTGGGCAGCCCACCCTGAGGTCAGAACCAAGGGCTGGACCAGAGCATAAGAGCCAGAGGCCCAGAGCACAGAAGTGGAAGATGGGTCTAGGGTCCAGGAGCCAAGGTTCAGGTGAGGAGCCAATGAAATTGGGCTGAGGAATGCAGTCATAATAAAAGGACCAGGGCTGGGAAGGCTGAGGCCTGAACAAAGGTTCAAGGCCTTAAGGCTGAAAGCTGTGTTGGGGCCAGGATTCTCCTTCAATGGACATAGAATAATATCTGTGAGGCGTGGGCATGACTATAGGGGCGGGATGGAAGGAGCCACAAATATAGCCCCTAAGGCAGGGTTGGGAGAAATATGGTTCACAGGCCAGATCTGGCCCACAGCAGACTACATTCCCCAGCAGCCCTAGAGGCCACAGCTCCTTCTGGCTGCTGCTGCCAGACCCAGTCTCACTGCATGGGCATCCCAGCCCATATGCCCTACCCCCACTGCCAGGGGAAGGACCAACACGGGCAGGGGGTGCAACCAGGAGGCTGGGATGAGGCCATGGCCAGTAGTGAAACAGGTGGGTGGGGTTGGGGAGACCCTGGGACCTTGAGGTGGTGACAGCATGGGGTCAGGGTAAGGGCAGAGCCGTGATCTACTGCCCACATGCCTCTGCAGTGGGTGGAGGTTCCATGGACTGGGGCGTGCAAGAAGCAGATCGCAGCTCTGTCACCACAAGATCTTGGCTCCAGCCCCAGAGGCAGCTCCCCAGCTATGCTCCCTGCCCATGTGGCTACCAGCCAGTCTCCATGAAGCACAATGGGATCTAGGGGCAGTGACAGAGCAGGGCTGGGGCTGGGGCAGAGCCCTGGTTCTGCAGGCAGAGGTGTAAAAGGAGAAGATCACAGCTCTACCCTTGGTCCACCATGTCATCACCCCAAGCTCCCAGGGACTCCACAGAGACTGGCCAGGAGCCACAAAGGCAAGGCATGACTTGTGACTCCATGATGAACATGAGCCGGCAGTGTGGGGAGGCAGTCAAGAAGGCCAACCGTACCCTGTCGTGCATCCATAGAGGCATCTCGAGCAGGTCCAGGGAGGTGAT
>JAGPOW010003316.1:182977814-183021576 GCA_030014935.1 Caiman crocodilus
ACCCCGGTGCTCTTTCCTGCCAAGGCAGGGGGTCGGACTAGATGATCTGCCCAGGTCCCTTCCGACTCTAGACACTATGAAACTATGAAACTATGTGGCTGTGCGGGGAGCTGGCTCCAGGGCTGGGGCTGGGATCTTGGGGTAGTGACAACACAAGGCTAAGTCAGACCTGTGATCTGCTCCCTGTGCATCCCTGCCCATGGAACCGACACCCATTGCAAGTGCAAGCAGCAGATCATGGCTCTGCCCCAGCCCTGTGCTGTCACTGCTGCCAGTGGAGCTGCCAGGAAGTGGGGACTGGCCACAGCTGGATCTGCCATTTTTCCCACCCTGCCCTAAGCAATGTAGTGCCTGAGGGGCAATATTATGTCCAGCCAGATGCAAAGAGTACCAGCCAGCCAAAGTACAAGAGCCTACTCTGGGACCCAGGGGCAGCTCCCTTACCATCAGAATAGTAACATCAAGGCATGGCAGGAGAGAAAGACGGAGGTTCCCCCAATGAGCTGGTGTGGGGAGGCAGGAGCTGCATAACCAGCAGGGGGCACCACAGCCACCCTTGGGACATGGTCCTGCTATACATCCCCAACTATATCATCCTAACCAAGGCTTTGTCTATTCAGGTCTTAAAAACCTCTATGGATGGACATTCCACTACCTCTCTGGGTAGCCTGTTCCAATGCTTTGCTACCTTCCTAGTGAGAAAGTTTTTCCTAATATCTAACCTAAACTTCCCTTACTGCAACTTGAGACCACTGTTCCTTGTTTTTTTATCTGTTACCACTAAGACCAGTGTAGCTCTATCCTCTTTCTAACTCCTCTTCAGGTAGTTGAAGGCTGCTATTAAAGCCCCACTCAGTTTTCTCTTCTCCAGAGTAAATAAACCCAGTTCCCTCAGTCCCTCCTGAGAAGTCATGTGCCCCAGGCACCAAGCCATTTTCATTGCCCTCCACTGGACTGTCTCCAATTTGTCCACATCCTTTCTATAGAGGGGGTTCTAAAACTGGACACAGTAGTCCAGATATGACCTGACCAGTGCCAAATTGAGGTGAAGGATCATTCCCCTCGATTGGCTGGCAATGCTCCTCAGCCCAGTATGCCATTAGCCTTCTTCGCAGAAAGGGCACACTGTTGGCTCATAAATAATGTTCCGAATATGGAAAAGATCCATTAAGATAGGGCTGTCCGGCTAACATGCTGGCCACAAAGAGTTAAAACACAGGGCCTGGGTGGTCACTGTTGCCCCTATTGTTTCAGTTGCTGCAGCAGCAGGGGTCTCAGGTGCCACCCATCTGCCCCAGCTACCCTCTGCTGGCTGCTGCTATGTGTCCCTGCTTTACAGGGCAGGACAGTACAACATGGCTGTCAGTGGGAGGGCAGCTGGCAGCCCAGCGTGCCTATGTAGTGTAGTGCCAGAGCAGAGTCTGGAAAGAGCTGAAGGTAAGGTGCTGCATGTATGGAGGACTGCCTGCACACATGCATGTGTGGTGCAGCAGGGTAGAGGGAGTGCCTACCCATGTGTGTGGTGCAGCAGGGTAGGGCAGTGCCCAGTTGTGTGCATGCACATTGCAGAGTGTGAGAGAGGCTTTCCTGCCCACACAGTGCAGCTGGGATTTTTTTTTTTTTGCCTTTTCTTTTACTATTTAGGTCTTTGAAATAACTGTAACAGAGGGGGACATTCAGATGACAGATGTGTTTACTGAGATGCTTGCTGAGGAAAGAGGAAGAGCAGACGTATACAAAGAACTAGCTGTTAAGAACATGGGCAGGTTGAGAAGAGTGTAGTCGTTCATTCAAAATGGGTGGCCAGAAATGCTTTGTCACACTTGACATAGTTGGACTGCAGAACACAAAGCCACAAGGAGTTATTGAGGCCAGAAACTTAGGAAGCTTCAAAGAAAGTTTGGGCATTTATATGAATAACATAATACCCAGAGTTACAAGTGCTAACATTAATACAAATAAATTGTATTGCATTTTGTGCTTCAGGACTTGAAAGAATCTGTATCTATTAGATAGTGGGATGAGAACTAATGGTACAAATTACGCAAATTTGTCTTTGTGCCTACTGAGGGATTCGTAGCCTTTCTGAAACATGTTGAGCTGACCACTGTTCAAGACAGGACAGTGGACTAGATGAGTTAATTGTATGGCAATTACCATGGTCCTTGGAGTATATTTTCTAGGCTAGAGAATACACTGGTGAAGGAACTTAGTGGACACAGAATAATGTGAAAGAAAGTAGAGAAAATGCAGCGATTTTCAGTTAATGAATATATATGAGAAGGGACAAATGCGACAGATGGTATTTTCATTGACCTTTTTGGGGAACCTCAGATGTTAGCAACTGGAAATGAAATAGAGGTTACAACAAGATTTGTTTCTTGATTTGCTTTTAAAGGTTACAGACTCTAGGCTTTTCACCCCTATCATATATGCTCCGCCTGTTAAAATCTCCTCTCTTTCCTACTGAATACATCTGAAAATAGTTCCCTTATTTCCCCTCAGATTGTTCCCTTAGATTTTCCAATCTACTGCCGGAGAAATTAATTAGTAACATTTGAGACATAAGGTGTAAAATTGATTAATGAATGGGTAGACAGCTAGTGCTGTGCTGAGCCCTGTGCTTTTTGAACACCTTGCTAGCTTGATAAAAATTTCCATTTGGGAAGGGATAAAAGATGAAATATTGTCATTAGAACTTTGCCCCAGATCTTATCCTGTATTATGACTGTTTTCCACCATCCACTACCACAAAATGGCCATAAAGTGAACATATCTGTCCCTGAGAGGTTCCCTGTATCGCTCTTAGGGCATGTCTACATGTGACGTGTGTCTACGTGTGTCTACATGTGACCAACAGCTACTTTGCCTGAGCAGCATGCTCCCCACATTATAGCATGCTGCTATGGCAAAGTAGCCCTGAAAGATAACCATGTGCCACACGTATGGCACAGTACATGCTGTTACTGCAACATGCCTTAGAACTGCCTTTTGGAAGCATGGTTGAATTCCAGAAGGAAGTACTAAAGCATGGTGTAGTAACAATGTCATATAAGGCAATGTATAGATGCACCCTTATTGTGATAAATGGATTTGTAAGCCCTCTTGGTCTCTCTGAGTGCACCCTCTCTGAGGTCTCAGCTCCCTACATCTCCTAGGGTTGAACACCTCCTGCTCCCACCTTTACACTAGTCCCTGGGCTGCACTTGCCGTACATGGCAATGGTGGAGCTAGGAGAAATTGTTCAGCTGAGAAACAGTGAGAAGCAAAGGTTCAGCAATACTGGAATATATGGTGAATTCAGTTGTTTATGATGAACTGTTCTTGTCTAAAGTGGGGGAGGGAGGAGAAATTACCTTAGGGCATTTTATTGTGGCATTTTGTTTTATATGAAACCATTTTTTTTTAATTTTCAAAGTGAAGCACTTCCATTTTTTATTTAATTTTAATTTAATTTAATTTTTTACAAGTTAAAATGTTTCAATAATTTCAGCTCCACTGAATTCAATTTTGTTTCCAATTTTTGAGGCCAGTGAACTGAAAGAGTCCAGTTATTTACACAGATCTACTAAGCAGGCCTAGCTTGTACTCAGTACCTACCTTTTTCTTCCCTCTGGGACAAATGACAGTGGTAGCCAGTAACCAAACAGCTAAAGCAAAGGGTTATTCATTTAGAGCAAAGGCATTAAAGATTAAACAGATCTTAAAACAGTAAGCAGTCTTTAGTCATGTCTGGCTCTCCCTAAGGCTTACCATTCCCTGAAGCCCTCCAGCTGGACCTGTGTCCTTTGCAAATCCCCCCCTTTTAGGATAAATCGTTTTTTTAACTTTGTATCATCCTTTCTTCTCTTACCTCCCAGCAGTGGCAAAGCAATCCTGTAGCTTTGGATGTTAAACATGAAAGTAAGGCTTTGCCCTGTAATTACCCCAGAGGGTATGTTAAGAGGTTTCTCATTTGTAGCTATTGTGTTAGTCTTAGAGCTAGACAGAAAAGGTTTGACTGTCCTCAAAAAAACTTCAACACCTTTTCTCATCCTGAATTAGGAGAATATGTTGAAATCTTAATGATTTTCCAGGAAAAAATATCTGAAAAAATATAGGTTGAGTAAATCAAAATGTAGTGTGTAGACTTGGCTACGTTATTTTAAAATAGGTACTGAAATTAGCTTAAGTTTGAAAAAAGTACACTAATTTGTAGCTAGAAAGTGGATATTTTTTGTTTAGAAAATACTGACATGGCATACTTTGGTGACAATTTCGTACATCTCATTTCCACTATCTCTCAAGGAAGGTTTTGGTTTTGTTGTTTTACTTTTTTTCCTGGCTGTTTCTTTATATCACTGCTTATTTTTTGCATAGCTCCTTAGTAAACTAGATCAGGACAGTAACACAAGAAAATGCTATAGTCCATTGGTGTTCAACCCCCAGCCCATAGGCCTTGCCCACAAAGTCACGTTATCTAGTGTACTGGGTTCCCCTCAGGTCCAAAAAATTGGCAGTGAGGGATCAGTGGCAGCTTTAATTGCCACTCCCACGCTGCCAAATTTCTGGAGCCATAGGAAGCGCAGCAAGCCAGATGGCGTGGCACTGCAGGCTAGATCAGAAGTGTGGGGTTGGGGTGCTGAGGGACCCCAGTCCAGGTGCTGACCCCATGAAGGATCTAGCCCATGGACTGGCCCTGCACCACTCATCCATCCTGAAGGGCTAAAAGTTTGAGCACCACTGCTATAGTCCAACGTATCAGAACCGCCCTTCCCTGAGTAGCTGTATGAAAGCAGCCTTGTCACATTATTACAGAGAATCTTTGCATCCCTCAGATGCGATAGTGTGTCTGGGTGTGAAGGGATCCTCCATTCACACAGAGTTTATAAAACCGAACCATACTTCCAGTTTAGGAAGTATAGCTGTAAACATGTAGTCTTATTAGGTCTTCCTTATGACCAACTAATACATGGTTACTACATGAGCACAACAGGGTCCTCTCACTTATGCCAGAGGATCAACTTGTATCATAGCTGGTCTGGGATAAAAGGAGTCAAAGGCCTCTTTGCAACTCTTCTGTGTGTTCTTTGCTCATAAATGAGTAGGACCTAAGCCTTTAATCTGAAAAGATTTCAGAAAGCCGATAATGAAATGTAGATTGTGATAAAAAAGTATACCTCCTAATAGGATGGCATAATGGCTAGCCTCTTCTTTCCCTTTGATTTGATTTGATATTGTTATATTCTTTTTGATCCATCCTCACTTTCTTTTTGAAACTTGGGAGAATGGAATAAAAAATGTGGCTGGCTTATCATGAAAATATACCTAGAAATTGTCTGTGGTTAAGTTTCAAGTAATATATTCTTATTTTAGTGTTAGTTTTAGTGAGTCATTAAACTTTTTTTTCATTTTTTTTTTTTACCTGACCCACTTTTTAAGTCTATCAAGCACCTGACAGTTGGGATAAGGTCCTCAGAGTATGTGATAAATCAATCCAACCTTATATAAACCTTTTATATAAGATGATGATAGATACAGAAATATAAACATCCTCTGATCCTTAGGGTGATTGGCCTTGAAACCAAACTTCAGTATTTCAGGGGACCTAAAAAATGAAATCTGGGAGAATTTTTGTTTCATGAACAGATTTAAAATGTAATGTTTTCATCCTATTATAGAATGGGGAAAAAACTAAATTTGGGGATCTCCCCTCAAATCAGAAATCTGGTTCCTTTTCAGTTCTACCAGAGAAATTATAGTAAAACAGAGCAAACACTATGTAAGGAATGTGAAATGTTTACAGACCTATAAATTTTGAGGCATGGGTACTGGCTATGCCTTTGCACAAATGAAATATCGTTTATATTGTACTTGTGGTTTCACTGAGGGAAATGAAACCAGCATAAGGCAGAATCACTCGAACAATATTTTCTCTCTTTAGAGTAATGAAACACTGGCCCTATCACCTGAGAATGGACATTAACGCTTCTGTGACACTGTTAGTAAGAGAGTCCAACCCCTTCCCTAGTGATCTGAGTGTTTAATTGACTGATTTGTTTGTCTCCTTCACCTAAGAGGCAAAGGTTGCAGTCTGTTGCAACAGTGTAGGCTACTTATATGCTTAAAATTAAGAATACTACTTTCCTTTTTCACTAACTTTCTCCCCAAAATGGCAATGTTAAGACCACTGATAGGTTGAGATGAATGTCTATCATGACCAGTGTGTGTCATGAAACAACATTGTCTCCTTGTTTCTTTGTAATCCCTTATATCTTTGTATATAACTGTGACTAGGGTTCCTGGGGAGTATGAAAGTCAATACAGGACTTGTCTACAGTTATGCTTTACTCTGCAGTAGACTCATTTACTGCATAATAAAGCATCACCATCTACATGTGTACAGCAATTGGGCTGGTATAGGCTAATTTACAGTGCTGTCAGCTAGTTCATCAAACACGGGTACTACCCATTGGCAGAGTAAATTACTGCACTTAAACATACATGTAGACAGTTACATCAGGGATAGTTTACTCCGGTTCAAATTGCACTAGAGTTTATTCAGTTGCATTAATTAAACATGTTAATGCACACACATTATTGCATTCTGTCCCATAAGTAGGTGTCAATGCTTTCAAATCTTTTTAAAACCTTCAGAGGTACAGTATAACTATGGGTTTGAGTATTTAGATTTAGTACTGGATTTGAAAATTAAGCATATGAAGACATGATTTGTGTTACAAAGAGATGGATTTACAGAGCTAAGTATGAGTATGAATATAATGAACAATATAGCAGGAGCTTAAAGAGGGTGGGACTTTGCTGTACCCCAGATGCTCTGTAGTAGTTTCCAAGTGTGTATAGTCACTAAGGAGCAAACAATACATGATGAAGCCCTATTCCCTTTCATCCTGAGGTAAATTGTTTGTATAGCCTATAATTCACAAGTTTTTCAGTGGAATGGGGTATTTTGTTTCATTTGAATTTGCTTAATTTTTAACGAAACCTTTGATCACTTTTTTTTGGACAGTTTTTAATTTAATTTGGTTTCATTTCAGTGAAAGTAACCTCACTTTTTTATTTCAGCTTGCAAAAGCAGAACGTAGAATCAAAAAGTATAAAATACAATTTCCCAATCAGCATAAATGTACAACTAAAAATTTAGTGCTTCAAAATTTCAGGATGTAAAGCGCTTAGTAAAACACGTCAGTAGGAATGCCCATTCCATCAAAGAGCCATTCTTCATGAGAAAAAAGCCGATTCCAAATTTTGATCCCCTGTTTTATTACAAACTATACAGACATAAGAAGAAAAAGTCTCTTCCCCAAAGCATTTCAAAACTAAAGGGCAGAGACAAAGGAGAAAAATTAGGAATAAAAAAATACTAGGCGAAGGTTGCTTCCTCTAGTAAGTTGTTTGTGATGTATTTTCATTAACATAGCTATTAGTTATTTAAATTGCAGTATCGCCTCAAAGCACCTCCCAAATCCCCATTGTGCTAGTTACCGTAGAAACATGTCTGGGCTAATGACAAGATGCAGTAGGCAAATGAAACAATCAGGTTTACAAATCTGATTACTTTGCAATATATTGACTAAGATTCTAGTCATGATACATACAGCTTGGTAAGCTTCCTGTTTGTCAGACAGCCATCTCCTCCGAGTGGAACACTTATTTAAATGCCTTCCATAAAAGTTCACAGTTAAATGAGCTGAGGGAGAGTAATAAATGGTTATCACACACTGTCTGTATAAACCTACATTTCTGATGGGACTATAGGGAGGTCTAATCGTAATTATATGATTCAAATTGCTTAGCAGATGCAGTCGGTCTAAAAAGGTGGTAAAAAAAAAATCAAATTCCAGCTAGCAACCCACTGTTGTACATTACAGCTTCCCTGATAATCACCTCTAAACTTAAAAAGTTTGTCATCAAGTTATTTTTGTTTAGCTTGAGCTGCAATATGTAATTTAAAAAGTGGTGCCGGTAGTAGTGTTGGTGGTGAAGGGGTTTGCAAGCTGATCCTGGGAATGACTGCAAGACCATGGGACCTTTCAAAGGAGATGTTCCCCTGAAGATGGCTTCTCATCTGTCAGCTTCCCCAGGAAGGAAACACCTACTTATTGTTTTTGGTATTGTGTAAGGAGAGACAATAAGCCGGAGAAAGCAGGAGCCATAGCTAGAACAGCCAAGTCAACCTGTTTGTTGTCAGGGGCCAACAAAGACCTGAAGTGGGTTGGAGGTGCGGGATCAGAATGGGCGTAGCTAGAGAGGTGTACTGCTCAAGCTAGCTAAAGAAAAGAAGGACTAGACCATAGGGGCCAGATCTCCTATTCTGTTGAATCTGATGGAATATTGTATATTTACACAAATTGAACTATGATTGGATCAGTCAAGGTATATTGGATAATAATTTGGACCATGTTTTGGATAGACAGCCAGAATTCCCCGAGGAGGAGGCAGACCAGACTGAGGCCATCATGAAACAACTCAGACTGAGTCTTCATACATACCAAAAAACACCCCCAGCCCCATACCAACATCATGCCAAATAAAAAAAACCCTCAAACCTAAATAAGTATGAGTGACCAGCTATAAAACACTAATTGCTTCAGAGGCTGTAACTGGTCAGTATCTATTGTCCCCACATCTGTCATAAGACAAGGAGTGCTCATTAATTCTCCAGAATGACTAGTCATTGCTCCTTAACATTGCACTTACTCATGTCTGTGCATACCCACTATTTATACTTATGCAAAAGCGCCGCAGTCTGTTTCATAGCCAGAATTTCCTACTGTCAAGGCCTTTCTGTGTGCATTTCCAGCACCGGTTTTTAAAAATATAGTCCTGAACCTAATATATATCCATCTCTAAGAGCTGAATGTCTTAAGCATTTGTCTTCTGCACGAGCATCTTACAGCTATTAATTCTGCTACTTGGAGATCACCTCTTATTGGTTGTTGGAGGCATAATAATCATGAAACAGGAATGTAAAATCCCCTGATTAACAACCCTTAGTCTTGTTTCAGTCTCAACATTAATCTTCCCTAATTCTTATCTTAAGCCACTGACTTTGTGTTGACCATGACACATCAGGGGGAAATTAAATTCTATTGTTTTATCTATCCATGGGCTAATATAGCAGTGGAGTATATGAGGCAATAAATAGTGTTTGCAGGTGATTAAACCCTGGAGCAATTTCTGCTTTGACACCCTGGAGAGAATTCTGTTCTGGAAAGGGATGGGACCAAAGAGGAATGTTCAATCTAAACTGCGCTGCAAGTTGGTGATGGGATCAGATTTGAAGCTCGTGCCCCAGCAGTGGCAGCAATCCTTCAATTCAGGGATGATCTCTACCATGGCTTCTTGATGGGTCTTGAGATGATTTAAGAAACCAATCCTTTAGTCACAATTTCATCCTCAGAAGTTACAGGTCTTTTTGCAGGGGAGAGTAGGCTGTAGGCTGGGATTCCTCGCCTTTTCTTTCCCTCCTTCCTGCTTCCAGAGCAAAACATTTTACCTCAAAATGGGCTGCCACTTGGTTGACATTGCAGTGCCGTTGGAGTCAGTTAATGGGTAGCTCCTCTCAGTTCTTGATATCACCATCCATTTTCTTGAAGTATGTCTTCAATGTGTCCTTGTAGTGTTTTCTTTGGCCGCCACGAGAGCTTGGGCCACAGCTAAGCTGAGAATAGAGCACTTGTCTTGTGGGGCGAGAGCACTTGCTTTTGCAAGGCTGTGCATATAATGCTGGTTATGAGTTGCATCCAAAACCTGAAGGGCCCTGCTTTTCAGATTCAAGATAGAGAGGGTGGAAATGACTGCACTCATCCATTCTTTTGAAGCAAAATTTCATAACAATGGTCTCGGGCTGCTCACAAATCTGTGCCCTTTATGCAGCAGCTGGGTGCTTGTACACACTGGACACTTGTACCCCAGAGCCCTGGATGCAGCCGTGCCATCTATTTGAGCATGAGTGTCCTGCCTGAGCTTCCACTGCAGCCTGGCACCCCACGCTGATGCATCACCCTCATTCTGCCATGCTGCCCACTTCCATAATCATTGAATAACTCCGGGAGCCCAGGTCAGGGCTTGCCCCACGAGCTCTGCAGGCTCATTCATGCCCATGAAGCCAGGCTGGCCATGGAACCACCAGCTGCCAGCGGCTCCAGCTCCTCCCTGGAGGAGGCCCCCTGCCCAAGCAGCTGGACACCCCTGCAACCCAGGGTACCACCAGGAGCTGCATGCCATTGCCACCAGTGGCCACTGACCCAAGCCACCAGGAATACCAGCCCCAACAACATGGTAAGCACTGCACTAGGAGGAGGGTTTTCCACACCCCAACTTATACCCCTGCCTCTGCCTTCATTCCCTCCCTGGCCTGCTTGCACTCTCTGAGGCACCCAGAACCACCCCAACAGCATGCAGGGAGGTGGGAGACAGTGCAAACCTTTACTGAACAGCCTGTGTTCCCACATCTAGGTGGGCGCAGGCCTCTTTCATGCTGAGGAACATGTTTATGCTGGTGATAATGTCCGTCTTGTCTGCAGGGGGTAGAGACATGTAGCGCGGCCACACATAGCTCTCCAGGTGGTGGTGGAGGTTGCAGGACAGAGCGGGTTTGCTCTCTGCACTAGCAAAGTTCAGGGTCCCATGCCAGGTTCTCAGGTGCACCTGGGGAACCATAGTGATCAGCAACAGCAGGACATAGGGGGTCAGGCAGCCCTCAGTGCATGCAAACAGCTCCTCATGGTGTTCCCAGAGCACTCTCTGCAGGGACACACTTGAGTCACAGCACTGGTATGTGAAGGGGCTTACCCCAGGGTGCCAATCTGGAGAAGCCACCTGGGGGAAGGGCGAGGGAGCCAGCAGCTCCACATCCCATAACCTTGCTCCTGGGCAAGCCCCCACACCTGCCAGCCTCACCACAGTATGCACACTCATGGGAAGCAGCCAGAAGCTGGCGTGTTGGGCACTTGTCCCCATGCTCTGCCCCCTAGGCAACCATACCCTGGGAGGCCACATACACACCACTGTAAATAGCATGGGAAAGAGGGTGTTTTATTGGTGGCAGCTGGAGTGGGGGGTGGAGGGTCTTTGTTATTGGGGAGGGAGAAGGTGGGGCGTCAATGTCTGTAAAGGAAAATATACCACTTTTCAGAAAACTGTCCTCTGTGAGCATGGTGTTGGGTGTGCTGCGTTGCTAATTCTCCCACAGAAGTGCCATGGAGCGGGAGGCAGGGCCTTGCACAAGCTGATTTGCCTCAGGACCCTCACCCTACTCGGATCATCCTAGCGGGGGAGCCCAAATGCAGGCATTGGCCTATGGGCTCCAGAGACCCATGAGAAACCACTGTTGTCGGCTGTCCAGGTGGGCTACAGTGAGGTGGAGCAAGAGGTAGCTAGCCCGTGCCTCTTGAACCCAGTGCCCTGGCCCTCACTGCCAGATGTGTGGCTGTCCTGGGGCCTTGGTGGGGGTGGGTGGAGGGCACGCCACTGTTGCTGTCACTGCAACTGGTTCTTCCAGCACCAGACATCCTCGTCCTGGTTCCTCCTCCACCCAGGCTTCACAAAACAGCTCCTTCTGGGCTTCATAGATGTTATGCAGATGCAGGCTGCAACAAAGACCCGGGGAATGTTGGCTTCAGTGACCTTGAGGCAGATGGTGAAGGTGCACCAGCAACTCTTGAGGCAGCTACAGGCACACTCCACAAGGGCATGGGTCTGGCTCAGGCACTGTTTGAAGTGTGCCTCATGGGAGTCCAGCTGGCTGGTGTAGGCCTATGTGAGCCAGGGGAGAAATACGGCGGTGGGGTCCTTGGTGAGGATAGGTGGAACCATCACCACATCCAGCTGGAGGTTCAGCACCCTTGGCACAAAGCACGTGCTTTTCACCGGGGCTGGCAGGGCAGAGTTCCAGAAGACACAGGCATTGTGGGCATTGTCTGTTCAGCTCACATTTGTGAAAGCGCTGTGGTGGCTGACGACAGCCTGGAGCACAATGGAGTGGAAGCTCTGCCAGCTGTAATAGGCCAGTCACTGTGGGGTGGGTAGGTGACAGGGACGTGGGTCCCATCCGGGGCCCTGATGCACTGGAGAAATCCCAGGGCACAGAGCCCCCACCCCCCCACCATCAGGGGTTTATGAACCTGGAGCGCAGTGTACCTCAGCACATCCTGGAGGGTATCACAGACCTCCAGGGTGGCTTCTCCAGTGGTTGCCTTGCCCATGCTGAAGAGGTGGCTGACATAGCGGAGACTGGTGGATGTGGCCAGCTTGAGCGAGGTGATGGCCGGCTGATTGTCTGTGGGGAGGCGCAGTTGTATGGCAGTGTCATGCCACTCCAGCTGCAGACAGAGCTGGTTTAGGAGCCTCTGGAAGGTAGCCCATGTCATCTGGAAAGAACTCAAGCCACTGTTCATCATCCAAGGTAGTCTGGATGATGTGCAGCCACCAGTCCTGGCTGTCTGGGTAGGCCCAGAGGTGGTGGGGCTGGATGACCATGAGGGCATGGACAGCCCCAGTGGTGGCATCCAGGACTGCATCTTCAGTGTCCCTGCTGGGGTCTCGGGGCAGGATGGAGTCCAGGGGTCAGCTGTATAGCAGTGAGGAGCCTGGGATGGCACTGAATGCAGGGGAGCCACCAGGGTGCAGACTGGGCTTAGATGGTGGTCACTGCGTTGGGCCAGCAGGGCCAGTACTATGGCAAGCAGAGGCCTGTGTCACTGGATGTTACTGCCAGAGGCAGGTGGTAGAGCAGCTATGGCTCAAGGGACAGAGGTTACAGCTGTCATCCACGGGAAGAGACATCCATGGTCATAATCTCTTTCCCATGTAGTATAGTGCAAAATCTTGATCGTGTAGACTGTGATCAAATCAATTTTTAACTCTTGTTGCATAAATAACATCTTAAAGTTCTTACATTTTACAAGGCAAGGCAAATTTTACAAAAATCCCAAATCATTCTTATGGCTCTTTTATGAACTCTTTCTAATTTTTTCTAATTCAGAATAAAATGACACAAACAGAACCAGTGGTTGGAAGCCACGCTAATTCATATGAGCTTTAATGTGCACATTTTTAACAGTGAAGCTAATTAGCCATTGGATCAACTAAAATATGAACATTCTTCATTTGCTTAAATCAAGACTAGGCACCTTCTTAAGATATATGATGTAGATTAACCGAAAGTTGTGGGTTTGATGCAGAAATTAGTGAGTGAAGTTCTAAAGCGTGTGTTATGCAAAATGTCAGATCATGTGATTATAATGACCCTTTCTGACCTTAAAATCTATGGCTTTATGAATAAAATGTTATTCAGAATTGCATTTCCAGGTTTTACTCATCTTGACTGGAATTCATACTGATGACTCTTCAGTCTAATTGTGTCAGTGAATTAGATTCCCCAGACCCTGGAGGACTTTGCATTTGTATGCTGCGTGGTACAGCCCGCTCTCTTTGTCAAGCATTCCAAGAACTTCACTTTGACTTTGAACTTTATTGGCTCCATTACCATAGTCTCCCCAATGGTCTTTCTGTCTTGTTTCAGTAGTTTTCATTCCTTTTATGTATCTGCAAGATCTGTGGTGCAAACAAATCCATTTTCTGGACCATTGCTTACACTGAAAATCTGAGTGTTTAAGGGGGTGTCTGTAAATGGGCTAGTGTTTTTTTGGGAATTTTTTTGCGACATGAACATAGACTTTTCTTTGTTTGTATCACCAATTATTCTACTGATATTTAATTTATTTGTTTGGGTTTTTTCAGTTGACATAGAATATGTGCTCATTGTGGCATTTGGCAATCAGGCAAGTGTTTCTTAATGTGCCGCACAAAGAATGAAAAGATCAGGGCAGGGGAAGGACAAAGAAACTCTTAAAGTTGCTACTGGGAAAAGGAAAATGCAATTCTATTCCCAGCTCTGCCACAGGCTTCTTGTGTGACCTTGGGTAAGTCTCTGAAATTGTATCCTTCATTTTCTTCTTAATCTTTCAAGGATATCACAAGGACACATTCATATTTGTAAGTATGGTGAGATCCTCAGATGAAAAACACTGTCTAAATGGAAAATATTAATCATCATTCTTTATTTATAGAATCATGGGGCTTGACAGGACTTCAAGGATCATCTAGTCAAATATTTTCTATGGAGGCTTTCACTGTACTATCCAAAACAGATGACTATCCAATCTTTTTTTTAACCTCTAAGAATAGAGATCCTACAATTTCCCTAGGCAATTTGCTCCACTATCTAGCTTCTCTCCATTTGGAAGGTTGTGCTTGAAGTTTAGCTTAATCTGAATAGGCCTTGATGTAGTTTAAAACCTTTGCTGCTTGATCCATCCATAGCACCGAGAGAGAAACTTTTTTTTTATAATGCCCATTAAATGCCTGCTGTCATGTCACATTTAGCCTTTTCTCCACGCTAAACATTCCCAGCTCCTTCACTGTGTTTCCTCATATGACTTCCTTTCAAAGTACTGATCAGTTTTGTTGCTCTCCTTCTAATTTTCTCATTTGTTACATCCATCATTCATAGCATCACTATCATCATCATTGCCATCCTTATCATCGTTGGTGTTTTGCAGTTTCTCATTGATGTTTCTGCTAGACTTGCCCAAAGTGGCATGTTTGGATTGACTTGTGCTGCTAAGCAGATGGACTCCTGCATCTTGCACTAAGTAGAAATTCTTCTAAGGCATAACAATTAGAATCACAGAAAATTCGGGTTGGAAGGCACCTTAGCAGGTCATCAAGTCCAACCCCCTTCTCAAAGCAGGGTCACACCCAACTAAAACATCCTAGCCAAAGCTTTGTCTATCCAGGTATTAAAAGCCTCCAAAGACTGATCTTCCACAACCACTTCGGGTAACCTGTCCCAGTAATTTACCACCTGCTTCATGAGAAAGGTAAGATATTTTTAAAAACCTAAACTTCCCTTGCTGCATCTTGAGCCCATTGCTCCTTGTTCTATCATCTGTTACCACTAAGACCAGTCTGCTCCATTGTCTTTGGAACTACTCTTCAGGTAGTAAAAGGTTGCTATTATACCCCTCCTTCAGTCTTCTCTTCTACCAGTTCCCTCAGCTTCTCCTCATAAGTCATGTCCCCCAGCCCTTAACCACTTCGTTGCCCTCCACTGGACTCTGTCTAATTTATCCACATCCTTTTTGTAGTAGGATGCCCAAAGTTGGACACAGTACTCCAGGTTTGGCCTTACCCATGCTGAATAGAGGGGAAGAATCACTACCCTCGAACGGCTGGTAATGCTGCTACTGATGCAGCCAAGTAAGCCATTAGCCTTCCTGGCAACAAGGGCACACTGCAGGCTCAAATTCAGTTTATTGTCTACTGTAGCCCCCAGGTCCTTTTCTGCAGAGATTCTGGCTGGCAGTTAAGCTCCAGTCTGTACTGGTGCACACTGGTGTTCTGTCCTAAGTGCAGGACTTTGCACTTGTTCTTATTGAACCTCATTATTGGCAATGGATTTATGACCAAGATACTGTGTTCCAGGTGGACCCAAATCCCCAGACCAACCACAACTTCAATAATAAGCTAATTTAGTAATACCATAGTGATAGCAGATAAAAATAATGCAAGCAAGGCAAACAAAATAATCCTCCCTATTCTATACCTACTAGCCATATGGTTGTCACAGAGGGAAAGTACATCTGATTGGTATGCAGACTTCACCCTGTGGTTTTTCTTGAATGTCAGATGTCAGTAGCCTAGAGGTCAAAGGCCAAGTCCCAGCCCTCCATTGTGGTGTATGAGTTAGGCTGCTAGTGTGCCCTCTGTCCATGGTGGCCTCAGGTTTCCCACTTGAGGACCCTTAACTGCTCTGAAATCCCTCCTTTTGTATTCTTTGTCCTCTTGGCAATTCATCGTTTCCAGGTACCATTGATTTGTTTCCCTGTGGTTGTCATACTATCCTCATTCTGTCCTGCCAGAATATTCCTTTGTTCCAACAAACCCATTACATGCACACATCTTAATTTGGTCATTTACTGGTGTCTTGATTTGGTCTGCCCACCAAAACCTGGGGCTCTGCAGCTGGTCACTGTGACCTGGCCACTGCAGCAGAGTCCCTTGTTTCTGTTTTGGGTACACTGTTCATGTTTCCCAACCTATTTATGCCCACACCAGACACAGTGGGCCTTGAAGGAAACTTTGCCATGAACAGTAAAGGGGCTGGGGGCCAGCAGAGGACTACGGCCCAAGCCTGGGTAGAAGTCTGGTATACAGCCTCGGCCTAAAGTTTTGGTTACAGCCAGAGACCTTAGCTTATATTTTTCATTTGAGTTTATACTAGTGGTTTGAGGCAAGGACTCTCAGGGGAGGTCAGAAATCCCAATGGTACCCAAAGGGCATGTGACTGTCTTGAGCCCTGCCAGAGGGCAGGTGCTTGATTGCAGTTGGAAGAGAGAGAGAAGAGGAAGCTTAATGTAGGCTGAGGCCAGACAAGACCAGGAGTCCCAATGCTTGAGAAGGACTTACCCAGGCTAAATGGCCCATGCCCAGAGGGGGCAGAGACTCAGGCCAGAGGCCCACAACTCAAGATGGTCAGGAACAAGGTGAATCAGCCTATAGCCCAGGAGGGGCAGGGACTGTAGAAGGCTAATCAACCCATAGCTTGAAAGGGGCAGAGAGAGGGCCAGCAAGCCTACAGTCTGAGAGGGACAGACACTAAACAAGAGCATAGAGGCTGGAGGAAACCAGATATAGAACTGGAGCTAAGTGCCCACTGACATAATTAATTGTTATTATTGGGGAGGCATGGCCATGGGGGCCATGGGGGCCATGGCTGTAGGGGACAGTGGAGGCTGTGAATAGCCCATAAGGCAATAGGTGTCCACATAGGTGGGCCCACATAATGTGAAGACTAGTTTTGGGACTAGCAGGTTCCAAGAGGGATACGCTGGCAGAAAAAGAGAGCAGAGCTCCCTCTAGGGCCTTTGGGCAGCGTCCCTTTCTAGAATTAAAGAAGAACATCAAGACATGGTAGGCAGAAGAAAAGGGAGGGTAACTTAGAGACAGAGCAAAGCAGGAGCCGCACGGCCACCAAGGAGGCATCATAGCCCCTCTTTCCCACCTTCTTCCACCTCCTCCCCACAGCCCCAGTTTTGTTACAGAGATCATATAAAAAATCTAGCTAAAGTTATCGTATATTGCATCCACTGCTTTCCCTGGATCCACAGAGGAAGGCATTTCATCACAGAAAGCAATCAGGTTGGTCAGGCATGACTTGCCCCTGGTGAATCCATGGTGACTGTTCCTGATCACCTCTTTCTCCTCCAACTGCTTAGAAATGGATTCTTTGAAGACCTGCTCAATGATTTTTTTCCAGGGACTGAGGTGAGGCTGACTGGTCTGTAGTTCCCTGGATCATCTTCCTTCCCTTTCTTCAAGATGGACACTATATTTGCCCTTTTGCAATCATCTGAGACCCCTCCCAACCACCACAAGTTTTCAAAGGTAATGGTTAGTGACTCTGCAATCACGTCAGTGCCCTTGGGTGCAGCATGTCCCACCCCATGGACTTGTACATGCCCAGCTTTACTAAATAGTCTGTAACTTGTCCTTTCACCACTGTTGGCAGCTCATCTTGTCCCCAAACTATGCTATAAGGTGCAGTAGTCTGGGAACTTATCTTGATTAAATAACAGCAAACTATCAGCTAAGGTGAAGCTGTAATTCTGTGACACGTGTGTAGTGTCATCCCTGCTTTACAGTTCAGAAACATGGGCTTCATATTTTAGGCACAATGAGAAACTGAACAGCTTACACATGAGATGTCTGTATAAAATTCTCAACATAAAGTGGTAAGACAGAATACCAAATGCAAAGGTACCAGGCCATGCAGGACTGATGTACTTAGAAACCACTGTCAACAAAAGGAGGGTGATGGATCAGCCATGTCAGAAGAATGGGAAGAGATGGTATCCCTAGGAATATTTTGCATAGCAAGATTTGAAATGCCTCTAGAAGGTGTTGTCACTCTCTATGTCAGTACCACAATGTGTGCAAAAATAATATGAAGCCTTTCAACATCAGTGTAAAAAGCTGGGAGGAGCACAGAGAATCCTGCCCAGTTTGGAGGGAACATCTGGCAATGGAAGTAGCTTAGCATGAAGCAGGTTTGATCCAGAGGATGGAAGCAAAGCGAAAAAAAAGAAAGCAGAATACTGCAAACTTGGACTTCTGCTCAGACGATATATGGAAACTTGTAACAAGCTGTGTCACATTCAATTTGGGCTGGTCAGCCACAAATGGATTCATCAGGCATCTGACTAGACCTCTGATGTATCAGAGGATCAGTGGTTGCCTATATGTCACTAGGTTGCCTCCCACATTCAGTAAGGAGCCCATACTTTTTCTGGTCTTCCTCTTGTTGCTGACATACTTGTAGAAACCCTTCTTATTCCCCTTCATGTCCCTTGCTAGCTGCAACTCCAACTTAACTTTGGTCTTCTGAAGAAACTTTGGAGGTATAGTGTCTTAACAAGAAAAGCCTTTCAGAATAATAATAATGTATCTCAAAATGCAGTTGCAATGTGTTCTGAAACTATTGGCATGGTCTTGAATTGTCAGAGGGACATTATTTTTTTCTGTGATAGGGTTCTAGCAATTATAGAAAAGACTAGCTGGAACTTGCATTTTGTCTCCCTGCCACTACAGAGTTGTTTCTCATAGTACATATTTTAGCAGAGAATCATACACATTGAAGAATGTAAGTTATTTCTGTCCTTCATCATTGGGAATAGGGAGGAGACGTGATGTGTTACTTAATTCAACAAAAAAATCTGTTGTTTTTTTATGATTCTCTCTTTGCTTGGAGCTTACAAACAGTGAAGTTGACCTTCTATCGATTTTTTTTATAAAGGCTGGTGTTATACTTGATAAAAACTGTAGGAGTTTGTATTTACATCAAGGGGGTATCAGAATATGAACAAGGTTCAGAATTATGTAGCTGGCCTACCTGTTTATTAAGAGGTGAGCTAGCCAAGAATAAACTGAAACTTGAATCGAACTAGTCTCTCTTGCTTGATTCACCACATCCAGCCTGATAGTAAGGGCTAATGCAGATACTTCTCTGGTCAGGATTGCTTCAACCAGAAATGAAATGCAACCATTACTATTTGAAACTATAGAGTGTTTGTACCAGAAACTATACAATACACTGCACAGGATTATATAATGTCAAATTACTTTGTTCTGCATCTGTGTTTCTTTTAACACAAGTGCAAGGTCCTTGAATCCAGAATTACTTGTATAATACAGATTGTGCAGTGTATAATTAAGTATTTAGCTTTAATAAAGAGTTGATCTTAGACTGTAAAGTGTGAGGGGGTGTGAAGTAAAAAGTCTTTGTAACCTTGAGAAGCTAGAGGTTAATAATTTCAATTATTTTTTAAGTGTGTCTTGGGAATCTCTTGAATTAACAGATGAGAGATAGCTGAGATATGGGAAAAACAGCAAGGACAAACAAGAGATATTTTCAATAAAAGGTGTGCAAATATATCATATAAATTAATTAGTGTGTCTCTTTAAGTACCATCATTTAATATAGTAGGCAAATTAATGCTCATTGAATAGACAGTCCTGAAAACAGCATGGACAATGGTATTGCAGAATCTGTCATCCTATCCACCAGTTTTCCTCAACTATGACCAACTGGACCTCTTCTAGATCAGAAACAGAACCTCTTGATGTCAGCCAGAGAAGAAAAAACCCTGCTCAGAACTGAAATGCTGCACCTCTTAGAAGATGGATCAAAATGTTCAAAGGTTTATATTCCATTTTAGTTTCTTTGTTGCATCTATTAGGGGAAAAAATTTCCTTTGGGCTCTGATCCAAGAAAATACTTAAATATATGGAAGTAGTTCCTCTGAAATCCTTGGGGCTACTTGTGGTCTTAGTGTTATATAGGCTCATGTGTACTTAGAGTGGAGCTATAATGTGACAAGATAGGGGGAAAAAAAGATGTTTTCCCTATTGAAAACAATATTTTCTCACACTCCCTTAACATCCTAGATTTTTAATAAATCATCACATGAAAATAAAAATACAAGGCTGACTTTAATGAAATTGGTTTTGCTTAGAAAGGACAGTCTGAAAAGGTGTGCACAGAGGGGTTTGTGAAACCTCATTACTACAGCTTTGGTCTTGGCAGGGGTCAGTTCTTTCTTTTTACCTTCACTTAGGAATGATACGGGAGTGATAGAAAACCCCTGATACTGCCCTATGGGTCTGGCAGCAGAGCGCCTCCAGTTCACTGCAGGCAGTTTATTCTCATTCTAGTGACAACAATTATCTCTATCACCAACTGACCCTGCCAATAGGCTTTATTATCAGATTCCAGCAAAGACTGTGGGAACTTGTACTATCTCTTTACCTGTAAAGAGAGGTTAGATATTTTAAATAGAATATTTTAAATTTCAGATGTGAGAAGAAAATTACTTCTAATAGTCAGCATTACATCTTAGTCTTATATGTATCTAGCATCAAGGATCTAAGACCCTGGCTGAGTTCTGACATATGAGAAATGAAAGCAGCACAGTGTGTCCTCCATTACTTTTTCACTCCATTACAAAAATAACAATTCTATCGACACAGGAAGAACTTGCACTCCTGCTTGCAGACAATAACTTGAATTTAGTGGGGCTAATGGAAACCTGGTGGGACCTTACCCATGACTGGGCAGTACACATGGAGGGGTACAAGTTATACAGAAGGGACAGTGTAGCAAGGAAAGGGGGCAGGGTTGCTTTCTATGTAAAGGGGCATTATATATCTACCCTAATCAAAATGAGATGAGAGGAGTGTGGGGGCTGAGAAATGCTGGTGGAATGGGGCTGCTGATAGAGTGGAATTGAGGCGCTAGACACGCAGATTGTTGGAAGCCAAAAAAACCTTTACTTACAGTCCTTAGGCTGTAGGCACGTTCCTTGAAGTTACAAACTCAAACAGGAACTCAGGCACGCAGAAGCTCACACTCACACAGGGTACGGGGCATCAGATGAATCCAGCGGGGAGTCGTTGTCGGTTGATCGGGCCTCCTTTGTGGCTTGGAAACGCATGCAGGATCTCTCCTCATGCATGCCCAAGCTCTCCTCCGGTTTGGGCAGGCATCGCCCAAGCCTCTTATTCGGTCAGCAAGCCAATTGCCGACCGACACGTATGCATAAATTAACGTGAGCCAATCAGAAGCATACACTCGCTGGTGCAGCTACAAGGTTTTGGCGGGCTCTGACCGTGCACCGAAACTTTTCCCGTGCTACAGGGGGAAATCCCTGCATCTGTGCTTGCAATGTGTTCAACACAGCTGTGCCAAGGCATCTCTTAACTCTTTTGCACAGACAAGGAGGAGAAAGTTGAGGCATTGTGGGTTAGGATACATGGAGGTTGAAGGAAAAGGGACTTGGTTGTGGGGGTCTGCTACAGACCCCCACACCAAGAGGAAAGGATAGACTTGGAACTCTTGAGGCAGCACAGTCTAGGGATGCAGGTGTCGTGGGGGACCTAAACTACCCTGAGCTCTGCTTGGAGGAACAGTCAGCCAAATCCAACTGTTCACGTAGGTTTTTAAACTGCATGCAGGACTTTCACCAAACACAGGAGGTATATGGTCCCACTAGGAAAAAATGCCTTATTAGACCTGGTGTTTCAATCACTCCTACTTAACCCAGCCAAAGCTTGAACCATGATTTCCTCACATGGTAGGCAGAAACTCTACCACCTAGGCACCAGTGCTGTTACTTAAAGCAGCACTTACAAAGATGGGATTCAAACCTATGCTTACAGAGCACAATGGACTAGCAGTCCATCATCTTGACCACTCAGCCACCTTGCTGGGGAGCTACAGGTTCATGGTCACCTTTGGGACAATGACCACCAATCAATCAAATTCACCATACAGTGTAAAGTAAGTAAGATAACTAGTAGGGAGGAAGTGCTTGACTTTAGGAAGGCTAACTGCAGTGTGCTTAGGAGTCTAGTCAATGACGCACTGCAGGTTAAGAGTACTGGTGTGATGGGAGTCCAGGAAGGGTGTTCGTTCCTAAAGGAAGCGATTCTTCAGGCACAGAGGGAGACTATCCCGGTATGAGGGAAAGGAGCCAAAAAACTTCCTTGGCTAAACAGGTAAATCCAGGGAAGCCTAAGGGCAAAAAAGAAGGTATATAGGTGGTGGAAGCAGGAGGAAGCTACCAAGGAGGAGTGTACCTACTTGGTTGGCACTTGCAGGGAGGCAGCTAGAAAAGCCAAAGCAACTACAGAGCTGAGGCTGGCAACACAAATTAAAGACAACAAAATGTCTTTTTTAGGTATGTAAGGAATAAAAGGAAGGTGCAGAGCAGCATAGGACCCCTACCGAACAAGACGGAGCAATTAGTGACAGACAGTGGGAACAAGGCTGAGCTATTCAATAAGTTTTTGCCTTAGTGTTCCTGAACAGGGATCAAGATAAGTTTCCTAATGGGTTCTTATATGGGCACCAGAAGGACACCAGCCTACCAACTGTCAGTGCTGACTTGGTGCATAGTCACTTGGATGGACTGGATGTGTTCAAGTCAGCAGGCCCAGATGAGTTGAATCTGAGCGTACCGAAGGAATTGGCCGGTGTCAAAGAACCACTGGCATGGCTGTTTGAGTGCTTGTGGTGCTTGGGTCAGGTCCCAGAGGACTGGAAAAGGGGCAATGTGGTCTCTATTTTCAGGAAGGAGGATCTGAGTGTAGGCCAGTCAGTCTCACCTCCATACTTGGAAAGGTCTTTGAAAAGATTATGAAGGATCATATTTGTGGGAGTCCAGTGGTAAAAATAATGCAGCAGTGAAAACAGCATGGATTCGTAGCAGGTAGATTATACCTGACCAATCTGGTTTGGTTTTAAGACAGGGTCATAAAATGCTTAGATGCAAGAGTAGAGGTGGATGTTGTTTTCTTGGGCTTTACTAAGGCCTTCAATATGGTATCTCACCCCAATCTCATAAATAAATTAAGAGGCTGTGACAGACGTTTACATGGTCCAGTGGGTGGCAAATTGGCTTAGCGGTCACACCCAAAGAGTAGTAATAGATTGGTCAGTGTCGACCTGGAAGGATGTGGGTAGTGGGGTTCCCACAGGGTTTGGTCCTTGGACCAGTACTCTTCAATACTCATCAATGACTTAGGTGTAGCTGGGAAATGTACTCTTTCCAGAGGGTAGGGAATGATTGCAGGCAGACCTGGACAAGTTAGAAAAGTGAGCAGTACACAATAGGATGTAGTACAACAAGGACAAATGCAGAGTGCTGCACCTAGGGCACAAAAATATCCATCACACCGAGCTTGTAAGTGACCCTCTCAGCAGCACAGAAGCAAAAAGGGATCTCAGAGTCATAGTGGACTCCAAGATGAATGAGTCATCAGCGTGATGAAATCTTCAGCAAAGCTAACTGCACCTTATCATGCATCAGCACATGCATGACAAATAGAAGAAAGGAAGTGATACTTCCCCTCTATGCAGCATTGGTCAGACAGCAGTTGGATTACTGTGTCCAGTTTTGGGTGCTGTACTGCAAGAAGGACGTTAATAGACTCAAGAGGGTCCATAGGAGAGCCACTTGTATGGTTAGGAGCTTACAGGACATGCCTATAAGGAGAGACTGAGGGACCTGGACCTCTTCAGTCTCCACAAGAGAAAGCTGAGAGGTGAACTTGTAGCCACCTAAAAATTCATTAGGGGGAGGCAGCAAGGGATCAGAGATGTCTGTTCACCAGAGTGCCTCTTGGGGTAACAAGCAATAGTGGTCACAAACTGACAGAGAGCAGATTTAGGCTAGATATCAGAAAAAAATGTCTTCAGAGTAAGGGTGGCCAAAATTTGGAATGGGCTTCCAAGGGAGGTGGTGCTGTATTGTGAGGGTCTTTAAGAGAAGGCTGGATAGGCATCTGGCTGAGGTCATCTGACCCCAGCACTCTTTCCTGCCCAGGTCGGGGGCTCGGACTCGATGATCTGTTGAGGTCCCTTCCAACACTAACATCTATAAATCTATGAATCTATCTACTTGCAATATCCAGCTTTTGAGTTGTTCCTTATGCATTTGTTCAGAGTATTCATTTTCGTACAAGAAGTGGAAGAAGCATGGTATTTTGCATCTCACCAAATGTTTTGAGATTCCAGACATTTTTTTTAGTCATGAAGCCATATCAAAAATGAAATATTGAAGAAAAAGTTTGAGACCAAAATCTGGGGAAAAAAAAATCTGACTGGGTAAGGCACAGCATTTTGTTTGATAATTTCTGAATTTTGATTTCAGCTTTATTTTACTATTATTTTCTGTAAAATAACTCATTCTGAAACAGAAAGTCACATTGAATTGAAAAACAAAACCTTTTATTTGGAAAATGGCAAAACGGGACAATCTGAGAATTCCCAAATTTTTTTTTAAACTTTTTTTAACATAGACATATTTAAAAACAATATTCCTTCGAAAACATTCAGTTTGGACAAATCTGTAATTTCTGATGGTTAAAAAAAAACAAGTTTTGTTAGAACTATTCCAATGAGCTCACATCGGAGGCTCATGGCTTAGGATCAAAATGCAATCAAGCAAAACTAAAACATTCAATCACCATTTAATCTTTGCTTGCTTCCTGGCAAGTGCAGTTTCATAGCAAAGTGCATCTCAGAACTTAATATTTAATGGTATACTTCTGCAGTCCACAAATTCTGTGAGATGCCCTGGACAGTGAAAGCTAAACATTTCAAGCCTGTTTTGTAACTGAAACTAAGTATATGCATACAGCAAAACTGTTACAGATGCAGCTGTGTGGAACTCCTGGATTTTGCTGAGTACACTGTTGTCCCGTGCTTAAAATACATATTAAAGGAGCCCCAACCTTTCTCCTGGTGCCTCTCAGTATCTGGTAATCTCTCCACTTAGCATATGGTTCTTGAATTCAATCTGTCATAGGGTCTCCTTGCAAACAGTAAGCTTCATTTACCTAGGGCATAAACCAGATAGTTAAAGCCCAAATGTATAAGGTTCTAATGAATTATTATAAGCTTTTGATGAGACATGTGCATTTATACATGCTGCAGGTAATACTGCTGCATGTCACAAAAGGTCAATGTTTTGTATAGCATGCTGAGATAAAATGCATCTGACTGGTGCCCAGCAATATAGAAGTCTTCTTCTGGCCCACATACTCAGTCATAAGAAACCCAATGAAACCAGCAATTAAAAATACCCCCCTCAAATATCTTTCCATTCACGCCGGGGTGTAGGTTTTTAAAGTTTCACCTGAGCATTTTTTCAAAGAGTACACTACACAGAACTTGATGTCTCTGCCTTGGAAATGTGAAAGCCTGAGAAAAAACCGTGTAGGTATAAACCTGTGTTAGGCAGAAAGCAGGGCATTTTTCACTTTATAAACAAAAGCTATCAACACACGTGGGACCAGGTGTGCTGGGATGTGTCCCAACATAGTTCATCAGCTTCACTGGGTGACACAGACATGGCCCATTGTCCCATGTCAGGGTGCAACAGCGTGGGGCACCTGCCTGGGAACCTGAACAGCTTTGTGCATCTGGGCTACTGAAGAGTAGGGCATCAAAGGTAACAGATGTTGACCACAAAACATGTTTTACCATCTATTGTTGTGGCCATGATTTTTGGCATTTGTGGTGTGACAAAGGGAATGGAAATCTATTTCTTTGGGCTTTGTGCTGCCATTTTTTTTTTTTTTTATGGCAGGTTGAAGGTGACATCTGCCAAGGCCTCTGATCAAGCATGTCTGGCAGGGCCAAGCACCTGAGCTACTCCACCTGCCCCTGATCCCTGGCTAATGCAACTGTTCCAGTTCTCTGCAGCTGTACCGGCTGCCAAAACTGCCACTCATTCCTTATGAGCACATATGCAGCCTCAGGCTACAAGCACACCTTGACACAGCCTCAGTCTGTTCCAGCAAGCCTCACATTTGCAGCTCTCTGTAGATCTCCTAACTTTTGACCCCAGCTTTGCCTTTCTTGATCCTGATCACGGATCTCCCCTGGAGAGCTCAGAGAACAGCAAACAGCAAGGGAACAGTTTATAGGCAGGAGGTGAACTGGAGCCCAGGCAGTTTGCTACCAGGAAGAGGCCATGCTGCTGCCCTGGGCCCTCCAACTGCCAGGAGAAGGATCAGAGACTTTTGTTTGCAAGTTTGTTTGTTTGGTGCCAAATTTTGTATTTTAAGGATTGGCTGGAGAGTTCCTAATGGACTAAAGTCAGCCTACAAGGCCCTAGGCTCACCAGCCTGCTTATAGAGATGTTATGATACCTGAATCTCCAAAGCAGTTTAACCATTGCGTTATCTGTTGGTGCTCTTTCTCTTGAGACTTGTTCACATTGTTTAGGGGAGAGTCTAGCAGGGAGCCAAAGGGTTCCTGTTACTTGAAGGGAGAAGTAGCAGCAAGTAGTCCACAGATTGGGGAGAGAAGACTGCTTATGAAGGAATAGCTGCTGGGGAATAGAGCGCTGGGGACTCATAGCACCCTGCTAAAATAACAAAGACATTGCTATGGCAGCCAGCCAATGCCATAGACATTGCTATGGTATTACTTCTTAAGTGATAACACACTACTTATAACAGCAGTAAAGTTCCCCGTTAGAATAAACTTGTTCCAGAACTGGCAAGGCACCCAACCAGGGTGGGGAAGGGCTTAAGAAGCCTATACAGCAGGTCTGTGCAAAATGGCTATGTTTCATTTCAGTTTCAGATTTGGCCATTTTGGGACAGTAGTTCAAATTTGTTTTGGTGTTTCGGATCACTGTTCTGTTTTGATTTAGCCGAATCTGTTTCAGAGTTTCAGCGTTGTTTCAGTGATTTGGCCATAGTCTATAATGGTGAATCACTGAAATGCCTATAAC
Organism: Caiman crocodilus; assembly: GCA_030014935.1. Classification (NCBI taxonomy): domain Eukaryota; kingdom Metazoa; phylum Chordata; order Crocodylia; family Alligatoridae; genus Caiman; species Caiman crocodilus. Next base: position 183,004,688 of record JAGPOW010003316.1, read on the forward strand.
TTTATCATTTCATGCCTGATTCAGATGAAAATTGCAGGGATGGTAGCTCCTTCTAAGGGCATGCATTTTGCTAAGTTTCAAGGAGTTAGATGCAGGGATTTCTGTGAAACTGCACCACAAATTGTTCAAAGCCACATGCCCTGCTCAGCCCCAGCCTCCCGGCACTTTAAAAGGAGGGCTGAAGGGCTATGCTAAACTATTCCCAGGGGATGCCTCTGAAACATCCAAGCATTTCAAAATATTTTGCATGGTTTCTTTTTGTTTTGGAGATATTTAGGAGCCTTCCATTTTGTTTTGGATTCAGTTTCAGGTGCTGAAATGGGTCGAAACACCTCCAAAATTAAATGGGTGCCGAAGTTTCACACAGCCCTAATATACAAGTTTCCCTCACTTTATGCGGGTTCTGTATGTGTGAATTCACTCTTATGCCATGACCCTTTTTATACCAAAAATTTGTTATATATGAGGTGAATTCATTCATATGCAATCTGTATGGTGGAAGCCCACAGTCAGCTGCTTTGTGCGGTGCATTGTGGGAGTGATGCACACCAAAATATAGTCTCCTGTGTGGATCTGTGCTCCTCGCTTGTTTCTGCAACATGTTGTTGTCTGTAGTTGCCGTCCCCATTATAATAGTGCTCTATGCTTGTGTATACTGTCTGCTGTTGATGAGTACCAAAATTGTCTTGCGAAAAAGGTAGAAATGGATTTGGGGGTTAGTACAGTCAAGGTTTAGGAACATATCCCTATTTGTAATATTGTAAAGTGGGTTCCCTTTATGCAAATTTGAGTTATGCACCATTTTGCAGGAACACACATACCACATAAAGCAAGGGAAACCTGTATACCCAAGGCCTGAGCCAGAGCAGTCAGTTTGGCCTGGCAAGAAACAGAGAGAAGACCTCCTAAGCAGGATGGCTACAAGAGATGGACTGCCTAGTACATGAGGTGCCTTGGGGATTGCAAGTAAGAGGCTTACAGTTTGCAAGGAGTAGGACCCAGTGGGCATGTCCACACATGCACTTACACCGGCTTAAATTTACTGTGCAGTAAGTGGGAATAGACCAGTGTTTACACATATAGGCATTAAAGTGCATTAATACTGTGTGTGGTCTGACTTGGAACTAAAGTTAGTCCCTTATCAGTCCATACACACAGCATTACTGCACATTAAGGCATTTACCTGTGCATTACTGCACAGTAACTAATTGGGCATAAAATTGATACTGGTATAAAATTTGATGCCAGTATCAAGTTTACGCTCAAGTCAGCATAAGTTGCCATATTTACTCTGCAGTATGAGTGTGCATATGTAGACACACACCCCTACTGCACAGTATTTTGGTTACTGCACAGTAAATACACTCATGTAGCAACACCCAGTGTGGGGGCATTTTAGTTATAGCCATTGGCCTATGTTTTTTGTTTAAGCTTTATCTTGGCACACTGGGTGTGGCTATAAGGGATGAAGAGGAGATCACTGAGGCACCTGATTGTGCACTGAGGTTTAGCCCACAGTAAAGCACCTGAGAGCTGCTCAGTGGTTTAAGCCATAGTGGGGTTACTGAGGGGTGCATCACACACACATTGATGCCCAAGGGGTATGCACTATTTTGGAGCTCTGCCAGGGACTGAGCCCCAAGAACAGGCAGACAGAAAGCACAGAAGGGCAAAGCCTGTGGGGCCAAGGGCCCAGAGCTGAGAGAGGTGAAACAAGGGCCAAGGGTCCTTAGCCAAAAGCGGCAAAATTAGGGCCCCAAGCCCAGAAACGTAACACCCATGCCAGAGGCCCACAGCCAAGAGGGGCAAGACCAGGGCCAGATGCCCAAAGCCCAGGGAGCTAGAGCCCAGAAGCCAGGTCCAGTGCAGTGGACCTAGGCTGAGAAGGGCTCAGCCAGATAAAACTGGGAAGGTGGAAGGCCCAACAAGGGTGTGGGGGCCTGAAGTGATAACTGGTAACAAGGCATGGGCATAGCTGTAGGGGTGGAAGGAGGCCATAAAAGCCCTTACAGTGCATCTAGTACTTGAGGGGCAGCACTGAGAGCAGAGAGGTCTGGAAGGGACCTCCTGGCTGACAAATCATAATTTCAGTTGTTCTTATGCTGGCCTCATGATTTTTTCCTTTCTCCCAGCTGCACTCCAAACACTTCTCCTATCAGCTCCCTTTTAGCTGTAATAGCTGGAAATAGAATAGCTGATTTTGTATTACCAAGGGACTCCACAATAGCTGGAAAATCCTTACCTTGCTGCTTAAGCATAAGCGCACCATAGCAGAGTCTAGGATGTGAGAGTCATTTGTCAACTTCTGGGATTACTCCAGTACCAAGTAGTCTTTTTCCCAGGATCACACCAGTTTTATGCTGTTCTGTTTTCACACAGATGGGAAAATAAGTGTGTCTATAGGGTCAGTTAATATTAATTATCTGTCTGAGGGTTGCAAAGAAGTGCAGCATTTACCATTTCACTTCCTGAAATCAGTCTCTGCTCCACTGTGCTTTTCTAATAGAGAATAAAGTTTTTAATGCTTTAAAAGTGACCTTGGCATTTCAATCCTCAAATGGAGTAAATCTATTGCAGCAACAGGGATGATGCAATGCTCACAGGATGCTGCAAAACCAGACACTAATTTCCAATGTGTTACAATATTTTCAAAGTGTTTTCGCTTTGATGCATTATTAGTCTTTTCCCTTTTTTTTAATCACAACAGTTCTCAGTTGCAATTTCTAAATGGGAGGCCCCGGCATATCCCAATATTGTCTAAAGTCAATTGAATGATGAGGAGTTGTTGGTTTTTTTGCTCCCTTTTGTTAATTCCTAAAATAGCAAAAAAATCATTTTTGGTTGAACCAAAAGGCAACATTTTCAACTGATTGTACAGTCAAATAGTTTCTAGATGCTTACCAATCTTAAAGTTATATTTTTCACAATAAAATGAAAGGCTTTCTAAATTAATTGATATATTCATTCACAGCTGTCAAAACAAATTCTTAAAGAATATTTCCCTTCTCAAAATGAAGAAAACCCAACATAAATTCCCGAGATGTTTTGGTTTAATTAAATCTACATTTTTACCCAAAAGAGTTTTAGTCAGATATTTTTTTCCCCATTTCTACTTGGAAAAAATCATGAGCGGGGATCATGCAAAGCCCTTTATATTTGTTGAACTCTGCAGTGTACAAAACATGTTGGAATGAGCTGCACAATAGGTGTCCAGTCTAAACCACTGAAGTCAATACAAAAACTTCTATCACATTCAGTGGGTTTGAAATAATCTCCTAAATCAGTGTTTCTCAACTGGCAAAGTAAGTAACTGACAGGCTGCAGCCTCCAGGCGGTCTTGGGAGTCAATAGCAGGGGCTTGGAGGCACTGAAAATGTTATTACAGGAACAAAAACCGCTTAAAAAAGGCACATTGCATCCTTTCCTGCCTTCCATTACCCTTCCAATGCCAAATATTCTTTGTCAGCCTCTCTCAAAACACACAAACACGAACTGATACATAGGCTAAGCATTGTTAGCATTGAGGGCTTTTTTATACATCTTTTATAGCAAATATAAAGGGGTCGTGGGGAAAAAAAATATTTTGCTGTTTCATGCCATGCTGCTGTAGATGACCAAACACATGGTAGGGATTTTTAACAGTAGATCATGAGACAAGAAGATAATCTGTAACAAATGTAACTTCTGCTTAAACATTTTATAAACTTCCTTCACTTGTGATGCTTTTCCCTTTAGCTCTCACACCACCCTACCCTTTCAACCAGGAGTGTTATGCTGCATTTCTGGGAATTCAAAGTGGAATCCTTTCCAAGGCAGATGTCTGATTTTTTATTAGCCAATTGATTTTCAAAATCCAGATAAGTTCATGGAAGGTGAAGGCTCAAGTGGGTTCTAATGTATGTCTCTGAGCATGAAATGAACTGTCTTCTGTAGTATCACTAGCCATTTACGTACTCTGCTCAAGCACATGTTCTGCAGTGAGAGCCAAATACTTAGGTGATGTGCAGGTGATGTAAGTTAAGATTCCCCCATGCTCAGATGCCTCTTGACCTTATGCCCTCCCACTAATACGTGACTCGACATAATGGCATTGCTTGCATGCTGAGGAGCTGAAAGAATATTTAAAAGTATGTGTGCATGGTACTATATATCTGGTCACCTCATGCTTTAACTTACTACTATCTCCCATTTTCTTGTCTTGCTACATGATCATTTCAGACCAGTTGACAAATAAAGAGGTGCCATTTTATTCTTAGACTCACTGGCCAGATCCAGATGTACATGCACATGCAATTTGTGTTGCCACAGATCTCTTTGTGGCACCACAAACTGCACGCTTGGCAAGTTATAATGTACCCCCACACTGCAAATTTGCAACACAGGGGCAAAATGTGCTACTGGGAACTTCCAATAGCAAAAAACACCACAAAAACAGCAGCAATGCGTGCATCACAGGAGCATGTACTGGCAGACACAGAGGCTGTGTCCTAGGAGACAATCTGACTGCTGGCCAGGGCATCTCTCTTCCTCTAGTTCCACCTTGGTTCTTCCAGCACACTGGGAGCTGGGAGGAGCAGGGAAATGGGAGTTTCCCCAAAGCAGGGTATTTTACCCCACACCAAAGCACACAGACAGAAACATATGCAGTGGCACAAATTTGTACCACTACTTTTTTTGTGACTGCAAATGCATGCCCTGCATGTGGGGGATGCACCCACTGATAACATTCATTAGATCAGGAGCTTGATCCAACTTCCAAAACCAATAGAATTTTTGTTTCTGAAGGGATGCTGATAAATCGTTGTGCTTCTACTGGTAAAATCTTAGTTACACTGAATTCAATAAGAATTTTGCCCTTTCATTGGAGCCGGGATGTCACCCTAACTGAGTAATGAATCTAAGTCACATATACAGTGCAGGGGCCAGGAGAATGTGTAAGTCATGAATTTAGATGCCTTGCTTCATCCCTTCAGACTATCCCAACTGAGATCAAATGTTCTTTCTGGATTTTTCAAATGTTATCCCTTCTTATTTCATACTTTTCTTCCTCTCAGTTGGATAATATAAATAAAAACAACCTTCTTTAAACAGGAAAATAAAAATTGACACCACCTTCTTCCCACCCAAAAGCAATTTAAAACATACAACATAAATATTTATTTGCAATCTGGGGGTATTATCTTTAGAAATCCAGCATTAGCAAGATGTTATGTCTAAAAAGTAGTGATGCTTTTACATTCCTATACTAAATTGCAAATTTCTACACCTCCTACACACATGTCCAATGCAAATAGCAAGATTTTTCATAGAATGAAGTCCTGGATATGCTCAAAAGGTAAAGCAAGGGCAGATACAGTACATCGGAGTTGGGAGCTGGATGGCCCTAGAGGCTAGCTATGGGCAAAAGAGGTTTTATACCACTACTAGCTAATCAAAGCCAGTCTGATATACCACCACCTATATTGTTACCAAGATCTAACGGAGGCATGATGGCTAATGTGAATGGCAATGATGGCTTCATTTGAACTCCTAGTGCATAACCATCTAAATTACCAGTCCACAACACCTAGCCTAGAATTTGCTGGCAGTCTCAGCACTGAATGGAGACGGGGCTCCTCCAGGTCAGAACATGCTCATTGTCAGACAGTATAAGAAAAGGTATGCTGCTAAAAGTTCCCCATACAGCGTCCCATACATAGAAGGCATCTGTTTCCAACCCTGTCATTTAAAAACAGCATTTTAAAAGGTGATTGCCTTCAAGCAAACTACTAAACTGTGTATCAATCAAAACATCACCCTGTACCTAGACACCTACCTCTTCCTTCTCATTCCTTTATAACCAAACCCAGGCAGATACAGCAGATATGATAAAACACAACCAGTCACAAGCATTGTTGCAAATAAGACAATCTTGCACACCTCCACAGAAGGAAGTTCTTAGCTATGAGCAGCATTCCCAGCATTTCTATGAGCTCCTTACTGTACATGGCAGGCTCACTGACCTCTCTATTCAGCATAAATTCTATTTTTGTATTCACAGTGTTCATCATACTGTAGTTACATACAGTTGAATATATAGGCATGTGTGTTTGCATATTCATTCTTGTAGACAGAGAGCCTGAGAAGTAATAATAGAAGAATGTTTTCTGTCGCACATCATAAACAGATCTTTGTTTAGCATTTCCATCACTAAGAGACTGCATCACAGGCAAATACAATCCAAGATACTTAATAATTAAAATGTAAATTTTTAAAATGATATAAATAATAGGCAGGAGATATGATTATTTATAAGAAAAAAAATACCTAGATAGCAAAATGTGTGAACTCGTTTTATCCATGTTACTTTCAGTAAAGCGGGAGGCAAGGATTTCTTAAAGTGATATTTTTTTATTAGACCAAATATGTAGCTGGGATACAGTTAGCAAGTTTTTGAACATAAGATGTTCTTCATAACCCAATGACGAATGTCTTGCGTTCAAAAGCGTGTCTGAATTTATCCAAACTACATTGTTGGTCCAATAAAAGACATTATACTACAAAATCTTTGCCCCTCACATAATTTCTGGACCATCATGGCTACAACATCAGTCTTACATTACCTTTCAGTAAAGTTTAAGAGGTGTCCTCTTTAAATACATGCCCTATTATACTGTTTAGTCACTGAGTCACAAGGGGGTTGGTGCAGAGCTGGCAGTGCAATGCTGTAGCCAGCAGGACCAACAATACAGTGGCATGCATCAGTTGATGCATCTCCTGCAAAACTATTGCAAAGAGGTGATGCTCCTACTCTACTCAGCACTGGTGAGACTGCAGCTGGAGTACTGCATCCAGTTCTGGGCTCTGCACCTTAACAAGGATGTGGTAAAGCTTGAGAGAGCCCAGAGAACTGTTTACCCATATGATCAGAGACTTGTACGGCAAGCCATATGAAGAAAGGCTGCGGTATCTGGGACTCTTCAGCCTGAAAAAGAGAAGGCTGAGGGGGGACTTGGTAGCAGTTTACCACTACATCAGAAGCATACATCTAGGGCCTAGCTGTGAAGTAGTTTTTCCTAATGTTGAGCCTGAAATGATCTTCCAGGAGTTTGTGACCATTACTTCTTTGCAATGGTTTTGCTGGAGATACATACACTGATGCATGCCAAGGTATTGTTGGCCCTGCTGGCTATAGCATTGCACTGCCGGCTCATGTTCATACTGTGGTCATTTATTACCCCCAGGTCTTGGTGACAAATGATGGGGGAATCTTCAGTCCTGCTGCCTGATGAAGGCAGCAGTTACACAAGCACCCATGTCATGAGTTTTGCCTGTGAGCAGCTGGGGTGCCGGGTCCCAGAACCCCTGCACTGATCTCCTTGACAGCTGGCAGGCTCTGCGGCTGCAGCAGGGGCTAGCAGCCAGGCCTGCAGTGGTTTCCACCCCACTCCGCCCTAAGACAAACACAGTTGCACAAGCACCCGTGACACAAATTTTGCCTGTCTGTAGCCAGAGGTGCAGGGCTTCCAAATCCCCTGCACCTATCGTCTTGAAGCTTGGCATGCATCATGCCCTTGGAAGGGGCTACCACCCCCCATTCCTTTGGATGGAAGTTTCATCCAAATCTTGCCAGAAATGACAAATTTATAGCCTGGTTTGGCTGTCCCCATTATATCCTATGGGCAAAACGTCGTAACGGTTGAAACAGCAAAACATTGTAATGGAACAAAAATGGAACAGCCATTTCAACTCGAAACAAAAGTCAAAATGAAACACTTTTCTGTCGAAATGTCAAAACGCTGGTTGAAACAGAACAATTCTGTTTTGCACAGTCCTAGTCACTGAGTCCAGGGAGATGAGTAAAACCCATTTATACCATTGTACAAATTATGATTTCATGAACAAATGCCATGATTGATTAATCAGTTTCCCTCAAATTAGTGTAACAAAGCACTGTGTATATATATATGTATGTGTGTGTGTACATAGGTATACACATATAGTAACAAAATGTATACTGCTATATTTGTACACATTGCATATAGAATACCATATTTACTTGACTATAAAATGATCCTGATTATAAGAAATCCCCTGCTCCCCATAATTAGGTTCGGTATATGGAAAAATTATAAATTTGATATAATTTTCCAGGCATAGAATGTAATTTTGGAGTTTTGCCTTAACTTTGTCCCCTACCCATGGTTACAGCAGGGGAGAAAAATCTGAAGGGAGGTCAGTTAGCCCCTCTCCTAACTTCTTCCTCTGCAGCCCCCTCCCCAACTCCTTACTCTCAGACCCAGCCGTCCCTGAGCACATAGAAGCAAGGAACAAATCTGAAAGAACTGACCTTGAAATAAAAAAAGCTGTAACAATTTGCATATAGTGCCCATAGACTGAATCCACCCAGAAATTATTAACTTTACTGTTTTTTTTAAATGCTACAAGTTTTAGCACAGGTACTCCAGAAACACACTTTTAACCAGCACTTCATTATCTACTTAGAGAGAGTACAAACTATGTATGATATTAGCCAAAATCCAAAAGAATCGTGATTTACTGTATAGTTAATTAGGCTGGGGTCCAGCAGAGACAACAGCATTTCAAGCCACGGTAACCCCACAACTCAGCACTGTTCAGGATGTGTGTGTATTCCAGATGCCCCCACAAAGGATCTATGTACTAATTACCCCCCCATTCATGACTGGAACTGGGTGTTCTTGTCATGAGTCCTGCGGTCCTCCAAAAATGTATAAGCAAATGAGGCATAGGGCAGCCTGGCATGGCTCCACCTCATGGAGAGTGAGGCCACACTAATCATATGCATCAGGCTGAGAGAGGGGCTGACAGAGAGATTCTGGGTAACCTGTTTGGGGCCCCATTTGGTGATGTTTGCCAAATATTTAAGGCTGGTGAAAAAAAAGGATCACTAAAAATGGAAAAGAAAGGTGCAACTCAGCTCTGGGAGTGAAGAGGAAATTGACATGTATGCAGTGTGAAATACTGATCACCATGAACTGAAAAAGAGTTGCGGGGCTGCGTCAATGGGCACTACAATCTGTCTTATTCAGTTGGGCTGCATTAACTTATTCTTGTGGTAGGTTCCCATCAGCACGTTTATCCCTATAGGTCATGTGTTTATAGTCATGCTCAGTGTCGGTTACATTTAGTCAACTTAATAGTTGGCTTTCATTACTGAGCACATGCTGTTTTAGCAGCAGCTCAAAGGTAGACAATTTATTTAATACAGTTTCATTGTATGCAAATGTAAGATGAGAGGCTTATTTCCTTCATGTTGACTGGGGGCTAAAACTTTGTCTTATATTTTAGTAAATATGGTATGTTTATCCCTTTGTTCATTGAGAAGTATTGTTTGGGATACCTCATTTGATATCCTGTAGGCTGCTTATGCAAAGGGTAAGGTATAGGTATGATGATTTCTTGGTCATTAGTAGGCATGTCTACACAAGTTGCCGACCACACAGTGGCTCGTTACTACTACACAGTAGCGTCAAGTGGCAAGAAGTGTGACTCGACACTACTGTGCAGTAGTAATGAGCCACTGTGGGGTCATCATCACCAAAAAGCCATTTGGGGATGCTACTGTAACTCTGGTTACTGCACAGTCATTTAGTACTTGTATACACAAGTGTACATACTGTATACATTTAGTACTCAAATACATAAGCACTTGGGGGCAGCAACAATTGAACAGTCAATGTCTCATGTAGATATAGCTAGTGATGCTCAGATGTGTGTTGGTGTTTTGTGTCTGCTAGAATTTATAAAGTGCTGAAGGCTTCATTCCTGGGTATATGTTTGTATTGCAGTCAAGAGGTGACAAAGGCATGAAAAACTGAGGCCAGGATATGACAGTCTTTCTTGCAGGGTTGGTAGCCTACAGTTTGTGGGCCAGATTTGGCCCATGAAGAGATTAGATCTGGCCCCCAGCAGCTTGGAGGATCAGCAGCACACTGAGGACTGTGCAGCAGACGGGACATCCCTAGTGCCTGCCTTATAGTCTATTCCCTCCCCAGCCTCTACTGACACCCTGTACTGCCTGCTCTGTTCCTATAGTGCTATCAAATTTAATCCTTTCCATTGCCATTGATCACTGGAACTTGTGACAAGGGTAAGCACAGGTGGCTTGGGTACTCTAGGAGGCAGACATTTGCAGCCCGTGGTAGGCTTCTGTGTTGCAAGTAGTGTCCTGAGATGGCAAAAATTGCCAACTCCTATTTTAGAGTTGACAGGATACCCTTCTATTCATCAGCAATCCCTCATAGTCAAGGATGTTTGCTTTCCACAATTGTCTTATCTGAGCATCCTGAGATGGTTACTGAGACCTATTTGAGATCAACTGGCTACTGAAGCTCGGATGTGTGTTTCTGTGTGGGGTGGGTGGCACTGAATTTTTTATTTGGTCCATGATGCACTGCTTTTGTCACTCCCAGGAGCTCCCCTAACCTACAGATTAAATGACCAATTCTTGGTGCATTTTTTCAACTAAAGACAGCTCCACCATGGATGCAAACACTTCAAAAATTCTCTCCAGTGCATGTTCTCTGCCTTACTCACCTTAACTTCAGTCAGCCGTTCTTCATCCACACATTGACCTTATTCAAGCACCAGGTGCTTCATGGTGCTAGAGTAATAATGAGATATCCTGAAGGATAGTTGCCCTACATCCCAGCCACTTCTCCTCAGTGAGACAGCAATATCTTGTGGTTAATGGAGTCAGATGCCTCAGAAAGGTGTGAGGGGTTAGTCAGACCTCTGTTCATTGACAGAAGATCGTGTGTCAGTGACAATGAAAGAGCATCTTCAGTGCCATGACGTGGCCTGAATCCATATTGTGTCAAATCTGAGATACTAGTTTGAAAGACTTGATTTTCAGTTCGCCTTTGGCTAGCTTACTGAGGAACTGAATCCACAAAGTTAAAACCAGACTATCCAGGATGGGTTTCTTCCTTGCTGGCCAGACTATTAAGTGCTTGAAGATGGAAGGGAAGATTCCTTCAATGAATGGCACATTGTCTATGTTAGTCCAAAGTGGTACCAGCTGCTCAGGACTCCTTAAAGTACAAATGTTGGTTTCAATTCTATGGAAAGACTTTTTGCCCCTGGAGTGGTGACATTAGTTCTTGTTTTCTAAATAAATTAATATTTCCTTCGTGCTTTGCCATGTACCCAAAGAATATGCTAACAGCATCCTTTCTGACTTACTGCTTAAACCAATGCCATTTATACATGGTTAGTTTGGAAAGAGAGGCTGGAAACTTTGGAACATTTGTTTGCTTGTCAGTCTGGATGTGAAGCACATCTGTGTTAAAAAAAAGAGTCTTTTGAGGAGGACATCTCCTGTTTGATTGGTTAGGTTTTCCGAATTAGTTGTAAAATGCATAAGAATGAAGTACCCTTTAGAATATCTGCTTCTTCCCAAACCTCTTTCTCCTTTTCCTGAAAAACATCTGCATCCTATATTTGCTGTAACTGATACTTTCTCACCTGTATATGGTCCCCTGATATAGGCCATTTGATTGAAGCATTTACCAGTCCCTCCAGATTCCTGGAGTTGAAATGGCCTGCTAGAATATTCATAAAACTTAAATTGAGAAATAAAACTGAGGGGAAAATAAAACATGCAGTTTTAATAAAATACATGCTGGAATAATTACAGGCTATGTTGCTAGATCATTTCTAGAAAGCCTTGTACCCAAGCACTTCAAAATACTTAGCAACTACTAATGAAATTGGCTTCCTGATAAGAAAAATAAAAATTTTTACCCCATTATACAGGCTTAGTGATCAATATATGGTCCTTTTATTGAAATAGGATAGTGTGCAAAAGGAATAGTTCATTTCTAGCTTTTTCTATATAGTAAATGTAATGAGCAGAGCTCTGGATCAAATCAGTCTTAATCAGGGAATCACGGCAAATCATCTCCTGCAACAAGTCTTGGCCCCAGGTGGGCTGAGTGAGGCAAGAAGGACTGCCAGGCCCCTGAAGTCACAGGTAACAGACCCCACCCACTGAAGTCCTTAAAAATCAGGACCAGTCTTTGTACCCCTGTCCAGGTAAAGGCAGAAATTCGTGCTCCTGATCCTCCATGCACTTCCTTGCTGGCCCTCTGGTTTGCCTTCTGGCTCTGGCTCCTGTTTGTGATAAGACCTTGGGCATATCCTGATCTATTTATATATATATATATATATATATATATATATATATATTTAGTGTTTTCTCTTGGCTCTGGTTTGACCTCCAGGATTTGGTCCCAAATCCTGTTTTAACCCTTGGTGTACCCTATCTTTAGTTCTGGCTCCTCATCCTGATTTGGCTCCTGGACCATCCTGACTTTAGCTGTGCCTCCCTATTTCAGCTCTGACACTAGATCCTTGCTGATCCTCCGGGTCCTTCTGTAAGGTGGCCTGGACTGCACCCGTACTTTGGGTGACTAGCTGCTAGGCCAGACTGCCCACACCCTGTCCCTAACAGGAAATACAACAAAAAGGTAACAGATAGTTCAATGTTTGTTACATCTCGCACCACTTGTCTCATTACAAACCCACGGCGGTAGCATTCTGTTCCCTGCATCAGAAATGCAGGGAGACATACATGGGCAGATGCAAAATTTCAGGAAGGGGGATATGGAAGAAACAACCCACTCTGTGGGAGTGGCTGCACCTTGGCTCCCAGCTTCCCCCCATAGCATGGGCAGACTGCACTGCAGGAGTAGCAGTGGGGACTTTTTAAAGGTCCCTCAAGCGGGTAAGAACATTTCCTTTCCCCTCTGTTCTCCTCCCTGATCGGGTGTATGTTCCCTCCCCTTTACTCCTACATCTGCTGTTGCCACTGTTGCTGTCCCTAGTTAAGCTGGGGCAGGAGTGAGTGCTCTAGAGGTGCTCCAGCCATGCTGCAGCTGGGCTCACCTAGAGACAGCAGAGGTAGTGGGAGCAGCAGGTGTGTTCCCATCCTCTGTGACTGGTTGTAGCCTGGCAGGGAATACCAGGAAGCTGCAGGGCAAGAAGGAGGGACCCACCTGCTGCTGTCCCTGACTGAGCCTGGCTCTGCGCAGAGCCAACCCAGAGTAGGCAGGACTCAATTACCCCATGCCTCTTCAACTCCCAGTGCAGCTGAAGACAATGGCAATATTGGGTAGAGGATGGAAGCAGAGGGGTGGTGCCACTGGACACGGAGGGGGAAAGGAAGGGGGAATTCTTCCTTGCTTCTGGGACTTAAAAAAAGTCCTTGGTTTCTTCTCCTGCAGCATAGTCAATTGAAAGTGGTGCGTGTCTGTGCCATTGCATGCCCCCCACCCTCTCAGAGGCTGATGATTTTGCCAGTGGCAATCAGTGGTTCCATTCAATATAGTTGGCCATATCCTCTGGTAGTGTAGATTCTAGTAGTCCTAGTAATGCAGCTCTACCGGGAATATGCTGATTGTTCATTAGCTGCTCAGCTTTGTTGAGTCCGGTGTGCAGCTCTGAATCCATGCAGTGGAAATGCACAATTATTTGCTTAATATCATTTTTGCTTACATCCTAAATATTTGCCTACTACAGTTTTGGGATATGGAACTACTGCTCAGCCTGACCTTGTGTTTAGCTTCTCTTGCTGAAGTGGTTCAACTGCAAGGCATTCTCTGGATATTGCAAGATACCAGATTTTTTTTGTGTGTGAGTATTACTGCTTTGCCCCAGGATCACAGCCATGAACAGCTTTAAGATCCTGACAGCCTGACAGGGACATTGAAAGATGGCTGACCATGCATATTCTAGTTTGAAGATTTTTCCTTCTGCTGTGCTAGTGTTGGAATCAACAGACATGTTAGTCAGATGGCTGGGCTGAGGGAAATGTCTGTGTAATGAATTCATGTGCATCTCCCTCCAAGGGTATCAGGATTTCACACAGCTGCACCATCAGCTTCCATTTCCTTGGAGACAGGTTCATATTCCCATTTCCAGTCAGATTCTGGGCTTTGTAGTTCATTATGTCTTTCCACTTGTCAAGGGTCCTTTCTGGCTGCATGAACTAAAAGAAGAAAAAAAATCAAGCAAAGTGTTTGAAGATCTGTAAGGGAATTACAGCATAAAGTAGGAATAGACTGATTGCAGGGTGTGAAACTGAGCCCTGGGATGGGCTGCAAAGTGAAAAAAGAACAGTCTTGTTCATTGGCAAGTGTATATCACACGCTTCCTTCTCTGCCTGGTCCTCAGAGGTTCAGATGCTACATAAGGAGCTCAAATTATGGCAGCTTCAGCTATTTGCTCTGGATGTCCCCAATTCAGTCCATAGTATGTTATCCAGGATGATGGCTGTGATAATGGCATCATCCCTCTGACTTAACCACACTTTTGGGGGGTGACCTTGTCTCTCCAAGAGCTGGAGAACAGAGCTTATCTCCCATGGACAGCCACTGACACTGCTCCCTTGGCAGAGATTACTCAGACATAGGTTGTTGCACTGCAGGGCATGCCCTCTGGGAGCTGCCATTCTGGCACTCCCTCTCAGTTGGCACCTGGGACTAGTGTCCCACTCACCCACTCCTAGTTACATTAATGCGTATAGTTACATCACGGTACCTGTGGCGAGTCTGCAGCTCCAGACTTGTGGTGCCCAACAGTTTGGCCCCACAGTCTGGATGAATGTTGTAGGGTTGGTGTCTGGACTGGGCTCCAGTCCCATGTGTCATACTATACCTGTGGTCCCAACCCTACCCAACAGCTAGGGTTTCAGCCCTACTGCCCCAGTCCCCAATCATGGCCCTGACCTCATGAATGTTGGGTCAGGTCCAGCACCCCAGCCTTAGCCCCTCGTTTGCAAGATTGGGCCAGCCATCCGAGCCCCAGGACCCAGCCCTACATGCATTGGATCAGGCCTGTCACCTAAGCTGTGGCCCTGTGTGTGCTGGATCAGGCCTGCTTCCTGAGCCCTGGTCCCAGCTGGATCCTTCTCACAGGGCCATGTCATCTAGTTGTGAGGCTTGGAAATGTGATGGTAGGGGAACAATGGCAGCATTAATCGCCACCTCTTCCCAACTGTGAACTTCCTGGACCTTGTGGGCTAGATCCATGCTCTAGCTTATTTTATCCCTGGGTAACAGTTTACACATGCCTATATTAGTATCAGTGCCACCAAGTAACAAAGAGTTGTAGTAGCACCTGCTGTAAGTAGTTATCTTGGGAGAGCTGGTTGGCAGGTCTGAATGCTGATATAACTGAAATCACTGTACAGAACCACTGTAAGTTGCTGTGGGACTAAAGTGTCATGTGTTTGCACAGAGTCACTCAAATATTGTGATGTGGATGGTGGCATAAGAACACATTAACACAGAATATTGGATTTTATATCTGTGGGCACACCATCCACAACTGTTTGCAAAGTTACAAATACAGGGTTAACCAGTAACACTGAAAACGAAATGTTCTAGGTGTTGGTATAATTTTGCCTAGAGAATTTTTGATCAGGTGTTGGTAGAAGTAGTAATCCAGCTTGGCTGACAACTCTGATTGAATTTGCAGAGCTGATTGTGTGGGGAAGGGACCCATCATTTTTGTTCGTCTTGGTTTTCACTTTGGGTATGCTTTTCAAATGTACCTGCAGCAAAAATCAGCTGGAACTTATTAACATTTTCATATTTCCAACATTCCTATTGGGCTGTTTCAAATTTGTAATTAACCTAATTAATTGTACATGATTTGCACAGGGCATTCTTCTTTCAGGGCTCAAAAAGTACCATCAATGAACCCAGCAAGGCCTTCCTGATTTGCTCTAAGGAAGGTGATATAGAGAGACAAGGAAGTAAGTGTTCGTGTCATTGTACAAGGCATTAGTGAAACCTTACCTGGAGTAGAACATACATTTTTGGTCACCCATGCTTAAGGAAAAAATAGTAGAACATAAAAAAGTGGAACATATACAAGAAGGGCTACTAAGATGATTGGGGAATGGACATCATATTTTATGACAGGAGACAAAAAGAGCTTGGCTTGTATAGCCTTGGAAAAGGAAGGCTGAGTGAGAATATGCCATGTAGAAATATGTCAGGAGGGAAAAGAACTGTTTAAGGTAAAAGAGAATATTGACACAGGAACAAAATGACCATGAAGATGCCATGAATAAATTTCAACTTGCAATTAGAAAAGGTTGCTAGCTATTTGATCACTAAGTTTCTGCAACAGCATTCCCATAGAAGTAGTGCAACAAAAAGATGTCATTATGGTTTTATGATGAAGTCTCATAAGTTTATGAAAGGATGATATAGCTTGGGTGCCAGTGACAGCACTAGATTCAATAATTTAGAAAGGTGTCTTCCAGTCCTCTGTTCCTGTGTTTTACTGCTCACCGTATGCAGCTGGAAGTTCAGGATAAGGGTAAGAACAGCATTTTGTACTCTTACCCTGAATTACAGACCCTACAGCTTAAAGTAGAACAGAATCTTCTTTAGCCATTTACAGGATAGAGTAAATAAAAAAAGTAACTGGGGACTTCTACCCTGGTATTTGCCAGTTCATTACATATTGTACTTACATATTGATTATAAAGAGAATCTACATTGGCATAGATGTTACTTTTAGTAATGGCATATATAGTTCGGAAGTAAAGAATGTACAGGTAAAATTTGTAGGCAATTCTCAAAGTGAGTAAAGTCCTCCATATGCATTTAGCACACGAAGCCTACATACAAAAGATATATGGTGGGGAATCCTTTCACCTCCTTAAGTTGTAAAGATATCAAAAATAAACTAGGGTACATAGAAGCATGTTAGCCTTCTCTTCCCTCTCTACATGGCTAGATACATCATAGTATCTAGAGTCAGAAGGGGCCTAGAGCAGGCCATCTAGTCTGACCCCCCGCCAATGGCAGGAAATGAGTGCCAGGGTCACAGGACCCCAGCCAAGTACCTAT
>JAGPOW010003316.1:183021676-183045303 GCA_030014935.1 Caiman crocodilus
AGGATGGGATTTAACGTGGACAAGTGCAGGGTGATGCATCTGGGGAGAAGCAACCCCCAGCACACATACTGGCTGGGAAGCTCCCCTCTTGCTAGCATGGTGGAGGCAGCTAGAGAGTAGCCATAAACCAGAAAACCATTTTGGATAATACTGGATAATTCATATCCTCAAACCCTGTGTTTCATTTTTCTTTAAAAAGATATCAGGTGAATTATGAAGCTAGCCAAGAAAGAAAACTGTGAAATGTATAATGGCAGTAAATTCCCAAAATACCAATTTTATCAAAATATTTCAATGGCCAAATTTTCAGCTGGTGTATACCTACCTAGACTTAGTGGGGCTATGCCAAGTTACATTAGCAGAGGATCTAAGTACGGTTGGCTTATTTTTTTTTTTTACTGGGGTGGTGGGAGGTGGTTTTCCCTCTTACTTTTTGCTTTCATAGAATCCCTTTCCCCTCCAAACACAAAACATCGCTATAAAAAGGTTAAATTCTATGCAAAGCTGAGCTGCTCTCCTTTTTTCTTCATGTCTCCATCACTACCCACCTTTGCATGACAACAGCATCGAGACTAGGGATTAAAGAACCAGTTACACCAGCTTCATGACACTCTAGGATTCCCTTATTCAGTGGGCTCCTATACACCATCAGAGCAGATTCCCAAGTGCCTTGCTCCACCAGAAAAATACAAAGCAACTAAAAAAGGAGAATGGCTTTGGCAACAAGGATCTGTGTTGAACAATATCTGTTTGAACACAGATTGAGATTGAAAACCCATAGGAGGTCTAATCGCAATCTGAAACTAAATTTTAAAATACAGTTTTCCAGTGAGTCAGGAACACATTCCTGAACAACAGTCATGTTTGTGTCCCTAACAAAGGGGATATGAATCTAGTTCACATGCATATATAACAAGTAAACACAGTTTGAGACTCTGAAAAATAATATCCTGAGCTGCTTGATGCAGATCTGTGAACTTATTGCATTGAAGTAGATATCAGGTTTTAAACTGCTGGTATTACTGAATGTCAAATGAGGCACTGAGGTATGGCGAGCTCCTCCCAAATTCTATCTTAACGTTTCTTTCAGCCTTGTTTACTCTTATGCAAAGTCAATGCTCAGATAAAAGACGATTTAAAAGTTTTAGGCAGAAAAGAGCTTTAATTATGGTGTGAATTTGATCAGAAATATGCCACAGATGTTCATCTAAAAATGCATAACTTTAAATTAGCATTTTCTGCAAATAAAAGTGATTCATCTTCAACTCCAGGTCTTCAACAAATTGTGTCACTTCTTACATGATAATCAGTCACAATTTTAATTAGAAGTTGTCATTCACCCCTACGTACCACATCTCCGGCAGAGATCAAGTAAGATTCTGTACAGCTGCTACCCTGATTCTTCTGTCATCTCTGGCCTGACTTTGAATTTCTTCCCCTTTTTTCTCTCTCTCTCAGATAATCCTGCTTCTTCTTTTCCTCCTCACCCCTACTGAGCTGTCAAGAGTTTCAGTGCTCTGATATGGAATCATTGCCTCTAAGTCTGAAAGTGGGGGGGACTGGGGGGAAGAACTTGCACTGGATTTTGATCAAAGAGAATCATTTATAAGATAGATGCAGCAGGAACCTCAGGGAGATGCTCTTAAAACAAAAATCAGGACCATGTGAAACGGGAAAGACAAAGCTCCAGACTTTCAAACCTCTTTTTTTTTTTTTTTTTACTTATAACTACATGATTAGGGTTTATATTGTATAAGGTTTGTCTTTTTTTCTTCGGGGTTGGGTTTTTTTTTTTTTTGGTATGGTGCTGCGCTATTCAGTGCCACATCAAAACGGGGTCAAGGCACTCCAGTGAAAATGGGAAGGCTCAGAAATTGAAGTATTACAACACT
Source organism: Caiman crocodilus (assembly GCA_030014935.1). NCBI lineage: Eukaryota > Metazoa > Chordata > Crocodylia > Alligatoridae > Caiman > Caiman crocodilus. The sequence goes on from JAGPOW010003316.1 coordinate 183,023,569, forward strand.
GTTTTTTTGTGAAGTACAATGTAGGGAAAAAAAATAGGATGAAAAGAGGGCTGTGAATATTTCAGAGCCAGGAAGGCATTGAGGGAAGGAAGAGAGGTTACCATCTTGAGCTTGTAACGAGAATGGGCAGAGACTTTTTGAACCATTTCCTATTCTCATATCTGTCACTCTCGTACAAGGATGTATTTATGTTGCGCCACTTTTCATTACCAGCCACGTCAAAATGTTGAAGTGTGGGGATGTTAATGCCCTGGTAAATTCCAACAGTGTCCTTTTTGGGGTGTTTCGTTAGTGGCTCTCTGCCTCACCTTTTCCCCACGGGTTAGCAAGGCCAGGTTGCCCTCAGTGACATAGGAATGTCATTAAAATTGGAGGCTACTGAGACCGGGCAAAATGTTAGCTTTCACTATATTTTTCCCACATTTGATGTAACATGCACATTCCAGTGGATCCATCTTGGGTCAAAGATTGTAACAAGAACAGAAAGCAGCATGCTGTGAATCTACTCTTCAGGGAGGGATAAGTATTGAGGATGGGAAACCGAAAAATTCTAGTCAATTTGCTTCCAGATTGTACAGGGCAAGCCTTACGTTTCCTGGGAGGTTGCAATACAGAGTTACCCAACAGAAAGCTCTGAAAGGCAGTGGAGCCAGATGCTGATCGCTGCATCTCACATGAGCATTGCAGTGCCTAAAATGGAGGCACCTTGCTCCCCGTCCAAACTGACAGGACCTGGCTCTCTCATCAATGAATGTGGATAACTAATGTTTCACAAGAGTGAAACAGATCCCTCAGGTTCTCATCAAAGAGGGGGCAACAACTAGCTGATAGAAAGCCTAGGCACAGGGGTAAGTTTGAACGCCCTCTTCCCCCAGGAGCTTAGGCTTCAAGCTCAGGGCAGCAAGGGTAATATTCCCATCGCACCAGGATACAGCTCGCTCAGAGAGGAGATCCTAACTTATAAGATCATGGATTTCGGGATAAAGCACAGTACCTGCAGCATAGCTTGGTGCTCAGGTTAAGGGGTGGTTTTGAGTCTCCTCCGGCTGAGGGGGCTCAAAATCCATATCTCCCACTTTGTGGCAAGAGCTCTTGGCATTAAGCCAGTGGGCAAAAAGCAAGCAACATCTACATTTTCTGTTTAGCTGCACGCATGCTCTCAGCCTCAGTCACTAGGCATACTCTATCCTCGCCTAATCAGGGACGTGTTCCCAGCACCAGTTTTTGGACTGTGGCACTCTTTGAGGGGAATTAGATGCCTAGGTGGCTGCCTGTAGTACTACAGGTTTAGTCACCTATGGATCCTTTCAGGGCAAAATGGAGGCACTAAATGAGGTGCCTGAACAAGTGTGTGTATTTGAGCAGGGTTGACTCTCTTTTTCTTAGCCGCTCGAATTACCCCCAAGATGACTACAAGGTCCATGGAGCCAGTTTTTTCTTTGTTATATCCATGCAAGAAGATTGTGGCAGGATGACAGTGGGAAGAGACAGTTGCACCTTTAGCATGCTCACATCCTATTCCCAAATTCTAAAATGTCTGTGATAAACAGATACTGTTTATTGGACCAACTGAGAAATTGCAAATAAAAATCTTTTTCTGCAAGCTTTTCTGCAGGGGAAAAAAGTATAACTATAAGTATAAATATAATTTTTCCCTGTAGAAAAAAGTTTTTTATTTGCAATTTCTCAGTTGGTCCAATAAAAAGGTATCATTTTGGAACCAAGGGTTCTAGATTTTTGCATTTATTTTTGTCTCAGACCAACATGGCTACAACATACCTCTCTGATAAACAGAGTAACAGACATGGAAGGACCTCCTGGTTTATCAAAACCAGTCTTAATTTAAAATTTTAAAAAAATATATCTCCAAATGGATTTGAGTTTCACCTTTAAAGTAGCTAGTAATTTGTTTCCATTGCACCAGGGATCTGAATCATTCTAGGAAATCAAGGAACTTAAAATGCAAGTTGCCACCACAGTATGGAAATGGTTGGATATAAATTGGCTGGTATTTGAGGGCAGTTCTGTACTGCTGCACCAGTGCAAAGCTAACCAGGTATGGGTTCACTGTGCTGCTAGAAGAGCCTCCTGGTATTGAACCTTTGTGTGCTTGAGTGATGTGGAGCAGCCTTAATAGCCCCTTCCATGCAAGTAACACAGGAAGAAGTATACGACCATGACACTTTTATGGGTTTAGTCCGAGCTTCTTGCGTGATGTGTTGGGTTTACACAGCAGACCAAGTAGGTGTCAGGATGGTCCTCAGACTCTAAGGAAAAAGGGAGAGCATTATAAGCATTCCCGCCTTTGCCTCACATGAGGTGTCATTTGTATGGTAGATCTGAGTCAGGATGGCTGTCCAGCATCATTCGGTCTTGGGCCCCTTTGCTCTGTTAAGACTGTTCCCCCTCCTCCCCTCGTCACTTTTACATTGGGAACTTGACTGAGTTCAGCCACTTATCACAACTCCATTACTAATAGGTTTGACCAGTGTATTTAAGTTGGGTGGTTGGGATAGGGATTATCTTGTCTGTAGCAGGGTTGGACTACATGACCTCTGAAGGTCCCTTCCACCTCTCCTCTTCTAGGAGTCAATCAACTAGCCAAGTGAGATCATTAACTTTCAGTTATTCCTAACATAACCTAGACTTTATTCCATCTCTTTTATAGCAGGCATCAAGTCACCAGTTACCTCTTCCAGGTATTTGAAGCAATTAGGATTTTGCACCCACCGTTTGGGCTTTTTGTTGCACTTTCATAGGGGCAAAGTCTCTAAAAAATCATAATTATAAAAATTCACTATCTAGCCACATTTATCCAAAGAAAATATTAAGCATTGTTTTTATTTTTTTAAAGGTTCAAAAAAATGATCTAATCTTTGATAGAGAATACTGAAAAGACATCGAACTGTAATAGTATCTGTGTGCTGCATCCATACAACTAAATGAGTTACTTAAAATATATGTATGCATGGATTCATAGATCACTGGCGGCTGGAAGGGACCTTGTAGATCATCAGGTCCAGTCCCTCTACAATAGGCAGAAAAAGACAACTGGGGTCAAATGACCCCAGGGAGGTCACTGTCTGGTATCCTTTTGAAGATTTCCTGGGTTGGTGACTGTACCACCACTGGAGGGAATTTATTCCAGTCTGGAGACCCTGACTGTGAAGGAGTTTTCCTGGAATTGAGCCTGAAGCCACCTTCCAGGAGTTTGTATCCAGGGGTACCCTGATGAACAGCTCTTCATCGAGATCTTGATGTACTCCTTTGATGTAATGGTAAGCCACTACCAAGTCCCCTCTTAGCCTTCTCTTCCGTAGGCTGCAGAGACCCAAGTCCCCCAGCCTCTCCTCGTATGGCTTGCCTTGCAAGTCCCCGATCATAAGGTGGCTCTTCTTTGTACCCTCTCAAGTTTTTCCATATCTTTGTTGAAGTGCGGTGCCCAGAACTGGACACTGTACTTCAGCTGCAGCCTCACCAATGAGCAGAAGGAATAATATACGGTAATATAAATAAATATAAAAAGCAATGTTCATCTAACCTGTTGATTTTTTGATATTGCAAATGTAAGGTACACAACAGGACCTTAGATTTAGCAATATCCTTGTTGTGTTTGAGTCCATTCTTAGCAGAGGCATAGTAGGGCAGGTCTACTCCCTAGGCCGTGGTAGTATATGGAGCAGAAGAGGCTTCTGGTTGCTGGTGATGAAGAAAGGTGTATACGAAGAAATGTTGACAGCTATGGGACTGTTCCACTGGAAAAGAGAAGACTTTGGGGGGATTTGGTGGCAACTTACAAATATATCAGGGAAGAGCATCAGGGGCTAGGCAAACAACTACTCACCAAAGTGCCCCAAGAGAAATCAGGAGCAATGGTCATAAACTCCTAGAAGTTTTCAGACTAGATGCAAGGAAAAACTTCTTCACAGTTTGTGTGACCAGACTCAGGAATGGACTCCCAGTGGGAGTGGTGCAGACGCCTACCCTGGAGATCTTCAAAAGGAGGCTGGATGCACACCCTGCCGGGGTTATTTGACCTCAGCAGTCTTTCCTGACCAGAGCAGAGGGCTGGACCCAATGATCTCACCAGGTCCCTTCTAGCCCTAAACTTCTGTGATTATGAATCTGTGACAGTGGTGTGCCTGGCAGGCAGAGGAAACGGATGCTATTTTTCACCTCTCCCATCTAAGTTGATGTCCATGGCTGCAGCTCATGGCACTCCCTCATGATTAGTTATGTTACTGGTCCCTCTTCTCTCACACTTAAATTAAGCATGTATTTAAGGCACAGCCATTGACTTTGGATTTAAACACAAGAGCTATTTTGAATATGGAATAGGTTCCTGAATTGTGACCAGAACTCTAAAATCTGGGGAAGTCATGCTAAGCTGAGGCTTGTGCACAACAGGTGAAAATCCAAAATCCTGATGCTGCAAGCTATCTATTGTTTCTGAAGAACCCATGACATATCCCATCAGTATATCTGCCATCCATAGGAATTTCAAGCTGGCTCCCAAGTATCTGCTTACTCCCTAATCTTATGTGTTTCCTGATTATCAATCAGTTTCTTGAGATGTTCCAAACCAGATAACCCCTTGTCAATAGAAAAGACAATGATATATACTACTAAGGATGCTTTGAAGCAGCTGAACTGAGGGTATAAAAATCTGTAAAAAACAGCAGCAAGGTGTGCTTCAAGAAGAAAACTCCTGTGCTGACACCATCCCCTGTTGTTCCAGAGGGATGCTGGAAGAACAGATCATCTCTCTTTTCAAGGATTGTGCTACCGACTTTACCTGTCAGCTTTACAGCCTGAGTACCTTGGACTGGGGAGATCCCAGCGCACTCTCTCTCTTTTCACTCTAGGCATAAATTTCTGAACCTGAACTGTATTAGTTAAGCTTGAGCTATGTTTCCCCAAATATTTAGTGAAACCAGGGTAGTATTGTAATTGTTTGTGTTTGGTTTTTTTTTCCTTTTACATGTCTATTACTACTAGTACCATTATATATTTCATATGCTTAGCAATAAATATTTTTATAGTCAAACTGGTAGTAACTGGGTATATTTTTCCTTCTCTGCTTCCCTTTCCTCCTGTGCTCTGCAGTATCGTTTCTTTTACCTAAACTAAAGATCCCTGTGAAGCCCCCAAATACTGTGGGTTCTGCTCATCCAGAGGCCAAAGACTGGGATGTGCTGAGTTTGAAACACATAAGGGGATCAGCTTGTACAGGTTGATTGTCCCAGTTTGACTCAGACATGCCCTTATGAACTAAGTGCTGGCCCATGAGTGTGTCAGCTGGACACGCAGCCGGATTCAGAGGGATTCTGTTCACCCGGTGCTTGTGTCTGACTGCAGTTTATTGTTGCTCTGATGAACTGATTCTTGGCATATGCGGGTGTCAGCCTGTCCATGCTGACCAACCCAGCCAGGTCAGGTGTGTCATGTTAATTTGTGTGTGTTTGTGTGTATGACTGATTTGGTGACTGGAGGAACCCAGTCCCATTGCAACTGAGTCCTGCAAGATAGCTCCATTGGGAGTGAGGACTTGCAGAAGGGAGATATACAGCTCTGTATAGAAACACAAGTAACACAAGCAGCACATTGACAGAATTACCAAGACTCTAGAAACTATCCCAAATAAATGAGCACACCCCCAAGTAATGGGCAAATCTGGTAACAGGAGGGAGCTTAATCCAGGCCTTGGGGGGCTCAGATGGTAAAGAAGTTTTTCCTTATGTCCTTATGTGGGAGGAGTTTGTGACCTTTTGATGCTCTGGTGAACAGGCATTCCCCCAGATCCTGATGTACACCCCTTATATACTTATAGGCAACCACCAGGTCCCCCCCTGAGTCTGCGCTGACCATCTATGCAGTGCCTTTTCCAAATGTCCTCTGAAAGTTTGTTGATTATTTTAAATCTCTTTTATTTTGAACTTTGCAAGGTTCTTTTTTGACATTATGAAAGGCTTAAAGGCAAACACAATGAATAGAAACTCAGATGTGGAGATATGGAAAGATAAAGAAAACTATTCTACAACTCCTCAATGTGGTAATATTCAGGTATCTAGAAATTTTATTAAAATGTGGTGTAATGCTTGCTGAGTATTCATAATAAGAAGTCTGTTACATATTCTGGAAATGCCAAAAACTCCTTAGCTTCACTATTTGAGCTGGACACTATAATAAAAATTTTCCTGATTCAGTTGCAATATTTCTGCCTGGCTGTGCCTTGGCTTGCATATCAATTTTCAAGTGAAGAAACAGATGCATAATTTGACAAAATGTCTCACACTTAAAGCTACTTCTCATTTTAAAACACTTTCATCATTTTATAATGTCATAAACAACCTGAATGCTAATGACTTGGGTTTCCAATTTTCTACCCCTAACAGAGAAAGGGGAAGAAAGAGGGTATAAGTGTCCATGTTGGACACAGAGTCTGTGATCTGATCACTGGGTTTTTGTTACTTCCAAGTCACATATTGTCTGTCTTGTTCAAAACCCTTAACAAGATCTCAGTAATAAGAAAATACAAAGCTGAAACCACTAGACATGTAAGTGCCCCTTTACTCCTCAACCACAATATTCCTGCTTTCTCATATCGCTTCTCTTGTAAACAGAACCAACCCCTCCCAATAAGAGTCTGAAACTTGGTCTCCAACTATGAAAAACTAGACCATAAATTATTCTACTCCAATTCTTGGGCCACCTTTATCACAGGAGTATTGAGTGCTGCCTAAGTGACATGATGACAACAGGTCAAAAAAAATCTGTAAAAAATATTGAGCTTTTTAAAAGCATAATGGTTATTTTTGCTGGAAATGCCCATTTGTCATGATTTATTATTTTTCAGTTTCAACATAATCTCTAAAATACTGAAGAAAAATCAACAACATTTTTCGTGGGAAAAGAATTTGCCATTGTGACTGGCATTTGTCACATGAGCTTCTTTTTGACTGCTCTTCTCAAAGAGAAATGATGTGATATTTTTTTTTTCTGTTTGCATAAGCAAAGTGTGACTTACATTTGAGTTAGAGGCTGGCGAGACTTGTGGTGGTTCTTGGCTCCTACCAGAGTTCATCTGACAGTCTTGGACCAGTCTTTCAAATCTCTGCACAAATTCACTATTCTTGCAGTTAGTAGTTGCCTTTGTCTTGAGGAGCATAATTGTGAACGAAGGATCTTGTTATGGAACGGTGTGATGTAGTAGTTATCTAGTCTAACGCATTTTTTCTCAATAAGTATTTTTTTATGATTATCTCCCTGTCTATTTAAGAAGTCCCATACTTTTGTTGTGATCAAATGTTTATGTCGATTTTTGACATATTTTAATTTTGTTTTATTTTGCAACTTTGTAAGGCTTTTCATTGACATTATGAAAGATTCAGACAAGCACTATGAAGAGAAACTCAGGTGCGGAGACATGGGAGGATGAAGGAGGCTACACTCTATATAACTCTTCAGAGTGATAATATATCTGATATGAGTTGGGGCAGCTTCTTAGTCTATCATTTGATAAGTGAAGCAAACAGTGATTCAGATCACAAGAATGAGTCCGTGCAAATGTTTCAAACAAGAGGGTGTACGTGTGTGTATATATATGTGTATGTGTGATGGGGTGGGTGGTAATACTGGGCTGTGTTGTAAAGCATAAAAAGAGACGGTACAGAAACAAGGTAAAGTAATGAGAACACTGAGAGTCCCTTATGTTTTAAAGGAGTGAAATAGGAGTGTAAATTGGAGAAAATATTGTAAGGTCTAGTCTTCTCTGCATTAATTATGTAGCTGTCTTCAGCAATTTTAAATGTCTTTGGGTACATACTGGCGTTGCATTTAGATTGAATTAGCCAGGGTTAGGTTGATCTAGATCCCCAGTCATACAGGCATGCAGAAGGTTTAATTCACTCAAAGAATGATGCACCCAAAGTAGGATAGTTCACTTTGGTGAGTAGATGAGTTAATTTAGATCAAGATCAGGATAATCCAATCTCATGAACACCTTGCACGGTTAGCAGTGCTGTCCTGGGGCTCAGAAAGCCCAGACACTTACCCCAGCCCTGGGGCTGTGCTATGCCCATCCTCTGACCCTTTGTGAGCTATTTTTTATCTCCCTGGCTCCTCCTTGCCATCCCAACCCTCAACCCCCGCCTCCAATCCCACCCACACCTCCCCTCACTCCAAGTTACGTACACCAGGCTCCCCATGAAGCTCCTGGGAGCAGCAGATGCCTGCATACACCACTCCTGGTCTATGCTCATGCAACTTAAAACAATCTGTGTGAATCTAGACCAAGCTACTGTACACACCCTTTGATTTTAGAAATTCCTCTCTAAAAAAACTCTGACTTTGCCAGTTACTCAAAGGTCACTGCATTAAGCCACTTTTAATTCTGGGTGAGTTTTTTTTCTAGCTGTGGGACAAAGTTGTTTTTTTTTTTTTAATAGTCTCTTTTTTTTGTCATTGAAAATGGAATAATTCAGCCAGAACATAAATCTCTTGCAATTAGTTCAATGTTAATAATCAGTAATGATGATCCTTATTGGCTATATGGGGAAAGAAAGGTCAAGACCTCTACCTAATGTGAACTCATTCCCAAAATTCATGCAAAATAATCACACTTAGTCATCAGGTCTCGTTAAGTACAGCACATTCAATTTCTTTTTCAGAGTGGAAACAAAAGGTCAGCACCTTGGCTTTATTTGATTCTCCAAAGTGCATTTCCACAGTACTGTGCAGACTGCAAAAATTCTTTACCAGAAGAAATGGAAAGAAATTCACTCACCACTTTTTTTTATGAAGCACTTAGTTTTCAGGATAGAAATGTAATTGAATACTTAAGAATAGAAGTATTTAACTGTATCTCTACCATAGATGCGAATGGGAGGTAAGTAATTCACTTGGCCACTTTGAAAACTCTTTCAATCCATGGTGTATTTCATGCCGTGGAGCTATCCCATCCCTTTGCTCAAGTTTTGAGCCCTTCCTCATCAAAGCAGGGTTTTAACTTGCGTCTCCCATGTCTCAACATAGGGTAGTTTGGATTGGTGGGGTGGTTGCTGCTCCCTAGCAAAGTGTAATCAGTGCAAGGCCTTTGAGCTAAGAAGTGAGGAGGATGTCTTCCTCTTCTTCCTCCTCCTCCGCCTCCAACATCAGTCACCAGGAGTGAAACTTCCAAGGGCTTCAGTGCAGTCACACACCTTCATGGGCAATCCTATGTCTGCCTACAGGTAGAAATAAAATCTAAAATCCAGGTAAGGGTCAAAAATACTACTTGCATGTCTGCATTTGAACACATCAATAGCACTTAAAATACATACAGGTGAAATTGAATTTAGGCCCTTAATCTTTGTCTTCTTCAATTCTCCAGAGGAAAAGAATACAGTACTTCTATTATCTGAATGCTGAGGTCTTTGGGTGGAGGTTTGTGTACACTGCCTCCACACTATTCTTGCAGCTAGAGCTCAGAATAGGCCCTGCCTACCCAGTCTGTATGCTCTGAACCTGGAACAAAAGTAATGGGGGTGCCTTTTTTCTGAGTGCGTGGAACAAATCTGGGGGAGAGGCTAGGAGCTGGCCCCTAGCTATTATTCTATTATGAAAATAGAAGCAGAAGCAGCATGTTAGTACTCTTACACTTCCAGACTTGGGTACCTTAGGGTAGGCACCTAACTCCTTATTCAGGCATTTAAACATCTGGGATGAACTTTCAAAGGGACAAAATACCTGCAGTTTTCTTTGCCTTCATGCTGTGCAGAAATAGTTGGTAACACTCACTCGCAGTTCCATGTTTCAGTCTTGTCTGTCATTGCTTAGATTTTCAGGCACTCCCAAGAACCTGAGAGACAGTAAGAGGCAAGCGTTTTACTTTGTTTCCTCAATATAGCTATGCTGAACTGCTGGAGAGGGTTGTACCTGCAAATTCTTTAATGTGTGCCATTTCCTATGAGCCCTTTAATTTAGCCTTAAAAATAAAATAAGTAAAAATGTGAATTCTGGTTGAAATCAGAAATGCTTATTGCATGCTGAGAGTTTGTGCTGAAATTCTAATTTGCACTTCAGAAATAAAGCTCCTCTGTGCAATAAATCCTGGTTTAGGCATTTACAAAATTATTGTGTCAGCAGATACAATTTGTCATAAATTACTAAGCCATACAAATGACTCTTTTTGTTTATAAATGATAAAAAGAGGATGATGTTTGCACCCAGAAATATAGTTATATATATTTTCCCTGTTTCTGACAGAATGGTAATCTCCTAGGTGCAGACTCAGCAGGATAATCCTTTTGGTCATGTCTATTAATTTTCAGTAAGTTCTTTGAGCTAAATTGATAATAACAGTGTGTTATTGGTGGCATAAATCTCCTTTAAATATATGTATTACTTGTACTGAGATTCAGAAATGAAACCATTGTTTTATCTCTATTATCAGGCTGTGTAATATATCTTGTCTCATGAGCTGATAGGACCTTTACATTTGCACAATCATTATTTCCTTTTCCAAAACATAAGAAATGTAAACACACACAGGCACATCCTGTTGTATGATTCTTAATTCGTTCCTAGATCTCAGACAATTCTGCGTTAAGTAGATATTCCAGCTAAGTCAGTGACTCCTGCTCCATCTACATCATGGTAGTATTTAGACATGGCTATCTAAGTAGTAATATACAGATATCTACAGATATGCCAAGCTTGGCCTCCTAATGCTTATACCTAGAATCTTATAATGAAATACGTTTGAAACTGTGGAAATGACTTTAGTGGGAGCATCTACACATGCATTATACTATGGAATTGACTAAAAGCCATGCAGTAAAGCATCGCTGTCTACATGTGCACTGGAATTGTGGCACAGTAAACTAATTTACTCTGCTGTAGCATAGCACTATTGGGGATGAGTACTATCCTATGGCGGAGTAAAAATGTGTGATTAAAAATACATGCAGGCAGTGAATGCTGGGCACAAACTGCATGTAGTCAGCCCAGCCAGCCCGGGAAGAGGGAGCCTACAGAGCAGGAGCCTGATCCTCGTACCCCAGCTAGCCCCTCCGCCGCCACCCAGAGCCTGCTGCTGACCCTGGAGCCTGCTGCCAGCCCAGGGCTGCAGTGCCATTGCTCCAAGTACTTCGGTCCCAGGTACACGTGTAAACACTGCCAGAGTTCATTGTTTTGAACTAATTGCTCATCAGTGTGAAGTTTCTGCTGCTTGTGTGTTTTGGTTTAGGTTTGTCTCAAAACCTTTGCTTGTCACCTAAAATGCGACCAGTTTTCATCAAAGGTACTTGAATTTTGCTGTCGTCCCTTTTAATATGAGCTGGTAATAGTATAACCACTTTATAAACAGTGGCTTATAAACAGTAGTTGTCTTTTTGCTCTGTTTGTACAGCACCTAGGACAAATGGCTTCTGGGTCCTGACTAAAGTTTCTTCCTGAATAACAATATTAATAAAATAATAAGCTGGACACTAATTCTAATGATATTAAATGAATTATTACTAGTAATTATATTGTGCTCTGTATACACCTGTTTTATGGGATTAAAATCCCGAGATTATCATGTCAAATTCAGATTACCTCCTGAAAGGTGTTGTGTACCTCCAACATGCTTTGAAGCTAAAAAGTGTTGCCAGTTGCTCAGGAGTTTATTGGAGATGCTTGTTTTTCATTTCAATACCACATATGGATGGAAGTTTTGAGTACTGAAAGGGCTCTCCCTGCCCCTTTTTTGCCTGTCTATCTTCAGAAGGAAAAATATAAAAAGATCCCATTTGTATAATGCTGAGATTTCTTTCCAGAAGCCTATAACCAACCCAGCTTAAGCAAACCATGTAAGCGTGTAGGCGGCACTTACACATAGGTTAAAATTCAAGTCCCAGACTTAAATATCTTGCTGAATTGGAGTCCTCTGCATGATGTCCATACACAAAACAATGAAAATAATTACATAAATAGCAATAAAGTAGAGATACATTTTCTCTCCAAATTAGATATGTTCCAGCTGAGCTGGCACTCGGATGTTTTAGGCATAGAAGCCTTGGCAGTAGTTGCCTGGGGTAGTTGGATAACTATCGGCCATTTCCTACTTGTAGCTTCGGTCCTGCTCAAAGCATCCCCTGAAGCTGTTAACACAACTCTGTCCTAAGGAACATGCATAATTTAGTCTTCCTTTAATTTAACTTGCATGCATTTGCAATCAGCTGATTTTTTTGAAATTCCTGCTGAAGACTTTTGTGTCTCTGTTAATAGAATATTTGCCTCCCTCTTATCCCACTATACCTATTTATACTGATTTCAGTAACACAGACAGTTGACATGGCTCAAAGTCTAAAATCATGCAAACTTATGAACTGTAGTGCCTTGCCTATAAGCTATATTGTCCATGAGACCTCCACCTTCTTTTCTAGCATAATTATCTACTTTCTTTGCTTTACTGTCATTGTAACTTTTTTTTTAAAGAAAAGCATACATTGTGGTGATTCAATGTCCTACTTTTTTATGCATCTTTTTTGGATAACATTAAAAAAATATCTTTTTTCCACATTACTTCAGTGGAAATTAACTTCTTTCCCCCCATCCAACAGTTTCTATCTACATTTTGAACCTTGCACTAGCTAAAAGCTCTGCTTTATGCGTCTGACTAAATTTAGACAAAGCAATCTTTCCAAAAACTTGTCGCTCAGACGTTCTTCAAGGTGATAATGTTTGCAGGAATATTTTTTTTTTCCTTTTTAGCCATCAGAAGAATATTCATTTTGGGGTCTTTTTAATTTCTCGAAAAGACTGTTCAAGGTACTTAAAACTTCGAAGAGCCTCAGGACACTTTTGAAAAGCTCTGTGTTCACTTTCTTAGGTCTAGATGTTATTTAGTTATTTCAAGTGCAATTTTTAATAAAGATGAGTGAGAACTGTCACACTGCTCATTTGGGAGGCTAAGGTGTTTTCTTAACCAGATTGTTCATATTGGGAGTAGGAACACACATTTCTACACTCTTCTCCATGACATGGAAGAGTCAGATCTCAATTATAAGAAAACTTGCCATACTTCAGCACTTACATGTGCTCAGTGGTAGCTACGTGCTCAGATCCTCTTAAAATCCATACAATTTAAGCACATGTTTAAAGTGTGCATCTGCTTAGGTACTCTGCTGAATCAGGGCCTTGGTGTTTAAGCTGTTCAGACCTCAGTTACTCTTGGAGATTTCTAATATGTGCCAATCGCTGGTAGTATTTTAGAAACCTGGCTAATAAATGGCCTGAGACTACCATACAACATAGAACAGCCCATCAGACTAGATCTTCTTCCGAGCATGACCGAGGAAGGTCAAAATGAAATGTTCCAGATTGTTATTATCTTTTGAACTATCTAGGTCTCATGCATTTAACACTTAAAGTGATTGGACTATCTGCTCCCCGTAGAGTCAGACAGTTTAAAGTCTAGGACAATAAGTATCTGATATTTCTGATAAATTACTGCTAGAACATATGTGAAACTGAGTACAGATTGCTATGGTTAATGGTAGCTGAAATCCTAATTTCCCAAAGGCCGACAGTGATTAAATCAGAGGCACAGTGTTGCAAAGCTTTCAGATGAATATAGATTATACAATTCTTTTTTTTTTTTTTAACACAAATTAGTTAGTTGAAATGAGTATACAAATATACTTGTGCATGCTTGAAATTTTTGTTGGGAGAGTACAGTTTGAAACTCAAGATATGGCTGAGGCCTTGCAGTCAAGGTCACTGTTTGAACTGCAGTTGAATATGTTCCTCATTTGTTTGCATAGCTTTCTGTCTTTTTTTGTTTCTTGTCCAAAGACTTTGGATATCAGGCTCGTTCAAGGCCTTTCACACATTGCCATGCTGTTAAGGACCTGCATTGTATAATTTCTAGGAACTGTATTGCGATAAGAGCGCTCTGGTTATTAGAGGGTCCTGCACCGGTTTGGGTCTAGTCATCTGTATGACTTGCTGATACCATATAAATTTGTGATGGAATTGGAGGTTTATTGCACCCATTACTTTGCCATGCTAACAGCACAAGCTGCTTTTCTTTAACCTGTTCCTTGCTAGCTTGGGACTTACTGTCCAGTCATCCTGGGAGAACTGAGTTCTTCATATTATTTTAAATGGAAATCTAAGTTTATTTTTGTGTTTATTACAAGCTTGAGACATAACCCAATTATCCTGTTTTGTTTTTTTTAATTCATTAAACATATATTTTGGAAACTTCTAATTTATACTCTTTCCAGTCTCTTAAACACAGTAAAAGGATCAGAGTCCATTTATTATTTTCTTATGCCCTTAAAATTACAAGCAAACAAAATACACAACATGAGGAAAATGAAGCAAACTCCAACTCCTTTCTGAAAATCTCCTCTAAGAAAGTACTGCTACCACACGGGCAATGCTTTCAGTTGAATTATCTCAGGTTTATCATTTTTACCTAAACTTGAAATCTTCCACAAGAAAAGCTTCCATCTTCAGATCTGTTCATGTATGGCCATGTTTCTGGAAAGGCCTATATAATATTATGACCCTTCATTGCATAGTTTACCCCATGAACCAGAAATTATACAAGTGACATAATTGAAAACATCAGGGTATGAACCTTTTCCTGTTATAGGCCTCCCTCACACTCCCTCCCTGACTAAGCACATTATGGTTGTATTTTCTTGTCAACCATCTACTGTCTAATTGAAAGCTAGATACCACACTAGAGGTATGCTCTATTATGCCCACTTATGTTTCAGATGGAAGAAAAACATTGAAAAATATCACATCGGTTTGGAAGCACATGGGCGTTTTGTTTTTTTCCTTGTCGTGAAGCTATTTTTATAATATTTGCACATTAAATACAAAATAACAGACTCAATGCACAGTCACCTAATCTATTGAGATCTTGCATTGCAAATATTGTCTAAAAATTTGGAGAAACAAAAGAATAGTTTTCTAAGGTGTTTGTTTGTGATAAACTTTTGAGCAACTGTTTATATTTGATCGCCAGAAATAAAAGCTTCCTTCTTATTTCTTTGTGAATGAGGTTCACAGCAGTGTGCTGCAAAGGTTGTGTTTGCTGTACTTCGAATTGTATTATTTCATCAGACTTCTTCCTGATGTCATGCAAAATGTGAAAAGGCTCTGTCACTCACTACATTTACACGCCACCAGCAACTCTGTCCATATTTTTTTAAAGGATGGGATTTAGTTGAAGTCAGACATTGGGTATGTTGTAATAGGAAGACGTTTAAGGCACAAGAAATATTTCATTATTCTTCCCCCTGTTGCCTTTCATTTTGTCTGAGGACACAAGCTATCCAGAGGTCTCAATTCAGCAAAGCACTTAGGCATGTGATTAACTTTGGAGCGTAGCTTTAGGTCCACTTGACTTCAGGAGGATTTAATGTGTAAAAAAGTTGTTTTGTTGTTTTTCCTTGAATCCATAGTACTTTCTTGAAGTGGAGCCTTGAATTAAGGCAATAATGGATTTGTTTAAATTTCTGTAATGTACTGATGACTTTGCTGAATGAAGGCCTGAATTCCTCATTTTCAGATTACAACCCAGACAAATTATCTATTTACTGCAAGAAAAACTGCATTATGGCCACTAATATTACATAGGTTTGAACATGGGTAGATCTAGGATTTGAAAAGTGGGGTGCAGATAACGTGCTGATGAACCACACTTAACACAACACCCATTTTCTGAAGTTAAAGAGGAACTAAAAACGTTACTAATGCTAGAAGCTTACAGCTCTTTATTCAGGTTAAGATCAAAACAAAAACAAGTAAAACTTTATTGTGCACCATTTTGCTGGATTATATTTTAGGTTTAAGATATACAAGCTAAGTGCAGGAAGGAATTGGGGGGGTGATTAACCCGGGGATCCAAGCAGGCCGGGGACGAAAGGGTTCTGGAATGCTATTTACCCTGCTTCTATTCTCCCGTCCAAAAAGAGTCCGAGGGCAATGTAAGAAATAAATGCTTTACTTACGACTGGAACACAGTGTAGGCACACTCTGTAAAGTCTCACCGTGAAGCACTTAAATCCTTCGTATGTACGTCCGCGCCAGCAGTTCCCCTTACAACAATCTCCGAAAACCAAAACCGTAGGGAACTCGAGAGCTCTTTAGGCATCTATCTGATGCAATTATCCGATGGGGGCGCCCGGGGGGGGAAGGGAGCCGAGGACGCAGGACCTCCGGTGAGGGTGATCAGGCCTCACCGATGTTGTGTGGGTCCCGCCTTCCTTTTTCCAGGGCTTTGTTTTTATACTGCCCTAACAGCCAGTTAGATCGGGTCCTTCTTTTGCGCGCTTTTCGAGCTGCATGAGCCGAGGATTTTGCTGCATGCATTCTCACGTGGCTAACTGGGCTGCACGCTGTTTCCCCATGCAGCGAGCACAGTTTGCTGGCATTTGATCACCTTTACCTACCACATTCAGCAGAAAAAGTCAAAACTATTGTTTCATTAGCCTCGTAGTCATTGTAGTTAAATATACATCTCTTAGTCAGATTTATATATAAAATGTAGTTTTCTTGAGTAGTATCTTGCCAGTTCTTCTAGTGAATCAGTGTTGGCCATTTCTACACCTGAGTGAACATCTTCAATGAGATCTAAAAACAGGTTTTGGGGTTGAAAAATGGAAGAGACATTGGCAGGAAGGGCTAATAGACAGCAAAATTGTGGAAGAAGCGGTAGCTTGAATAGTAGAACACCAAGACTGTTAAAGAGAGAGGGTCATTAACATCTATGGACTAAAGAGAGATTAGCAGGAATCAGGTAGATTATAATGAGCCAGGAAGTCAATTGAGTCTCTCAGCAGTGCCTGAATAGAAATTCTGTTCCCCCTCCCAGGCACTTGGTTTTAAAGTTTGGGTAGTACAGGAATTGCAGAGGGATGCAACTGCACCCCTGGATCCTACGTGTTTCTGGCTCTGGGTATGAATTAGTATAGTCTGGGAACTCCTCTGCACTCATGCTGATTTACATTTAACAAGCTATGTTTCTAGGATGAAAATGGCCAGAAACCGGTATTCTTTTTCTCTGGCTTATGATGGTCACAAGGAAACATTTACTTTGTAAGCACTGGAGAGATCTGAAAGTCCAAAAGCAGAATTATTTAGTACAAAACATACCAGTTCATGGGTGCGATTCATGGAGCTTTGCTTTTCAATCAGGTGCACAGGTTAAATCTACCTACAGGCAGTTTTGGTTTACGTGGCTGGCATTTATGAAGCAGATAAGTCATGCAAACACTCCTTGCTACTGTCAAGTAGAGTAATATTAACATAGATGAAGCACAGCTGATCCTTATTTCTTTAATGTTTTATGGGGGGAGAGGGGTGGAAAGTGTCTGAGCAAATATTGCATGTTCCTGTGCTTTTATTCCATATCCTGTATGTATTTTATTGGAGAAAATATATATTTATTACAGTCCTTGCAAGGAAAATAAAAGTGCTTATTATCAGCCTGTAAGGGTATCGGGGGAGTACAGGATTGTGTTTCACAAAGTATATGCAAAGAAACAAATGGTAATAATTATTGCCCCACACAACTGGTTTGAGATTTGGGGCTTGAAATTATTTCCTTCATCTTGTCTTGAAACAGTCCAGCATTTGTCCTGTCTCTCCAAAGCATCACCAGCAGCATAAAGATGTTGAACTGACAGCTAAAACAACCTTTAAAATGACCTGAAATGAGCCACAAGACAATCGGAATGAAATGTTTCTCCCCCACAACCCAGTCCTGCGGACCTGGCTAGCTACTACGTACTGATTGTTAAGAAGGCTTGCTCAAAGCTAGATGTAATCCCTAGTCTAAAGATAATAAAAGTCTGAACTCACTCCTCTAAGCCCTCATACCTGATATAACTGTGGTTGTGAAGATATGCGCCATGCACAAACACTGAGTTTCACCTGGAAGAATTGCTACTCTTGCAGGAGAAACTATGAGAATTCTGATGTTCAGGATTATTCTTCCAGAGCAAAAATGGCCACTCCAGGAGAAAAAATTACCCAGGATAACCAGAGTTAAATTATTTTCTCATACGCCTAGACCCATTGCCAAGCTAGGTGCTGCATTGATTTATGTGACCTGAACCCAGAATCAAAAAAACCACAGTTGCATGGCTCATTTCTTGGACAGCAAAAGCCTGGATTGTAAGGGATGCAAAATGACAGATTAGTCAAATCATGGTTCACTGCCATATAACCTTGAGTGGTTCCAAGAAGAAAGTGCTCATTTTAAGAAGCATGATAGCAGTCCAAAAATAAATTAATAGCTTTGAATAAATGTAATTTACCGAAGAGGGTGGACAGCTTCGTGATGCCATTATTCTTTAAGAAATCCATAAAGAAAATAATTAAGCTACAAGCATGTCTGTGTCACATGCGCTACAGTGCAACTCACCTTCATGCCACTATTTCTCCAGTTAGATGGGAAACAAATTGTCTTTCTAGGCTGCCAAGAAATTGTCTTCAATGTTTGATTACAATGTAAAGTTGTCTTGTAATAATTGGGCAGTAGCTATGATGGAAGATGACAATGAGGGAAGCAGAGTCCCCCAAGGCTCTGTCCTGGGACTGGTACTATTCAATATCTTCATTAATGACTTGAATGAGGGAGTAGAAAGCACCCTGTCCAAGTTTGCTGATGACACCAAACTATGGGGGGAGGAACACAAACTGGATGGCAGGGAGCGAATCCAGGTTGACTTTGACAGGCTGGGAAGTGGGCGGAACAGAATAGGATGCAGTTTAACCAGGACAAGTGTCATGTGTTGCACCTGGGGAGGAGGAATCATCAACACTCCTACAGCCTGGGAGGTACCGCGCTAAGTAGCACAACTGCGGAAAGGGATCTCAGAGTCGTAGTCGGCTCCAAAATGAACATGAGTCACCAGTGCGATGAGGTAATAAGTAAAGCTAACCAAACCCTTTCTTGCATAAGTTGGTGCACCACAAACAGGTCTAGAGAGGTAATAATTCCCATCTATGTGGCACTGGTCAGGCTGCAGCTGGAGTACTGTGTCCAGTTTTGGGCACTGCACTTCAGGAGGGACGTGGATGGCCTGGAGAGGGTTCAGAGAAGGGCCACTCATCTGCTTAAAGGCCTACAGAAAAAACCCTATGTGGACCAATTTGGAGACCTGAACCTCTTCAGCCTTCTCAAGACGAGGCTGAGAGGTGATTTTGTGGCCGCCTGCAAACTCGTCCCTGGGGGGGGGGGGAGCAGCAAGAAATAGTGGATACGATGTTTACCAGGGTGCCCGTCGGGGTAACGAGAAATAATGGCAACAAACTGGAAGAGAGCAAATTCAGACTAGACATCAGGAAAAAATCCTTTGCAGTGAGGGTTGCCAAAATATGGTATACGCTTCCAAGGGAGGTGCTGCTGTCCCCTTCCTTGGAGGTATTTAAAAGAAAATTGGATAAACACCTGGCTGGGGTCATGTGACCCCAGCACTCTTTCCTGCCCAAGGCAGGGGGTCAGACTCGATGATCTAATAGCTCCCTTCCATCCCTAACAACTATGAAACTAAGAAACTGCTAGTTAAATGGAATCCAAATAAATATGTCTTGATAACATCAGCAATAGTGTATATCACCTGCAAGATTTAGTAATAGCAAAAGGCTAGGTTAAGAAAAGACAAAGAATAAGAATATTCTAAACCTAGCTATGTTCATGACAAGAGCAAGAGAAACTCTGATGGAAAAGAACAGAATATGACCCCAGGTAAATGTACTATTTCCTGATAATTTATATAATGCATTATAATGCATTGACCTTGCATCAGAACAAGCACTGAATTTTTTTCCTTGGGATTGCTGAAGTCCTTGTGCTAAATGAGCAGTGTGTAAACAGGTCTATTTTCTGACAACTCAGCTTCCCACCTTATTCTTTGTCACTTTTTACCTTTATGTCTATCCTCTCTGACAGCTCTGTTATCAAGCTTGCAAACTGACTTTCAGTTCAGACCTTTTCCTCTCTCTCCCTTACATTCAGCCCTTACTATGTTGCATTACTTCTTTTCTTTTTAATATTACAAAATCCACCCTAACCCTGCTGGTTTAACACATATCCAGGCAATGATCATTTCTTGTTTTATTAATGCACACTTTCCTGCTCTGGAGAATCACTGTTGAAATCATCTTCCATGCCTTTTGCCATCATTTGCCCACCTATTGAGTTTCTTTCTTTAACAGCTTCTGTTTCATCAAATGCAAGTTGTTTATGATTTTCTGCAATGTAGAGCTTAATATTTTCCTCATTTACTCTTTGATTTCACTGATTCCCACTCTCAGGTCTCTTTTTCCCTGATATGACCTTTCTCTCTTCAGCTCCCTGGATTTTTACCTATTTTCATGCTGTCCAATACACTTGGAAGACCTGTCCACTTCTTCCTGTACAGGTTTGTGTCTGACCTTCTTCATCTTTCATCAGCCCCATGGGACACCCATGCCCACTACGGGACAGGGAAGTCTGGATGAGGGTAATCCCCTGCCCTTCATTAATGCTGACTTTGTGAAGGAACATCTTGAGAAGCTGGATACCTTCAAGTCAGCCGGCCCTGACAATCTTCAGCCTAGGGTACTCAAGGAGCTGGCGAGCATCATAGTTCAGCCTCTAGCATGGACCTTTGAAAACTCTTGGCACTCTGGTTTAGTGCCTCAAGACTGGAAGGAGGCCACTGTGCTGCCTATCGTCAAGAAAGGGAGAAAAGTGGATCCGGCTAACTATAGGCCCATTAGCCTGACTTCTGTTCTGGGGAAGATCTTAGAAAAGTTTATTAAACAGGCCATCCTTAATGGACTGGTGGACACCAACATCTTAAGGGATAGCCAACATGGGTTTGTTGCAGGTAGGTCTTTCTTGACCAGTCTAATTTTCTTCTATGACCAGGTGACCTATCACCTGGACAAGGGAGAAGAGATTGATGTCATATATCTTGACTTTAAAAAAGACTTCAGTCTGGTTTCCCATGATCACCTCTTGGCAAAACTGGCCAATTGTCGCCTTGAGTCGTCCACGATCCACTGGCTGGAAAATTGGCTCCGGGGTCAGACCCAGAGGGTAGTAATTGATGGAAGTCACTCATCATGGTGTTCTGTGACCAGTGGGATTCCCCCAGGGCTCTGTCCTTGGACCCATACTGTTCAACATCTTCATTAATGATGTGGACACTGGAGTCAGAAGCGGATTGAAGTGAACACTGGAGTCAGAAGCCAAGTTCGTCGATGACACCAAACTTTGGGGCAAAGCATCCACACCAGAAGACAGGCGGGTGATCCAGGCTGACCTGGACAGGCTCAGCAAGTGAGCAGATGATGTTCAACGCCAATAAATGCAAGGTTCTCCACCTTGGGAAGAAAAACCTGCAGCATCCTTATAGGCTTGGCAGTACTATGTTGGCTAGCACTACAGAAGAAAGAGACTTGGGGGTCATCACTGACCACAAGATGAACATGAGCCTGCAGTGCGATGCTGCGGCTAGTAAAGTGACCAAAACGCTGACTTGCATCCATAGATGCTTCTCAAGCAAATCCCGGAAAGTCATTCTCCTCTTGTACTCGGCCTTAGTGAGGCCGCAGCTGGAGTACTATGTCCAGTTTTGGGCTTCACAATTCAAAAAAGATGTGGAGAAGCTTGAGAGAGTCCAGAGAAGAGCCACGCGCATGATCAGAGGTCAGGGAAGCAGACCCTATGATGACAGGCTGAGAGCCCTGGGGCTC
>JAGPOW010003316.1:183045403-183164808 GCA_030014935.1 Caiman crocodilus
CAGAGTGCCCCAAGGGATGACGACTAGGTCGAATGGTCATAAACTACTACAAGACCGCTTCAGGCTGGACATAAGGAAGAATTTCTTTACTGTCCAAGCTCCCAAGGTCTGGAACAGCCTGCCACTGGAGGTGGTTCAAGCGCCTACATTGAACACCTTCAAGAGCAAACTGAATGTTTATCTTGCTGGGATCCTATGACCCCAGCTGACTTCCTGCCCTTTGGGCAGGGGGCTGGACTCAGTGATCTTCTGAGATCCCTTCCAGCCCTAATGTCTATGAAATCTACTTCCTTAAAATAGTCTGCTGCAAAAGATTCTTTTTCATTCCTCACTAGTCTTCTCTCTGCATCCTCCCCCATTATACTTGCTTGAGTTTTGCTTTGTTTGAGTCATGTTGTAAGGTTTTTGGAGTAGGACTTTTTTTTGTCAAGTAGCATATGGCAACTGTGCTATATGCATACTCAGCTATCTTCATTGCTATGAGGATCTGACAGTGTGCTTGGGGTGCCTCTCCACTTTATGAGGAGAGGCTGACCGAGAAGCAGCCTGCAAGTGGCATCCAGGACTGATTCAAGAGTCAGATGACCACAGGTGGCTGGGCTTGAGCTAGATAAGCCCAGGGCCTGAGCTGCCCAGGCAGTCTAGCCTGGAGTCCCGCTGCGAGAAGAGCTGCTGGCACCAGGGCTGTGGCTGGGCTCCTGAGAGCTTTGCTGAGCTGGCATAAGCAGCACTGAGCCCCGGAGCAGCCTAGACCTTGGAAGAAAGAGTCCTGGTTGCAGAGGAGTCAGGACCACAGCACTTGAGAAGAGCAAGCCAAGCCTTGGAAGAGAAAAGCCCAGGAACAGAAAGGCCAGGGGCCCAGTATGAAGAAGAGCTGCCCAGGTCTTAGAAGAGACAGGTCTGGGGCCCAGAGAGAGAGCTCAAGCCCAGGAAGGACTAATTACTTGCAGAGAATGGCTGTGCCTGGGGGAGGGCATGAGGGTCCAGTGCCCAGGGCGGACTACAGCAAGAACCTCCTGTACCTTGGGGGAATCGGGAGGGCCTGGTGCTCAGGAACGATTGAAACTCCAGTGCCTAGAAACCTGCCAGAGGACAGATTGTGGGACCAAGGGGCCTGAGCCCAGAGAGCGGGCAATGTCAGCCAGGCTCTAGAGCCCACAGGGCTAGAGCCCAGGACGGGGAGAGCAGCTGCAGACCCAAGGGAGTCCAAAAGTCTCACGGGCCTGGGAGCAGCCCCAGGGCTTTGGAATAAATAGATCAAAGGCTGGGTGTCACATCCAGAGATCAAGGGGGCCAAGGAGCCCATAGCCCAGGAGGAGCAAGGACTGGGGCTGGGAGCTTGCAGCCCAGGAAGGGCATTTGTTAGCAGATCACCTGTGAGGCTTGGGATTGAGTATTGGGGAGGATGGACCCTATTAGGTACCCCTTAAGGCAATGACCTGTGGTCATAAGAGTGAAACCAGGCATGGGAAGCCCTGGGGCAGCCTTGTTTTCATCAGAAATTATTAACTTGAAGGTGTGGAAGGTGAGTTAGAGGGAGAGGCCCCAAGGGGAGGCACGTTGGCAAGGGCTGAGTGGCCACTAGAGGGTATCGCAACCACCCCTGGGGCAAGCACTTACTCCAGAGAAGTACGATAAACATTTTATTCATGGTATATAAGTAATATGTTTTCATTATTACCAGAGATAAAGATATCAAAGAGGAATATACACATTCTGTTCATGTAACTCTTGTGAGAAGATAATTCCACAATATTTATTTATGTTTCCTAACCTCCCTTGGTAAATGCATAAGAATATATTCCCTCCTTATTTTCCATTATAAAACCTACAATGGTAATATTCCCTTTTGCTGCCCTAAAAACCTAAGTCACCATCTGCTTCTCAGAAAACACCCTCTTCTAAGCATAAGGTTTTAATTTTTAGAACAAAAACCAAAAAGTAATTACAGTAACACTGTGAAGTTTAGTATGAATTGTGATGTTGCTAGTGATGTTATATGGAAGGAACAGAGTGATGAACAACTACCAACCTATGTTAGATAGATATGATTATATCTCTGCTGGACAGATTTCAAGGCATTTAGAGGTATTTCTCAAACAAAGTTTCAAGTTTGGATGCTCAACTGAATGTACCCAAAGAATCTCAACATTGAAATCACAAGAGAAACATATTTTTCATAATTCTGTCCATTTCTGATGATGACAACGGGAATCTCAGGAAAACTACCCTTTTTGAAGGATTTTTAGGACTGCCCGTTGGAGCTACATATCGTACACTCAACCAGGAGTGTCAGGAAGGCAACAATGTGAAATAATCTCTTTTCTGGTCTTCAGAAAGATTTGAGTTTGGGAAGAGCAAAGCATTCTGAGTGAATTTGTCTCTCCCCCAGCAAATATGAAACTAGGTGAAAATGTCCAGACCTCTGTCCGGCCATAACTTTATCAATAAATATGTAATATGGAGCATGTTACACTGGTGTACGCCCCTAAACACAAGATTATGTGATAGAGTAATGTCTGATATTTCTCACAAAGCATCATTTCCCTAGAAGCGTTTTGGCTGTAAGTTATTCTCCCTGGAAAAGGGCCAGCCTTTTATAGATCCTTGTTCCTAGCATGCCTTTTTGGGGCTGGCTGTTTAAATTTGCCAGAGCTGGGCAACTGCAGCTCTTAAGTGCTGATTCTGAGCTGGCTTTCTTTCCTAGCTGGTAAGTAGCTGTTACATTTGTGGGGATTTTAGCTGTGAGGAGCGAGTATATTTTTCACCTGTTGCTATGTGAGATATTTTAAATAATGTTCTGTATAAGTAAAGAGTTTATTGCAATCAAAACAACAGCTGAAGTCTTTTAGCTTAAAGACCACATAACTTGGATAGCCCTTTTAAAGAACTGGAATCTGGTTTATGAAGTACTGTGAAGATTATGTGATTGTATTTTGCCAAGAGGAAAAAAAATCAATTTATTTCAAAATACTTATTCTTCAAAGTAATAATTCCAAAGCAACCCAGTAGTTTATGTGGAACACCAAATAGTTCTTTCCGTGTCAAGTACAGCATTTGTGTCAAACTCACTTTAACACTAACATGCATTTCATGCTGTTAAATATAAGCTGACGGAATGCATGACATAACTAGAATAGGGTTTATTCACAGGGATCGATTTGTCCTTTGGAAACAAAAAGTCTGCTTTTGGAAAGGTTTTGAACTGTCAAGGGAAGACAATATTCTGGCAGTAAGACATCCCCTGAGGCAATCCCAGAGTTGTCACTGGAAGTAGTCAGTGGCACAGGTATCACTACCTACAGCTTGGCTTAAGAGTCCTAATTTTTTCAATCAGGCTTGCTATATGGCTGTATATATAAAGTGCTGCTGAAATGTGTCAGGAGCAAAGGAGAAGCTATTATTTGCTGTCCAGACATGAACCTTTTCATTTATAATGATTCATTTTTTTAAATGATTTCCTTCTGTGTGTTAAAAAACCAACTTTAGCACTTACAGCAAAGTGCCTTATCATGCCAAGACCACTCTAAAGGCTTTGTAAAAAACCTGTGCAATGTTTTAATAATACAGTGTGCAATGCCAAGATAACAACTCAAAGGCAACTGAAAACAAGCAAGTTCGGGGCTTTGATTTTAAAAGTGACCACCTCCTCATGCACAGGATTATATGGAGAGATGCTAAGTAGTAGAAACAGTAACTACCCGATGTGTTGGTTTTTGTGACTCCAGCAGCGTAGAACAGCTTCTGCTCACAGCCTACCATGTGCCCTGGTATTTTGAAATTGCAAGCTGCAATCTTCTGTGCTGCAGTGGAAAAATCCCTGGGATTCTCCACTGTCACTGATGTCTCCTGACTCTTTCAGCATAAATCCCACAATCCAGATGTCCCACAGTCCATGGTAATGTCCATGGTGGCTAGGAGGGTGTCGCTGGGAAGGTGGTCTGTGTTTCTAAGTTTCCGTGGAAAGTCTGTAGTGTCTTAGACAAAACTTGCTCTTTGAGTGACAAGCGGTTACAGGATTGATTCAACGAAACCTAATATTTCCTCAGTTAGGGTCCCATGGTTGGATATGATAGGTCTGCCAGGGTTCCCTTGTTTGTGGATTTTAGGGAGCATGTAAAAAGTCTCTGGGTTAGATAGTGGGGGGTCAAGGTCTGTAATTTTTTTCCAAGTATTTAAGTTGGTCTAATAAAAGATGTCAGATTCACCCAAAGAACCTTGTCTGCCTATGTCCTTAGACCTATACAGCTACGACCTACACCCCTGTAACGATCCAGACAGGGCCTTTGATGATAATGACACCAGCACCATGCATAACACCTGTCTGGTTGAGTTGGAGCTATACATGCAAGTTCTCCAAAAAGGAAGCTGGTACAGTGCTAGGAAGGGATTTATCTTACATTCATGCAGGAGCAAATGGGAAGTGGTTTGTGCTTCTTCCCTCCCAACGCTGATGGGGCTATTTTGGCTTGGGCAGGTTTTAGAGCTGTCTTGGCTACCCTTGGTTCCTGTCACAAAGCTTTTTATGAGAGCTGGGCCCAACTGTAACAGTATCTAGTTACTGGCGTTACAAGTGGTGGGTTTGCAGCCTCTAGCTAGCCCTGCAGGGCACCTGAACCTTAGGTAAAATGTAGGCAAAGCACCTCAGTCCAGTGAGAGAACTGAAGTGATCCACAGGGCTCCTGAAGTTGTCCCTAAATCAGAAAGGACCTTATTAAGGGCTTCCCACAGAAATCAGGCTAAGCTGGCATTACCTGTAGTAGGGATTGGAGGAAAAAGTCCCTTTATGAATATCAGATAGTAGGACCAGGGCTTGGAAACAAAGTGTTGGGGACAGCTAGAGGAATAAAGGATCTGAAGAGCTGGGAAAGAGCTTGACTTTGACTGCTGTTGAACTGTGATGCTATTTTAATAAACTGGAGTCCAAAAAAGGCTACTGTTTGCTATTTAAGACTATGTGTAGCTGTTGGGGCAGGGGGCCAGTTGATGCTATATTGGCTAAGCTAATCTTTCTACAGTCCCTATGGGTGCTCTAGTAGCAAAGGAAATAGTTAAGGTATATCTTGTAGCTCTGGTCTCCCCGCATTTCTCCTGCATCCTGCCCAAGAATATCCCATGCTACAGTCTGTGCTGGGAAAACAGTTACCTTAGCCAGTGGTTAAGAAGAACCATGCAGTTTTTCATAACTACTGCTCAGGTATGGCTGTCATAAATCTCCCAAAATGCAATGATGGATGTGGCTCTAAGTGTTGAAAGTCCCATTAGCCTGGTCTTTGAAGGCTTTGATGATAAGTCCTTGTGGAAGTTGCTCTAGGACCTGGAAGAATTATGTAGGCTGTGGCAGCCTGTGTCCTGAGTCTAGGCAAAGCTCAACTAAATATACTATTGGGACTAATGCTATACTGGCAAGGAGATTTGCTATTGCGTATAATAGTCTTTCCCTATATAGTTTCCATGGTTTTGTCACTGGTGA
This sequence comes from Caiman crocodilus, assembly GCA_030014935.1. NCBI lineage: Eukaryota > Metazoa > Chordata > Crocodylia > Alligatoridae > Caiman > Caiman crocodilus. Next base: position 183,050,877 of record JAGPOW010003316.1, read on the forward strand.
CTTAATCTTTCTTCCTTCTTCTACCAAACACTGTTTCCTCTAATCTGTTTCTTTTTATGGATCAAGTTGCACTGAAGCAACATAAAAACACAATAACCGCTATGTTTAAGTTGAATTTATTTTGTGTGGACTTATGGTAGGATTCCAATGTGGCTCTTTAATAGGGAACGTTGCAAGCTTATTCTCCCCCTAGACAAAATCTGGCAGCCTGGCCCACATCTCCCGAGACCCACAGCAATAGGTGTTGTTTGACTGATTGCTGGAAAATGTACTTTGGAGACAGAGTCCAGTTGTGGTAGGGGGATTATAGCAGCCAAATTGGGGGCAAAAAGTCTAGACAGGGGAAGAACTAGTCCCCTTAAGTACTGTTGGACTTAATAGGCTCTCTAGAACCAATTATGTAAACACATATTTCAAGCACCCGTTTAAGTAGATACTTGTTTAGAAACTGGAAATGAATCTAATTCTACAAGAGGATCATAGTTATACAGACGCTCTTTCTGCAGGATTAAAATAAGCAAGTCTCACATTTCAGAAGAAATGCATATGACTGAACTGCCAAATGTGACTTAATAAGAGGATTATATTGGATTTGATTTGACTTAAGGCTCTATTTTATGGAGAGCATTTTCTTTCTTCCTTATTTTTCAGGCAAGCCCCTTGCTTTTGGGATAGTGGTTTGAATTCAGCATGTAGTCCTAATTGACACTAGTTTAATTATCTCAACTCAGTCCCTTATCACAAATTCTCCATATACTGTATAATTTGTTATAAATAGCAGACTCCACACACATTACAAACTAAGTGCTGAGTAGGCGAGTAAGGGATATAGAAAAAGAGACTTGGTTCTTGTCCTTAGGCACACAGCATGTGTAGGTTGAGAGAGCTGCCTGTACAGTAATAGATTTCAAGGACTGAAGTGTCTGATGTTTTTTGTCACAGCATGTAGCAAAATGCCCAAAAATTCACCCACAAAATAGCATCAGGTGAATCGACATGTGGCAAAAAGAGAGCTATTTTATGAAGGATTAAAACACAGTCTAACAATTAAACAGAAAACCTAGCAAAATGAAAATAAGAATTCAATCATGCAACTACTAGCTTGTGGGGGCACTTTAATGCCTATATAAATTATGGAATGGTATCCTTTCCAGATTTATAAATTCACTCATGCATTGTCAGTTGGTTTAAAAAAAAGATCAATGTTACAGTTTTCAAAGTATTTCTTGGTGAAACTGAAACAGGACATGCAGGCCTGTGCTATCCAGTTAGCTTATTTATTCTCCAAGCTTTCAAACGGTAGGTGCTGCAAGCAGCCCTGACAGATGAGCAGAGAGATGGAAGAAGTGGATGGTACCTGGGTACCACCCCACATTAAAACAGACTGGACATGGTTGAGATCTGATATCAAATGCTTTCCTGCTTCCCCTGAGGGAAGGTACCCAGTAAGTACAAAATTTTTCCCCTGGCTCCTCTTGTCAATACTGCTATCACCTCTATGCAGGGTTTGATTTAAAGGTACAATTCAGCCCTTAAAAACATTTAACAGATCACACAGGTAGGTAATCTATGTAGCACAGTGGCATATGCCCTCAGCTACATAGCTGAACCATGCAACTTTCCTCACACGAGCTAAATCGAGTCAGTCACAGCTAAATTGAACAGTGGTTGCAGGAAGTCAGTGAAAGAGAAGAATTAAATGTGGGTTCACTTTGGCTAACTTCTATAGTGCTTGACATTTCCTATCTGACATTTGCCTGCCTAAATCCCAGGTATGTCTAATCTGTACTAGGATGCATTAATACATATGATGCAACTATATGTGTAACTCCTTCCCTTATGTACATCGCAAATCTTCCCCTGAATCTCAAACAAAGAGATTCTTAGGCTAGGGACAGATGTTCAAAAAGCCTGAAGTGGAATTGCTCTAAGTTATGCGGTTTTCTGTAAGCGGCGTAGTTTAGATCGGTAGCAAACAAAACACACATTTGCCCTTTGGCAAATCTTAGACCAGATTCTGCCATTTTTAAGCCCAGTTGGGCGCTGAACTTCAGTTCTGTTACAGGTATAGACCAGTTTCCAACCACTTATACTGGTAAAAGTGTAATGTCTGTACCTGGCTTTATCCACGTGCAAGATTCAGTTCATCTGGAGTTGTTATCATAGGCAGTCATGGCCCCTTGGAGCTACACAGAAGCAACAGGGATAAAACTCATATCTTTGAGGCACCATCCCACTCTCTTTGAGATAAGAGAACCTAGGATTCAGTGCAGGGTATCAGTGTTTCTGTACAGGCTAGCCAGTGTTTTGCAACACCTGGTGAGCGCTGCCATGCAGGACCCCTCTCTGGAGTAGGGATTTCTTATACATGATAGTGCTCTGCTGTGAACATAGCTTTTTGGGAAGTGTGAGCAGGGCAATGGGAGGCAAGGTAAGGAAATTTATCACTGTAACCTCTATGGAGAGGGGATCATGAGAAATGTGGATGCTACTTCAGCCCTGGAGTTGTGTATCGGGACCTACCTTAATTGGGGATTCATGGCTTTCATGGAAGCCACAAAAAACAGCGATGTCTGTGATCTCTGCAATCACTGGGAAATGTGGCATTGGCCACGATTTCATGCAAAATCAACAACAAGAAAAAAGTGGTAGTGAGGTAGACTGAGTGAAGGCATCCTCTCCTCTGCAAAGCAGCAGCCAGGGATGGGCCGTGGTGAACTGCCTGCAAAATTGCCTCTGTCAGCTGGCCGTGAAAAGCCTGTTGTTTCACCGTGACTTGGGCAGGTCCCTATTTATGTACATAATTGCAACCAGGTCGAGTTTGAATAGCACACAAAGACACTATGAGTGCAGTCAAGCTATATGACTTACATTTCTAGGGCCAAAAAGCACATTTATAACATGCTGGTGATCTGTTGCCTTTGTGGATTAAAATAGTCTTCAGGAGCAATGGATACATTTCTGGCAAATCACTTCCTGCTGAGATACTTCCTCAGCAGGAGCCTTGCCCACACGAACCTGGTTCATCTGCTGTAATAAGAAGAAACACCAGTAAGTAAGTAACTAGGTGAGAAATAGCATGCTAGTACATGGTGCCCAAGAACACTATTTGGGGTACTATAGAACCAATGAAGCATGGTATTGTAGTGCACTCCAGAAAGATTTCTTTTGCAGCTCTTAACCATAAAAAGTATGCAGACTCCAGTCTAGTGACCCTTTTGAGGGTGGTTGTTTTTTTTTTCTGGCTAACAAAACATAAGGGCATGCTTCTTCCTTGACCTGGACTTTCCTGTTTCCTTCTAGAGGTATCTCTGGTTTTCTTTTCTGAAGATCTACTCCCAAGTCTACAAATAACCCAGATTTATTCAATGAGCAACATCTACCAGCATGAAATGGCACAACTACAACAACTTCATGTAGGGTTTTACTGCAGAATAACCATGTGGGTTGAATAGATGAGATATACCACCTTCTTACATGCCTTCCCACAAACAACTACTACCCTAGCTTAAGCTTTTAATAAGGAGCAATAGTCTGAGAGAACAATATTGCAATACACATTCACTCAAGATGATCTGGTGCATACAGATAATGGCCACTGAGACATTCAATTCAAATACCTGTTATTGGCTGTCAGTGCCATATTGTGATTTAATGGTCTATTTATCACTAGCAACTTTGTCTAATGAATGAATGCTTAATGAGCATCCATTAAGCCTAGCAGTGCCCTGTTTTAAACTATTAGATCATTATTTTAATAAGGTGTTTTCTGCTGCTGAGGAATTAAAGAAAACACCATGGTTCTTTGAAGCTGGATCACTGCTTTAGGCACAATGAAAAAGGAAGTGGAATAATTAATTGAAAGGAATGTGGAACTTAGTCTAGGCAGAGAATGAGACAGAGCTGAAATCTTTGATTTTGTTTCATGGTGCTTCTTGGTTTGGAAACAAGTATCTTGTAGTGCCAAGATAAGAGCTTTGACTTTTACTATTGAGGGTGAAGTAGGTCATCAATCACTGATCATGCTGGAAAGTTTATATCGTGCTCTGGTTTTTGGAGGACCCAATAGGGCAGGACTGGGCAAAATGCTGACTCCAGCTGCCGGCTGGACTCCATTTCCCAGCAGTCCCTGCCCAGGTGGCTCCTAGCTGGTCTCCAAGGAGACCCTAGAAGTGCTGGAGCATGAAAGCATGGGGCCACGACAGTGTGGAGCTATGACAGCACAGGGTTGTAGAACTGGGGTCCTGCCCTGGCTAACCCAATCCCATGCTGCTCATAGTCTTGCGCTATTATGTCCTTGGGTACCTGGGCTCTCCATGGAGACCAGCCAGGAGCTGCACAGGGAGCTGCTCCAGGGCCAGGAACTTGCAGCGGTGCAAGCATGGAGCAGAGCCGTGATCTGTTCTGTGCACACTCCTGCCTGCAGATCCCTCCCCTATTGTAGGGACATGCCGGCAGTGGATCACAGCTCTACCCTGGCCTGCACTGTGCTGTCACCTCTGTGAGATCCCAGGTCTCCCCAGTGCCACCCACCCTTCTTGCTCCTGTCCACAGCCCATCCTAGCTGCCCAGCTGCCCATGCATGTCCCATCCCAGCTGTGGGTATGGGGTGGATGGGCCAAGGGGGCCCAGGCAGCGGGGCTGCATCCGGCAGGAGAAGCCAGGTGCCACCACCATAGGGGATGCTTGGAAATGGAGTGCACCATGGGCCCCATCAGGCCCTTGGGCTGGACTGTGCCCACCCCTGTAATAGAGGCTGCTGTTGATGGAGGATGGCAGCTGTGGTACAAAAATTTTCTTTAATATGAGTGTGTTAGGCAATTATTTTTGAGGGTTTTAGTAAGAGAGAGTGGCTGGTTCAGGGACTTGAGTGCTAGACTGGCTCTTTGGAGCCCTAAGTTTAGTTCCTAGATATCCATTTCTATGTTAGATTGCGGTAGTCAATAAGGCCAACATTTTGAAAGGTACTTAGAAGCCTAGAAGGATTTTGAGAGATCCCAAACCCATTGGAAGCTAAATACAAATGTGGAAGTTCATCCATTTTAAGAATTATGCTTATCCATTGAAAGACAAGAAATATACCATGCCACTTATCGGCCTAATCAATACTAATCAACACAAGAATTAAAATTCTGATTGCTAAATACTTTCATTGAACTTTTACTAAATGACATGCAGATGAAGAAGGATGAGCCCAAGCCAAAAGCCATAGAAAATGAAATGCTTGCTGCTGATTGAAAAGCTTTAAATCAGGTTCTACTAGTTATTTTATGGTAAATAATTCTGAATGAAGAAATAGGTTTTTTAAAAAAAATAAATGTTTTGTAAACAATTTACCAAAGAAAAAAAGGCAAAAATTATCAAATTATTTTATATAAATTATTCACTCAAATATGTTGTGTATAAATGGATAAAATTCACGTGTAACCCTTGGCAATTTGATGAAACAGATTTATCATGAGGAATCTGTCCATCATTGAAAAGTTTAATTGTGAAGTATTTTAAAGTGCCTATTTAACTTCAGGTCATCAACTAATAACCACGTAGTGGCTGGAGGGTTGTGTTTTTCTGTAATCAAGAAGTACTGGAAGAAATGCTATGTGGCAGAAGCGTGATTTTAATGTATTCCTCTTCTCTTAAGTCATGCATAAGTGAGATCTGGTCATTTATCCTTGTAGGATGCAGTTTTTGCTGAACAGTTTGAAGTTAACAGAGAATAGTTAGGATATAGTGCCTGATCCTGGGAGACGCTGAACTCCCAAAGTTAAATATTAAACCCACAGGTATTATTAGATAAATTTCCATGGACTTTAATAAGGTCAAGATACTTTTTCCCACTGTTATCTTATTGTGAGTTTAGGGTGCTCAGTGCTACACAAGATTAGACTATCAGTAAAAATATCATGGAAGTGACATCTTTAGAACCAATTTACCCCCCCCAAAAAGCATCTGCTTATTGGAAAGAACAGTGTTAGACCTTTTTTTTTTACATTCAAGAATGATTAATGTCATTTCTTGGGCACATTTTTCCTGCATAATTAAATCATTGCTTGGGAAATAAACCCATGTCTTTTATCTCTAGACTTTGTATGGTGAGAATGGTACAATGTGTCTTTTTTTCCTCAAACTGGTGACCTACAGAGTATCTGAAAATGGACATAATTCAATCGTCATGCTCCATTACTTCTGAGAAGATACCATCAAGCAAGGAAGTTTATGCTATAGAATTTAATAGTCTGGTAGGGAGGCTATTGCTGTACTTTCTGTGGATTATTTTATTGCAATTATTTCACATGCCTAAGAAAGAAACTTCCAGCCACAATTCCCAGGAGTGACTATCTCAGCACTATTATTGTCAATATACACAGAAACAATTGCCTTTGCTTTTCAATATTGTTGGTACAAAACTATCATTTCTAATGAAATTTAAAAAAAAAAAACTTTCATCCCTGTCCCTACTGGCAAGGGTGCAATGCTTTTAGGTGAGAGGAGATGGCAACTGAGTTGCAATTAGTCACATTCATGCTTTCAGCCTTGTGAAGGGAGGCAGTGAAACAAAACACAGGCCTTGTAAGTTTGACTCTGAACAGCTCTAGAAGCACCTGCTGAGGTGCCTTATATCATGAGTGAAATGCAGAAACTGCCTCTAACACTCTCACGACAAGACTAGACTGAAAACATATTGTGCAAAGTGGCCGTGTCTTCCAACACATCACATTGCTCCAAGCTGGCTCTCACCTGAAGCAGCACGTTACCCATGATTCGAGCACAATCTAATCAGCATGGCTGCCTATTCACATGCTCAGGGGAGGAGGACGGGGCGGCAGGAGGGACGTTTTAATTGGAGCAGTTCCCGGAGAGCCATTCGAATTAAAACACCTGACCATTGTATGTATTAAGACCCTGTGTGCTTAAAAATGGCTGTGGGATGCTTGATCTAAAACTCATTCAATAAGGTTTAGATAAAGCATCCGTGCAGCCATTTTAAAATGCACAGGGGCATATACACGTGACACTGAGGCTGTACTGGAGCGTCTAATTAGAACACAAAATAGACTTGATTAATTGAGTCTTGTCCGATGCACTCTAATTAGGGTGCAAACCTGCATGTGGAAAGGCAGCCCATGGGCCTGGGTTAGCTGATGCCATCACGCAGCAGTGCTGTAATTACACCACTTTGTGTATTACACAAAGACAAGTCTGCTGCTTCTAGTCCAATGGTCTGTCTGAGCAGAGCAATGTAGTGTGTTCGAGGGCACTTCTGCTAGGCATGGAGAGTTTTTTTGTCTGTATCTGACCTGAAGGTAGTAGCAAGCACTGGAAAAAGTGGATACCGCCTGAGCTCCTGATTTATGATGAAGGTATTTTCCTTTAGGATTCCAGGGCTACAATTTAATAGAATAAGATCCTTATTCTTTCAATTAGCCCTACACTTGAAAGAATTATTTCAGACCCATGGGGAACCAATAACTACATAATATTATTGCTATTTCCTACCCACCCTTAGCTCTCTTGTCCATGTGGCATATGCTTTTGACTCTAATCTTACAGTTTCACATTTAAATTTATTTGCATTAATACTCCCAAACATTTCAGTGGGACCCCTGAATTTAAAACCAGCCTATATTTTTGCAAGGCCATATTGCTCAACTAAGCAGTTTGCAGCCAGGATCATGCCTTTCCATGGTTCTGTACTATTTTTGAGTGTATGGGGTCTGCATCTGTATATAAAATCATAGAAAATGGCTTGTATGATTCTATATCCAGACTGAGCCCCCCCAAATGTGCTATTGCTGCTAGTACAATACACACAGGGCAGGATTATAAACTTCTGAGGGGGGTTGAGAGTAGCTACTCTTCAACAACAGTTGCCTTTATATTAGCTCAGATTACTTTCTCCCTCTGTGCCCTGCTTCAGTATAATACATTATTGAGGGAAGCTAGCAACTCCCATTCAAACCTGTGCTTTCCCCATGCGCCCATGGAATGAGGTAGCAGCAATATGGTGGCTGCTCCCTTCCCTCTGCAGGTCTCAAGGACATGGAGAGCTTACACAGGAGGCTGATGAGGCTTCCTACACCCCATCACTTGGCTCCATGGTGCTGCAAAGGGTTCCCATCTGAGCCCATAATTAATAGAAAGAGTTACACTGACCCACAGGAGACCAGAAATTGTTACTAGCAAATGAGCAGAAGCTAGGAAAGGAATCTGCCATAGACACACAGAGTGAGAGGCTGAAATTTTGCATTGATGGATAGCAGGGGTGAACTACTGTGGGGCTCCTGTCTAACCTAAATCTGTTACTCTGAGAACACTGTCTACATGATGTGTCCTGTAACCCTTTCCCATCATCTCTTGGCAGCTGCCAAAAAGAGCTCAGGCTGTACCCTGGAGAGGAGTCTTGAAAGCCTTCAGCCAAATTTCCATAAATTCACACTGAGCAGGTGCAGGATGCTTTTCTCACAGTCAGCCTGCTCTGCAATGGGATGGGATGCATTTCAGAGTTAAGTATAGACAGCCAAAAAGCCTGAGGCTGAATTGATTCAGTCTTTGCAGGTTAGTCTAAGCTGCAGAGATTAAACTGAGAAACAATTGGACAGACATTCACTTTTGATTTAGGAAATGCAGCCGCATGCCTGCAGTGGCTCAGGCCAAAAGCCAAGGGGTGCGAGTGCACAACTCTCTGGCACGTAGCCAGCATGGGCTGTGTTTTCTTCCTGCTGCCCCTGAGGAAACTGGGATGTGCAGCCCAGTATCACAGAAGCAGGACTCTGCAGCATTGCTTATCACTTCCTCTTCCTGCTTCCAGGTGCCTCTGGAATTTATAGTTCACAGTTGCAACCACCACTACATTTCAGTAAGTTTAGCATGGCAGGGCAGCTCTGTACACCCTCCCTGGCCCCAGACCCCAGCCAGGGTTGACCTTGGGTGGAGGAAGGGGAGGGGCAGTCTCTGACTCTCCCTCCCCGCTAACCCATGTCTGCTGGAGCCCAGGGCTGGAAAGCATGCTGGCATGCTGGGGGACTCTGATTTAACTTAAACCAGGAAAAGGTTTGAGACAGAAGTTTCATAAATTGGTTTGGCCCAAATCAGTTAAGTCTGATGCTACATTCAACCAGGTTTATCTTAAACCAGATTCAGCCATTTTGAAACTGGTTTATGTGCACTGAACTTTTGTTCTGTTACAGGTTTAAACCAGTCTCTGATCACTCAAATCAGCTTATGTGTAACTTCTGTCCCTAGCCCAAGACTTCAGAACACACTGAAGGCTGGAGAAGAGGCGTAACTGGCCAATTCTGTGCCCTGGCCAGTGGCATTACATGGAGCTGCAGCTATCACTAGGAAAGACCTAAAACAGGGCTGTCCAGTGGACTGATTTTGACCTCCAAGAGATTATCCTGAGGCTCCCAGTCTGGGCATTGTTTCCTCCATTGCTCTTCTGCCACTGATGCCAGGGTCTCTGGGCTCCCTCTCCTTTCTCCTGCTTCCACTACTTCCACCCCTGAGGGTGGCATGGTGCAGCCTTCAAGGCTGAGGAAGCCTGTGGGTCAGGGAAATTAGGGGAGATCTGGGGATGAATGGAGGGTGGCTGGTGGAGGGTGGGAAGGCAAGGAGAAGAAGGGCATATGATGCAGCAAAGTACAGTGCAATGGGAGTAGGGATTTGTGGTACAACCTGGTACAGTGTAGGGAAGGGAGGAGTGCAGCATGGGTAACATTGGTGATGTGTAGGGGGGTGCACATGGGTGCACGTGTATCCCCTGAGATTGGCTGTGCACCCCCTGGAAACACCAGCCGTGAAACTGGAAGTGCCAATGCAAGTGCACTTCCAGTTTTGCCACTGGTGATTTTGAGCTTGGCAGTTGGTTGCTGGGGGACTGCCCCCTGCTTGGTGATCGGCCGCTGGGCCTGCCCCACCCCCCGGTCAGCGATCTGGTGCCCTCCTAGACTTGGGAGACACCAGTCACCCATAATGGGTACAGCTACTACACGGTGTGCAACTCACATTGCATGTGGCCAAGGGGGCATGTGTCCCACACAGCAGGACAGGCTTCACCTGGAGTAGAACCTGAGTTCCCTCCCTTCGCTCTGTCAGCTCTAAACTTGTAATAAGGGTAAGAAAAAAGTAAAAATGTTACTTAGTGAAATGAGCAGGAATCGGGATCAAGCGCTGCTTTTATAGTCACCTCTACAGGAGAATTGTCCTTTAAAAGAGAATACATTTCCTTGCCCTCCACCTCTAAGTCTGCTTTCTAGGAGTTTCCAGTTCTAAGAGCTTTTCCTAAGAGTTAGTGCTTCCCCCTACTTTAAGTCCTATCTGCACACTGCAATGAATCAGAAGACTAGAAAGCATTTACAGCAGTTCCCTTCATATCAAATGATGCATTCCTCACGTTGAATAATTTTCCTAAGGATTTCATGCATAACCGCCCCATGTGTAATAGCAGCATTTGCTTTGGAAGTTATTTGTATACTTGACTAACATTTCAGACATGCTAAAATAATTAAAGAGCTGGAGAATTCTTTATCTCCGGTTATGAACTCTTAGGAGTATTATTTTATTAAAAATCAACATCCTTTCCAAGAAGAAAGCAGTAGCATCCAAAAAACTGCTGTGAAATAGATGAGTTTTGGATGGATCAGGGTTCCCTCCTTGGCGGGTGCTGATAACATTAAAGAACTTTTATAGGTCAGGGAACACAATCCTTGGCTTTTAGGATTCACTGCCATAACAGTTGCTAGGCAGAATGATATCAGACTTGGATTGGCGTGGGGTAGGAACTACAGTTCTCATGAAAGTTCTCCATGAAAAAAGACTAATAAAAATCAGCATGAAAGCCAGACAGAAGCCGGGACTAGACTTTTATTAGTTTGCAGACATAACATGTTGGCTATGGGGCATTCCTTTCTTAGGAATTAGCTGACTATGGTCACTAGTCACCAGATACAATTCCATCAGATAATGTTCTGCCCCTCATGCTGAGAATACTAATTTTTCCATTTCCTCCGGAAACAGTTGCTGTGGGTTATTTAGTATTACAGAGCAGTTTCCACTTCTCCACACGTATGAGAAATATTTGGTTACATTGCAAACTAAGTTATTTTATTTCTTGGAGGTTATTTTCTGCAGCAGTTTCATTTCTCCCTCCTCCCCACCCCCTGCCTCTTCCTTGTTTTATTTTATTTCCAGTTTTCCTGGATGCTAACGGGTAAAATGTAAAACAGAGCATCCATGGAAGGAGCTAAAAACAAATATCCCTTTAATGTAATAAGATGGAAGAATTAAATTGCAGTACTGCCTCCTCACACTACTAGCTTAGACAATGTGAAATAGAACAGAATTAGTCCTTTTTATTATTTCATCTCCTCACAATGTAGTTTGACTTAGAAGTGTTTCAGTCTTTCCAAATACTCATTTTTCTTGACTTTATGAAGTGTGTCATAAAAATTCACTGTGGATTAAAACCTAGATAATCAGGGTGCCTATACACGTGCTCTGATATGTTCTAATTAGAACGCTCTAGCATTGCTATAGCATCACCCGTATAACCCCCTGTAGGTTTAAAAATGGCCACTGGCATGCTGTAAAGCTTGTTGAATGAGCCCCCACTTTCTTTAAATGAACAAGAGCTTAATACGTGTGGTCCTGCAGTGTTTTAATTAGAGCAGCTCTCTGGGAACAACTTTAATTAAAATGCATCCCCCTCCGCCCCCACCCCATGAACACATGTATAGGCAGCCTAAGGTCTTAACCCTTTTAGTAATAATTTTTTAGGAATAGTTTTAGAAACATGTTGGGGTCAGGTTTTTAGCTGGCACGTGGTGGGGTTGCTTATTCAGGTCAATGGAGCTATGTCAGCCAATTAATACTGAGGATATGGCACAAAGATTTTGATCAATGTTCACATGTTTGAAGTTTGTTTTTTTTTTAAAAACCTGGCCAGCAACAGAACATGCACTCATCTACTTCACCTCTTATGGGGCTGTTCTGCATTTATTAGTCCATAAAAATAATACCTATGCCTATTTTTCACACACAATCAAATATATAAGTAGATTTTAAAGCACTGAAATAGAATATGTTTTAATGCTTGGAAGATAATGGCCATTGTGAAAAGTATGCAAAGCTGTAAACTGCTTGTGAGTTTAGTTCAGTGGCAAAACTAGTCTGGGGTTGATGCTTGAGAAGATGCTTAGCGCATACTCATGGACAGTATTCCTAATCGCAGAACCAGTGCACGTATAAGGACTACAACATTTTCTCAGATTTATCTTTGACCTCCCATGATTTGAAAGTGAGTTAAAGGGAACCTCTGCATAGGACGTGGGTGGTGCAATTGGGCATATATCATTGTCAGATTGGTTTTCATGTTACTTTTAAGGGGATAATCACTTTCTAGGCATCAATTGTATGTTGTCTCTTTTCACAATAAATTAGAATATATAGGCCTTGATTCAACAAGTTTATCAACCCAGCATGTGGCAGAAAGCAGAAGAGAGTGATACCTTAGATTTAGAGAGTAATCAGTTCACTAGGTATAAAAGGGCACACGCTTCAATGACTTAATTGTAGCTATGTCCATTTACGTAAACAGAGGATCTGACTCGCGTAACCAGAAAACACATTAATCTGGAGAGTAATGTAGTCAATGAAAAAAATCATACGCACCAGTCAAATCAAGTACAGACAGTAAAAAAGCACAAGGCTGAATTGATTTAGTCTCCATAGATTAGTTTAACCTGCATAGATCAAACCACTAAGAATGTGAACAGACATTTACTTTTGATTCTGAAAATTTAGCCACATACCTGCAGTAGCCCAGGCCAGAAGCTGGGGGACACTAGAGCCAGGGGATACCTCCCTGCTTAGCTGGAGCAGACAGCTTGGGCCAAGGCTAGCCTGCCTACCCTATGAAAGGGGAGTTTGTGGTGGTGGTGTAAAGAATCCTGAGATTATGGGGGACTGTTTCATAGATTCATAGATATTAGGGGCTGGAAGGGACCTCACAAGATCATCAGGCCCAGCCCCCCTGCACTTGGGTAGAAAAGGCTGCTGGGGTCAGATGACCCCAGCAAGGTGCACATCGAGTCATTTTTTTTCAAAGATCTCCAGGGTAGGTGATTGTACCACCTCTGGGAGGAGCCTGTTCCAGACCCCAGGCACTGGAATCATAAAGAATTTTCTCCGTATGTCCAATCTGAAGTGACCTTCAAGCAGTTTGTGTCCATTGTTTCTTGTCTTCCCCTGGTGTGGCTTGGTGAATAGTTGCTTCCCCAGGCCTGTATGCCCCTTATGTATTTATAGGCTGCCAACAAGTCCCATCTAAGTCTTCTCTCCAGGCTGAACAGTCCCATGTCTTTCAACCTCTCCTCATATGACCTGCTCTCCAGACCTCTAATCATGTGCATGCCCCTTCATTGGACTCGCTCAAGCTTTTCTACATGCTTCCTGAAGTGTGATACCCAAAACTGGACGCAGTACTCCAGCTGCGGTCTCACCAAACCCGAGTAGAGTGGGAGTATGGCATCCTTAGCCTTACTTGAGATGCATTGGTAGATGCATGCCAGTGTTTTGTTCACTCTGCAAGCTACAGCATCGCACTGGTGGCTCATGTTCATTTTGTGGTCTGTCACAACCCCCAGATCTCTTTCAGTTGCGGTGCTGGCAAGTGTAGCACCACTGAGCCTGTAAGTGTGTTGTGGATTATTCCTCCCAGGTGGAGCACTTTACATTTCTCCATGTTAAACATCATCAGGTTTTGATCTTCTCACCTTGCAAGCCTGTCCAGGTCAGCCTGTATCCCCAGCCTGTCCTCAAGTGTGACTGTGCTCCCCCATAATTTCGTGTCATCCATGAACCTTGTCAGTATGCTTTAACACCCAAATCCAAATCATTGATTAACATGTTGAAAAGCCCTGGTCTGAGTACTGAACCCAGAGGGACACTGCTGGTCACCTTCTACCAGGCTGACTCAGTTCCATTTATTAATACTCTCTGGGTCTTACCTTGGAGCCAGTTACCTAGCCACTGGACCATACAGTAATCAAGGCCACATTTTCCCAGTTTTACCATGAGAACATTGTGGGAGACTGGCTTTTTTAAAATCAAAGTATATGACATCAGCCTCATTTTCCCTATCCAGGTGGTGAGTTACTTGGTCATAGAAGGAAATGAGGTTAGTCAGGCATGACCTGCTCTCAAAAAAGCCATGTTGACTGTCCTTTAGAATATTGCCTTCTGTTAGCCTATCAATAATGGATTCTCTGATCATTTTTTCCAGTATTTTTCCTGTTTGTTAACTTGAATCTGGAGGGAATCTTGGACAGAAGTTCAATAAACCAATTTAACCTAAATCAGTTAAGTCTGATACTACATCCATCCAGGTTTATCTTAAATTGGTTTTGGATGTTTTGAAAGTGGCTTATGTGAACTGAACTTCTTTGTGTTAAAGATTTGATCCAGTTTCCAATCACTTTTACTAGTTTGTGTTTAATTTCTGTAACTAGCCCATGAGTTAACAAAGAAGGAAGGATGCTGTGGGCATGCTATGCTAGTTATCCCAGATGACTGAGTTGAATAAAGGGAGTGAGCTGCTGGTTATTGTTACCTGATCTAACTCAGCATGTGCTTCTGCTTAACAATGTATGCATGACTTGGGGAAGAATTGAACCCATATTGCTAACTTTACCTTAGCTTGATTTTGGCTGGGTTTCTCTGTTAGAAGAATAAGAAGATGAAATATCACTGGGGTTTTTTTACAATAATAAAGCGTAGTCAGTGATTCATGTCATCTTAGGTTCAGTGATTTTTCAAACACTCCCCACAACTGTTATTTATTTTCTGGAGAAGGACATTTTCTGTAAATTATAGGCACAAACTCCAACTTGCAAAAGCCTCCTGTCCAGTATTACTCACTCGCTTCTTATGTGAAAATGAATACACCAGCCTCCGAAGACCACAGACTGTAAAATAATTACATTCCATCTTATTTGATGCCCAGTCATTTGCTGTAGATGTGCAGTTTGTGGTGGCTGAAAAAGGTAATTTGTTAAGTAAGATATTCATCTAGCTATTCATAATGTGATTTAATCAGTAGGTTATATGCAGGCTTTAAATATAAAGTGTCCCAAATCATCATAATGAATTATTAACAGTTGATATCTCCAGAAGGAAGAAAGAGGCATACAGATCAACTACAGTGCAACATTTTCACGCATAACCCTTTTTTTTTCTCTTCCTACCTAGCAAAGAGGCCAATTTTATGACAAGAATATGGTAGACCAAACAAAAAAAGGGGTAATTCCAGTATTACCACACAACAGGGCTGTGTGTCTTGCATGCATCCTCTGTCCGGGAGCTCACTGTGCAACTGTTCAGTCCTGTTCACTGGAATTTGCCAGACAGCAATTGATACAAAGCCTGTGTTTTATTCAAGGCTTTCTGTTGTAAGCACGTGCCATAACACTCAGGACTGAATCAGGTATGATTATTAAAGTGCTACCTATATGATTATCAAGCCCTATGGTATAAAGGGCAGGTTGAAGTTACAGTAACTGGTTCATGCCTCAAGGCTTCATAGTGGGGCATACAAGCTACTTCATAGTAATGTAGTTCTGTAATAATAAATCCATAGGAAATCAAGGCATCATGGCTAAATTATTGAAGGCATTCATGTTTTGCTCTGATGCAGTGAGCTAGATGGTTAAATCTTATTTTCAGAAGTCACTCGGGCACTTAAGGAGCTGTGGCTTTCAATGAGACTTAGATGTCAAAGTGCCTAAATTGCATCTGAAAATGGAATTTCTGGGCCTGATTTTAAAGGTATGTTGGTACCTAATTGCCATTTGAATTGCCATAAATATATTTAGAAATTTGGCCCCCTGCTTCCCTATACTTAGCAGAATAAGCAAGCCGTATAGATCAGCCCTCAATGAAACAAAACCTATCTTTTCATATTATTGTACTGGGTTACCTCCCTACACACTAATTCTGAACGAGCCTCCTGTTGTCCTCTGACCTACCAGAAGCGTTCCCTGTCACATGCCCCCTGCCAGACCAGGATCACATAGAAGCCTGGTTAAGACGTTTGTTCATTGTTAGCTGGAGTTGAAGTTGGGATAATTGTTTAGAGGAGATTGCAAATAGATTTGCAGGATTTAACTCAACTTTGCTTGAACTATCTCTGTTATCAGTAGGGAAGAGCTCAGATCAAATGCTGGCAGATTTTGGAGAGAAGCGTGGAGCTAGATGTTGACCTGGGCTTCACAGGTCACCTCTATCTGCTACAAGCTAGGCAGAACACCCTAATCCAAATGTTCCCAAATTTGCAGGTGCTCTGATGTGACTATGAATCTGTCATACCAACCCCTTGCACAGAAAAAAAATTCACGACATGAACCTTTAAGGCCCTTGAGAGTCTGTGAACTTCTCAGTGTGGATGCTGCCACCAGTGATCATCAGATTTTTCTTTTTTTTGTTCATTTTTGTAATCCTTAATTACATGAGTCAAGGGAAAAAAAATCTGATTAGCTGTATGACTACCTATTATTCATTTTGGATCTTAATTTAGGGCTAATGCAAAACAGACAGTCCTTTTCCAAGTGGACTCTGCTGTAAAGTAAAGCTTGCTTTAATTTCTTATGGCCTGACTAACCTCCCAGCCGCAATGTGTTAAAGGTATTTAAATTTCTTCTTGGTTTACACTGCGACATCAATAAATACCCTGTGAGCACAATGTTCCAACCTGTTATGCTTCCATTTTAGTGTAGTTTCCTCTAGACTGTGTTTCCTTACCTCATTTCTGAGAATTTCCTAGAAGACGCTGTCAAAATCTTACTGAAGTGAAGCTACCTCCACTGCTTTTATCCCATACAGAAATTATCACCTTGTTATAAAAAGAAATCAGGCTAGTTAAGCATGACCTTCTTCTGACTAACCTGGCAGCTTTCTAACTGTGCAAGTGTTTTTTTCTGGCACTTTCAATCAGGTAGTGGTTCAACTTCTGAGCATGTGCAGTAGGTTATGTGCTAATCAGATACATGCACCAATTTTGACACATACCTGCTTCTAAGACACAAAAGTGAAGCCATGACTCACAGGCGTTATGCTCAAGAGAAGAACGGCAGCCCAATTAGATTTTAGCCCAAACTGATGAGAGGAGAACTTGATGGAGGGAGCTGGAGACCCAGCTTTTAGGCTCCTTAGGCTTTTAGGCTATAGGGGGTTTCGGTGCTTCCATCTCTCCAGCTTGCCAGTGAACTATTCAGACCACTGCATCACAAGGTAGGCATTTACTCAGATCCTTCAGTGCTTCTTTTGAAGCTGGTGCCCCAGGCAGCCAAGAGGGGGAAATAACATGGGACTAGAAGAAAGAGAGCAAGAAAGAGAGTGTGTGGATACAATGAGGTAGGTGCTTTCTTGAAAGGAAGCAGGTGCTAATTCCTAGTCTGGATTTTGTTCCCCATCCATTTTATCCACTGACTATAAAGTGCAAGCCCCTGTGGCTGAGCTTTAAAAGGCACAGTGGAGAGCAGCTTGGTTGCTGCCCAACCTGTAGCATGGTGGTTCAAGTCCTGTATTTTTTTTCCAGGACTAACGCTCAGCTCTGCAGGTACATAGTTGCTTACCTGCCTAACCAGTGCACAGCATATTGAGTATGTTCAGGAGCTACAAATGCTGTGCCCACACTGCCGAGAAAGTTGAATTACTACTACATTCTCATAAATGCCAAAAAGGGCACTCTCATAGCCAGAAACCTGCTATTTGGATACACAAAGAGAAATAAAATGTCATCCTAAGTACTTAGAAGTAGATTCCTTAATGTTGGGCATTAGTAGCTTTCTGAGGATTGAAGTTAGACTGGCTGGTTTGCAGCGCCGTTCCTAGGGGGTGTGAATTGGGATGACTGTCCTGGGCCCCACGCTTTGGGGAGCCCCATGGAGCTGGGCAGTGTGGTCGCAATGACTCTGCATTGCCACTGCCCCCCGCTGAATTTGCCACCAAATCCTGCACATCCAGCCACTCAGCACTGCCCCCCACCCCGCTTGCTGCTGAATCCACAGCTGGCTTCCTCCCTTTAGGCCCTGCACTGGGTTATCACTGCCGGTTTGTAATTCTCTGCATCCCCTTTATTCCTATTTTTTAAGATAAGAACAATATTTTCCTTTTCCCAGCCATCAGGAACTGTACCTGACTTCTATGAATTCTCAGACAACAACCAATGGCTCTGTATTTAGCGGCCTACAATAAGCCTCATGTGATCCCCATAATTTGAAAACCACCAACTCATTTAAATAAACTCTAACCTTCTTCCCCTACACTTGTCTGCCTCATACCCTTAGATACAGAGATACAGTTATCAGCCCCCAAACAAATATGAATAGCTGATGCTTCAATTTGTTATTCATCTAGCTCAAGGTGCTCAATCTCCGGCCTAAGGATCAAATTTGGCCCATGGAGCCTTAGAAAACAGCCTGCATGGCTCCCCAATGGTCAGGAAATTTGGCAGCAGGGGGAGTAGCGGTAACTAATACTACCACCTCTCCCCACTGCCAAAATCCCAAACCCTGTGCAGTGGGCTGGAGTCAGGCTGTCCACCCCCTCCCCCTTGCCCTTACAGCCAGACTGGGGCTGAGCCACATCCCCTCCCCGTGCAGTTGATTCAGGGCCAGGCCCTGCCCTCTTCTCCCACAGGGTTGGGGTGGGGATGAGCCAAGCCTCCTCCCCCCACATGGCTGGATTTGGGCCAGGCTGCACTCCTCAGTGTAGCTGGAGTGGGCTCCACTGTGCTAACCCCAGGTGCCAGATTTGGTTCATCAGCCAGATCTGGCCTGCTGACAGACCAGGCACTTCCATGCAGCCTGCCGGGCGAAAGGTAAAGCACCACTGACCCAGCGTGTAGCAAGAAGTGATAGATTCTCCATTTCAGATCAAGAAAGACCAGGCTCAAACCTTTGCTCAGAACTCAAACTGATCAGTTTTTAACAATTAGAAAGTAATTCATTAATTTGTCCTTTTGACCTCCTCCAGTGCCCACATTCAGGTTTTCCATGCCTTCTGTGCTTTGCTTGTGTAGCTGGGTCCTGAAATGGAAGTCCTGAAATACTGCAGTCTGGTCCTGTGCTATTTTTATGTAATGTCAACTTTTTTGGAAGAGGATGTCTCTTCACCATATTATTTTCCTGGTTCATTTCGGTCAGCCTAGAGAGCGTGATCGCATCACTGCATCTCAGCACCTTTGTGGTCCTTACACCAACTAAACTGAAATTCAGACGCAAATGCCATATTTACAATGATGACCTTTGTTAGGGCCATTAAATGTAGTATGACATTTTCCAAAGGACTCGGGTCAGCGGTGTAAATAGGGTGGAGCAACAACAGTGCCGGACACAGGGAGGGGAGAAAATGGCTGTTGCTGCATCCATGTGATCATGCAGGTAGTGGGAGGACAGCAGGAAGTTGTCACTGTCTCAGTGTGTGACAGCTGTCCTGGGAAATCAGCTGTGTCGTTATGTTTCTGGCCCAGGAGAATTAGAAGTCCAAGTCCCATTGGCGTGTAATGGAATTTGGTATCCCAAATCATTAGGATACTTTTGAAAAGATTGTGTCCAACTGCCTATATTAATCACATCTGCAAGTCGACAGACTCTTCACAAGTGCAATCAAGGTTTTGTGCATTGCTTTTTCTCTGTATTGTAAGTGAAACAGCTCATTTTTCTCCTTGATCTTACTAGTTAACGTATCCCTTACTTTCTAAAAGCACAGGCTCACTTAAACCTTTCTGGGTTGGATATTGTGTGTGATAAGCTACTCTGGCAGTCCAAGTGTTTTTATGAAGTAAAAAAAAAAACCCTATATGGTTTTTCCTTTTTTTTTAATCTTCAAAATCTGTCTCTATGTGTGTGTGCATGCATGCATGCATGTATGCGAGTGCACGCGCGCGTGTGAAATTTACCTGGAGCAAATTTGACAGTTTTGCAGATTCTAATATATTCTGTCTGTACATATAAGCAACTTTCTAACAACATATGGTAGAGGAAGGAAACCTTTAAAAGTATCTCTTTTCATTTCAGCAACTTTTAATAGCCTGTGGAGATCTACGGATTTTCTTATGCACAGCAGACAAAATACAGTGTTACAAAACAGGAAGCAACGCCAAATACTTACAATATGCTGTTTCTACATTTCTGTACTGTGTCTGGCATATGCCAGGCTGTATGCACAGGATTAAAGACTTAAAATATAAATTGCTAGCTAAGATTGCCAATTTATTGGCAAAATTACAAGTCGAATTCTGTGCTTGTTTAAAAATAGCACAAATAATAATGGTCTATTACAGTCTATAAGTGGGAAGTGCGTCAACTGCATGTATTAATCTTTTATACTCCAGGATATATCCTTCAAGATAAAGAAAACCTTGATTTTATTTCTTCCCATTGAAAAGTCTGTGGGTCTCATTCTTCAGTGCTTTGCACCAGATTTGAGCTAGTGTGACTCCACTGATAGACTAAAAGCATAAAAGAGGAGTAAGAGAATAAAATCTACATTCTGGTGTAATGGAGTAAAGAATCAGCTATGTTTGTTATATGGTGTAAAGTAGTTGCTATAGAAAGGGAGTAGGAATCAGGATGCTTGGCTTCTATCCTGATTCTGCTGGTAGCACACTATGACCTTGAAATCTCAAATGGAATCGCAAATACTTAGTTGATGTAACCTGGGATAGTTTTCTTGGCACCTGCTGAGTTATTAACATTTACAACCACTGAGAATCCATCCCGTTGCATAAATGCAAAGCATTATTGCTAGGCCTGCTCCTACAAACTTTAATGGATCTTACAGCATTGATTTCAAGACACACAAGTTGTGCCTCCTATTATTACCATGACCAATGTGAAATTTGATTAAAATGATAAATTTCTCATTCTTTTAAGATTTTTGTGCCAGTTTAATCAAGCAAGCTGGCTAGTCTCCAATTCAGCTAGACTATTTAAAGGCCAGAGGCAATTGAGGAAACACCAGGCAAGGTTCATAACTGCAAAGTTAATATTCAGTAATGGCGTTAAACCATGTTCTGTATTTTTAAACAGTCATAAAAGAGCATTTAAGAATTTAACGCATCTGAATGTCACGATTGTATAAAGGCCAGTCAAGCACAATCTGTTCCCGTGGGTTACTACTAGCTTCCCTGTTTGGTTTCTTCATTACATCCGAGAACTCTGTTCTTGCTTATTTCTCTCCATAATCAGGTAAATGAAAGAAAACAGATTTGTTTACTTACTGGGAAGATTGGAAAATGATTTATCTCCAATATAGGGATTCCAGATGCTGTCTGAATACCTTATCACTCTAAAGCAATGATAAGAAATAGCTGATGGGAAAGCAATCTGTTGCAGTGTTGCAGGTAACCAGTTCCCTGGATAAGATAGCAGACCGATTACTCACTTCACATAGACTGGTTTTATTGCCACAGGTCAGTTTAGTTCTTGGTGCAACTTCAGTGTTGAGTCAAGGTAGGTCTCCTGGAGCAGATTTTGCTCCCCAAAGTAAAAAAAAAAAAAAAAAAAGCATGACACATTAGGTCCATCATTTTGCACATTGCAAAATCCAGAGAAATTCAGCAAATTATTCATTTCATATGAGCACATGAGAAGCTGCCCTGAGCTTTCAGCATCTAGTGCTGCACTTTGAAATCTAATTCACTGACACCAAGGAAATCTCCCTGATTATTAATAAAAGAATGCCAGTGCGTTGCTGCAGATCAATGAGAGCCACTTCCACATTGTGGTCCCTGGTAACATCTCTAATGGCCAAGAGCTCCTGAATCGACAAAACCGTCAAAGTGTACAAAGATACAGACCCTGTTTTTGTCATATGAAAGAAGAATGTGTTGCTATTTTGAAGATGCTTGTGCTGAAATGTGGATTAATTATGGCAGACAGTAATATAGATTTGTATTGAAGGAAAGACAGCACAAGTCTCCATGATTGCCCATAGGTACTATATGTTTCCTGCATAAGAAGCATCATTGAACCAGAACAGTGATATAATGATAGTACTGTCTTTGTATGAAATTACTTTGCTCTCTGGCATCAATATTGTATGTCATTTTCCTAAATCAGATATACAAATACCAATGTATGTCCCCAAATAGGGTCTGTAAGGATGTTTGTCTTGAACATTTACAGGTTCTCAATCACAAGACAGAATAATTTGGCAGGAAAACCAAAATGACAGGGCATCCAGAGAGACACCTCAGCAATTTCTTAGGTTTTATGGATGGGAACTTAGAACTTAAAAAGTGAAATAATGAAATATTTCATAATGACTTTGTGTGTGGTCACAGAAAGGACCTGTCTGAAATGAGGAATTTTGACTGGTTTGATTGTTCCTAACAGCTATAAAAATAAGTTTTTAAGACTAGCCTTACTAATATTTTGTATCAGCTAAGCAGCCAAAAATAGCGCTGATAGCTTAAGTGCCGGTGATTATACTGATACAAAATAAATGCACTATTTAAGAAACTCAATCCATTTGGTTGTTCTATAAAAGCATTAAGTGTAAGTAGTGATTTGGGATAGATTGATATTATATGTGAAAAAGAATTTTCTGTGTAGCATGCATTAAATAATGCCCTAGGCATATGCAGTCAATTAAAGTTTGTTAAATTTATATAGTTATCTGAACAATGACGACTGTTGATGAGCTGTCACATTTTTACCTTGCATCCCAGCTTTGCTTGTCATTTTGGTGAAGATACCTGTTAAAGAGCTGTAACCTTCAAGTTTGCATATAAGTAGCCCTGAGGTAAATAGCATAGTAAAAAATGCAGGAATAAAGTTGCACAAGGTTGCAAAAACTTGAAACTTTCACATGAAAATAAGAATTAATCTGACCTATTTCACTTCAGATGTGAGCTTTAAAACACACTTTAAATCTGTTTCCTTGACAGTTCACATAAGGGAATGGTTTAAGAAGTGAAAATCAATGTGTGGGCAAATTGGAGCATAGAAAGAATTAGTCTTCTGTTGAAATATGCCAATTTTATAACATTTACACTATGCAGCAAGAAGAGGGGAACAACAAGGAAGTATTTGGGAACATGGGGATGTAGGACTCAGAAGACCTTGTAAATTCCAGGTCCTTGCTATGCAGGCCCATTTAATAAAAATGGAGTTCCATCTTTGAAGTAGTTAAGTTTGTTTGCCCAACTATTCATATTGAAAGGCTATTCCAAAGCCTCAATGTTCTGGTGTTTAGACCCCTTCTTCTAATATTCAGACTAAATTTATTTGCGTAGGGTTAGAAATTACACACAATCCAATATAAATGATCAAAAACTGGTTCAAATCTGTAACACAGCAGAAGTTCTGCACATAAAACTTTTTCAAAATGACTGAAACCAGTTGAAGATAAACCTAGATGGATGTAGTATCAGACTTAAGTTAAATCAGTTTATTGAGCTTCTGCCCCAGATTCCCTCCAGATTCAAGATAACTCACAGGTCCCCAGAATCCTTTTCATCCCTCCTGCAATCCCCCCACCCTGTTCCCCCCACGGGGTGGTGGGTAGGCTAGCTTTGGCCCAAGCTGTCTGCTCCAGCTGAGCAATGAGGCATGCTTTAATGCCCCCCAGCTTCTGGCCTGAGCCACTGCAGCATGTGGCTGCATTTCTGGAATCCAAAGTGAATATCTGTTTACTTGCTTATTGATTCAATGTATGCAACTTAGACTAACCTGCAATGATAAAGCCTCAGGCTTTTTAACTGTCTATAGCTTTGGTTGTCAGTGGGCATATCTACATGTGTACCTGACTGCACAGTAATCACCATTACTGAGTGGTCCTGGCAGCACATGGGTCATTTCCACCCTACTGTGCAGTAGTGTCAATGTCACAGTTCATTCTCATTGCTATAGCAATGTAGCATCTTGTGTAGATGCTCCCAGTTTATACCCACTTGCTCCCATGACAATATGGTCCTTTATCTTCAGTAGATACCATCAGTTGTCTGGCTGTCTCATGGCCATATTGCCCATGTCACCACAAATTCCTGAATAGCTT
This sequence comes from Caiman crocodilus, assembly GCA_030014935.1. Classification (NCBI taxonomy): domain Eukaryota; kingdom Metazoa; phylum Chordata; order Crocodylia; family Alligatoridae; genus Caiman; species Caiman crocodilus. Next base: position 183,074,934 of record JAGPOW010003316.1, read on the forward strand.
AAATCTATACGGTTCTACCCCTCCACATAGATTGTTGCAACACACTAGGTTGCCCAGCGATCCCCTCTTTGAGGCCCTAGCCTCGTCTGGTGTTACTTCATATATAGGTCCTTCTGGACAGCCCAACCATCCAGGGACATCTCCTGCACAGTCAGTTCCAGATAACCTTGAAATGGTCCACCACTGGATGACATTATCCAGCTTTGCCATGGGTCATACGTCTGTCTCGGGTAAATATCTCGCCGTCTTTCTTCTCTCAAACAGGGTTCTTTACTGGTCCCCTGTTACATCAACATCATCACCATTATTGAAAACTGAGGCAAAGTATTCATTTAATTCTGGAGCCATTCAGTTGTTTGTTTTCTCCCATATAAGTGTTTGTTTTAATTTCCTATGGAAGGTCTAACTCAGCTTGATTATTGGCAGTTTTCACTTTTTTTCCTGTGCTTCTTGACTTCTAAGACAGCTGTCTTTTGTTGGGTTTTTTCTCCTCCAGTCCTCATAGGATATTTGTTTATTCCCAATATCCTTTTTAACATAGTCTCGACTCAGTGAGATATCTCCCCTTAGTTGGTGTACAGATTTCTTGTAATATTTTTAGCTTTTTTGATTTTTAAAAATTCTATGCCTCCTCTAAATTAGAGTCCCAGAGGTCCTCCATCGAATTGACTTGACCAAGTAGTTCCTTGAAAAAGAATCCACAGGAAACTTCTAGTGCTCTTGCTGCAGAACCCTTATTACCATCCTTCCTCAAAGTGATCTTGACACAACCCAGTTCTGTTTGATCAATACCATCCTGTCTTGCTTCTTTAACAGCTATCAAAGCACGAATGTAGCATGCAATCCCACCACAGTTACTTTTATTTCTAAATTTCCTGGAAAATATGTATCTTTCAACCCCTGTGTTGCAGTCATGCCTCCTATTCTATGTTATTTCTCTTATCCTTCCAATATTCTGCTTCATATTTTACTCCATTCCAAGTTCTTCCATTTTGTTTCTCAGGCTCCTTGCCTTAGTCCACAAAAAACTTAAGTTGTTTCTTAGCGACCATACCCAGTTCCCTAGCTAAGGTACGGGAACAGGATAGTGTTCAGGTTCAGGACAGAGCTGGGATGTAGTCTAACTGTACGGCCTACTTAATATTGTTATTTCCAGTCTCTTTACTTTCTTTACCTGTGATCCATTTTCTGTCCATTGGCATCCCTTTATCCATCGCTTTATCTATTTTTTACCTGATTTTCCTTTCCCTGTCTATCTCCATGTGTGAGAATTCCCTAGATCTCTTCCAACCTTCTTTCCTCATGTCTTTGTTTAGAGGTCATCTTATCATTTGCACCAGTCTCAATCCCTGGTGGTTATTATCTCAGGTACTCAGACAAAGCCTGCTCTTTCAGAAGAATTATTTTTCTACCAATGGATCCTAACAGTGACATTTTCCAAAACCTTCCTGCTATCAGTCCATGAGCCAGCCATTCATTTTATCACAGCTTCATCCTCCTAGCATCCAAATGAACTCTATTGCTGGCAGCCAGCTCATGCCCCAGTTTTGGAACACGTTCCCCAGTCTGGTTTTAGTCAGTCTGGAGACAGGATGCTTTAGAAATGCTAGATACTAAAGGCTGATATTAGGAAAAGATCATAGAAATACATACAAAGGAACTGGAAGAAGCATAGGAAAGTGCTGGGTGGGGGCACAATTTGCAGAGGGACATCAAAGGGAGAAAAGGAAGTTTGGGGTCATAGCGACAAAAGTTGACACAAGAAAAACTGATGATAGCAGAGAGCTTTGAACATTGTCACATGAGCACATGCTTTTTCAGCTGAGAGGTAGAAGTCACTGGTGGACACATAAAGGAGCAGAGATGATGTGAAACATTAGGTAAATCTTGCAAAAAGCTCATCTCTGTAAAATAACATGGGTATTTTGCACTCTAACTATACACTCCAGGTATGCTTTTTTACCACCCAATCCTGCAATTGCACTGTTCACTTTTTAAAAAAGAAGTGTAAAAACTATAAAAATGGAGCTTTCTGTGTGTTTTAATAATAGACTTTCACCCTTCAGAGATCCCCACAATGCTTATTAAAAAATAATCACCATAAAGTAAATTTCCTGATTATATGTTTGATTGTATATAAAATATCACATCATTAAGGGATAATTTTTGTTGCTTTGTACTATACAAAGCAATAACCAGCTGCTGGGACTGATTAATAGCCAGAGCAAAGATGAAACGTTTAATCAATCTCAAAAGCCATTTATTACATAGCAATAGAGATTAGTTCTATTATATAGCATACACTAACACTTGAATTGTGAGGGGAATAGAAGCATCTAGGCCTGATTCTGGTTTCCTTTCTACCACTATACCAAGTACTTCTGCATTATATACCTAGTGTTAAAGTATATACTTCCCTTTTAAGTGCAGAACCTAACCCTTTTCATTGACTGCAGTGTGAATTAAGCATGAGCCAGTCAGTGACACGAAAAGCAGCTACCCTGTTTCCTTAGCTGCCTAGGAGGGACTCAGTGCTTTCATTCAGGGTACACTTTCATTCTTTGATATAAAGGTGGTGCTGAGGCTCCTGGAGACCTTTTCATTTCAATCCATTTATCCACATCAGGATTTATTGAGAAGCAGGTCTCCTGCCTGCCAACATCTCTGCAGCTGCCTTCTCAATCCGTTGTACATAACAGCTGTCCATTCCCCGTTTTGGCCTGGTAACGGTACATGGCTGCCAGCCCCCAGGGCCAACCTAGCCCTTTCAGGGCCAGACTATCCCGTTACAACACCCTTCTGTGCTTAAGCACACTTTAATCTTTTCATGGATAGGTATGCTTTCCAATGTCCTGAGCTATATCTGCAGTGTATCTGTATGTACCCTTGGTGATGTAAATGTGCATGCTTGAGATCTGAAATCTATCTATCTGTTTTTCCCTTGAGGAGCTTTGATTATGCCTCTGTCATTTGACTGGGGGCATTGTTATACATTACACTTAGGCTTTTCAACATGGTAATTAGCAGGGATCCTGGTTTTCTCTGATAAAAAAAAATCCCCAATTTTCAGTTTAAATTGTAACCCCAAATCCACATTTTCCTGTGATTAAAATGAAACACCACTCTCTCTCTATATATACATATATATATATGAGCAACATTTCATTTTAATCACATAAAAATGTGGATTTAGGGTTACTTTCTTAAATATGAATATTGGGGATTTTTTTTTATCAGAGAAAACCAGGATCCCTGGTGATTAGTGTTTAGTGTTAGCTCAAGTTTCGAGCAGCCGCATGTTCAGGTGAGCAGGGACCTTGAAAGGTAAGGATCCCCCTCTCGTCCCTCCTCTCCCATTTCAGGACAGTGCCAGTGGTTACAAGTAGGCTGGGGGGATGAACAGGAATCTGGGGTGTTGGGTGGGTGGGGGCAGTGGGCCTGATCAAGGGGAGGGGAGGTGGGTGGGGTGTTATACTAGCGTGTAACGTACAGTTACCACGTGTTAGTGTAACATGAGCTGGATAACAGAGTGCGGTTTAACCTAGCATGGAGTGGCATAAGTTTAAGCCACTGGTGTGAAGAAGTCCCCTCCCCATCTTTCCACCCCTCACTTGGGTCAGCCCAGGTGACCCTTCTCTCCTTGCTTTCCTCTGGGTTCAGGCTGGTCAATCAGGTGACCTGGCCAGATAAAATTCCTAGCAGGGAGGAGGAGTGCTTTCTTCTCCCCAATGGGCCTTTTGAAAGCTATAAGCTGCTGCCTGGTGATTTTCTGTAAGTAAAAACCTGGAAACCAGCCAGGAGTTAGGAAGTATGTGTAGGCCAGTCACTTCTTAAAAGGGTTACCATAGCCAATCTCTGTAAAGACTCATGTTACTTTTGTTTGCTCAAAGTGTATTTTGACTTCCTCCTTCTCCCCCGCTGGTCAATAAAGGTATCAGGTTACAGGTTGCCTTCCTGTACTCCTGCGGAAGGAGGAGAAAAGCCTTCCACCTCTGCTTGGCCAGTGCAATCTGTCTTTTATTTTCCCTCGGTTTTACCTGATACAATCTTGGGATGCTTTGGGCTGAAAGAAGCAGCCAGAAATATTATTCTGGGTAAACCACCCCCAAGGTTTGCAGGGGCTGCACAGAGCCCTACTAGAGACCAGTGCCCATGTGGTGGCAGTGTTATGCCAGGTGTGCAGGTGTTCTGCAGGAAGTGGGAGAGCCAGCTGTAGGCTCCCCGAGGGAGACTCCTGAAGCGAGGTTTTGGGCCTGGCATAGTGAGGTTCGTGGCTCTGCATAGTAGTGCCCTCTACTGTGCACATCACAACCTAAAGGGCGCTTAAAACTAGTTCTGTGTGTTAATGCATGGACCCTTCTGGGGTTAAGATTTACCTGAGCCACCTAAAATTAATGTGTTACAAAGCCCTAAGAAAAATAAGTATATGTGGGCTGGTTTCCAAAGCGCGTGTAGTGCTCAAAGGTGTTCAGAGGGACATTATTCGGTGTGCTAAGAAGGTGTGATTGGATGCAGTTTCCCATTCCTTCTTGCCACAGTGATTCCCAAGTTCAAACCTGTCTGTGATAATTCCTTCCCACTCCTAATCTCCTGTTCTACTCCATCTCCCCGAACTCATGCACTCCCAGTAATTTACCAGCTACCTTCCCACTCCCTATAATACATCTGGCCCACTGTAGACAACCTGCTTTCTAAATCATGTAAAAAGTTTGAACACATTCTCAAAATTGATGTGTGGGCAGTTGGTAGCATCCAAACCTGAATACAGTTCTGTATTTTACAAGGTGCACTTCTCTTTTAATAGGATATAGCAGAGTCCAAACACTGTCTACAAAAAGGTTACAGAATCAAAATCTCAGGTCGGGCAGCTTTGCCGGCAGCTCCATGATAGTGGGTGAAGCAGTATTTTGCCCTATGGCACCCAAGTGGGTTTCTAAGTAACTCAGGTTGGTTTGGAGATATCACCCATTGTCTTACTGGATTCTTCTTTGGTTGAATGATGCCATGCTGGAAATGTTCTTAGGACATTATAACAAACCCATTTGCACCTCGGCAGTGGACCCGGTTGCAGTGTCTTAAGCAGATGCAAAATGGGCTTTTGTGGCAAAACAGTGAAGAGGATAGAGGTAATATAGCTATTCACGTTTACTGGACTAGTTTTCAGATTTTATATCCATGGTGGGAAAGCAGATGGTGGCACTTTAAACCAAATGACATTCTCAGCAAAATAATATTACTGAAATTAGTCCGCCAGGACTGAAGCAATTTTCCTTTTGTAACCCATCCATTAAAAGCATAATGAAAGTGAACTAGCATAAGGCTGGCATTTTCAAAGAAGACTTGAAGAACTCAGATACCTAACCCACTGGAACTCAATGGAGGCTCAGCATCCAGCTCACTAGGGCCCCTTTGAAAATCTCAAACTTCTGCCTGATTTTGTAGGCAAGGTTGCAGCTTGTGTGCCAATTATCTGAAAGCTGAGTATGCCCCATACCTGCAATATAATGAGTTGCAATCTAACCCATTCCTAGACGCAGGAACCAAGGAGCCATATGCCCTTTAACCACGTATGCTGTAACAATGCCTAAATTGCAGGGAAAACGACCGCCTGTCAAGCTGTACAGAGATCTGCAGCTAACAGAGATGGATGTAGGTATAATAATAAAAGAGTAAAATTGGATCCTAAAACATGAACATATTGTACTCTATGGTATATCGCCACTTAACAACAAAGCGTCACAGGGTTTGTGCCACTATAATAAACGGCAATGATTATAGCTTCCAAAAGCAAGAAGAAACTGACACTTGAGGCATAAAATGATTGTGTAATGACATGCTGAAATCTGATTACCAAATCCTTTGTCAGTTCACCAGCATGTCGTAATTTGTGCTACGTGAAGGGGTTAATTTTCAAAGCTCTGTGCGGGGTTTTAGCTGAGTGACTCCCATTGAATTGAAAACCCCTCATAGTGCTTCGATAACTCACTGGCAGACATCATTCTTTTTTCTGTAAGAATAATAAACAGGCAGTTCAGAGTGTCTAGATCTTATGGAAACTGTTTAAATGTATAGGACATAAAAAGATATATCATCATGGCCATGAAATTACTAGGGAACTGCCATGATACTGCTTGATGGGGGGATTCCGTATCTCAGAATAGCTGCATACTTATGTAGGAGCTATAAAATCAAATAGGAGCCAGCAAAGCAAGGTGACATGAAACTGGTTGTTTATATCAGCCAAAAGCTGCAACACGGAGAGATCTATTCTCTTTTTATTAGCTGCTTTAGTGAAAAAAGAAAACCAGTAGTCATGAAGCACAGATCCCAGAAGCCAGAAGTGGGATATTCTATTATTAATCTACATTTATTATTAAATTGCTGATGACCCTGAAGCACCAAGTTAAGGTTCCTTTTTGTTAGGTACAGGACATGCATATAATGGGAAGTGCAAGTATATGAAGAATGACACTTAGCGGATACAACACACATGTCAGGCACAAAGTATTGGAACATAGGAAAATATAACTGGAAGGTTCCTTCTGGGCCATTGATTCCATCAATTGTGAAGCCTTGTGGAAAGTCCTGCCTTGTGAAAAGTAGAAGCCTATCACCAGGCATAGGGTCAGGGAGGACCTAGCTGGGGAACTTCTGGTGGGGCTAGACGTGTTTAAATCAGCAGGTCCAGATGATCTCCAACCCAGGGTGCTGAGGGAATTGGCAGGGGTCATGGCAGGATGCCTGGCAAGGCTTTACGAACACTCATGGTGTTCTGGCCAGGTGCCAGATGACTGGAAAAGGGCCAATGTGGTCCCCATTTTCAAAAAAGGGAGGAAGGAGGTCCCAGGTAACTATAGGACCATTAGTCTTACCTCAGTCCTGGGGAAGTTCTTTGAGAAAATTATCCAGGAGCACATCTGCAAGGGACCAGAAGGGAAGATTATACTTAGGGGCAACCAACAACATTAGGAGCAAGTCTTGTCAGACTAACCTGGTTGCCTTTTATGACCAGGTCACACAATCGTTGGACACAGGTGTCATGATGGACATAGTCTTTCTGGACTTTAGAAAGGTCTTTGATACTGTCTCTCACCCCATTCTCATTAAAAAATTAGACAACTGTGGCATTGATGTCTACACAGTCAGATAGGTCACAAATTGACTAGAGGGCCACACCCAGAGTGTGGTGGTGGACAGGTCATTTTTGACCTGGAGGGATATGGGCAGTGGGGTCCCCCAGGGCTTGGTCCTTGGGACCGTGCTGTTCAACAACTTCATCAGTGACTTGGATGAGGGGGTGAAAAGCACCTTGTTTAAATTTGCAGATAACACTAAGATGTAGGGAGAGGTGGGCACACTAGAAGAGAGGGACAGCTTACAACTAGATCTGGATAGGTTACAGAGGTGGGCAGATGAGAACAGGATGGGTTTCAACACGGACAAGTGCAAGGTGTTGCACTTGGGGAGGAAGATCCAGCAGCACACCTACAGGCTGGGGAACTTCCTTCTAGTCAGCACAGAGGCAGAAAAGGATCTTGGTGTCATTATTGGTTCAAAAATGAATGTGGGCCACCAATGTGGGGATGTGGTCAGCAAGGCTAACCACACCTTCTCATGTATCCACAGATGCATCACGAGCAGGTCCAAGGAGGTGATCATTGATCGGGCCGCAGTTGGAGTACTGTGTCCAGTTCTGGGCACCGCACTTCAGGAGGGATGTGGACAGTATTGAGAGGGTCCAGAGGAGGACCACTCGCATGATCAGAGGGCAGCAGGGCAGGCCCTACGAGGAGGGGCTATGGGACCTGAACCTGTTCAGCCTCCACAAGAAAAGGCTGAGAGGGGATCTGCTGGCCATCTATAAACTTATGATGGGGAGCCTGCAGGGAATGGGAGAGATCCTGTTCCCCTGAGCACTACCAGGAGTAACTAGGAATAATGACCACAAGTTGACTGACAGTAGATTCAGGCTAGACATCAGGAAGCACTACTTCATAGGCAGGATGGCTAGGATCTTGAACCAACTTCCAGAGGAAGTAGTGCTTGCTCCTACCTTGGGGGTCTTCAAAAGGAGGCTAGATAACCACCTAACCAGGGTCATTTGACCCCAGCATTCATTCCTTTCCATGGCAGGGGGTTGGACTTGATGATCTGCTCAGGTCCCTTCCCACCCTACCAACTATGATACTATGAAGCTAATAAAAATGCAAATTATCATATTAAAAAAAACCCAAATCCACCATTAAAATTAAAATGCCACTAGGTATACAGGTATCAATTTAACACAATGTTTTATCAATATATTTACAATTTTAAAGCAATTTGGAAGTCTACCAGTTCCTCAGTCACTGTAATAAAATAAATTCTAAGTACCTAAAATTTTTGGTATTTGATTTTGGGTTTTTTATCCTGGAAAATCAGAGCTCTCCCTGTCCCCTTGGCTCTCCAAGACACAGGTCCAGGCCCCTGACTCCCACCCACAACACCCCCAGCCCTGCTGGTGCCCCTCACTCCCCACTCCCCAGCCTTGCCAAGCTCCCCAGCTGCCTGGGCTCCGGGGCTGGAACCCGGGTCCACAGCCCCCTGCCCCCCATAGCAGTGCCCGAGCCCTGGCTGCCTGTAGGAGGTGGCAGCTGCTGTGATGGGGCAGAGCACAGAACCTGACTCTCCCTCCCCCACGGCAGCACAGCTGTAGTGGAGCACATCCAGGGGAAGGCAGGTGCAGGCGGCCTGCTGTGAGCTCAGGTTTCCTGCCCTCCTGCCCTCCCCTGGAGCATCTGGGGCCCAGTGGATGGGATCCAGAGTTGCAGGGCTGTGTGGGAAAGCTTGGTACTGCCATTAGGAGCTCTATATCACCCTGGCAAGGCACATCCTGCCTCGCCAATAACAGCAAGGTGTCCTCTGTAGTGCTGCCCCTGATGCTGCTGGGCAGGCAGGGGCATGTTGCCAAGGGGTTCAGACCTCCCAGGACCAGCACCAAGCTTCCTTACCCCACTTTGCTTTTTTGCATTGGCTCCCATACACTGGGCTGCAGGGATCCAGGGGGGAGGGCAGCAGGGCAGGGGGCCTGAGTCTGCAGCAGCCAGCCTGCACTCACCCCTGTGCACACAAATATGAGAGGCACATGCGCTCCTGCCCCTCCTGGAAGGGCATGCAGTGGTGGGGAGGCAGGCCCCTTGCCACCTGGATCAGCCACCCATGGCCTTGTCCTGCTCCCTGCTCAGGGCCCTGTAGCCACATATTCTGGCCCTGGGCCCCATGCTCCATGCACTTCCCCAGCTGGACAGCAGCCCCTGCCCCAGCTGCAGTCCTGTCCAATAGGGGTGTGTGAAACAGGCTGTATTTGATTTGGATTCAGCCTGAATCTGGGACAGTGATTCTATTCATTGATTTGGATCCCTGTCCCTAATTTGATTCAGCTGAATCCAAATTTGAAGATTCAATGCTGATTCAGAGAATCATCAATTCAGCCACAGACACAGCTTTAAATGGCTTTTCTACATACCTTGAGGCACACTCATGAATGCTCCGATGCTGGGGCAAATGGAGCATCCCACAGGACCGTGCCCCCTCTCGGGTGCTCAGTGGTGAACCCAGAAATGGACTGGAACTACTTCCAGTCCTCTACTGGGTCTGCCAAGGAGTGTGCTGGGGGCACCTCCTGTGCCCCTCTTGCTCAGTGATCAGCTGCAGGGGGACCTTGGGTGTCTCCCCAGACCCAGGAGGCACCAGTTGCCGAGCCAGAGGGTTGTAGGGGGTGCCCCCTGTGTGCTTCCCGGCAGACTCAGAATTTGACTGGAAGTGCTTCTGGTTTACTTCTGGGTCTGCTGCTGAGCACACTGGGAAGCCCTCCATGCTCCTGTGGCATGCTCTATCCACCCTACCATCTCAGCACTGATGAACCTCCGGGTACCTTGAGGTATGTAGAAAAAACTTTTAAAGCTGCGTCTATGTCCAAATCACTGAATTTCACTGAATCAATTTGGAGGGTCCCGATTCGATTCAGGGACATTAAAGGGCCTCCTGATTTGATTTGGATTTGGAGATTCAGCCACCAAATCAGGCCGAATCTCCACTGAATTGAATCAGGGACCAAAGCTTTGCACAGGTGTATTCCCTGACTCCCTCTCTCCCTGTGGGGCCACATTCTCTCCCCCCTCCCAGACTTACCTGCAGGAGGTGCTCTCCAGGCTGCCTGGTGGCCATGTGCCTGTGTACATGTGCACAGGCACATGGCACCCCATGCTGATTGCCCTTCTTCCGCTCTCTCCAGCCCCTTGCAGGCTGGAACTCCACCAGCCTGCAAAGAGCTCTTTGCAAAAGTGGAAAATCTACACGAGTCTCCATTAAAATGAAATATCTGAGGTTTTCTCAGGTTAAAAGGGAGAATCTGTGTTTTTTCTCATTTTTCCATGGGAAATGGAAAACCCAGGTTATTATGTGGTGCCACTTCAGTACCTCCTATTGAAATCATTTTATTTTCCATATCTAATTTGGGTTTGTGGACTCCCACAGGGCGCAAGGATGCCTGAAAGTCACTGCTGGACTGCTGAGCTCTGTGGCATCTAAGGCTCTTTTGTGAATGTAGCCAAAAGCTTCTAGCTCCTGATTGTGACGCTAGGCTGCCTTCACTGTAAAATCCAGAAGCTCCTTTAGCTATGCAGTTCTTAACTCAAGAGATAATACGGTGTAGATCTGATACATTATTTTTCTCCATTGGCAAGATGTCTTATGAAAAAAAATGTGTTGAAAACAATTTCAGTTATCTCAAAATAAATCTCTAGTGCAAAAACCCAGTCTGTTCCAAATAAAATAAAACCAGGGGTTGTCTCAACCTCTTTTTAAACATATTGAAGAACCAAGGGGTGGTTTCAAGAATCCCAAGGAAAAAAAAAATCACTTTCTGCTGGAGGCCCATAATTTTGTCATATCTTTCTCAAATGAAAAACTATCTTTATAAGAAATATGACTGTTTTTCATGAGTTCTGTAGGTAATGAGTTCTGTTACTTGCAGACCAAGGTACTATTGAATTTAAGTGTGTCAGAATCTGGCCCAAAGCTATTAGCTAGCATTAAGTTTCTTTTGCAAGAGTAAAATTTTCATTACTTGCCCTAATTTTCAGCCCTATCCTGCTGTGTGTTTCAGAGGAAAATGTTTGACAAGGTTTTACTGCACTGCAGTACAAGGCCTGTGTTTTTAACTTTGAGATCTAGTATGTCACTTAAAACTCAAAAGCACGCCCAACGTAGTTGCAGATGTAGCATGCATTTATAATGGCTCCCTGTTGCCTGGCATGTGGCGTTCAGAAAACTGTTTTGGTATAGAAATTATACCACAATGTGAATGTGGTGTCATGGGGTGTATTCCATTGGTAGAGGACTGGGGAGCTCTACTGCTCACTGACCTAGTTGTGTTTTCATGCTCCCCCCTCCTAATGCCCAGCCAACCCAAACATTGCCCTCTTCTAAGGTGAGTACTTCACATTTACTAAGTTGTGCAGTCCAAAAAAAATGATTTGTTCCTACTTAATTAAATGGCATCATTATTTCTTGAACAACACCTCTCCTCATAATAAAGATTTTTTTTTCTCTCCCCCTTCCAGACACACTTGCCCAGGTGGTATTTCAGACTAAATTTGTATTTCACCATTGCCAACATTTATGTGCCTGTGTCTTCCTAAACTGGCAATATAATTATAAATGTCTACCTCCTGGTATTTATTATTAATAGGAAGATAATGAAGTGGATGATTAAGCAGTCACTGGTTTCTTCTGTAATCACTGGGGCAGACCCCTAAGGAAATGGGGTTCAATAACATGTCACTGAAATGATAAAATCTTAATGAGTCGTCGGCTCATATGGAATTGTGAAGCTCGGCAGAGTTCACATTCTTTTTATCATAAAATGAATGGAGATGGGGTGGGAGAGAAAGATAAACAGCACAAGAGCTAGATGTAGTACTTCACCTGGGGTCAATTCTTGTAACTCTTTTAGACTGATCATCACTTATACTCGTTGAGGATACACCTCCTCATTTTTAACACACCAACTAAAAATAGTTCTTCTCATTTCTGGATCCATTTACCCACTTGAGCACCTGAGAAAGATCTGTCTTAATCCTGAGCATGTCAGGTATAGGACTGTCACCCCCACCCTTCCCAGTTTCCATGTAGACTGATAAGAAACGATTTAAGGGAAAAGTGTTTTCAGGCCCTCTTGTACTCTGGATCCACTTACACAAGCTTGTCCTGATTCATTCCAAATTCTTCTTGCTCTATTAAACCTCTGCTTTCAAAGCCTCTTTGTAGTTGCTTCCATACCTTTTGTTGTCTTGCAAAAGAGCAACCGCAGGTATGGCATATTCCCCTCCTTTTCAAAAGTCTATAGGTTGGAGAGCTGTGATGGGCTCCGGCTTTTCTCTCCCCATCGCTATATTCTTTATACCATTAATAATTCATCATTTAAAAATGAAAAACTCAAAGCACTGTAAGACACAGAAATGACAGTGCAAATGGAAGAAAGACTTTGGGTCAAGTTCAGACCTGGTGCAAGCAGCTACAACTCATTTGAACTACTATGGGATTATTCATAAGATTGAAATGATAAATCAAGCAATCAATACTGTATCCTATCCCAACCTTCAATTAACCTTTTCTCTTAAGTATTTAACTTAGAAAGTAACACAAATGAATTGACTGAGATAGTAATAAATAGGGAATCACATGAGCCAGTGGCTGAGTGATTAGGCTTTCAGTCAAATAGCGTATTGTTTATTTAAGCCGGGTTTTAATACATTATTGAAGTTTTGCCTTTAAAGATTTTTTTCCCTTAATATTGTTGAGGGTATTATATTATTTGAAGCCTGATGTTATTTCTCATCAACTTCATATAGACTTGTTATCTAAGGTGTTTACACAGTCCCTGTCATTGCAGTACTTGAATGCCTTTATTATTATAGATATATATAAAAAATTCCATAGGCTGTGGATGCCTAATTGAGACACAAAAAACAAGGGCATCCCTGTACCTTCCCAGTGCAGAGCCAGGGGGCCACATACTTAAGTACCCCAGACAGCTGGGAATAATGTATGTGCATACTGTAGTACTCAAGTGACTACTAGTACAGGGGTCGGCAATATATGGCCTGTTGAACCACTGGATCTGGCCCAGAGAGCTGGAGGCCTTTTTCTGTGCCTGAACCTGTGTCTGCACTGTGTCCAGACAGCCAGCACCTGGACCAGAGCTAGTCTGCTTCCAGTGGCACCCACATTACAGCCTGTCAGGAAGGGGGAGAAGCAGTTTGCAAATGAATGCAGTTTGCAGATACCTGGAAGCCAGGCCCATGAAACAACCAGGGAGTGGGGGTCTGGGAAAAGTGGTGATGGTGTAGGCACAGCTCCAAGCTACCTAGCTCTAGTATGGGCATGAGGAAGGACCCCTGCTGCTGATGTGTTTCCAAAGCCATCCAGCCCATGCTGGAACAGAGTCAGGCTGTTTTAGCTTGCAGCTTGTAAAAGGTTGTTGGCCCCTGCACTAGCAGTCTGCCTCTCACCAGTATTTATTGACTTCATGCAGTGGGTATTATACTTCTAGTTCATAAGATGGCATGCATGGCATCTCCATAGGACACTGCCTGGTTTTGTAGAAACATCAGCTAAGTACCTTGTATAAAAAAAGCCCCTACTCACCAGTTGCTGCCGGGCAGGGGGCAATCCCTGGTGCCCCCCACTTCCCTGTGCTGTATGGGGGGCTCTGCCATGAGCCCCTGGCCCCTTCCCACTCTCCCAGCCCTGCCCCCCCCTCCATGGATGCCCTGCCCACCCCAGATCCAGGCCCTTAAAAACAAAAATACCCAGCGCCGCTCCCCCGAGAGAAAACAACTCACCGGCTGCTGCAGCAGCCTTGGAGCTTCTTGGGGCTTGTGGAAGAGCCCCACAAATAGTACAGGGCAGTGGCAGGCAGTGGGGATTGCACCCCCCTGCCCGACCTGGTAGCACCTGTTGAGTTGCAGGCTTTTTTTTTTTTTTTAAAGGCTGAGAGCTGGGAACAAGCAGGGCTGGGAGAGACAGCAGGGGATGGGGCCTGTGTGTTTTGGAGATTCAGAATCAATTCAGGACAGTGATTCGAATTACTGAATTGAATCACTGTCCCCCGAATCGGCCAAATACAAATCCAAAGCGAATACTAGCCACTTTGCACAGCCCTACTATTGGGTTTGCTTGTAGTTCGTTTCCCATTCCCTAGATGAAGGTTTTAACTTCCACATGGGTCACACAAATATTGTTTTTGGCATGTGCTTGCAGCTGCTTGCATGCTGGGCATTACCATCAAATTCAGAAACAGATTTCCTGGTTTGCTGCAGAAAAGAACTCCTTTGATCTTGTCTAGCTTTATATTGGCAGAAGGAATGAGAAAATGAAGATGCCCAAGAGAAATGAGGTTTCTTCATTAAAGGGAATTATGGTGCAAATGGTTCTACAGTTGGTCATTTAGAAACTCTTATAGCAAATGTTTAGTAGAAATAGACAGGTTGTTCCCACTTTACCTAAGTATTATAAATCAGTTATATGTCTATATGGGTTGAATATACTTCCTGAGAATGTGGTATAGAACTGTTGGGGAAATTCTATACTTGTGCTTGGTGTGTGTGTTTGGCAAAATTGTCATTTCAAGAAACTTACTAGAGTTGTGTAAAGAATGAGACTGAAGAACAATGAGAATGGAAAACACTTGAACCATTTTCCCATTTATATACCTTAATAATCTGTGTTCATTTTTTAAAATATAGAATGCAAGTACTTATTAGTTAGCTATGCAAACTTTTTCTGCTTGAGATTATTCTTGTTGAGTTGTCTTCAAAGGAACACTACGTTTCTCATTCCTAGCTTGATTTCATACATATATTTTTGAAACTTCTAATAATGAGTGAATTCACAAAATATGTTCAATAAATAATTGTATAATATTTTAGGAAAATTCACATTGACTGTCTTTGAAATCTGTTGGTGTTGGCTTTCTGGAATGGGATATCTATCAAATCAGTTTACTGGAGGAAATGATAGATGATGCAGTGAATTTTAATCAAATACTGTAGAACATTCATGGAAAGTGAAACTCAATATTTAAACTGCCACGACTGGAACACTTGAGACTTTTAACATCAGGGAACAAAAACTTGTTGTATGAGTTATGAATTTAATTAAAACAGCTTAATTTTTTAATATTAAGCATTATCATAAAGAGCTGTTTGCAAATTGGGGACAAATTATTCATAGAGTTATTTATTTGAATAACAAGCTTAGACAAAATCTTTACTTGAATTAGCCTGAATCATGAATAATGAAGTAAAAGTGATTTCTACATTTCAAAATAATTACCTAGATCTATCAAAAGGAAGATATCTCATAGCCATTATACTGGATGTGGACAGATGTGACAGTTATACCAGTATTAAATTATACACATATGAGATTTTTTGATACAACAGTTATGTGCTTTCATTCCATTGCAGCATACAAGGAGCAAAAACTAATTTAACTTATTTCATTCCAAATTAAAGTTACAACAATTTAGCCCACTTACACTGCTATCTGAGCAGACACATACAGCAGTAACAATGGAACAGCTGATGCATGCTGTCAAGCAGCGGGTCCCCTTCTATTTTAAAACTTTTTAAAGTTACATGCATTCCCAAGCAGGAACTAACCAGATCTGGGTGACTAGACTAGATAACAATACAATTAGCAAAAAAATAAAAAAAGTATGCTATCTTATAGAACTGGCTGGAGCCCCCAGGACCCTTAAGTCCATGCTGTTGCAAGCAGAGGCCATGTCCACAGGAGCGTGGACATTTGTTTTCTCAGGGACAACTAGCAGTGGGAGGGACACTTTGTGCCACTGCGAATTGTCCCCAGGAAACACCATGCCACATGTCTTCCGGTGTCTGGCAAGTTACCGCAGGTGGGGTAGAGGAGGCTGGGGTCAGCCCTGGATCAACCCTAGTAGCTGGGTCCGGGGGGACATCTGGGGATGCAGCCATGGTGACCCTGCTGCCCAAAGCCTGGCCAGCAGCCAGAGCATGGCTCTGGTTTTGAGTGGTGAGTGCTGTCCCTACTATTATTTTTGCGTCCCAGGATCTCCCAGGATCAACCTCCTCCCCCACCCCTTCACTGCTACCTTGCAGTGTAGCGAACACCTGAATGTGTGGTATGTGATGTTGGCTACAAAGGACCAACTCACAGGATCATCATAAATTCTAATTTATCAGCCAGGGTGTAAAGTTTTAATACAATCATAAATGCAAACTTTGGGTTATGAGGGGTACTGACACACACACACATGCAATTGCTGCAATGGTACTGTAGTGCCAATGTTGGTTTATGTGGGGCATTGGAGTTTGCTGTCAACGGTCAGCTTCCTCCAAGGTGATGCCTTCTCCAGAAGGGAGTCGCCTGCTTGTCCTTCTGTCTCAGTAGGTTAGGCGCTGGATGGGAGGGTGCCCCTGAGGGTCACACTTCACTGCTTTTTATCCCTTCTCTGGCAGACTTCTGTGATCCCACAGCATCATCTTGACTGCCCAATCTGGAGGTTGCTGTCCCATGAGGCTCTTGAGTAGTGCATGACAGCTGTCAGTCACAGTCACTGGTGGTTCCACCCAATGGTGCAGTTTTGGGAGTCCACCTTTGACTTGATTGACTTAACAGGTTGCTGGAATAGTCCATAGGGTGGGTGCTCAGTTCCAGGAACCAGTCCTCAGCTCTGATTACTTCAAGGTGGATACACTGTTGCACATAGGATGGCATTTCAGGCACTGGTCAAATGGTACTTTACTCCTATCAGCCTGTGGCTAGGAGCTGTGAATGAACTCTCCTTAACTTGTAACTGCCAGTTACACCTATTGTTCAATCACTTCCTCACTCAGATTCACTCCCATTCATTCAGGAAACCAGCCCTAATGCAGCAATGACATTCCAGTGATTACAATTCCAATGCATTCTTATAATAATAGTTCTGGTAATAGAAGGTATGACTTTACTTTAAAGAAAAATGCATTTGTTAAAAGTTAAAAAGTATAAAATATAAAATACAGAATGCTGGGTAGAGATGAGACAGATGAAATATAACAAGAAATATACCTTAATCAATAAATGCAAGTGTGAGGTAGTGAGGATTAATGGCCACTGTGGACAATAAGTCAGTTAAGTTATATTCAGTAGATTGATTTAACATAAACTTTAGACAGATATGGGAAGTTTGCTTTGGGAAATAAGTTTGAATCAAAGTGGGAATGGTTCACCAGGATATATTTACAGTCATGTTTTCAATGAACCTTGGCTTTTCTCGCCTTGCTTTGAAGTGGACATTTTAGTTCTTTTGTTTTCTTTAGTGACATTTAGCTCAACTGATATGTAGATATAGTTTCTAGGTTTCTCCTACAGAAAGCCATTTCAGCTTTCTGGCTTGTTCTGAGCCTTGCCACACCCATGCAATGAGTGTGCTAAGCTTCTGCCAAGACTTAGAAGGAAAAAGAAATGCACAAAATGGGGCGGAGGGAGGTGTAGGCAAGAAGGGACTTCTTACTACAGTGGCACCTCAGGCGTGTCTGCAGCATCATGTACCACCCGGCCACACTCATCTGGATGTAGCCAGACAGTCATTAGCTGTAGGAATCCTCAAGTCATCAATTCAAACCCTCACTCACAGCTTCAGTGCACAATATCTGGAACACCAAGAACCCTGGAACACAGGCTCCATGTGATGCACAAGAGGTTAATTTGTAACCCTCATGCTCACACCCAGATGTTGCTTTCTACATTGCTCTGGCTGCAACAGCAGCTGGCGTCTCTGGGTTGTTTCTTCCCCCTCTGCCTTCTGTTTCCTACCCCTGTCCCAGTGCAGCATAGTCTGCGGTGCTGGGGGAGCCAGTGGCCTGCAGCATGTCTGCAGAGTCTGCAAGAAGGAGTCTGTGGCTGGGGAGCTGAGCATAAGTCTCTCATGCAGAGCTTAGATCTGATGTAGAGTTTAATTTATGGTTGTATGGAATGGGATGATTCTGCCTCAGGCAGGGGTTGGACTAGATGACCTTTAGAGGTCCCTTTCAGCTCTACTTCTCTATGACTACGAATCTGAGGCTCGGGTGCCTGTGCTCATGGTACAAAGGGGAATGGGGTGGTATGTGGTCCTTGGCAGTTTAGAAGTTGGACAGCCCTGCCCTATAAAATGATGTAGATAAAAGCAAGGGCAGGGCCAATGCAGTGACCAGATGTCATTAGGGGTTGAAATATTAGGGGCCTGGTCTTATTTGACTTTGTGCAAGGTCGATATAAATTTATTTTAAACTCACTAAGTCTTCATAACTGACTTCTGTGTTTGGGTTCATAGCCTTGCTCAATAATAATGGCAAATAATTGCTTGCATAGTTAAAACTGAAGTTAGAAGTGAGATTTGGTTTCTTCTTTTTTTTTCCAATTTAAAGATATTTCCCAGCAACACTGTGTCTCTTTCTTACTCTCTCTCTCCTTCCTCCCCATCTCTTCCAGGCACACTTTTTTTGCCCTCGGAAGAGACTGACATAGAGGAAGATTTATCCTCAAGTTAAAATTTAAGTTCAGTGTAGATCATGCAGATCTTCCATTATCCATAAGAAGCTATAGCATACTCTACAGACACACTTCAGCAACGTTGCACTGATATTCCAGAAATCAGCACATGCAAATCAATGATGTGACCAGGGAACTGATCCCAGAGTGCTTTACATTTCATATTAAAAGTGGTACAAAAAAAGAGAGACAATCCAGTGGCAATCTGCCTGAAGTGCTGATTTTGAAACTCTTCCTATTTTCTTATTCTCTTTTCCTTATTCTTTTTCATCAAACTGCCATGTAAAATTCAAATAGTGCTGAAAGTTTATATTCAGTGCCTTGGCTTTTTCAGTTTGAATTGAAGTTTTACAAAATAAAGGATAAAAACAGTTCTGGGTTTTCTATCCAACTTTTGAGTATTGAACTTGAGATTGCTCAATATCAGCCTGTGGCAGAGGGGACATCCCTCCTCATCTAAATTGTACTCTATAGCCATCCACATTACCCTTCTTATTTCTTGAGTAGAGAAATAAGAAATAGCCCAGGTTCCCAGGTGGGCAAGAGAGAAAGGAAGTGGGGTGCAGAGAGTTACAATAGGAACTTGTGGGATTGCTGCTGATGGACTTCCTGTGCTTGGGCTGCACAACCAGGAAAGCTGCAAACACACACAGCCCTGGACTGCTTTGACTTGCCTTAATGTGCTGCGCGTGAATAAACTCTGGAGCAATAAGCCCTGGAGTTTATCTGAATGCATTAATTGCATGTGTAGATGTACCCTGCATTTACTGCACCACTGTTCCTTCCCCAAAATGTCTCAGAATTGATTTCCAGCCGGTTATTTTAGGACTGTCGAAATACGAATGGAATGCTAGCAGTTTGTGCTGACCTTGTACTATAAATGACAATAAGATATTGAGAGAGTCAGGCACCTTGACGCAAATACTTTGGTTTTGTATGTTTTTGTTAAAATTGCTCAAAGAATTGCACTATATCATTTAAAAGAAAAAGAAGCCATATATATGTGCTCTGAGTGGAAAGATATTACACAACATTTTTAGTTTCCCTCTTTGTTTGGATAAAATAAAATCCATCTATTTTGTAATTTCATCAGTTATTTGGAATTTCCGATGCTGGTTGATCAAAGCTTGACTGATGACCCATTCAACCAAAAATCTAAGCCAATGTTATTGTTGAATCAAATACTTTCATTGTCCAGAATAGATTTTATTATTATTATTATTATTATTATTATTATTTCAGCTATACAAGCACCTTTTGGAACAATAGCAAGAAATAAATTATATTGATTTTAATTCTTATTTGCAGAGCAAAAGCAACCTTTTGATTATACCTTTGCTGAATCTCAAATCCTTGGAAAAAAATTAGGAATGGGAAAGAAAGGTAAAAACTGACTTAGAGGTTTGGAAAAATACAAATAAAGAGCAGGTAATGCTATGATTGTTGATGCCTGTGTCACTGATCTGTAAGCCATATTCTTATATTATTCAAAGACAGATACATGCTGTGGTGCTGGACACATAACAACATTGAAGATGGCATCTTTCAGTTCAAATATGAAACTGAGGTTCCATCTGTCTATTTCTGGTCTTTTCATTCATGTACAAACCTACAGGTCCCATGACGCAGAGCATCAATCAATCAGGTTTTATTTAGGAAGCTTTTTCTATGCAACCCACACCACAAAGTCTCAGAGAATGAAACATGGGGAACAAGATATTGATGACAGATGAAGCAGTCAGAGAAGCATTAAGCAGCATGAGAAAACATTGAAACACTTGGTTGAAGACAGAGGTCTTTAATTTTAATTTAAGCACCTGGAGAGACGTGGCAGGCAGAACATGATGGGACTGTGGAACACTCAGGCGTATCTTCTGCGGATAAGAATTAATGATACTTTCATAGCTCGTTTTCAAGCTGTATAGCAACAGAACACAGGCAGGACCCCCTGATTTTTGCCTCACACAAGAAGGGATAGGGAGTCAGCCCCAGCCGTACACCAAATCCTATTCACCACACCAGATTTCAAGGCAATCTGAGTAAACCTGCATTTTGAAGCACTTACGCATGCCAACCTATATATAGAAATGGGTTAATTTTAAGTGCATCCATGATTGATGACACTCAACTATACTAAAGGCATAACAAATTTCAATGCTTTAGTTGCAAATAAGGCACAGTTCCTAACAGTGAAGTTAATTGACCAAAGAAAGTATGGATTCACATTACCTGAAATCCTTAAATAGTGATTGGCTGTCTTTCTGGTGGATACGTGCCATACATAGGCAAAGGAAGAAATGTTCAGACACATCTAAAGGGAGAGGACCCTCCCAGAAAGCAATATGCAGACAGCTGAAGGAAATGTACAGCTGACAAGGCAGCCTTTGCTCCTAATCTCTTTTCTTGTCCTGCCACCGACCTCATGTCACCCCTTACTCTTTGTACTTCTTATTCCTCCCCTTGATTAAGCCTCTGACCTCTCTGTCTTCCCTTAGCATCCATAGACACTTTCACTGGTACCCAACCCCCTTACCAACATGCTTCTTTCCTATCTCTCACTACTTGTCCAGTCTTTAATTTCCCCTCTCTTACAGCAAGCATTCAAAATAGTTTGAATACTGTTTTTCCAGCACTCCCTTCCCTCGCCTTCTTCCCTTTCTCTCTCTCCACCCCCATCCCTACTGTAACCAGTGTAACCATCTCTTGTCCATTTTACTTGCAGAGTCCCACAATATTTGTATTTGAAAGCGTACTGACTATATGTAGGCCAGGTTGCAGCATTACTACAAATCTCCATAAACTAAGCTCATGGAAGAGATGATGAAGAGACAAGCATTCTGGCCATCTACTCCATACATGTGCAGCATAATCCAGTTTCCCTGTATGTCTTTGGCATGCCCCTATCATGACTGGCAAATTCCGTTTTTCTTTTTCTGTTTTTAATGTCATTTTCAACTGTGTATCCCCAAGGTGGGTGTGTTGCTCTATGTGGGATAAATGCCAAATGGCTGAGACCAACCTATACATGATCATAGGTATGGCTGCCTCTTAGGTGCGTGCACATAAAAGTTGGTAGAATCCGTCAGCCATAAGAAGAAATCTATGTTTTTTTCAGGAAGCACTTGATACCAATTTGATACCAATTTGGCACTGTTTCTTTACCTGGAAATCCTAGGTAGTACACAGAATTTCAATGCAATCTGAGTAAACCTGGCTTTTGGAGCCCTTAGATGTACCAACTTTTATGGGTTCATTTTAACTACAGCCATGACTGATAGCACTCTGCTGCACTAAAGGCATAACAAATTCCAATGCTTTAGTGCAAATAAGGCACAGTTCTTAAGAGTGAAGTTAACTGACCAAAGAAAGTATGGATTCACATTACTTGAAATCCTTAGATCATGATTGGCTGTCTTTCTACCAGATATGTGGCCTTATTTTCATGTACATTAAGTGACTTGTATATAGGAAGGAAAACAAAACTTCATGACCTTTTACACATTGGAATTGTGTCAAAATATCTGTCGTCAGATTCAAAAGATCAGGTTTTCAATTTGAGCTCTTTTTTGAAGTGACTAGATAATGCACCCCGCACTATAGAAACTTTCTCACCCAAAACCTTTATAAAAGTCAATATATTACTGCAAACCATTTTGACTTTGACCAAGCAAATACTTTGATAAATAGCTATAAGTAGTCATCATAAAAAACCTTAGTGTCAGACTAAGACCTATGCTAGAGTTGAACCACAAGTTCTTGATTATCAAAAAAGGTCCCATAGGGCCTCAAGGTCTCATGGTTCTCATCATTATTCTATGATATCGGTGTCTGAGATCTGCTCTTAGTATCATGTTCCAAAGAAATTAAATGTACTTATCTATTCTGATAGCCTTGCATTCTTGCAAAGATTTTAGCCATCAGAGACTTAAGATAGATCTGGAGGCATCATGGGGGAAAATACCATATTTTTGTCCTGAAGACCTTAACCTAGATACATGGCATAAATACCTTATTTTTCTGCAGAGTAGGATAAGGGGAAGAGAAGTATAAGGCAAGCAGAATATTTTATAAGCCTCTGGGTATAATAGCAGCCATGTACCCTTAGTAACTTCTTCACAAATAAAGTAAGCCTATCCCTTAGTGAGATACGCAGCGAAGGAACAATAGCATAGCTGCAGTGTATTTCTGGAACTGTACTAGCACACCTAGGACACTGTTTATTTCCCCTATGGCCTTTATAGAAGTAACCCAGAACCCCTGAAATTGAATATGAAGTTATGAGAATACCATGATACCATGGTAAAAGACAGACTGAACTAAAATACAGTCTTCACAGTCTTAAGAACAGGTCTCACTGTTTCTGTTTCTCCTTAGGGAAGACTAAACACTCTGTTACAGAATTTGTAAAACAAATTACCAAGGGTTTTGGGCACTACTACAAAGTGTTGCATCAGTCATATGACACCGCTTCTTATCACACTGTCTCTTATAGTTAAAATGAAATATTTCATATGAAGATATATTAAAGAGATGGAGTTTCATTCATCAGCATATTTTCTGTACTGTGGTAACTCAACCAACCACAAGTACAGTTGAAATGTAGGGTAGACAGGACATAATACCTATCACCTACTCTTCACAGCTACATGCGTATGATCAGCTATGGAAAAGAGTAGTCTTCCTTCATGAACATTAGAAGAAATTTTATCCCAGTGATTAGCAAGTGCCCTAACATTTGGGAAGACCTATGAATCCATGTGAAGGGTATGGTTTTCCCAAATATTTTTTTTCAGATGGGGGAGGAGGGGGTGTTTCAGTCTGAATTGTGGAGTAATACTTTTTCCTCTTGAAATGTTTCATGTTTGTTTCAATTAATTCCTCCCTCCCCAAGTCTATCAAGGTCTTAACCCCAGTCCTCTCCCTTAAAAACTCATTCACCTTGATACCAACAACAAATGTAATAAGTATGCACTCAATTCTATTTTCCATGACATTAATGAAGATATTTAAGAGTACTGGACTCAGGATAGACCCTTGGGAAGCACCATTTGATGCCTTATCCCATTATTACATTGAACCTTTGATCACTATTTGTTATCATGATTATTCAGCCAACTGTGCACACATCTTAGAGCAATTTAATCAAGACCACATTTCCTTATCTCACTCACAAGAATGTTGTGGGAAATGGAGTCAAAAGCTTTGCTGAAGTTGAGGTACATCATATCTACTGTTTTCCATCCTTTTTGCAAGACCTGTTAACTGCCATAGAAGGAATTCAGGTTGGTTTGGTATTACTTTCTGTACATAAATATCCATGTTATCTCTTGTTTAACATTTTATTATCTACATGCTTTCTAATGAACTATTAGATAAAATGCTCATGTATCAAAGTTAGACTGACAGATTTGTAATTCCTTTGTCATTCTTTTCACTTTTATAAGGATGCACATTATATTTGCCCTTTTCCAGTCTTCTGGGATCTCACCTCACTTTCATTAGTTC
Source organism: Caiman crocodilus (assembly GCA_030014935.1). Taxonomy (NCBI): domain Eukaryota; kingdom Metazoa; phylum Chordata; order Crocodylia; family Alligatoridae; genus Caiman; species Caiman crocodilus. Next base: position 183,099,039 of record JAGPOW010003316.1, read on the forward strand.
TCAGAGTAATAGCCAACTGTTCTGTAATTATTTCACCAAATTCTTTTAATACCCTAGAATGAGTATCATCAGGTCCTACTGATTTATAAATATCTAACTTGTTTATTTCCCAACTCTAGCCTGAGTACTCACCCGTCTGTTCCTGCTTCTGCTTCTGCTTGTCATATTAGAGTCAATCTTTTTTACGATGATGGAAGTCAAAAGGCATTAGTTTCTCTTCATCATGTATTATTAACTTCCCCTCCCTATTCAGTAAGGGACTGACACTTTCCTTGGCATTTTTCTTACTTCCAGCATATTTAGTGAATGCTTTATTACCTTTTATGTTCCTTTCTAGCTGTATCTTGGTTTTTGCATCAGCCTTTCAGTTTTTATTTCGCTGTATTCTTGCTATATTCTGAGTATTATGTCTGTGTTTCCACTTGTTTAAGTTTCATGTCACAGAAGAACTCATGGTTTAGCCAAGCAACTCCTTTGCATCAAGACATTATGCCCTTAATAGCTAGGATCACAGCTGAAAGAGACTTGGGGGTCACGATTGACCACGAGTTGAACATGAGCCACCAATGCAATGATACATCTGGTAAAGTGAACAAAACTCTGGTTTGCATCCATAGATGCTTCTCAAGCAAAGCTCAGGATGCCATCCTCCCACTGTACTCTGCCTTGGCTCAGCTGGAGTACTGCATCCAATTTTCAGCCCCACAATTCAAGAAGGATGTCGAGAAGCTTAAGATTGTCCAGAGGAGAGCCACGCGCATTATCAGAGGGCAAGAGAACAGGCCATGGGACTCTTCAGCCTGGAAAAGTGCAGACTCAGGGGTGACCTAGTGGCAGCTTATAAGAGGTATACATCAGGATCTGGGGGCCTGTTCACCAGAGTGCCCCAAGGGATGACAAGGTCCAATGGTCACAAAGTCCTCCAAGACCTTTTCAGGCTGGACATAAGGAGAAACTTCTTTACTGTCTGAGCCCCCTCAGCCTGGAATCGACTCTCTCCAGAGGTGGTGCAAGCACCTACTCTGGACTCTTTTAAGAAATGTTTGAATGCTTATCTTGCTGGGATCCTTTGACCCTAGCTGACTTCCTGCCCCTGGGGCAGGGGGCTGGACTCGATGATCTTCCAAGGATTCTTCCAGCCCTAATGTCTATAAAATCTATGAGATCTATGAAATATTTATTTAAGGAAGAACCAACTCTCCTGGATCCTGTTTGTCCCATAGATTAGCTTTCCATGAGATTGGTTAACCAATTTCCTAAGTTTATTAAAGTCTGCTTTTTTCTGAAGCCCTGTATTTTGATGCTGTTGTTCTCCTTCTTTAGGATCATGCTCACTGCTGCCCAAATTCCTTTTCACCTTCAGGTTCTTATTTAATTTATCCCTGTTAGTAAGAAAGAAATAGAGGAAAGCTTCAAATTGATTTTTCCAATGTGTGTTCCAAAAGGTTGTCCTCAACATAATCCAAGAACTTGCTGGGCTATCTGTACACTACTGTGTTACCTTCCCAGAATCTATCACATTAATTAAGCCACTAGGTCTAATGAAAAAATACCGTAATAATATGGTATAATGTGGAGAACTAGAATAATTTTTCTGATGGCTCTATCGTATCAATATTTCCACAACCAAAATAAATCCACTTCTATTTAATTGGTCTAATAAAAGATACCACATCTACCTAAAAACCTTGTCTGTCCACTTCCAAAAACACTTCATCCTTTGACAACATTGAGGAAAAGATTAATACCCCTCCAAAAAAGAAATCAGATCATGCACCCCACACTAGATGTTCAAACCTTGGCCACTATGTTGACTGCTTCAGGGAAGGAATGAACAATGAAATAATCAACAATAAATACCACCATAGCAACCTCTCTCTCTCAGAGAGCAGGGCCATAGAATCTCTAAGATCAAATCACCAAATAGTAATAAAACCAGCAGATAAAGGAGGAGCTGTCATTAACCTTAACTATGAAGACTACATAAAAGAAGCCAACAGACAAATCTGACACCACCTACAATGACAGACAGGAGGAAGATCCAACTACCCTTTCTACCTTAAAACTCAAAACCACTATCAAATCATTTCTATCTAAACTACAAAAAAATTACAGAATTTGATCCCCCCACTCCCAACCCAGGGTCTTTTTACATGCTCCCTAAAATCCACAAACAAGGAAACCCAGGCAGACTTAAAATATCCAACCATGAAACCCTAACTCAGGACCCATCAGGTTTCACTGAATCCATCCTAAAACCTCTTGTCATTCATAGAATGAGTTTTGACCAAGACACAACAAACTTTCTCTGAAAAATTAAAAAAAAAAAAAGACCACCTTTCCAGAAATACCCTCCTAGCCATCATGGACATTGCCAACTTATCTACCAACATCCCACACCAGGGTGGCATTCACGTCTATTTTCCATAACTACAAGAGCAAGATTACAACTCAGAGTACAGACCTAAAAATATTATTAAATTTATACATTTCATCCTCACATACAACTTCATTTTCAATAACCAAAACTTCCTCCAGACCATGGGCACAGCTGTGGGCACCAAAATAGGCCCACAATATGCCAACAGTTTTAGTGGCCACCTGGAAGAATTCCTTAAGAACTACATCATTAAAGCCATGCTGTACTTAAGATATATAGATAGCATATTCATTATTTGACTCCTCTATGAAATCCTATGAAATATGAACTTTCATTTCTACCCAGGAGAACTTTTTCAGTCTTTTCTCCAATACCTGATGGAGGGTGTTTGTGCCCAATAGCTTGCAATAAAAGATTTTTTTTTGTACAAAAATCTTGTTGTTCTTATAAAAGATAGCATTTCTACTATGAGTTCTGATTACTTTTTCACTCAACAAGGACACTCCTCCAGAGAGAGAAATATTGCACTTTTGAAAGAGCCACCATGTGAAGAATTGCTGCAATACAAAAGAAAAATCCCCATGAATCACACACCATTAGTCATGACATACCATCCCTCCATGAAACCTACATGGAAAATCCTCAAACAATTCCAACCCATTCTATAAGATGACCCAATTCTTAAAGAGATCTTCCCAGAACCACCCATTGTAGCCTTAACGAAGCTCTGAACCCCACCAGTCTTCTCACCAGAAGCAAACTCCCTATGGCCCAAAACACACCAAATGGATCCAGGACAAGAAACGTAAAACCTGCCAACACATCTCCACCACTCCCACAATGACTTTTCCCTACAACAGAACCATCACCATTCCTGGATCTTACACCTGCACCTCCAAAAATGTAATTTATCTCATCCACTAGACAAAATGCCTGATGGAAAATACATTGGTAGAAACCAACCAACAACTACATACCAGAATGAATGCACACAAAAATCTATCAAAGACAAAATACCCAATTATCTGTGGGTTCACACTTCTCACAGAACAACCACACTCTCTCCAGTCTCTCAGGTGTAACCTGCCTACCATCCAATAATCCCAGGTAACCTCTCTACATGTTACCAGCTACTTTCTGTCACCAGGTTAATGCTCCCTCTTTCTTTCCCCCCTCCCAAACCCCTACCCATCTCACACTTACAGTCTCCCATTCCCTCTGATCCTCACTGCCTCACATTTGCATTTTCACAGACCTGCGTTTTGTATATTGGCTTCTATTCCATCCAGGAAAATGCAAACCAATAGCAGATTTTTCCTCTGCTGGAAGAAGGGTGGAAAAACCCATTTTTTCCAACTATATAGTTGGTCTACTAAAAGATATCACATTTACCCAAAGAACCTTTTCTGCCTAGGTTCAGTTGTTTGCAAAAAAAGCTTTGTTTACCTCTACCTTCCAGTTTGGTGGTCTATAATAGAATCCTACCCTGACATTGGCTTTTCTGTGTTTTTCTTTTATCTTACTGTAGATATGTTCAAGAGACCTAAGTCCCCTTCTTTGTTATGTAGATCCCATCCTTGTTTTATAACCTTATTCTTGGAATACAGCCCCAAAGAAGTCAAAGTCCTACAAGTAAAAAAAGCTGCTCAGCTATGCATAACTCCCCAGGATTTATCTGTCTCTGCCTAAACCTTACCCCTTGACTGGAAGGATAGATGAGAGCATGTTCTGAGCTCCTGCTTCCTTCATCTTCCTCTGTATGCCCCAAGGGTCACTTCTATGCTGAGGGTCATACCTAGTAGCATCTTGGGTTCCCTTGTGTATTAACAGCAGGGTAGTAGTCAGAAGTCTGGGCAACTTTTCTGTAACATTTATGGTTCAGGCTCCCAGAAGGTGGCAGAAAGTCAGATTGGCAGTCTGTTTTCCTCTTTGTTTTCCCTTGCAAATAGTAGCCTGGATCCTTCCATCCTTCAGGTTTCATATCCTCACCTCTCCCACCACTGTGTTATGCTCTTTCTCCTATGTTTCCAGGGTTCAACATCTGTTCTCAATGGCTACGGAATCAAAGACAGAGAAGTTTTGGGGGGTTTTTTTCTGCCAGAGGTGACAAGCCATCATATTCTACCCTCATGAGCATCTAGTTCTTCTTTCTCTGGAGTTTTGTTTGGCCAGATCCTAGATTCTCTCTGTATTAACACTAAAAATGGTCTACTTAAACACAGAGGTCCCATTCAATCTTCCCAGTTTGCTGGCTAATAAGCAGCTAATAAAGCTGGTTATTGCAGGCACTATCAGAAGTCATATTTTTCACATGCTTGGTTCCCTGAAAGTGCTCTATAGTCATGTTGTGACAGAAGTGCACAGCTGCAGAGTACTTTTAAAAGTGGCTGATCACACAACAACTTAATTCTTATATAATGAGGGATCAGATGAAGGTGCTTCAAAACAGACTACCTTAGAGAACTTCTGTCAGTCCCTGATGCAGCCCAGCCCCACCCCCCAGACCTGTCTTCAGGAAGGGAGGGGGGATGAGGGAGGGAGAATGCACTGAGGTTGGGGTTTGCCCAGCCTGGGCAGGAGTATTGGAGCTCCCCAACCTTGCACCGCCCTCAGGCCCCTCCAGCTCATGCTGGACAAACTCCAGCCCACCACATGCTCCCCCTCCCTCATCCCCCCTCCCCTTCTGGAAACAGCACCAGAGGTGGGGGATGGGCAGGGCTAGGGAAGAGAGGCTGCAGGGAGGCAGCTCATTGGCTGGATCATCTCCAAAGTGGAGCTCAATTTCCTGCCCCCTCTCCTCCCCTCAACAAACAATGCATGTCTGTTGGGTGAGGGGGAAAACTCTAACTCATGGCACTTCAGAGAAAGCACTAACTCATAGTGCTTTCTCTGAGGTGCCATGAGTTAGAGCTGGGAGTTGCTTGTCTGTCAGTGCCTTGGGTGACTGCCTGTCTAGTTTAGGTATGCTGCCTAGCTTATTTCTGCCTCCTTCCTTACATCTGTTAAGGCTCAGCAGCTATGAGCAGCTCCAAACACTGCTGCAAAATGGCAGTAAAATCCATATCACAAAAGAAGCAGGCAGTCATACTCAGCCTCTCATTAAAGGCAAACAAGATTATTTTCTCCATACTCAATTCCCCTGTTACCTAGCCTTTCTGCTGGTCCTGATGTCACTAGCTCTTTAGTAGACTTGTCAAGTACACTGACTCTTTAGACCTATTACGGACCTGGAATTTTGTTCCAAGTGTTCGAGGGGGGGTGCGGCCTTTGGAAGAGACCACTTCTGTTTATCTGAAATAAGTTGATATTTGCCGGTAAGGAATAGGTATCCTATGAACAGAAGAGACTGTGTAGTGTTTAGCTCACAGGGACTGACTAACCTCTGATGCATTGTGAGATGGTTCCTGTACATGTGAACACTGCAGCACTAATATCCGTGCTGCTCTGAGCTTGTGTGCTGAGGAATGTTTTCCATTTACCTTGCCATTTAGTTAAATCAGGGGTTCTCAACCTCTGGCCCATGGGCCAAATGTGGCTTACAGAACCTTGGCATCTAGCCCGTGGGTCTTCCCAAGGGTCAGGGGATTTGGTGGCGGGGGGAGGAGGAGGGAGGAGCTGTGTCAGCTAACATTGCCACTCATCCCAGCTGCCAAAATCCCAAGCCCTGCATAGTGTGTCAGAGCCAGGACTCTACCACGCTCCAGCACAGCCAGATAGGGGCTGGGCCATGCCCTCTCCCCACCACGGAGTTAGTGCTGAACTGCCTCCCTGCACTTGGCCAGGAGGAACTTGACCATGCTTGCCCCAGGTGCTGGATTAGGTCCACTGAGCAGATCTAGTCCATGGACACAATGCGTACAGCCCATCCAGTCCACTGGATGAAAAAGCTGAATACCTCTGAGTTAAATGTTTCTAAGTAAGTGTCACCTATCCTTAAAATTAGCAAGGTAAGAAAAGAGGTTCTGTAAATGGCAATATTCCAGCACAGAGCAGCTTAAGTGAAGAGGTGATCTATAATTACCATGTGATTGCCATGCTATTTAGCTAGACAGGAGAAGCTTGTCCACTTCACTAATATACATTTAGCTGAAAGGACCATAGGAGAGTTAAAGCCCTGGTGAAGAATGAAGTCTTGTCTAGTGTGATGAACAGAACATGAGAGGGGGGTTGTGTGCTTATCCACATTTTAATCAGGCTGGGAATTAAAGGGGGAGTTAGAGCATATTACTGTAGTCATCTCTCTCTAATTTATGTAGATAAGAATACAACAAAGAGAGAGAGAGAGAAAAGGTTCATTCAGTGTTTTCCACAGTGTTCTGTTTCTTATTCATTAATAGTAATAGTTCTTCTAGAAAACCTTATTTTTTTGCACAAATCAGGTTTTCAAAAGATCACCTTTTCCATATAAGTGTGATTAACAATTCTGAGAAATTTAGGTCAACTCTGATGATATGGCCCTTAAAGTAATTTATTTTGGAAGATGATTTGTAATGTATAGAATCTCAAAACTCAGTTCCATTTACAGTTCTACGTCTTCTTTTTTACAGTGTTTACTGCTATCTCCCTCTAGAGGTTTCTGAAGAGGGAGGCAAAAGTATTTTACTCTTCAAAGAAATAGGTTGGAAAATTCAATAGGCCTTCATGTCTCTTGCCAACCACGATAATTACATGAAGTACAGCAAATATTTAAGGAAAAAAACAGGCTTTTTCCTCATTGCTGGCTTTGTTGTAATAATAAAGGAGCAGGTAGATATGAAAAAGCTGAAATGAGAAATACAGATGAAGAAATTGAAAAATGAGTTAGCGTACAGTTTTCCCTCCTGAGGACCAAGGGTGTTAGATTTTATTGAAGGAGACATTCCTCCGGTTGTTTAGGCTAAAATGAGAGAGCTGTTTTTATGAAAACTAAGGGGCTGGATTCTCCCTTCTCCTGTATCAGGTAAAGCCATTTGACAGCGAGGGAAAACAGGTGCAGACACTCACCCCACTGATTAAACAGTGTTCTCCAGTTTGCACTGAAGCAAATTGCTGCACAAGAGGCAGGATGGCAAGCACCCTGTCCCAGTGGATCAGTACTATTGCTCTTCTACATAAGTACCTCCTCTGGAAAGTCAGTGGACCCTGTGGAGTTCACTGTGGTTCCAGGTAAGCACAAGAGTTTGCCCAGTGGAGCTCACTGCAAGATACTGGGCCCTGACACCCGGCATCAGGATTTCTTCTCCACGTCACTCTTCTCACTGAGGCAAACGCACATTTTTCTCCTGTCTCAGTCATTCTTCCCAGCTTCCTCCCAGACATTTTCAGAAAGTTTCCCAGCTCCCTTTTGTTCAGGGCTGTTGAGAAAGAGGATCCAGGTCAGGTTCGGTAGATAAGCTTGGAATAAGAGAAATGCTCTGCTGTGTGATGTCTCTATTCATTCATCCTTCAAAGAAGGAAAGGTGCCACCTGCTACTGGAGAGAGGTCCTAAGTTGCATTAGTCTGAATCAGGCAGAAGTCAGGGCAGGGTGACACCTTAAGACTAATTGGTTCAGAGAGGCACAAGCTTTTGTTGGCAACAGTTACTCCATCAGTAAAACCTAACACACTCTAGCTACACTCTTACCCTATATAAGTTGTGTGATACAGGCCTTTATTTGCACTAGATGACAGGCACTGCCCAAAAGGATGGAAGGGAGCTCTTGGTCTCCTTTTTAGTGCATCTGCTTGCACTCCTGAAGAATTGTAGATATTGCTCTCAGGCCCCTAATAGACATTACATTTACTGCATGGTCAACATGTTAATCACACGATAAATGGTAACATGCCACACTTCCAAGAAATGTGCTTCATAATTAAAATGATGAACCAGCCAAAAAAAATGGTGAGGCAGCCTCAAAGCTGTTACTTGTTAAATGCAAAATATCGTGGTAGCTGGTTTGAGAGACACTGTCATTTGAACATGTGATAGGTTGCACATTGACTGATGGAGCTTGGCAAGGTCTTCCAGCATCCTAGGGTAAACTTCTCCCTGCTCCTATCTCCCTGTGGACAAGCTGTGGCTTTGCTAACTCCTTACCTGCTCTTCTGGGACCCTGACTTATTCAAGAGCAGCAATCAGGGATGCCAGACACAGCCTGCAGCTCTCTGCAGGGGGGGGCATGGCATACTCTCTGCCCCCTGCCATTTTAGAAAACCAGTGCTGGGCTTATAGCCCTAGCTGTGACCCTGGGTCAGTAACTGGTCCCTCATCCCAGTTCTATGCAAGGGGAATGTCCCCCACCCCTTGCACACAACCAGGGTAACTCTTATATAAGGGACAGGGAAAAAAAACCAGCACAGCTTGACCCACCCCAGGAATACCCAAGACGGGTCAAGCTGAGGTGGCTCTTTCTTCTGTCCCTTGCACAAAACCTGGTCACTCAAATGTTAAGGTAGGGGGACATTCCTCTGTGGCTTAAGCAAGCCCAAGGATACCCTTGATGGTTTGAGCCACGAAGCAATGCCCTCTGCCCCTTGCACAGTCCTGAGTCCCCCCAGTTCCATGCAAGGGATGGAGGTGGCAAGGCTGGCAAGACTCAAACTGTCCAGGGACAGCCAGACAAGTCAAGCCAAAAAGGAATGCTCTCTGCCTCCCCACCCTCTTGGGCCTGCTGATAAGCTGATTAGCAGGACATAGGGCATTCACAGCAGAGCAGTCGCGTGGTTGGGCAGTGGGTGACCTGGTTCTACATCTGTCAGTAGCTCTACAGCTCCCCTAGCTGGTGAGCACTAGCAGCATAACCTCCTGCACTGCCCATTCACATTGAGCAACAACATGTTGTGGTCCCTGTAGCATGCTGAAAATAATGTCTGCCTGTCTATTTTGACAGCATCTACTGTTGATTTCATCCTGACCTCATTTCTTGCCTTGACTGCATTTTGCTCCATTCCCTAATTGACATAAATGTTAGAATACTTTTCCTAAAGCTTAAATTCATATTTCCCTATTTCTACTTTTACATCATTATTCCTATATTAAACACCTTGCATATCTCTTCCTGCTTTTTCCCATTATTTCCTCATCAAGTATTTTCATGTTCACAGATATCATATCCCTTCTGTCTCATCTTTTCTCTATGTTGCATATAGGCAGTATCAAGCTCCCAGTTCAGGGATATAATCAGAGATTTTTTTGTCTCAGCACAAATTGCCTCTCCATGAAAATGGCCTTATTTTATCTGCAGTAATGTGCACCTTACTGTCTATTATGAGAACTCTCCTAAGAGGAAAGCTCTATAAAGCTAAAATTTGACAGATTTTTTTTTTTTTTAAAAGCCCACAAATTTAAAAACAAAACAAGACCAAAAAAACCTATGGAAATTCAATGGTAAGTTCATAAAAATATAGGAAAAGCAGAATGTAAGGTTTCTACTGCCATGTTAGCTCATTTGTGTTGCGTACATGTAGCATTTCTATACCTGGTTTTGCCTCTGATTTATTTAGGTAATTAGCACATGCCTAAGTCTCACTGAAATCAGTGGGGGAAAAAAGAACGTAAGTTCAAAAGTGTTAGAGTTGAAGTCATTGAAGTCTACTTTGCTCAATTAGGCTCTAAATATATAGTTGAAGATCTGAGCACGAGTGTCTCAAAAAGCTCAACAGATTTGTCCTCACAGCATCCAGGGAGCTGAGCAAGTACTAGCTTAACGTATGAGATAGTGAACTGAGAGTGACTAGCACGTTAAGTCTGTGACAGAGGTTGAAACGAACCTAGATCTCCTGTGTTGTGGTTCAGCCTATTTAATACAGGAGTATCATTTTTCTCTTTCTAAAAATGCTGTCATAGAATAGCCAAGATGAACAACTCTAGCAGTTTAATGTTGCTGTCAGACCCATAGCTTTTCCAGTTTCTTTCTTTTACTATAGGACAATCTTAAGGGTTGACTTTTATTGTTATATTTGTACCAACATTAGTTACTTCTATAGATCTAATGGATAAGCTAATTGCAACATTTGGCATAATGATTGTCATTAACATTAATGGTCATTAATCTTACAATAGCCACTATTCCCCTAAAGGAGTGACATAAGAGAAAACTTATCTGCTTCCACATGTAAAATTATATTCCTTTCTACCCGTACCATGTGCGTTATGTAGAAATGCTGCCCTCAACTTAGTATTTGGATGCTAATTGTCTTGTCCAAAGCAATTATCATTTTAAGTTTGAATAGAAAAATGCAAACAGGGTAATAATTACTAGTTATTCAGCTGGTCAATCACTGCTTTTTTAAAACTTCAAAAACTGAAAAAATTCTTTCATTATTGCTTCTTTTCAGTGGCATTTTGATAAAGTCAAAACAAATGAAAAGAAACTTGTTCTTTCTGTTTGCTAGAGAGTCCAAGTGCCTTACAATCCTTAATTAATTCTTTCCTCATATGTAAGATAGGGCAGTATCATCTCCCATTTGCAGTAGGTACAGCAGATTAAATGACTTGCCCAAGGTCACACAGGAGACCCTCGCGTGAGATAGGAAATGAATGTAGATGTTCTCAGTCTTAGCCCTACGCTCTCTCTACTAAAGCATCCTCCCCCACACCTCCTTTTGAGTGGAAAATATGCAGAAATTACTTATTAGGGCAAAAGGAAATGTATGTTGATTCAAGGAAAGGCAAAGCTGAATAATTTCTGAGAACCTGTCATTTTAAATGTTTCTTAAGCTATTTTTAATGCTCTTGCACTTCTGTGGGCAAGTTATTATAAAGTGGTTGGGCATGCCAGTAATTGAAGCTGGGTTTAACACTCATTAAGGTTCAAATAGGGAGGAAGAATATGATCATTAGGCCATTTATAATTAATGGCACTGCATTAAGCCATTGCTTAGAATAGTTGTGTTATGGGGTAACTCTAATTATAAAACATTTCAGTCCTCCAATCAATCATCTCTCTCTTATTCACCTTTCCTATTTTGACTCCCACATGCATTACTCATACAGTTTGAGAAATGCTATCTCTGCTACACAGTACTGACTGGCATCATTTCAGTTTGCTTTGTACTAGGAGACATGCAAGTGCAATATGAGTGATGATACGTATTTGATTTATTCAAGGATTATGCCCTAGATTTGTCTTCTGCAGCTTAATTTAGTCTAATCTGATATTGGTCCATAGATACATGAAAACCTGTTTTCAAAGCAATATTTTGAAATTAAAATCCTGTTAATGTTTTGAATGGGTTTTTGTGATAACTTTTGTGTGGAACTGGCTGAGTGCATTTTGTGATTCAGAGCTTTGCCCCTAAACAGAGCTAACCGGAAATCATTTCTCTCTCTTTTTTTTTTTCTTTTTTTTTTTGAAATTCCATTATTTTTATTTTTTGTCCAATTCAAAATGTAGCAAAACCAAAAAAAGAACCTTCAAAAAGTTTGAAAAAAATTGTTTTGGGTTTTGCATCAACCATTAGTTTTGATTTATAAACTCTTAGACTATCTCTTTTAATTTGAAGCAAAAAAATCATGCTGAAGATTGAAATAGACTGCATATACTTAAAAAATGCAATTTCAATGAAATTGATGCATGTTTAAACATTTTGATCCTGACTAAGACCAAATATCTACAAAGAGTGCTCTGATAAAACACTTCAGTCTAGTTCTGTTGCTAAAAACTGCCTCTGTCTGGCTGGGGACAGGTGCTGTTAAGCAATGGACAAAACCTTCCAGAAATGGTCTGAAACCAGTTACTCATTTACTTAAATAGTCACCAAACTGGAACAACTTTCAATTGATCAAGAGCCCATTGAAATTAATGGAAGGATAAAAATGAATTTATACTGATTTTGAATCAGAATGAAATACAAGGAAGGGATAGAAGGCAAAAATGAACAGTGAATGAACTAAAACTCTTTATCTTTTTTTTTTTTAAACTCCTTTTATTCTGAAAGATTCTGCACCCTTTGGGGTTTACATGCTCCCTCTGAGCTGAATGATAAAGCACTAACAAAGCAAGTTATAATAAGGTTTTTTTTCAAATATGGTGTGCGCGCTCACATAGTTTAGATCAGTAGTGAACAGAACACACGTTCACCCTTTGGGCAAAGCAGGGCAATTTTAGACCAGGTTCAACTATTTTTAAACCAGTCTGTATGTGCCGAACTTCTGTTCTGTTACAGGTATACACTTTTTTCCAATCGCTTATACTATGGTAAAAGAATAATGTTTGTATCTGGCCTAAAGGCGAGTTTGATGCCAGATGCACTTTGTAATTTACTGAAAATCAAAATTATTGCAAACCTGTGACAGTTTGGCGACAAGTAAGAATTATAGAGCTGATTTCAGTACACTCAGAGGACATATACTCATTAGGCCTGTGTGAAACGGCTAGTATTTGCTTCGGATTTGGTTGATTCGGGGGTAGTGATTCAATTCGATGATATGAATCACTGTCCTGTTTTGATTCAGCCAAATCTGATTTGGAGATTCAGCTGTGCTGAATCTCCGAATCAGCTGAGCCAAGCCCATCACCTGCCCCTCTTCCAGCCCAGCAATGGCTGCCCTGCCTGCCCCAGCTCCCAGTACGTATTAAAAAAACCCCCCCAGCTCAGTGAGTGCCGCCAGGTAGGGAGCGATCCCTGCTGCCCCCTCACTGTCCCACGCTGCATGGGAGGCTCTGCACAAGCCCCTGACCCCACCTTGGTCCCCCATCCCTCCCACAGGTGCCCCACCTGGGCTGGCTCTGGCCCTTTAAGAAAAAAACCCTGAACCCCACCCCAGACTCACTGCTCCTGCCAGCGGGGGGTGACCCCAGTTGCCCCTCACTGCCCCATGCCACATGGGGGGCTCTGCACGAGCCCATCAAGCCTCAAGGCTGCTGCAGAAGTGGTGATTTCTGGTGCTTTTCTTGGGTTTTTTTCTTAAAAGGCTGGAGCTGGCCTGTGTGGGGCACCCATGGGGGGGCTGGGGGAGTGAGGGGGGAGTTGGGGTGCTCATGGTAGAGCGCCCCATGCAGGGTGGGCAGTGGGGGGCTGCGGGGCACCTGGCAGCACCCGGTGAGCACCGGGGTTTTTTTTTAAAGTACCTAGCTGGGGCAGGCGGGGGCAGCCATAGGGAGGGCTGGGGGGGAGTGGGGTTTGCAGGGCCTGGCAGGGGTCCCCCCATGGCCCTCCCTCAGCCCCCCCTCCACTGTCCCTAGTACTTACCAGCTCAGAGTCAGCTGCAGCTCCCTGCTGCAGCCCCTGGGGACTGCCTGAATCATCTCTGGAAAAGATTCGGAGAGCTTTGAATTGGTCCAGACCTTTTAATTGGTCCCCTGATTCGATTCATATTCAGAGATTCAGCCACCGAACTGAGCCATCTCCTCTGAATCAAATCACCATGCGAAGCTTCACACAGCCCTGATATTCATTCACACCTCAGATAAGATGCTCCGTCACCACTGGCAGTGAGTAAGCACGTTGGTGACAACCTTACCTCTGCCTCACAGGCTCTATGATGCCTCTCCTTATCATCAGGAATCCTGGCTTTCTCTGATACCCGCCTCCCAATTTTAAGATTAAAAAAACTAAGCCAAAATCCACATTTTCCCAGGTTTAAAATGAAACACCACTAATATATATACTGATGGTGAAACACCAGTAATATGTATCTAGCAGTGATATACTGTGTGCGCTTCCCCCCTGTCAGACGTCTCCATACAAATATGATTCTCAAATCCTTATTTAATCCTTTTTCTTCTTAGAGACCAGAGCTGTGGCACTTGGAGAGTAACTTCAGATTTAGTGACCATACAGCTTAGCTTAGATAGTCCGGGACAAACATTGTGAACGTAGCAATCTTTTTTATCTCAGTTTACATTGATCTCTATGTGATGCCTTTGAATATTATTGATTAAAATAGACTGTTCATGTTTCTAGTTGGCAGCATCTGGGAAAATCCCATTTCCTGTTTTGGGAAGGATTAATTGCATTTATCCTCAAGGAAAACTCGGGCATTTGGGCAGTGGTCAAAGACTGGGATTTTCAAAGGATTTGGCACTCATCTAATTTTGTTCCATCTAAAATTGCTTTTGAGACTCCCACATACCTTACTGTAATGTGACTGCAGGGAGAAAGAGAGCTGTATCTGCGTGCACATGCCCCCGTTATTTCTCCAACAGGTAAGGGTGATGGTGTAGTAATGTAGCATCAACTCTCTTTCTCAAGCTATTTCATTATTTCAGTCAGAACAAAGACAGGCCAGAGTTGCATGCTTTTGAAATTTAGACTCTGAATTTCCAAAATATTATCACAGGCAGTGTTATATGTTTTGGATCCTATAGTATTAATGCAAAGTAGGGGTGATTTTTTTTCCATCTGAGAAATCTGAATGTAATTATACTTACATCCTCTCCAGCTTCTCGATATATTCCCATCTCCTCCCAAAGGGTGTAACACATCACTATGGGGTCCGCAACAGTAGCACTTCATCATTCTGCATACAACAGAACAGGACTATTCAATCACATGAAAAATTGGTTTATTGTGAGAGTCTGAGTCTCACGTAGGACATTTGTATTGGAGAATAAGTTGCAGTAACTTCATCTTCATTTAACATGCAGTGGTATTGTGTTTATGTAGAAGACTTCTGTATCCTCTTCACTTATCCAAGTTTGAAAAAGTTTGCTTCTGCTCAACCCTCTGTTATTCCAATTAGCCAAAAGCTCTGGCTAATGTAAATGTTTCAGACTGCATGGCCTGGGGCTCCAAGGCACTGCCGTTGTACAAATTAATGGTAATACATTTATTGAGTACTTTTAACCATCACAAGTTTGTTTGTCTATACTAGGGTCAGCTGTTAAGCTATCAGGCCTTTGAATAGTTTAAAACTGCAGTTAACCCCTCCTTCCTCCCACAAGCAATAAACATATCCAGCAAACTAAAAAGCTGAAACAGTCCCTTCCTTCCTCTTAAATTTGGATTTCCTCCCATTAAATGATATTGATCTGAGGCTGAAAAAAAGCCACACATTTTTTTTCTCTGTTACATCAGACTTAAACTTCTTATCTTTATTTTCAAGGCCCTTTACTGCCTCTCTTCATCCAATCTGTCATTTCTCCTTCACTGTCAACATGTTGACTCCCACCTTTGATCAGGCCAGTGTCAATCTCCATCCACTGACTTGTTAGAATTTCAAACAATGCCTTCACGCTTTCTCGCCCCTGCCCCTCACACTTGCGGAAACCCCCCCTCCCCTTCTTTTAAACATCTACAAAGCTGCCTTATTACCTTCTTTCAAATTCCTCTTAAAACTCTTCTTTGATGTAATGCATATAAAAAAGTTTTGGCCATCATTATACCTCAAGAGTGCCGAGACCATTCCAATATTAAGTCATAGCCGTGCCCCCGTCTCCTAATCATGCCCTTGCTACTTTGGAGTAATATAACCATAACTCAATGGATTATACGTAACAAGGCTTGCTGCATGGCAGGCCTGAAAACAATATAAATCTATTATTGTCCTGCCGACAGAATATTAGTTCACACTGAGATAATGCATGCTCCTAGCTCTGCGTATCCTCATGGTTAGTTTGGAAAAGAAAAGGCTGAGAGGATTTATTAACAGTCTTCAGGTACTTGTAGGGTGGTTGAGTGAGAATGGCCAAAACTATTCTCTGACTTCAGGGGACAGGGCAAGAAGTAAAGGTCGTAAATATCAACAAGCAAAATTAAGACTGGATGTCCAGGAAGATCATTTTAACTTTGAAGGTTGTTAAGCACTGCAACAGATTATCTAGCAAGGTTTTGGAGTTTCCATCTTGGGAAGTTTGGCATGAGCTGAACTGGAAAAGACTGGTTTTGCCTTCAGCAAGATCCTTCAGGTTTTTCTCCTGAGGGCCTTTTCAGCCTCTGTTTTCTATTATTCTGTGTTCACTATGTTGGGCAAGGTGGCTACTGTCACATGACTAGCTGATAGACTCTCTACCATGTTCTCTTTTCCGCTCTCAAACTACAGTTTTATGGATATCGTAAGTTAAAACTGTAAATGTAAGGACAGAAAAGTCAGCATTCTCCCTAGGTCCATTAACACTATTAATCACCTGATAGAGATGAGAGTATCTCTATGGAAAGTCTTTCTCTTACAAGTTATACAGTTTTGGGATGTGCATTAGCAAATTTCTTACAACCCTGTTTTCTCTCCTTCCTTATTGCTTACTGATTATGCTAATTTTTAATAATAATACAATCTTCCTGGTAGGAGCTATTTTGGTAATAATATCCATAACAGCTGCAGCGCTATTTTCTTCCTTCTTTGTCAGGGTTTTTACTTGTGATATAGTAACTTCCATAATTTTCAGATTTATACTTTAGCTAATGTTAAGTCTGAATCCCTTAAAAATTGCTCTTTCACACTGGGATTAATATTGATTCCACAAACAATCCTGTCATTCCCAGAGAATCGAGTAGTTCTCACCCCTAATGTTTTGTTACATAGTCATTCCACCTTGTTACACTCGCTAAGTGAAGACACGATAGCTTTCAAGTGTTGTGTTGTGTCTTGGGGATGAAGTAATTGGGATATTTCTCCAAAGTCCCTTTTAACCTTTTGGTGTTGATTCCTCTTATTACACAGGAGTGTTAGTCCCATATCCTGTGCTTTACTTCTCCCCTTGCATGACTATCTGTCAGGGAGCCAATTAGAAATGGCTGATTTTTTTTCCAAGACAAATTTGCTCCATTTTGGAAGAGCCAGCCTGGTTTAATAGGACATTGTGCAGAGACTCAAGAGATCTGGGTTTCCTTCCTGGTACAGTCTGTTGTGTGTTCTTTAACAATTCACCTTGCCTCTCTCCCTGTCTTTTATTTTCCCACCTACCTTGTACCTGTCTGAAATTGCTTCAGGACAGAGGATGCTGGTACAGTGCCTTGCATGGCAGAGCTTTGATCATATTTGGCCTTCCTCCTGCCATGGTAATACGACTAGAACAAAGCAAGAGCAGCTAGTCATGCACTCTTATCAAGGCTGTGATTCCAGTATATGTCCTTCGGATATGTTGCCACTTATTCCAAGCAAGGTTGTTACTGCTGAAAAAGTTCTCCATTCTTCACGGAGCCAACACATTGAAACGATGGTTTCTGGAAAAGTTGAATCGATGTTTTATTTCTCATTAGCTTTAGTCAGATTAAATTTAATCCAGGTCTTGGAATTTGGCCATTCCATTACTCTAAGTCTCTCTGGATCTAGCTTCACAAGTTGTGCCGGGTCCAACTACCTGCTGTTTATCCTGCAGAAACTAATGATATTTTGAGTATAAACAGTGAAAAACACCAGGTAAAATTAAACCAAATGAAATATCCATTGGGATTCTGTATTATGAAAAGTAAATACCTCACTCATTGGATTTAAGTAGATAGGGTTCATTCCTTGGGATCACTTTCCAAGGCATTTGGAAAGTAAGGAGCTATTTCTCAATCCAGAGGTGTAAAGAACACAGGAGAAAAACAGCTTCACTGAGAAAAATTGTATGGCCCTGTATCAACCCTGGAAAGATATTCCACCAGCCAGCTAATGGGGCCAGCGGCTCATTGAAAACAACCATCATCTCACCTTGCTGGCCATAGGAACAACTTGCAAGCACAGGACTGCAACTTGTCTTTCCAACTCCTGTAGCACATGGCTTAGTGTGTACAAGAATACCCATCCCCTCTGAAATGTGCCCATTTGATCCCAAGAAAGTAAAGAAATGGGGAGAGGGAGTCACCTTAAAAAGCAGAAGCCATTGTGAGTGAGGACACAAGAGGCTCACAGATGGGGAAACATAAGAGTAATTGCACTACTGCTCCAGTTGAAGGCCTACCCACCAGTATGGCAGACTAACGTAGCTTAATTAATCTAGCACATGTCTGGGTTTCAAAAGGCTGGGTTCTTTTTGTCTCTGCCACTGACTTGGTAGGTAATCCTGGGCAAGGTAACTTAGTGCAGCTCCCTGGTGGTTCAGCTTTCCCATTTGTAAAATGGGAATAATTATAGTGAGCCTATTCATAAAATGCTTTGAAATCAATGGATGGGAAGAGCTAGGCATTCTTGCCATTACTATGAAAGCTGTTTAGGATGTTGATCAAAAGGATGAATTATGTGAAATAGGTGCAGTATTTGTAAATATGTGTGTATAGTTGTAAAGACAAGGGACGAAAGAGGAGGAAAATGAAAAGAGAAGGGGAAAAGATGATTAGATGATATCAAAGGAAAAATGTAAAATAGGAAAAATATAAATGTGCAGAAGATTTGAAGAGACACCTACCTACATGTGGGGTGTTATTCAGTGATAGTGCTTTTTCTGAGGAGCAGGCAATAAAACTATAATAATAATGAGGCAATATGATATAAAAGAAGATAAGAGAAAGGACATTTTGCACGGAGCTCTGCTGAGTGTTAGGGTTAGATCAGCATATTAGGATGTTTCACTGTAGGAACCCATTTCTGGAGTTCAGAGAGAAAAGCCCCGACCCCCATCACCCCTTTGTCTTGATTTCCCATGAACATTAACTCTGACCAGCCCAGCTGCCAGCCACTACCTAAAATGCACGCAGCACCATGTTTAACATGATATTGCTGAACTGAAGTGACTCCCTACGGGGGCCCCTAACTTGTCTTTTACTGATTTTGCCCTGCCCAAAACATTAGTGTTATACCTAAGCACAGCATTTCTGTGAAAGGTCATTTCCTACCTCACCAAAAAGAGGAGAACCAAGAACATAGTGGCCACGTCTACACAAGATGCTGGCTGTGCAGTCATTTTACTGTGTATAAACAGGCACTAAATGATGGCACAATAACTGGAGTTACTGTGCAGTCACATCGCCGAATGGCTCTTTCATGATGCTGACTTCACGGTAGTTCATTACTACTGCACAGTAATGTTGTGTCCTGATTCCTGCTGCGTGACGCTACTGCACAGTAATAATGAGCTACTGCACAGTCAGCGTCTCATGTAGATGTGGCCAGTGAGAGGCAAATGAGATTCCCACTCTGGGAAAAGATGTGTGGATTTCCGGTCTGCAAGGTGCCCCATTGCAAAGTCAAATACACCTTAAATTTTGCCTCCCATATTTGTGCCTAAGGCTTGTATTGTTCCTAAGAGAACAAACTAAAAATGTCGCTCAACAAAGGAAGCCTGTAGTCATGCAGCACAAATGACATGCTCCCCTCTGACCTATTGGCTGCTGTTTCTAAAATACCATCCCTCTGTTCAGGGGGAACTGTTTTGCTTTTTATTAAATGTAATGAAAAAGAGCATGACTTCATGAAGCAAGTGATATGAGAAGGGAAAAAAAAAACTGAGCTGAAAAAGACTTTGCTCATAACAGAAACTAGCACATAGTGGTATGTCTGTACAGTATCTGTGAATAACTTATTTTTGTAGTTGCAGCGAGGTACAGCATGTGTCACCTCTGAAATTCAATGAACCCAATACTCAAAGAAATAAAAGTACGAAAGTAGTCTTTAAAATGTATTTTTAAGAATATTTCAAGCAAGCAATCTTTTCCAGGAGAGGAATGAGCTTTCATATAGTTTTTAGGTACATTAAAATAGATGCACTGAGTTACACTTTCAAACACAGTGTCTTGAATAATAACACAAAGGTTAAGTACATGAGCTGCTGTTTCATGTTTGGGATAAGATGGAAACAATCCAGTGACTGCTGTGATGGAAAAATGCCTCCCTTTCCTGGCTGGTGGATGGCAGGGTGTAGGGCAGTGTGCTCTTTATCAGGGTTGAGGCACTGGATCTCTTTTGTTTTACCTTTTGATTGTATTACAGAGGAAAATGTAGTGTTCCTCCCATGCACTACACCATTCCAAACTCTTCCTCTGAACTCCCCTCTCCTGCGCTGCGTATGGATCGCTTTAGTGTCCAGACTGCAGCCTGGTGGTTTTTGTTTTAAAGACAGCACGGTGAGCATGTATTAAACTATCTCATGAACTTGATTCAAGCATTAGGTGAAAGAGTAACCAGAACCTGCTCTGAACTGTCGCCCACACTATCTGATCAGTTCACAGCACCCACCTCCCAGAAAGTGGATGGCAATGTGCCAGCAGTTTCCACAGCCATTACAGCTGCTCCACGCAGTGGGTGTTCTTTGTCTGCTGCCTACTGTCTCTCCATTGCTGCCCTGGGTAGTTGTTTCTTATCATGCATTTGGCCCCGCCAGTACAAACACAACCGTATATGTAGGCGCCTATGCAGAGCCCTGCTGACTTTAAAGGGGCAGCAAAGCTGCCATTGATTTCAACAGGAAGAAAACTAGCTTTGAATCAACATCGAGCCGCCTTTGGAAATGTTTCCTCCAGAACAGCGTTGGGGTGGTGTTGATAAGCTTATGGTGCCATTTGCTTATTCATAAAGCATCAGTTCTCCAGGTAAACAAAGAATGGCAGAGATGCCAATGATACAAATCCACCACTCACGAAATAATCCAGAATAATAATAATTGTAAACAGAACAACAAAACAGCAGCTAACCAAGCTAGCCCTCCTGCTGGCAATAAATACAAAACAAAAGGGAATAAATTGTTAGTGTTACAGTGTTGAGGCCCTTCAGGTCTCACAGAAAGACCTATGGTCTCACTTCTATCCATCTGTATTGTGCCTAGGAACTAATTTTTGCATCCAGAAATAGAAACTTGAAACCATTTCCAAACGTCTCCCTTTCCCCTTCTCAAACAATGGCCAATTTCAGGAAACCTTATAGGTCAGGGTTACTTTTGAGGGCCTGGGAGCATTACTGGGAACTGAAGTTCTACAGAGCACTTCTAGAAACAATTACAATTAACGGCACATTTGCTTGAGAAGGCAGCTTTTTGGGAGTTGACCCTATCGTGCATAGACCCAGATTGAATATGACAAGCCCCCAGTGATGTTGTGGAGAGCATGCTTCTAGAAAAGCAGAAGGAAATTATCCACAGTTGTTATTTTTACTGAGCCGAGCACATCCCAAATATACGCCATGTGTTATACCCCTTGGAGTGTGATGTTGCTTCAGGACAGCTCCGTTGCTATAGACAGGAGATAAAGTCAATTAAACTAGCAAAGCACCTTCTGACATAAACTCACAGCTTACAAAGAGTGACTTCTATACAGTAACATAGGTGACTCAAAGTGCCTTTCAAAGTAAGGCAGTCCACTGGTTTGTGGCTTTCTGGGCCACTGGTTTGACAGTAATAGTGTACACATAATATTAGGCATTAGAATTTGACTAAGATCAAAGGTAGTGCCTGCAACAATAGCATTGTGCATTGTATTTTTTTTAAAGAAAACTCCCCCTGAAAAATATGTGAGATGAGGCAATCTGTCAAGGTCATACTGAGGGGGAAATGGTAGCACTAGGAATCAGATATCTCTTAGACACCATTTCTTTCTGGTCACGAAGCAAGGCTGTGTCAAGACTAGGAGTACTTTACTGGTACACAATGCTGTCAATGTGCTCCTAGTATAATCACAGCTATGCCAACAAAACTGGGCTTTGTAGTGGTATAATAAAAGTATCATTGATGAGCAAAACAAGCAATGCCACAATGGAGTCGTTTTGCTATTATAACTGCATCTACAATTGATGCTCCTGCTGGAAGAGATCAGTCAATCAGAGATCGCACCTCTTCCTTCATACCCCTAACTAACATCGCTGGTAGAAGTTTATCATGTGGACCTGGCTTAGGATATGCAAACCTTCATGGGGAACTTTGGAAGTGGCTTCAGAAGGTGAACCAATGGTCTGATGTGCAGTAGTAAATATATTGTTCCATTTTGTGTACAGGACACACTCAAAGAGACCTGATCATCCCCTCCGCATCCACAGCGGTAATCAACCCACACATCTGTACTCAATGACCTACACTTAGACAGGAGCTACAGCTTTGTACCCTGCAAAGTATAACAGATAAAGGGCAGAGTTTGGTTGGAGCCATTTGGAAGACAAAAAAGGATGCACAGCACATGGGGTTAACCGAGGACAAGAAATCTATGGCTGCATGTAACCATCACGCACTGGTGGGAAATCACAGCCAGCAAAAACTGGAAGGACTAGAGAAAAGAGGACAGCTTGCATTTTTGCCAAAGCTATTTGCTGGCATCATGCATACCCAAGGAGAATAATTCACATGCCAGGGCTGTTGAGAAATTGTTGTTGATGCTAATAAATTGGAGAAAGTTCAGAACTGGGCCACAGGAATAATTACGAGATTGGAAAATCTGCTGTATGGTCAAAGGCTCAAGTATCTCAAGCTGTTAACAAAGAAAATGTTAAGGGGTGACTTGATCAGTCTTTAAGCAGCTACATGCAGAAGGGAAATTTGATAACAGAGGGCTCTTCAATCGATAAGGCTGCTTAATCATTGGAACAACTGCCGTTGGTTGTAGTGGATTCTCCATTACTGGCATTTTAAAATCAAGATGCTTAGGGATTTTTTTCCCCCTAAAATTTCAAACCGTTCAGGCACATTCTGTGTTATGCGGGATTTCGGATGAGATGATCAAAATGGTCACTCTAACTTTATAAATAAAAGCATGGATTCAAAGAACCAGTTGCATGTAAAGGGCTATGACTTTCTATTTATCCTGGAGTCCTCAAGGCATCCTTTACCAGGCATTGATATACTGAACCAAAGGAGCCTGCATTGGATGCAAATCTCATCCTGACCAAGAAAGATTAATAGGCTTGGTGACATGGCAGTTGTCCTTTACTTGCCATCATCCCATGGTACTCAGCTTATGACAGGGCTTGGCTACTTTACTCAACTCACTTAAGTGCAATTATTTTCTGCTTTTGCCTCTTGCTTATCTCCCCATGGCCTCTCATCTTTCTCATCTTAGAACAGGTGGAGACCTGTAACTTTCTTGGAATCGTACTAGCTGCATTGGAAGATGCTATTAATTCTGTATTAATCAGAATTCACACCAGACTAGGGAAGAATATAAGAACATTGCTTGGACAGGCAGGGATAAAGTCAGGAAGGTCAAAGCACAATTGGAGTTGCAGCTAGCAAGGGATGTACCCCAGAAGGGTAACAAGAAGGGTTTCTACAAGTATGTTCCTAGCAAAAGGAGGATCAGGGAAAGTGTGGGTCCCTTACTGAATTGGGGGGGGCGGGGGCAACCTCCTAATGAGGAAACAGAAAAGGCTGAAGTGCACAATACCATTTTTGCCTCAGTCTTCACAGGCAAGGTCAACTCCCAGACTATTGCATTGGCCAGCGCAGTTTGGGGAGGAAGTGAGCAGCCCTCAGTGGTGAAACAACAGGTTAGGGACCACTTAGAAAAGCTGGATATACAAGTCCTTGGGGCTGGATGGGATGCATCTGAGGGTGCTGAGGAAGTTGGCTGATGTGATTGCAGAGTCAGTGGCCATCATCTTTGAAAACTCATGATGATCAGGAGAGGTCCCAGATGATTGGAAAAAGGGCAAAAAAGTGACCATAATTAAGAAAGGGAAGAAGGATGACCTAGGGAACTACAGGCCAGTCAGCCTCACCTCAAGCCCCAGAAAAATCATGGAGCAGATCCTCAAGAAATCAATTTATAAGCACTTGGAGAAGAACAAAAATATTAAGAACAGTCAGGTTGAACAGCAAGGTGACTGATGAATGTGGTATACCTTGATTTTTAGCGAGGTTCTTGATACGGTCTCCCACACCATTCTCCCAGGCAAGCTAAGGAAGTATGAGCTGGATGAATGGACGGTAAGGTGGATAGAAAACTGGATGGAGCATCGGGCTCAGATAGTAGCAAGAAATGGAGCCGCTTTTGTTCAGTGTCTTTATCAATGAACTGCAAGATGGCATAGAGTGCACCCTTAGCAAGGTCGCAGATGACACCAAGCTGGGAGGAACAGTAGATGCACTGGAGTGTAGGGCTGGGATTCAGAGTGACCTAGACAAATTGAAGGATTGGGCCAAAATGAATCTCCTAAGGTTCAACAAGGACAAGTGCAAACCCCTGCACTTAGGATGGAACAATCCCAAGTACCAGTACAGGCTGGGGGCTGACTGGCTGGGCAGTAGCTCTGCAGAAAAGGACCTGGGGTTTACAGTGGACAATAAGTTGAATATGAGGCAGCAGTATGCCCTTGCTGCCAAGAAGGCTAATGGCATATTGGGCTGCATTGTAGGTGTGTTGCCATCAGGTCAAGGGAAGTGATTCTTGCCCTCTATTCAGCACTGGTGAGGGCACATCGGGAGTACTGTGTTCAATTTTGAGCCCCCCGCTACCAAAAGGATGTTGACAAATTAGAAGGGGGTTGGAGAGACATGACTTCTGAGGAGAGACTGAGAGAACTGGGCTTATTTAGTGTAGAAAAGAGGTGACTGAAAGGGGACTTAATAGCAGTCTTCAACTACCGGAAGGGGAGGTTACAAAGAGGATGGAGTTGGACTGTTCTCAGTGGTGGCAGACGACAGGACAAGAAGCAACGGTCTCAAGTTGCAGCAAGGGAAGTTTAGGATAGATATCAGGAAGAATTTTCTCACTAGGAGAGTAGTAAAGCACTGGGACAGGTTACCGAGACAGGTACTGGAAGCTCCATCTTTAGAGGTTTCCAAAACCTGGCTAGACAAAACTTTGTCTTGGATGATCTAGTTGGGGCTGGTCCTGCTTTGAGCAGGGGGTTGAACTAGATGACCTCCTGAAGTCCCTTCCAAAGCCCTAACTTTCTATGATGCTATGATTGTAAGAGAGGACTGCAAGATGTAGGGCATGAGGTGTATTTCCACCAACACACTAAATTCAGGTCTGATCCCTCTATGAATCCCCAGGCAGCAGCAGACATCTATATCCAAAGTCTCTCTTCGGAAGTAAGGGGAGGTCTTTTTTTATTTTGTGGGCCTTTTAAAATAAATAAAACATTAAGACTGTAAGAAAAAATGGACCAAAATGCCTGAGACCATGTAGGAATTAGAATTTTTATAAGGATTTATTATGTTTACTGGATCTGTGTTAATAAAAATTGCTACTGCCTGAACAAAACTTTTTTCAGCTGCCATAGCTCACAGAAAAAAATTCCCCTTTTTGTTAAAGAATGGGGAGGCTTTTATGAATTAGTGTACCGCAATGCTAAGTTTTATATTATCTATAAACTAAGGTAGTAAAAAATCACACCACTTTAACCTTGAAATTGCAACAAGAGAAATGCTGTGAATGTGTAAAATCATAGCACCCTCTGGTGGTTGGTGTTGGACTGCTATGTGGTCAGTGCTTCCTTAAAAAGAGGAGCAAGGAAAAAGGTGTGAGTCTTTTGAGGAATTGCATATTTTTGTTCTTCATCATTTGGAATCAACTTGCAGGAGGATTTAGGCTGAATTTTCAAAATAATTCAGCTGGGCCATGCAATTACTCAACTGCTAAGTGAAGTGAAGAATAGCCTTTCCTGGCAGGATCTCCTCAACAACCTTGAATCAAGGTTAACTGAATGCCAAGCTCTGCTCACATAAAATAGGGCTTTTGTTATTGTGTTCTGCATCTTGAGACCATGCAGTTTTAATTCTGAAGAGGAAGCATTAGTGCTATGCAGCTGGCATGTGTTACATTCCTCCCTGAGGCCTTGAGCATGTGTTGCCCATCTAAATAAAGCTGATGTCATGAGTTACAAGTGTGTGATGAGTATATAAGAAAATGATATCCTTGTTCTGGTAAGAGTTATAGCTTAGGCTAGTCAGGGAACAATACTCTATATCTCTCTCCCCATCCCTACTGTAGTCCTGACAAATAAGGGAATTAGGTCATGCCATTCATTGTAAAATCAGAAAACCCTATTTATATCAATGTGTAATTTGGATTAGAATCTGATGATGGAATTCACCCAAACAAATGACAAATCTCCCCTCATTTTTATGCTGTGTGTTCTAAGTTAAAATGAGTAAATATGTTTAAAATGCAGACTGGCTGTCTGAAGCCCATAAATAAGGAACTGACATAAACATAATTTATGAAGAAAATCATGCAGATGTTTTCACTCTCTTAAATTGTTTTACTGGGAAGTAGAGCCATAGCAATCAAGTGCTCTTGGTCTGGTAGTTCCCAGGCACTCAGCTATTTTTCATTTTCAAGGACATCCCTGGTTTTGGGTTTTTTGGGAGGAGGGATGGGGGGGTGGGATTCTCTCTAAGATATGTCTTTGTCCTCATGTAAAATGATGTGTTATGGTGTCTCTGTGTGATCATAAGAACATTGGCAAGTATAGATGCTACAGTTACAGTTGAACTTGTGCATACTTGTGTATGTGTTTGTGTGTGTGCACATACATGCACGTGCTCTGTGAAGTGCTTGGGGTCAGCCCTATGGAATAAGAGGAGTTATATGTATGTAAACATAAATTTTAGTCTTGTTTGATCTGATAACACTTTGCTGCCATCGCTTTGACAGAATAACTAGCATGTGCAATGATTCCTAGAAATACTAGCAGAAGATACAGGCATAAAGCCCCTTCGCCATTATTCTTATAGAACTCAAGGCAAACAAACTCTAACCCATTTACAATACAATTGTAAATTATACAACATGGTTAATAAAAAGCTATTAGGGATATTGGCAGTTAAGTGCTTTAGAAGCCTCAGTTCCTTGTTCAGAAATGACTTCCAGCTAAATCCTGATCAATATTTCAGATCTCTCCACTTAGACATTTCAATGCCTAAAATAAAGGTGTCTTATCTGAGGAGGGTGATGACACTAACAGGACTAGACGCTTAGGATCCCTTGGCACTGAACAGGGAGACCTACCCGCTAGGGCTGTGCAAAACAGCACTGTTTCATTTCGACTTCCGTTTCGCCTTTTCAGCAGAACAGCATTTCATTTCAAGTTTCGTTTCATTTCAAAAGCACTCTTCCATTTTTGTTTCATTTTGTTGAAAACCTTTTGCTATTTCAGTGTGTTTCAGCATTTTGCCCATAGGCTATAATGGGGAAGCATGAAACTGCATATAGCTTTGTTATTTTTTGGCAGATTTTGATGAAAACAGTCAATATGACAGCCTCTTCTGAGGGCATGAAGCCTGCCAAGTTTCAAGGAGATAGGTGCAGGGGTTTCTGGGAAACTGAACCTCGAGCTGCTGATAAGCAAAACTCATGCCACGTGTGTGTGTTAAGGTGCAGCAGGGTGAAAACTACAGGCATGGTAGCCCCTGCTGAGGCCAGGAAACCTTCCAGGTTTCAAGGAGATAGATGTAGGGGTTTTTGCGAAACTGAACCTCAAGCTGCTGACCAGCAAAACTCATGATGAACTTAACACACTGCATGTGTGTTAAGGCATGCCCTCCCTCACTGAGGTCTCTACATGACATGGTAGTGTGCCCCAATGAGGTCTCCTCTTCTTCTACAACCTCATCCCAGTCCACCAGTTTAAATGACAACAGGTAATAACTTAGTGAGCAGCACAGTAGCACCAGTGGCATCTCAGGCAGCCAAACAGTCACAGTCAATGTCAGAGCAATCCTTTCCCTCTCCTCCCCTTCCCTCGCCTTACTTTCTGTTTCCCTGCAGGCAAGCCAAGCTTCAGCTTCAAAACTCAAAACGTTTTGAAAGTTTTGAAATGTTTTAACTGCCCTCGTTTTGTTTCAAGGCTGTTTCGAAGCCCTTCGTTTCAGTTTCACCGTTTCAAGCTCAAAATGAGTTGACATAGCACCAAAATGAAACAGCCGGTGACATTTCACACAGCCCTACTAGCTGCCTCCCTAGACTAATCCAGATTATTTAATCACTCAGCATTGAGTCCCACTCCTCAGAATTTAGGCATCAATTTAAGGAGACAAGGAAAGTGTTTCCTTCATGTCAGGATCCAGACAGCTCAGGGGAACCTACTTCCCTCAGTTAGTGTCTGACAGCTACACTGAGTCCTGTACAAAGCAGAAAATGGCCTCCTCACTTACGGATTATGAAAACAACAACAGTGGTTACAGTGATCTCCTTCTTCATCCAATGGTCTAGTGGTGATACTTGTGTTGTAGGCCATCCCCATTCTGACAGTTTTCAGATAGACGTATTCCAGTACATGAGGCTGCGGGACCACAGAGCAGTCAAGAATTCAAGAGAAGAAGGAGCAGCAGCAGGGTACATACGTGAAAACGTGACTTTGGGACCCAAAACAGGTCATCCAGCAAGAAGGGGAGATCCCTAGGATTCAGCTCCTGCTGCTGAAACTGTTCATGCATTTTACATTAGGCAGCCACTGTTGAAGAACGCTCCCTCTTGAATGCTTCCCTTCTGGTCCCATGCATCTTGCATTCCTGGTTGTCCATTTCAGAATGAGTAGATGGACTTCCTCTCATCTTAGCCCATAGGTTGGTGGTCAGCACTCCCCTGGCAAGTGGGGGATGTGATTGGAATAACTCAAGGTGAGAGGAGGGCTTAGAATCCAAATCCCTAGCTTCCTGGGGAAGTGCTCTTACTGATAGGATACTAGGCAAAAGAGGGATAATGTTACTGCCATTTTGGTACCTCCTTGTCTCACTTTGGATCACAACTGAATTTAGGCAAGAATAAGACATGCAGGCAGCTGGTTTAAATCACTTCCGAGAATGTGCAGTTAACTTAATTTTGGGAGCACAGGGGTCACAAGGAGATGTTACGTTCATTTAAATATTCTGAATTTTATCATTAGGGCCAGCTTGTAGAACAGCAGCCTCCGTTAATATAGGTAGAACCCATTATACACTTAAAATTGTCTGATTTCAAAATGTAGGTCACTTCAATTTGAGATATAGATCAAGGGTACAGATAGCAAAAGAGCATATATTTCAGCTGCAAAGAAGTAATGCTATAAAAATACACCAGCAATTTTGAATATGCAGATTTGGAAGTCAAAACAAGGTTAAAAATGGACTTTCGTTGTTTCAGTACCATGAGATATTATTGCCTAAACTTGCTTTTGTTTGCTTTTATTTCATCAGCTTGTTTGCTGTGTTTGTCCCTGACTTTCTTCTCTATATCCCATGGCTCCCTGGAACCAAACCAGTGATTCCCACTGGTTGAGAACAAAGAGTCTCCTATAATCAGCAGCAGCATGGAATCTGTCCATTTTCATTGTGAGCCACTAACTTGGCAAGTTAGTTTGATGACACAAGGTCTCCCCAGAATATAATCCATATAGTTGTCTTTCCCAAAGGGCAAGATCACTTTCATTATAGGCCAAAAAATGATACACACCACTATGATCACAAGGGTGGGTTTTTTTAGGGGTTTTTTTTCTTCTTTTTTGGCAGGGAGAGTTGTTTTTATTGAAGACTTAACTAGCAGTGCCAAGAGTTAAAGTATTTCTGAGGAAAGCAATTGTCAATGAGGCTGTACATGAAACCTAATATTCTATTTTGGATTTTAATTCTTTCCTTCAAATCATAATATTACTTAACATGTACAGGGTATTTTGCAGTTTTAAACTGATAGGACAGCGCAGAACAAAGATTAACTAATTCATTAAGGCTGATCAAGTTGTCTTGCTGCTTCTTCCTATATTGAATGTTCTTCTCATATATATATATACTTATACACACACACATTGATATATTTCTGTATCTCAAATTTTCCACAACGTGTACACTATTCAACTTCTTAGCCTCAGGATTCCTAGAATATCCACAATGAAATTTAGACAATAGCTATATATAGTGTATTAAGTTATACTACGTATACCTATTGTGTAAATTTCACGGAGGATATTCTGGGAATCCTGAGAATAAGAAGTTGAAAAATAACATATAAATGTTGTGGAAGAGTTGAGATCCTTGCTTTGTCACTGGGACATAAGAAGCACTGTGGTGGCTCAGACTTACGGTCCATCAAATTCTTGTCTCCAACAATAACCAGAAATAGCAATTTAAAGGGGGAGTTCAAGAAACCCTGAAGAATATAGCTGTGGGATCAATTCTCACACATGTTTGTAGGCCTCATTCTGCCATGTAACAGAGACTTATTTAAACTGCAAAGCATGCAAATTTATATTGATTTCTAAAATCTTGCTGAATTCTGCTGTTGCCTTCCTTTCCCACCCTTTTTCCTTCTCTTCTGGGGCTCCAGCTGAGTAAAGTGAATGCTGTGTTTGCTCTTGTCCTTCTGCTCCCTTGTCAGGAAACCTATGGCTAAAAGACTGACAGAGCTAAAATATCCCCCTGTGAAGCTCTGAAAGCCCTTTTGCTCTCTCTGCTTCACTGAATTTGATCTGTGTGTGCTATTGTTAGATATAAAATATCAAACTGTTGTATTGAAACACTTCAAGCTCCTGTGACAGAACATACTCTCTAAAGAATTTAATTATCAGACTTAATCTTGGCGATAGGGTGGAGGTTGATTGTTTCTATTCCATTTGTTTTGGCTTGATGTTTTCCTGAAGAAGTTATTATTCCTGTAGAATATATATAATTTTCCTCGGTGCTTTCCTATCCAAACGATTTTGTCAGGAAACCAAACAGTTTGGGCTGGAAAACAGATCTCTAGTCTCATCTTAGATATATCTCTTCAATTCCCACTATTTCCCATGATGCACTGTGGTTTCCCTTTGTGGTTGAGAGAAGTTGTATAACATGGGGTCCCTGTTTGCTTATCACTCCATATAAATAGCCAGGATTTTTTTCAAAATCCTGTTAAGTCCCTGGTTCAATATCTTTAAATTGCAGCAGAAAGTTCCACAAGTTAAATTTGCATGTCTGAAAAAAAGTGTTTTATCATTTTGTCATTTACTGCCTTTCAGTTTCACCTAATGACCTCTTTCTCTTTCTTGCAAGTTGCTATCTTCTAACACAGTGGTTTTCAACCCTTTTTCCTTTGTGGACCACTAAATTCTTTTTAACAGAGGTGCAGCCTCTTAATAATATTTCAAATGGAGGTCTAGACCCATTTGAATTGTAAATATGGGTATTCACATACTTTTGATTGATCATCGTAATTTTTCATGGACCCCTTGGACATAATCTGTTGACCTCCAAGGGTCCATAGACTGCAGGTTGAAAACTATTATTCTAACAATACTTTTCGCCTGTCTTTCATACTTTCATAGTTGGTAGGGTCAGAAGGAACCTGAGCAGATCATCAAGTCTGACCCCCTGCCATGGCAGGAAAAAGTACTGGGGTCAAACGACCCCAGCAAGGTGTTCGTCTAACTTCCTCTTAAAGACCCCCAGGGTAGGAGCCAGCATCACTTTGCTTGGAAGTTGGTTCCAGATCCTAGCCGCCCTAACTGTGAAGTAGTGTCTTTGGGTGTCTAGTCTGAATCTACCCTCTGCCAGGATGTGACCATTATTTCTAGTCACTCCTGGTAGTGCTTGGGGAACAGGGGACCCCAATGCCTGCTGGTCCGCTCTGACTAGCTTGTAACAGGCCACTAGATCCTGCTTCAGCCTTATCTCATGGAGGCTGAATAGACTCAGGTCCCGTAGCCTCTCCTTGTAGGGCCTGCCCTGCTGCCTCTTGATCATGTGAGTGGCCCTTCTCTGGACCCTCTCAATGCCATCCACATCCCTCCTGAAGTGCGGTGCCCAGAACTGGACGCAGTACTCCAACTGCAGCCTGACCAGTGCCACATAGAGGGGAGGATCACCTCCTTGGACCTGCTTGAGATGCATCTGTGGATGCATGACAAGGTGTGTCTGTGTGTCTTTCTCTGTATGGCAATACCACCTTAATACAGTAGTACAGGGTGCTTGAGTGGAGTATGCCATGCCTTCTCTGTATGTCCTGCTTCACCAACGGTAAGTAGCAGAGCGAAGTTAGAGTGGCACTAGGTGCATGCCAGGAAGCTGTTCCAGAATGCAGGCGAATACAAGAAAATTGCCTCATGCCAGATTGAGGCTGTGTGGAAAAGTCCTTTGTGTCACCTCATAGTTTCTTTTTTATTATTATTATCTATTTCATGATAGAATGATCAGAGCTAAACAGGATTGCAGAAGAAGGCATGGGATTCCTGCCTTACACTGCAGCAATGTAAGACTTCCAGTATAATTTTTCTTGCTAACATTGTATATACTATGTCTGCACATTGAAAAGAAAATGTCACTGGGTTGCCTGTGATGCTGCCCACATGTTGTGCTGGAGTTGTCAAAGATCAGTTAAAATACTGACTGAGGGGTCTGGGACAGACATTGCATAAACTGGTTTGAGCCAAATCAGTTAACTCTGATACTATTACACTTGATCTGAGCCTTCAAGAGGCCGAGAAGCAAACTGGTTTATGTGCATTGAACATCTGTTCTGTTACAGGTTTAAACCAGTTTCTGATCACATAGACGGGTTTATGTGTAATGTCTGTCCTTTATTACTGCTTGCAGGAACTCAGAATGTACACATTTGGATGACATTGCACCTAAGACATCATTTTCCCATTTCCCATTATGGGCATTTCCCATAATGTCATTTGGTTTTCCCTTTTGACTGAGTGAAGTTGTATAATACAGGATATATAACTTGCATAACATAAGTTATAAGTATTTTTAATTAACAGCCTATTTTTTTCCCTCTGTACAGAAACAGGCAGAAGACCGGAACCATGATAATGCAACAGAGAAGAAGAATATTTAGTATTTTTATAGCAGACACATATATTGGTTGCTAATTGCAATAGAATATTTTAGAGTAACATTTCCATCACCTTCACTGACTTATGTGTATATAAACTCCCCAGGAGTAAATAACACATTGAAATTATAGATGAAAGACTCTTAGCATCTGCCTTTACTTCTTCTGGCTTGCAGTTCCACCATGCCCAAGACTTCCTTGAACCAATGTGCATTTCTCTGTAGACCTTTCACAAGGAGTAGTCAAAATTACTTCTTGAATGGTGTTGCAGCTTAATTTTTAAAGAGGCTTCAAATTGCTGCCATTACTTTTTCATGTTTATGCCAGCAGTCAAACCAGCAACTGAAGCAGATTTTAGTGAAGTTGTTCTTTTTTTTTTAAAAAAAAAAAGCAAAAACCAAAACAAACAAAAACCCAACAGTGCTCTGAATTGCAAGTGATGGCAAGTTTTTTCCTTCTAAGAAAAAAATGCCAAGTTGCCAAGATGTTAAAGAAATGAATAGATGCTCCTTTTTTTTTTTTCAGTAAAGCAGGGGGAGTTTTTTCAGTGTTGCAAAACAAAGTTACCTTAGGCCAATCAGTAGATCAAATTAGGATAGTGTGAATTAGGATAGGACACGTCTGTAGAAGTGTGTTTTAGTTAACCTCCAGGTAATGCAAAAAAATTCAAGTACCCATATGCCTTCTGTTGGCAGCAGGTATTTAACAAGGAAGCTTTTGAAAACCGTTTTGGTCTGCTTTGCAATGCAGATTTAATGGGTTTAGATCTACAAACCAGTGAATGAAATATTGGGAGGGAGGGTTGTTGTTTTTTATGATTTAGTACAGCATGTATTCTTTAAGTGAGGTTTTTATCTCCATGCTGACCTTGATATAATCTAGTCTGGAAACTGATTGTGCAATTATAATAAAAGAGCATTTTCATGTTACATTACTATATGGTTTTCTTGTTTTCCAGGGCAGAAGCAGACATTCTCTCTTTTAGGGAATTCTGATTTTCTCTTTCTCCCTTCCTTTTATTTTCTTTTCTTCTTTCTGCAACCAGGTAGGCTCAGTGGTGGACTGAGATTCCAAGCTCATGCCATGCCCTTGTGTGGGAAGTTGAAGGTGTTGTCACGTGTATGATTGGATAGAGCAGGGTACAAATGACCGCATAACTAGCATGTATGACACAACATGGAAAGTAGCAAAGGTGTCTGTCATGATGTGGTGTGATAAATGCAATGACATGGTGTTCTTGGTTCGAAAGTAATTTGTTTGTTTTTTGTTTTGTAAGTGGCCAATCTTTTTGTTTCCCTTAACTCCTGAATAAAGTAGTTAAAAAGTCAAAGTCTTTTCTTTCCTTTCTGTCCCACTGCGGCGGATGGTGCCCACCTTCGAGGAACGGTGGGCTCTCGAGGGGGCGCTCTGCCAAGTCGAGGCGGGGCACCTGCTCCTCGCCCTGTAACACCTCCGGCTGCTCCAGCTGTGGTGATGCGTCCAGCGGGCCGAGGCCTTGGACTTTGCTTCATGCGGGTCGACCCCTGAGGCCCCCATGGGTGTCCCTGCTGGCAGAAATGTAAATATGTAAATAGTCCTTTGGCTCCCTATGGTTTTTAGTCTAGAGTGTACGGGCAGGCCTTGCAGGCTGTGAGCCCAGGACCATGTCCGTGAGGCCCAAGTGTTGAGGCCAACCTGTACATACTCTCTACTGGCCCCGGTTTGTCATCCTCCCTGGAATAAACGCCTCTTAAAAGTCAAAGTCTTAAAAGTCAAAAGTCTTTCTTTCTTTCTTTCTTTCAGTATTAGCAGAACCACAAAATCTTTATCTGCTGCTGAAATACATTCTTTAAAACAAATGAGAGGAAATAAATACATTTCTGTTCTAATCATGTTCTGATCACATTCGGATCACATTCTTATTCATGGGCTCTAATTGACTTTGAAACAGTTTGCCCAGAATAAAAGGCATTACTCTGATTTCTAGATTCAAACTCTGTTTCTTGTAATAGAACTACTGTGGGGAGGGGGAGGGGAGAGAAGAGTGGCATCTAAATCATGTTATTTCTACAAGTGCTTTATTTATAACCTGAAATATGCATTCTCTGCTTAATTTATGGTCTACATCTGCAAGTAATGCACAGCAAGCTTACTGCATAGTAAAATACTACACAGAACTTTCTATGAGAGCACATCTACACATGTACCAGCCATGAGCAGTTCAGGACAGGGCTACTCCAGCCATGCTCCCCTGCCACTTGGCTGCCAGGGGGACCTCTGAGCTCTCCTAGGTGCCAGCAGGGGACTCTAGGGTCAGACCTGGGCTCCAGGGGGCAATTTTTCCAGCTCCCTGTCCTAATCAGTCAATCAAGGCAGGGGCTGGGAAATGTTTTCCTCCCCACATAGTAGTTTCCCAGACCCCTGCTCCAATTGGCTGATGAAGCAACTGGCAGTGAGCCCCTAGCTGGGTGGGGAATCACTGACAGCTGTCCTACCAGTGGAATTTAGAAAGGAAATCACATATATAAAGGCAAGACACCTTGAAACACACCAGGAAGCATGCTGGAAAGGCATCTAGCAAGCTTTCAGGGAGGGGCAGAAGAGGGGGTAGAGGGAGATCTGTAAGTTCCCACCCCTGTCCAAACTGAGACGCAGCCTCTTTCCTACAACTAGCAGGCATGAGGCTTCCAGAAGCAGCAAGGAGAGGGAAGCAGTGACAGTGCCTCTCCCTGTGCCTAATCTGCATCCCCTCTAAGAGCACCAGCCATAACCACCACCACCACCATGGCAACAAGCAGCAGCACCAGCATGACAGTCATCTCCACCCCCATTTCACTTCCCATGCTGAGCCTTCCAGTGCCAGAGGAAGAGCTGGCTCTGGATCTGAGCACCCTAGCAAGGGAAATTCTCGGGAAGGAGGCGGAGTCATCTGAGTTCGTGCTCCACATCCCTCAAGCTTCCACTAGAGCCAGGTCTCCTTCCCCAGAAGGCACTTCAAAGGAGGCTGAGGTAGAGGTTGTGGAGGCAAGTGGCTCAGTTGAGTCCGCTCCTCCTGTTACTGTGCTTCTGCTTGCTAAGCAGGGGGAAGATTGGAGTATCCACACATGCACCTGCACCCCAAAAGTGAGCAGGTAGTGTGGTCTGGGATCATTTTGGGCTGGCAGATGATCCCACATATGCTACCTGCCTGCACTGCTGAGCCAAAACCACCTAGGGCAAGGGAGCAAAACACATGAGCACCATGGAGAAGCTGATGCATCTCCATGGGCACCATCCCCTTGCCCTTGCTCTTCCTCAGCCTGGGACCAGTGGGAGTGCACCTAAAAGGAAGTCCCCTTCTCACTCCAAAGTGCCTGTCCCCCCAAAGCAGAGGCAGGCCACCCTGGAACGGTGGGAGAAGGGCAGACAGAAAGCAGGATGCATTGCAAGGGTGAGTGAGATCACCCAGAGCATTCAGGAGAAGAGATAGGCTCATCTGTGAAAAATGGTTTGTAAATTCCCTTTGAGGATCAGGTGCAAGAGATTCAAGACAGGTGGTGGTCTGTTGTAGAATTTGATAGATTTTTGGTGTGCAATCATTCTGGTGCGCAGCTGCTGCTTTGTGTCTCCACGTATTTTCCATGAGATATGTATTGTATTGTGATGATATCTCCATACTAGAGATATTGTTGGCAGGTTTTGCATGTCTTGTCATACCTAGGCCTGGATACATTCAGCATGTTTTGGGCTGTAGGAAGTTGGTTTCTGATGATGAGGTTAGTGAGGTTCAGTGCTTGTTTGAATTTACAAACCAGATGAACCCATCAACTACTCTTCGTCAACCTCCTAGGTAGAGACTCGTGAAAATTAAGGTGAGAGAGAAAGTGTAAGGAGCAAAAACTGCCAGAACTGGGATTAGAGAGAAACTGGGCTGAGGACCTGAGGCTTGGGGGATCCTTAAGGTCAAGTGGCTCCAGGGTTACTCAAGGTCACTGGTACAAGGGAAAAAGCCCAATGTCAAGGAGGAGAAAGACAGGAAAGAGAGAGAGGCAGACAGCGGGGAGCTTGGGGCTGGAAACTGAATGGTGGCAAGGAGGAAAGAGTCAGGAAACAGACAAAAACCCAACTTGAGGTTTCAAAATAACAGGTTTATTAAACAGACAGCACACTACACAGCCCCATGAAGTTATTGGTTCACAGACATGCACACACGCATGCACATGCAAACACACACACACACACACACACACACAATGGCAATAGGAGAAAGAAACTCAGTGGAAGGGTTGGAGTCCAGGTAGAGAAGAGAAACAGTCCAAGTCCTTGCTTGAAGAGAGAGTGGGGGTGATAGCTACTTATCCAGGCTGGAAAGGGGTCTTTGTCCAGCAAGTGTTGTCCAGAGGGTGGTTGCCAGCAGGACCTCTGGGTAGATAGGTAGAGAGGGCATCCCAAGGAGTCAGTCTTCAGTACCCCTTTCTATGGGGCAGACTATGTATGATCTCCTATGGAGAAGCCATGTCCAGTCAAAGTCAGTCCTATTCCAGAGGTTTCCAGATGTTCACACTGAGCATGTGCAGCTTTGACACAATGGTGGGTTGCCTCATCTTTTGTTTCTTGAATGATGAAGGTGGTTCCAATGGCTGGGTTGTTGGTCCAGGTATTGGTTTGATGGTTCGGTCATTCAGAGGAAGCTATTTTTAGACCTACTGCCATTGTCTCTCAAGCACCTTCATTCATTCCCATTCATTCAGAAACCAAGTTACGTAGCAGGGGTAGGTATGAGCCATAATTTACAACATACTTAACATGGCATGGGAACAAGATGGAGACTTGTGTAGCCTGTGTATACATGGGTTTGTACTTCCTTCTCCAACTGAGGGAATTATTGGGAGGGCAGTGTGCTGTGTAGGGACACAACAGCCCAGCAGCCACCTCCATCCCCTATAGAGTCAGGTCCAGTCAATTAATTACTTAACTATATACAGATTTATTATCACAACAAAACCATTAAAGGGGTATGGACATATTTTATACACACACACACACACACACACACACGCACAGGTTTTTTTTGGTGGGGGGGGGGTTTCCTGTGGGGACTTCAGGGTAACTTACTACTACTCCACAGTCCCAGAGGGTTACCTCTTGTTCTCCAGGTCAAGCTCTGTTCCCGCTGGGTTTTCCTGCCGCCTGACTCTGCTGCCCCATCCTGGCTTAGGGCCACAGGCACCCTGTGTGTAGAGGATGCTTCAATTTCTGCTAGGAATTGAAGACCTAAACAGCCTTGTGCAGCACCGGGGAACAGCATTCAGTCTGTTCCTGGACCCTCTAGGCTGCATCATCTGCACTGAGCTACTGCCCCGTGTCAGCAGCTGTAGACCTGAGCAACCTTAAGCAGCTCGCAGGGTCTCTCATGCTCCATGCAGTGCCTCCTGCACCAAGCGCCCAGCCTCATTCTGGAAGCTGAGGGCCTGAGCTGCCCCAAGGGCTCCAAAGATCGGGTTCCTTACACTGGCCTGTGCACTGTCTCTGGCCACACTCCAGAGGTTGCAGACCCAAGCCACCTCACACAGCTCCCAGGGCCTGGATGCCATGTGCCATGCTATGCACTGAAAGCCTAACCGCTGGAGCCATCCCCCACTCCCCGCTGATGGAAGTCTTCGGGGGCGCTTCCTGGGCTACTGCTTCACCCTGCTAAGCAGCTCGCCTCAGCTCTTCTAAGACCAGCTCTTCTCTCTTCTCTGTCCCCAATGCATCTGCCCCTTGTGCTGGGCACGCAGCTCCTTTTATAGGCTCCAGGGCTCTGCCCCTGAAGTCTTCTAGACCTGACAGTTTGCAGTCTTCAATCAGGTCCAGGAGAGCTCTTCTCCCCCTCCCATCAGGAAAGGGGCATGACATTATTTTACTTTCTGCCTCCTGATCGGGGGATGGGCTCCACCAATCAGAACAGCAGGATCTCAAGCCTGGGATTCAACCCAAGCTCTGAAAGGTAAGTCTGCTACACTTGGAAAACAAAATGGAAACTTGACATAGCTTATAGTAACTTACATATGCAGGCCTAAATCATATAGTATCAGTAAAACAGTAATATAGAACAGTAAAAATCAATATAAACTTAATAATTATACAATATAAAGAAGAAGAAAAAACAAAATAAATACAACTTGCTACCAA
The DNA here is from genome assembly GCA_030014935.1 of Caiman crocodilus. Lineage (NCBI taxonomy): Eukaryota > Metazoa > Chordata > Crocodylia > Alligatoridae > Caiman > Caiman crocodilus. The sequence continues at coordinate 183,138,023 of JAGPOW010003316.1, forward strand.
AATAAAATGCTGAAGCTTATCCTATGTCTTAGCTCACTTATATTTATCTACAGGGAATAGAGAGAGAGAGACAAAGTCAGAAATGGTTGCAGAAAGGAAGAGAATGCATTTTCAAATAAGGAAAAAAGAAAAACTGGGGCTTTTGCTACACTGGCTTCTTTACTATTTCTGCCATCCAGGAACAGCACACATACACACCAACTGCAGGTGCTTCCTCAGCCTGATGAAGGGTTTTTCAACCTAAAAGCTTGCTGCAACATTTTTATAACTATTCAGTTGGTCTGCTAAAAGATACCAGATTAGATTGACCCAAAGAACCTTGTCTGCTAGTGCCATGCTCTTAGACCAACACCTCTAGCACCTGACTGGAAGGACACAGGGCCCTGGGCACATCTAAGTCTCAGGGCTGGGACTGGCAGGGAGAGTTCTCTGGCAGCTGCTAGAGAAGAAGCTCCTGCAGGAGAGGAAAGAGAAGGCTCTGTGACAGTCTCGCTGCCTGAATTTCTGCTGGCGCTACAGTGCTGCTCACTAAGTTATTGTTATCTGTTGTCATTTAAAGTGGTGGACCAGAATGAGGCAGTAAGGGTGGAGAAGACCTCATTGGGGCACACTACTGTGTTGTGTAGAGGCCCCAGCACCAGTGAGGGCATGCCTTTACACACTCACACACAGTCACATGTGTCACAAGTTTTGTTTGTCAGCAGCCTGAGGTGCAGTTTCCCAGAACCCCCTGCACCTATCTCTTTGACAGCTGTCAGGCTTCATGGCCTCAGAAGTGGTTACCATTCATGCAAGTTTCATTTGAGTCAGACAAGAAATGACGAAGTTATAGGCAGTTTCGTGCTTCCCCATTATAGCCTACAGGCGAAACATCAAAACAGTCTTGAAACAGCAAAACAGTTCAGACAAAATGAAACGGAACAGTGTTTTCAAAATGAAATGAAACTCAAAACGAAGCACTGTCCCATTGAAATGGTGAAGCAGAAGTCAAAATGAAATGGTGCTGTTTCACATAGCCCTAATACACACACACACATGCGCGCATGCACGGACACACACACACACACACACATATACGTGTGTGGGTGTGTTTATGCATGTGGCATGAGACAGGGAGTTTGTTCTCTCACCCTTTAATGAACACTCCTTAAGCTACATGTGTAAAGGATGGGGTACTTTTAAAAAGGCAGGAAATGGGTCATTTCCTTTAGCTCTCCTCTTCATGTTGAGTTTTACAAATGTGATTTTTGATAAAAAGTTCTTTCCTGTAATGTTATGACACTGCTGTAGAAGGAACCTCTTGGAAGGAGCAGAGGCTGTTCAGGACAACATTGCAAAACTCCCACGAACATTGAGACCTCTCAGTATTGAAGTGGGGTAACATGACACATTTGAAAAGGATCTTCTGTCAAAAACACTAGGGATGTGTATTTATACATGATCACATGCATGAAGAAATGGTGAAGAAGCACTCTTGTGTCTCAAGTGTTCCCTTTCTTTCATCAATGTATTGTGTGAAAGCAAGCCTACATTAACTATTAACAATGGTTCTATAGCGACACTTATCCTCCACTGCTTGTGATGCGGTGGGAAATAAACTAGCATTGCCTGTCTGCTGTCTCTCATTTTCCTGAAGATGTTTAGAGCACAGTACACTGTGAGAAGCAGGTTTGTTTGGCTATATCTTCTATTAGGCAGATTCCTGTTTTCTTTTCTGTACTTATGAGCAGTTTTCTAGTCTCTGCATTGTGGACAGTTAAGCTTGTGTGCACAGACTAAGCGTGTTGCATCAGCTACAGACCACAAAGGAATATGCACACAGCCTTGGGTGTGAGTGTGGGAAAAAGCTGAGGGTACAAGGGAGGGGCTGTCTCATGTTTTAGCCCTCCCCCACCACCACCCAGGTGAATTAATGATTAGAGCAAGTAATCCAGAGATCCAGGTTCTAGATTCCTTTCAGTTTGGGAACTTAGATGTACTTGTGCAGAATGGTTATGTGTGCATATCCATCTGGATGTCCAGCCAGTGCAGTAGTGTATTGTGCATGCTCAGTCTATCAATGCACACTTATGTGTGCATACTGTTGGGGAAATAGAATGGCAACCTATGCCTAAGTGCTAGAAATACCACTTACATAGATAGAAAGCTGCCATTTAGGTGCACTGAGGGACATAGAATTCTCCACTCAGATCAGGGAAAGACATAAGTGAAATACCAAATCAAACAATAACTTTGATTTAACTTTATCATGTGCCTGAAAATAGTCACATAGAGAAAGGGAAGAAGGTAGGAAGCCGGGGGAAGAAAGGATAACGTCTACCCATTCACTAATACACTGCGTGTTAAGGTCAGTTCTTGGATTACCCAGTACTAAATCAATGCGCAGTAACTGGTGATACACTAAAGTAGCATGGCTTTTTAGTGATGCTAACTGCACAGTAGCCTAATGCTACTGTGCAGTATTGTATTATCAAGGGTTTTGTCCAGCACTCTACTGTGCAGTGTTATTAGGCCGCTACACAGTTAATATCTTGTGTAGATACACCGAAAGAGAAGTTAAGTTGTCAGAATGAGCTAAAAGCAATGAATGGGCAATAGAATTATATAACCTAACTATGTAAAAGAATAAGGCCATTCCAAAGCGGAGAGATTCGTTATTAGTTGTGGAGCGCAAAGACATTAGCAGAGGGAGCAAATAAGTTGCAATGAACCATAAATCCATTGTTTGTGATTATTGGGTGTATTGTATTGTTAAAACACACAGTAAACTGATAAACACCTCCAAAGGTTAGTACTTATAAATACAAGTACTATCATGTTGCAGTATTATTTACTATGCAGCAATGCACATGTAGACATGCTGACAGGGCTGGTTGGGACACAAGGATGCTTTAGTGCAGGGGGCTGCCTGCCAGCTAGCCCCACACTGGAGCACTCCTGTGCCCCAGCCAGCCCCTCTGCAGCAAGTTGAGCTGGGATGAAGAGCCCCAGGCTGGCAGGCTGACTCCCCGGGGGTCCTGCCAGCCAGAGCTGCTCCAACCTGGCTGAATGTGCTACAGTCTCAGGAGCACACATAAAAGTGGTGCCCAGAAGTGATAAACTCTGGCACAACATGTACTGGACTTTATTGCTCCATGGTAATAGCATGTGTAGATGTACTCAGTGTGTATTTGTGTAAGACAACAACTTATGACCCAGACCCTGGAGTTATTCTACATTGCTGTTGCTAAATTAAGGTCAGTGGAACTATGTCAAGTTGTATCAACTCAGGATGTTAGCTTTTGGGTTTGGTTTAGATTAGCATTAGCAGCCCAAAGATGGAATCTAATGCAAACTATCCCAAGCCCTTCAGTTTTTAAAGAGCTTTTTTCAAGAGATGCCTTTTACTTCTTCTAGAGGTATCATAGTAATGACTTCATGTATTAGTACTGGTCTTGGCTCATGCAGTTGTACAAGATTTCCAGAACGGCTGCACAACAGCAAACCTCAGAGTTTCCGTCCACGTGTGTGAGACCTGCCAGGGTCTGTGTATGAAACTGCTTCCATGGAGTTTGAAAGGGAATGGGTGAACAGGGCTGATAAACAATATGTCAGATCTTCTTTTGTGCACCAGCCTATGTCTGGATGCTGGTGCAGAGAAGGGGCTGCTCTGTTTCAAGAACAGGGATGATACAGAACCTTCTTCCCACCCTGAAACAAGGGCAAAGAAGAAGCCAGATTGATTGTTTCAATGCATCCGCTACACCTTAATTGGGCTAGATTATATTGTTAAAACACCCAATACAAGGATGAGGGTTTTTTTGTGGCATTTATATTAATTCAGGAAACCTTTGTTAAAAGATCATTAGGGTTGCATGATTAAGTGGTCAAAAGCCAGGGAATGCCAGAATTAAGTTTCTGTGAACATCCTTAATGGTGTCCCCTGGTTCATCCTTGTTACGAAGCCATTCTGAATTTCACAATCTCTTACCATTTCTCAAATAACACACTATAATATCAAGCAGTCTTTCCTTTGACCTTTGCTTTGCATTTGTAGTATCTTCAAGCAGTGTATACTGTATCTTTACCTTTACTGACAAGTTAATTTGCCTGGATCAGAAACCTCGATACAAAACAATTGTAACTAGGCGACCACTCCATAGTCCACTTATCTCTCTCAGCAGAGAAATCCAATAAGCCAAAAGGATTCCAGAATTTCCTTAATCTTTTAAAACATGCATAGCTACTGAACTGCTTTTCTAACAGGCTATGTTTGAAGAAAAAATAAAGAATTAATTGACAAAAACCCTAACCTGTTTAACAAACTTTGTGAATTTGGGAGCTCAGTCTTCCATCATGTCTTTTTTCCTTTTCCTTGAATTGGTTGAAAAGCTGATTACAAAGTCCACAACCAGATAGGATATTAGAACCATGTCCTGGAGGAGGCTATTTCAGAAGTAACTGAAGCCAAGACATATTGCCAAAACATAAGAGCCTATCCTTGGGAGATTTAAAAATCAATGCCTGCCCCAGACTTTCAACCAGAGGTCTAAATATTTGCATGCTTCTCCAGATGATTACAAACTTCTGCATTTTCAACACATGCCACTGTTTTTGCAGAGACTTTTGCCTTCTAATGTGTTGTTTGGCACTGAAAGATAGTGGATGAAAAAAAGAGTAAGGTTGGTGTAATGGTAAAATTCTGGATTGAGCCTTAGGAGACCTGGGTTACACTGTTGACTCAAACACAGGCCTTAACTTTGGACAATTTAATTGGTTTTTCAGTACCCTGTATGCAAAAGGCAATAGCAATTGTGAAGCACATGGGTATTTGCAGAGATAACTTTCTTGTTAACAGCTCTAATAGCCGGAAAAGGGCATGTCTAAGGTGAAGTGTGTGTGTAGCAGGAAGGAGAAAATAATAATAAGGGACAATTTGGTTATGTTTGACTCCTAAACGTTAAGGCCACTGTAATGATCTAATCAGAGCTCCTGCATTATACAGGCCAAACAACTGCACCAATTCCTGTACCCAGTCCAGCAATATCCCATTAACCTAGAGCAGGGGTCAGCAAGTTACAGCTTAAGGGATGAATCTGACCTGTTAGAGCCTTTGGATCCAGCCTGCAGTGCTGTGGCTTTGGATGAATTTGGCCACTTTGGGGGCTGTCCCTGCACCATGTTGCAGCTGGACACCCAGGGCTTTCATGCAGGTGGAGCTCTGCCTGTACGGTGTTACAGCTGGGGGAGGGAGGAAAAAGCAGTAACGATGCCCTGGTTCTAGCAGCCGCCCATCTCTGTCCTGAGCTGGGTGGTGCCAAACCCCGCTGAAAAACATCACCAAACCCTGACCTAGTGCATATCTCTTAGAAGGACCTTGAGTTTTGACTTAAGGATCTCCAGTGATGGAGAATCACATTCCTAGATAAGTCACATGAATTGGTATTGCTGTTAAAAAAAAAGTCATTTTATTATTTCTAGTTTGTCTTTTTTACAACTTCCAGTGACTAGGTTGTCTTGTGCCTTTGTTTGCCGCAAGTAAAGGATCCTCCATTATCAAAAATTATCACACTGCATTAGCACGTAGAGTCTGGGATCAAAGCTCCTCTTAGCTTCTAGTCTTTATTTTTTTCTTGGAATGCTAAAAAAGTAGAAAAAGGGTGGAAATAAGGTTACATTCTGCAGTGGGATGCATTTGGACACTTCCCACTGAAGAAAATCAGCGCTACAGATGTGCACATTTGAGGATGGAACTTTGCCATTAATGATTTGTAGGGCATGGTTTTCGGGAAGTGCTGTGAACATAAAATGAACATCATGCTGCCTTTGTTCATGCCAGCTAAGTAGATATCATGTGCCCTCTGCTGGGATAGGCTTACTGGTTGTTGAATTGGATGCAGAGCAGCAGCTGCAGTCATTTTAGCCAAAGGGGAGATGCAATCTGCACAGATTTTAAAGAGAAAGGAATAGCAGTAGGATTAATATCTCCCCCTGCCCTCCGCCTTCCCTTGCCCATCACAAATGCTCATTTTTAGTGCCTTGTCTTTTGAGCCATTTAAATATTATTGTATTTGTCTTACTTGCTGGTGGTTTTAGGTCAGAAAGGTTTCTCTTTTTTGAAATGGCACCACAGTGAGCAATCCAGCTTTTTATGTTATTGATTAAAAAGTAATGCTTGGTTAGTAAGCATCCCAGGAAAGCTGTAACACTTCTAAGTTCCTGCTGTAAACATTCATCTAATAAATTAAATTAAAGGAGGAAGTCACTACTGGGAGTGGAACACATGTATCCAGTTATCCCATCCTATCTATCTTTAGGAGCACCTCTAATAGCTTGTGGCAGCAGAGATTCTGTTCTGCTTACCCAGAACAGTAGATTGGTAGAAAGCCAGGTTACTTCTACACCATTTCCCATTCTCATAGCAATCAGCATCCTGTACAGACATGTTGTTGCAGCCTCCCAACTCACAGGACTTCACTGATTTCTTTTAAATGACTCATACTGATTAAAGGCAAATAGGTTTGGTGAAAGCATGAGTTTTGCCATTTGCTCATTGCCCAGGCATTGCTGGTGACACAGCTAGTAGGGGTGTGTGAAGTGGGCCCTATTAAAAGCAGATTTGGATTTGGCCCAAATCAGGGACAGCGATTCAATTCGTTGATTCAGATCACTGTCCCCAATATGATTTGAAGCCGAAGATTCGATGCTGATTCAGAGAATCAGCTATTTAGACACAGACACAGCTTTAAAAGTTTTTTTCTGCATACCTTGAGGTACCAGGTATGGCTCATGATTGCTGCAATGCTGGGGCACATGGAGCCTCCCACAGGAGTGCACATCCCTGTGTTTGCAAGCAATGAATTTTGCAATTCTTTGGTTATTTTAAAAATTCTTAAAAATGCATTTTGGGTTGGACCCAGGCAGTCAAAAAGTCCCCAAAATTAATTGTGGGTAGAGATATACATTACATATAGACCAACCTAAAATGTTTCATTTTGATTGTCACCATTTTAAACAAGTCAAATGTTTCAATTAAAAACAATGGGAAATTTTGAAACCAAGATAGCATTTTTTATTTCAAAAAATTGATTTGATGTGCTTCCAATTATTTGAGTTTCATTTCAAAAGAAAAATATTGGTGAAATTAATGTGAATTCACAAAAATTGTTGGTGTCAATTAACTGCATTTTTGCCACAACAACAAAAAAGCACTCAAACAATTGCATCCAGCCCCTTTATTCCTTTATGCTGCTCATTCAGTCTCTCTTCATACCTAGAAACCAAACAGTATCCTTCTCTGTATCCCCTGATTTCAATTCTCCCCTCCTTTTAGTCCCACAGTTTCCAAAAAAAATCATGTGCTCTGAGCTTTCCCAGGAGGAGTCCAAGAATATGTGAGTTGTGAAGCCTGCATGAGATTCCCTGACTAGCTTAGACCTCAAGACAGGCATTTCACACAAGCAGAGTGTCTTTATGAGAGTAATTAATCATTCAAAAAAAATTGCCAGGGGTTGTGATCAATTCTCCATTAGCAGAAAATTTTCAACAAGATATGTTTTAACTTGATATAGCTACTCTATTTACTTGAATCAAAGATGTGGGTTTTTTCCACCCTAATCACCCTGGGGGAAGTGGCCTGGGAAAGTGCCACCATGGGAACATGGGGTGTGGGGGGCGCTTGTTTTAATTTTAAGTACTGGTCTGGGGCACTTGGTAGCTCAGTTCTGGGTTCAGTCCTGGGTTTGGGGCAGAAGCTGGAATTCAGCTACTGCCAGCCCCAATGGGTGTGACTCGTGTCAGGGGAAGGGGTGTGCAGTGGGGGAAGCATGGGAGAGACTGCATAGGGGGAGCTCATCAGTGTGTGGGTTGGGGGGAAGCACAGGAGAGATGGCTCAGCCTGCCCTGTGCTGCCCACCCCCCAGGCCACTTACCCTCTCTCCTTGCTTACCTGCTTACCTTCAGCTCTGGCTCTGGTTTCAGAGATAAGCAGTGCAGGGGGATCAGTGCAAGGGATATGGTGCAGGTGGTGTGTGGGGAGACAGGCATGGCGGGGCAGGTGACAGAGGGAGCAGACACTTGTGGGGGACAAGTGTCAGGAGAGGACAGGTGACAGAGGGGCAAGAACAGACATGAGCAAAAGTGGCAGGGGGGACAGGCAGCAAGGGGCAGGCACAGGCATGGAGGTAGACAGCAGAGGTAAGGGGTGGGGATTTGGCCCTTCACCCCTTGCTGCTTCTTTGAGGGGACAAATTTAAAACAACCCTCCAATAATTAAATTCTATACATGGAAAATTATAACATATTTATCATTTTCTGTGTATTTCTTGGAGAACATTTTACATTCAGAGTTGCCTTGAGTTCAGCTAAATATGGTATTTTACTTGCAGCAGGACTGAATATAGGGAAGTCCTATAGCCTGTGTTATGCAGGATGTCAGAACAGGTAAGCACAATGATCCCTTCTGGCATTTATGTCTAGGAATTTATTGTGCTCTCAAAAGGAAGGATGTGAAATACCAGACCAGACGTTTCTGATATTAAACAAGGTTCAGGTCCACTTTTAAAGTTTAGCAGGCAGTTTAAATGTCTGAGCCTCCTTGGCTAAACAAGTCATAGATTCATAGAGTCATAGATGTAGGGTCGGAAGGGACCGAAGCAGATCATCAAGTCTGCCCTAAGTCAAACTCTTCTAGTTTCCTCCTGTAAACAGCAGCTCCATTCCTCTGATCATCCTGCTCCTTGAACCAGGCTACATAGAGGGGTTGTGGGTTTTTCCATCCTTGGAAATTTTCAAAAGCTGGTTAAACTGACACTTGGTTAGGATGTTTTTGCAGGGTTGATCCTGTCTTGAGCAGGGGGCTGGACTAGATCACCTCATGAGCCAAGTACAGACAGTCAAAAAGCCCAAGGCTAAATTGAGTCAATCTTCACAGCTTAGTCTGCATAGACTGAACCGATAAGCAAGTGAACAGGCATTCTCTTTTGATTCCAGAAATGCAGCCACATGCAGGCCAGAAGGTGGGGGGTGCTACAGCATGGCTCTCTGGCAAGTAGCCAGAATGGTCTGTGTGTTTGCTTCTTCTTCCTGATGCCCCTGAGGTCTCTGGGATCTGCGATCCAGAATCACAGCAGCAGGACTCCAGGGGGTTGATTATTGCTTCATCTTCCTGCTTCCAGGTGACTCTGGCATTTGTAGTCCACAGTTGCAGCCAGTAGTAAGTTTGAGTGGGGGATGGAGGGGGTGCATTTCCCCCTCCCCCCCTTTGCAGACTGGGCTGCATTCCCAGCCCGGTTTGCCTACCCCCACTCCCTTATCAACCAGCCCTCACTACTCCAGCTAGGGAGCAGAGGGGTGGGTCCAGCCCTGCTCTCTAGAGAAGACAGCATAGTCCAGGCCAGTGCTGGAAAGCATGCTGGGATGCTGGGGGACCCTGATTTAACTTGAACCAGGAAGGAGTCTGGGACAGAAGTTTCATAAACCAGTTTGATCCAAATCAGTTAAGTCTGATACTACATTCAACCAGGTTTATCTGGTTCAGCCATTGTGAAACCAGTTTATGTGCACTGAGGTTCTGTTCTGTTACAGGTTTAAACCAGTTTCTGATCACTTAAACCAGTTTATGTGTAACTTCTGTCCCTAGCCAGGAGGTCTCTTCCAACCCTGTTTTCCTGCAATCCTAAGAAACTTTTCCTAAACCTGTTCCAGTTTTGGTTCATTTCTGTTGAACATAAGTGATCCAATTTGTATAGTCTTCCAGATGTGGTTTTTACCAGTGCCCTATTCAAAGCCACTAATATTGCCTCTCTCTACTGGGAACACATCTCCCGATTCATTCTAGAATCATAATTTTCCCCTATGGCTAAATCATATTGATGACTCATTGTCTTTTTGTAATTAACTAATACCCCCAGGGATTTCTCCATCTCATCCTTTACAGCTACTAGGCTCCCAGCTTGCAGTTTTTTCATTAGCCCCCAAATGCATGACCTCACATTTTTAACTGATGTTTTCCATCTTATGTTTATTAGTTTAGTCCTCAAAATCATTGAGTTCATCCTGTTTGATATAACAATCCTCTTCTGTATTAATACATCCCAAATTTGTGCCATTGGCAAATTTCATCAGCTCACTCATCATATTTATAATACGATCATTAATGAAAATACTAAACAGGATCAATTTCATGGCTGTTTTGGGGAAATTTTACTCATAAATTCTCTCCAACCTAATATTTCCCCTTTCATCCCTACAGACTACTGTCTCCTCTTGAGCTGGCTCATTAACCACTTTACAGTTCTTTATCAATCCCCCTCTATTCCACCTTAACTAATAATTTCCCATGTGGCATCATATCAAATGATTTAACAAAGTCTAGATAGATAAGTTAACTCATTTTTTTTGCCTGGAAAAATTAGTTGATTTATTAAAGATAGCTCTCAAGGTACTAATAACGTATCTGATCTACTTTAGGCAAGCCTATCTTGAATTTTATTCCATTTACCATCTATCCACATCTTTAATTATTCTTTCCTTTAAATTTTGTTCTATGTCTTTCAGATAGTAGATTTATAGTCACCTGGATTAGCTCCCTGCTTCTTAAATATAGTACCAACCCCAGCTTGATAGCTTGATGAAAAATAAATATACACAAGATCTTTGAATTCATGAGTCCGTTGCTTCAGAAGCCAGAAACAGAGATTATTAGCACTGTTTCATTTCAACTTCCATTATGCCAGGACAGTGTTTCATTCTGAGTTTCATTTCATTTTGAAAGTACTGTTCTGTTTTGTTTCATCAAAACTGTTTCACTGTTTCGACACTGTTTTGACATTTCCCCCATAGGCTATAATGGGGAGGCAAGAAACTCTCTATAACTTTGTCATTTCTTGCCTGATTCAGATGGAACCTGCAGGGATGGGAGCTCCTTATAAGGCCATGGAGCCTGTCATCTTTTAAGGAGATAAGTGCAAGGGTTTCTGGGAAACTGCACCTCAAGCTGCTGACAAGCAAAACTTAAGGCACATATGTGCGTTAAGGCACAGCAGGGTGAAAACAGCAGGGATGGTAGCCCCTGCTGAGGCCAGGGAGCCTGCCAGGTTTCAAGGAGGTAGGTGCAGGGATTTCTGGGAAACTGCACCGCAAACTGTTCAGAGCAAAACTAGTGTCACTTGTAAGTGTGAAGGCACAGAGAAAGCTCAGTTCAAACAATACTTTTTATGTTCTTTTTCTGTCCCTCCCCCAGAGCACTGGAATTGGAAGGGACCTCAGGGAAGGATCACAGTCACTGGCCAGCTACACGGTCCTTCCCCCTTTCTTCCCCCTCCCCCTCCTTAGTTTCTCTTTACCTGCAAACAAGCCCAGCTTCAAAACCCAAAACATTTTGAAACTTTCAAAATGTTTCGACCACCCTCATTTTATTTCCAGGCTGTTTCAAAGCCTTTCATTTCATTTTGATTTTGCTGTTTCAAGTTCAAAATAAGTTGAAACAGCATCTAAACAAAACAGCCTGTGAAATGTTGCATAGCCCTAGAGATTATCCCCATTGTTAATTAAGTCCTGCTTTCGTTTTAGATCTGGAAAATGCCATTTCCATATCCTCATTCTCATTATCTGCCTTGCCTTATGGTCCAATACCACTGGTTTTGTATTTATGCCCTATGTGAATCTATCCCATTCCCACTGAACACAATACCCATTTCTTCTTTTCCTGTTCTATTTTTATTGATATGTCTACACATCATTTTACTGTGTGTTCTCTTTTCCTTTGCAAGGTCTAATTCGGCTTGACTTTTTGAAAGTTTCACTTTATCCCTATACTTTTTGACTAAGACACAGTTGTCTTTACTAATCAGTCTTTTTTTTTCATTCCTTGAAAGCTTTCTGCTTATTCTCAATATATTTCTTGAAGTGATTATTCATCCACTTCACTCTAGAGCCCCCTTGCTCCAATTTTTTTTCTCTGTGTTCGGGATACCGATTCTTTATAGTACATAATTCGTTTGCCTATTACTATCTTTTGTAGCAGAAATTCCAGGGCTCCTCTGTGTTCATGTGCCTGACTTTGCTAATTTGTTCTTTTACCTTATGAAAGCTTTCCTTTCTGAAATTGAGACCCATAGTCACTGACCTATGTTTATTTATTTTTTTCCATTTAATTTAAATCAATCCTTCCACCCAAGGTTATTGTCTATGGATAAGTCTTTTATAATCTCCTCATTGCTCATGAAGAAATTTGAAAGTTGCATCACTGTAGGTTGATTTAGTAAACAATTTTTAAGCCTCTCTGTCTTTAATCAGATCAAGGAAAATATGGGTTCTTTATGAGTTTTAGGGCAGAAGCCAGTGAAGATGACAAATATAAACTGAATACAGAAAGAAAATGGCTACTAACAGAATCTCAAAAGGATCTTCAGACAGATACGTCAACAGAATGTGTTCCTAAGACACCAGGGTCCAAACTTTTGGGCCAGTGTGCCACAAATAAGGATCATAGGAAAGTAGGACTGGAAGGGACCTCAGAAGTTCATCTAATCTAGCTGTCTGCTCAAAGCAGAACCATGTCTGAATAAACTACCTCAGCTGTTCAATATGCTCTTCAAAGTTTCCAAGGATGGAGATTCCACATTTTTCTAGGCATCCTGTTCCAATGTCTGACCACTGTTATAGTCACAAAATTCCTCTGATCTCCAACCTAAATTTTCTCTGCTGCAGCTTTAGGATATTGCTCCAAGTCCTATCCCCTATGGTAACATAATGAAGTCCTTCTCCATCTTCTTTTTAATCACCCTTCAGGTATTTGAAGACTGTTATCCAATCCACCTCAATTTTCTTTTCCCAAGACTAAATAACTCTAATTCTTTTAAGTTTTCCTCATCAGTTTTGCTTCCCAGGCCTTCAGTCATTTTTGTTAACTCTCCACTGGACTCTTTCCAAACTGTTCACATCTTTCATGAAGTGTGGAATCCAAAACTGGATTCAGTACTCCAGGTGAGGCCTCACTAGTAGCAGAGGCTTCACCAGAGTAGAAGAATCACTTCTCTCAATTTGCAAGTGACACTCCTGTTGACACAATCCAGTATACCATTAACTTTTTTTGCAACAAAAGCACACTGTTGGCTCATATTCAGCTTGTGGTATCTTCTGCAGTACTGTAGCCTACCCAATCATTCCCATCCAGATTTGTGCACATAATTATTCTGTCCCAACTGCAGGACTTTGCACTTGTCCTAGTTCAATCCCATCTGATTGACTGTGGACTATTTCTTCTTCAGTCTGTCCCAGTCGTTCTAGATCCTAGCCCTACTCTCCAGTGTCTGCAGCACCACCCAACTTGGTGTTATTCCTTAATTTGCTATGTGTACATTCAATCCCACTATCCAGATCATTAGTGAGGATATTCAACAATACTGGAATTCAGGCAGACCCCTGAAAAACCACACTTGATACCTCCTCCCACCTAGATACTGAGCCACTAATGACTACTGCTTCAGCAATAATGATCCAACCAGGTATATTCATGTTATAGTGTTTTCACCTAGTCTTTTCTTCCTTAGCTTGTTACTCAGGTTGTTTTGAGATAGCAGTGTCAAAACCCTTGCTAAAGTCAAAGTATATCATATCCACTGCCCTTCCCCATCCACAGAGCAACACCTTATAGCAAAAGAAAATCATGGTTGGGCATGATTTGCGCTTGCTGAATCCAAGCTGGATGTTCCTGATCATTTTGTTCTCATATAGGTGCTTCTCAAATTGCTTGAGAACCTGCTTCATGATCTTTCCAGGTGCTGAAACTGGGCTCACTGGTCTGTAATTCCCCAGATCTTTCTTCTTCACTTTCTGACCAAAGGACCCCATATTTGTCCTTTTTGAGTCATATGGAGCCTCATCCTGACCTCCATGAGTTTTCAAAGTGGATATCTAATGGTTCTGAAATTACTTTGGTTAATTCCTTCACTACCAGAAGGTATATCACTTCTGGTCCTGACATTTTGAAAGCATCTATGCTTAAGTAATCCCTAACATATCAGTCTACTACTGTAGGCTGTTTTTCTCTTTTCCTACCTTTATTGGCATCTGCACTTGTCATCTGGTAGTTGCTGGTATGTGAGAAAAGTGAATTAAAAAAGGTGTTAAGTACCCTTATTTGCATCATCCATAAATAGATTGCCTTTTGCATTCCATAAAGAAGCTATGGTTTCTTTGGTCTTCCTCTTATATTTGACATATTTGTAGAATTCTTTTTTATTGCCTTTGATGTCCCTTGCATCTCAAATCATGCCTTGGCCTTCCTTCCTAATTTTTCCCCTGCATTTCTGTGTGATATTCTTATAGTTTTTCCTAGTACTATGACCAAAGTTCCACTTTTTGCAGCATTCCTTTTTGAATTTCAACTCATTGAAGAAATTGCTGTCTAATCTGGCCAGCCTCCTGTTACACTTCCCTTTCTTCTGTTGCATTGGGATAGCTTGCTCCTGCACCCTTAACAGGTCTTCCTTAAAGTATAGCCAGCTTTCCTGGTCTCCTTTACTCCTCAGACTTGCTTCTCAGGGGATCCTGCCCACCAGTTCTCTGACTCAGTCTGCTTTACTGAAGCCCAGTATCCTTACTCTACCACTCTTCTTCCTTCCTCCCCTTAGGAGCTAGAATTCTATCATTTTGTGGTCACTGTCACCCAAGTTACCTGCAACATTCACATTCTCAACCAATTCATCCCTATTTGTGAGCAGTAAGTTGAGACAAGCTCCCTACCAGTTGACCTCTCTACTTTCTATATCAAAAAGTTGCCCCTACCATACTCCATAAATTTGCTGGGCTGCTTGTGTACCACTTTGTGCTGTGCCAGTAATTCAGCTCCCCCAAAGGAACTAAGTCTTGCATTTTGGAAGTTTCTGTCAGTTGTTTAAAGAAAGCCTTGTCCACCTCCTATATGCTTACCATGCTACTCCTCTATTCTTTACCCAGAGGCTTTCAACAAGCCTACCTTCCACTTTGTATTGCACTTCAGAACACATGTTTATTGCCTTTAAGTACAGCATAACACCTCCTGTTTTCTTTTGCCTATCCTTTCTGAACAAGCTGTGCCCATCCATGACCTGATGGGGGATCTGCAGATAAAAGACGACCTAGGGATAGTGACCATCAATTGATTCAATTCACTATCCAGTGAAGAGTTAGAAAAGTAATCAGCTGGGCAGAAGTGCTAGACTTCAGTGTACTTAGGAGATTAGTTAGTGTGTCATTAAAGCTCAAGAGCATTGACAAAATGGGGGTCCAGGAAGGATGGTCATTCCTCAAGGAAGTGATCCTTCAGGCGCAGGAGGCGGCAATCCCACTGCATAGAAAAGGGAGCAAAGGGGCCAAGAAACCGTCCTGGCTAAACAGGGAAATCTAGGAATATCTAAGGGCAAAAAAGGGGCATACAGGCTGTGGAAGCAGGGAGGGTATACCTCCTTGGCTCAGACTTTCAGGGAATCAGTTAGGAAGGCCAAAGTAGCCTTAGCACTCAGGCTGGCAACAAAAATTAAGGACAACAAAAAGTCCTTCTTTAGGTATATAGGGAGCAAAAGGAAGGTGCCTGGTAGCATAGGACCCCTAAAGGATAGGCAAGGGCAGTTGATGACAGGTAAGAGGGACAAAGCAGAGCTTTTCAATGAGTTTTTTTGCATCTGTATTCTTGAACTGAAATCTAGAGAAATCTCCCAAATTCATTACTGACAGAAGCAGGAGAAACACTAGCCCACCAACTGTCAGCACCAACACAGTAAAGAGGCACTTGGAAGGGCTGGATGTGTTTGATTCAGCAGGACCAAACAAGTTTCATCCAAGGGTGTTGAAAGAATTAACCAATGTCATAGAAGAGACACTGGCATGAGTGTTGAACACCTTGCTGGGGTCATTTGACCCCAGTACTCTTTCTTGCCATGGCAGGGGGTCGGACTTGATGATCTGCTGAGGTTCCTTCCAACCCTACCAACTATGAAACTATGTTTGAGCACTTATGGTGCTCAGATGAGGTCCCAGAGGATTGGAAAAGGCCAATGTGGTCCCTATTCTCATAAATTCTGTAACCCTGGGCACAACACTACATGAGCCCTCACCTGAATAATGGGATCCTGGGGTACCCAGTAGCCAGTAGCCCTGCCCAGCCCCCGTAGAAATCTGCTGCAGTGCCCCTGAGTGGAGAGCCTCCCCTTACAATCAAGCACGCTTGCAGACAATTCTCAAACTATTTACAAGATTAAATTATTTACAACATTATAAATAATCGTTAAATAAGCACATGGATATACCGACTAATAAACCCTCTAGAACTTATTTACACAGTCTCTCACTTACACACGGTGCACTGGGGATCCCGTGTGTACTGCCCCTGGCTGGGTATCTCAGGGGGTGAGACTGTCTGTGTCCCTGCACAGGGTCTGTGGACGCTCCCTGGCACTGGTGTCCATCTCCATGCTTCTGGGGTCTCAGGGCAGCAAGCAGTGACTCCTCTGCAGTTCCTGTAAGACAGCCTTCCCCTGCCTTTGACTCCCTTCCCCAGCTCTGCTGGGAGCAGTGTCTGGGCTGCAGGCTGTAAAAACCCTCCTGCCCCATACAGCCTAACATCCCTGGCAAATGCAGCCCCTCACTGGGCTTTGCCTGCCCCTGGGGCCCCTCACCCATCAGAGAATCTAGGGCAGACTCCTGCAGTCCCCATCCCAGCTCTCTCTCTCTCTCTCTTTCTCCCCCGCGGGAAAAACTACTCCCCCTTTTATCCAAACCTCTCAGCCAATCCCAACTCAGGGCCCTTCCCGGGCTTTTGCTAACGGCTCTCTTTCAAAACTTTGCTGAGGTTATATCACCCCTCCCACTTCCAACAGAGCTGCTCCCAAAACAGCTTCACTTGCCCTCAGAGCCTACAGTGTCCCCTCTGGGACAAACTCTGTCTCTGCCAGGCAGCTCTTCCCATTCTGTTTAGGTGGGTCCATTTTTAAAAGGCCGCTACAATTCATAGACATTAGGGATGGAAGAGACCTCAGAAAATCACTGAGTCCAGCCCCCTGCGCCAGGGGCAGGAAGTCAGCAGGGGTCATAGGATCTCAGCAAGATAAGCATCCAAATATCTCTTGAGGGCATTCAAACTAGGTGCTTAAATCACCTCTGGTGGCAGACTATTCCAAACCTTGGGGTCTCAGACAGTAAAGAAGTTCTTCTTTATGTCCAGCCTGAAATGGTCATGGAGGAGTTTGTGACTGCCCAACCTTGGCATCCCTTGGGGCACTCTGGTGAACAAACATTTCTCCAGATCCTGGTGAGCACCCCTGATAAACTTCAAGAAGGGGAGGAGGAGGATCTGGGTAACTATAAACCCCTGAAAAAAATTATTAAGGATTACTTTTGTAGTCCAGTGGGTAATATATAATTATAGAATCATAGAAGTAGGGTCGGAAGGGATCTTGTAGATCTTCAAGTCCAACCCCCTGCCTGGGCAAGAAGAAAACTGGGCTCAAATGACCCCAACCAGGTAGGCATGAAGCCTCTTCTTAAAGACCCCCAGGGTAGGAGCCAGCACCACTTCCTTTGGAAGTTGGTTCCAGATCCTAGCTGCCCTAACTGTGAAATAGTTCGTATGAATGTCTAATCTAAACCTACTCTCCAACAACTTGTGGCATTATTCCTTGTTTCCAGGGGGGTGCTAGAGGAAACAAAGTCTCCCCCAAACCCTTCTGGTCCACCTAGTGAGTTTATAGATGGTCACCAGGTCCCCCCTCAGCCTTCTCTTATGAAGGCTGAACAGGTTCAGGTCCCATAACCTCTACTCTTAGGGTCTACCCTGCTGTCCCCGGATCATGCGGGTGGCCCTCCTCTAGACCTTCTCAATGTTGTCCACATCCCTCTTGAAGTGGGGTGCCAGAACTGGACACAGTACTCCAGCTGTGGCCTGACCAATGTTGTGTAGAGGGGGAGGATCACCTCCTTGGCCCTATTTGAGATGCACCTGTGGATGCATGATAGGGTCCAGTTAGCCCTGTTGACTGTGACCTCACATTGTCAGCCCATGTTCATACTGCAGTCAATAATGACTCCAAGATCCCTTTCTGCCTCCGTGCTCTCAAGAAGGGAGTTCCCCATCTTATAAGTGTGCTGCTGGTTACTCCTGCCCAAGTGCAGTAACCTGCACCTGTCAGTATTGAAACGCATCCTGTTTTTGTTAGCCCACCCCTGAAATCTTTCCAGATCTCTCTGCAGTCTCTCCCTCCCTACTGATGTGCCCACCTCGCCCCAAATGTTGGTATCATCAGCAAATTTAAACAGGTTGCTTTCCACCCTGTTGTCCAAATCACTGATAAAGAAATTGAACAGTGCGGGCCCAAGGACCAAGCCTTGGGGACTCCACTGCCCACTTCCCCCAGGTCGAGTATGACCCATCCACCACCACCCTCTGTGTATGACCCTTCAGCCAATTTGCAATCCATCTGACTGTGTAGGCATCGATACCGCATTTGCCTAGTTTTTTAATGAGGATGGGGTGGTCGACAGTATCAAAAGCCTTGCTGAAGTCCAGAAAGACTACAACCACAGTGACACATGCATCCAATGTTTTTGTGACCTGATCGTAAAAGGCAATCAGGTTGGTCGGACATGACCTGCCCCTAGTGAAACCGTGCTGGTTACCCTTGAGCATCATCCCCACTGCTGGCCCATCACAGATGTGCTCCTTGATGATCTTCTCAAAGAGTTTTCCCAGGATTGAGGTAAGACTGATGGGCCTATAGTTGCCCGGGTCCTCCCTTCTCCCTTTTTTAAAGATGGGGACCACATTGGCTATCTTCCAATCACCTGGCACCTGGCCCAAGCACCATAAGTGCTCGTAAAGCCATGCCAAGGGCCCTGCAACATCCCCTACTAGCTCCCTCAACACCCTGGGGTGAAGAGCATCTGGACTTCCTGATTTGAACATGTCCAGCCCCTCCAGAAGCACTCTAATATAATGCTGAAAAGCAACTAGCACAGGTTCATAGCAGGTAGATCCTGCCTGACTAACCTTGTTTCTTTGTATGACCAGATCACTAAATGCTTACATGCAGGATTCAAGGTAAATATCATCTACTCAGACTTTTAAAAGGCCTTTGACATGGTTTCCCATCCTATTCTTAAAAACAAATTGAATGGGTGTTCCATAGATGATTACACAGTCATGTGGGTTGCAAATTGGCTTAAAGGTTGTACCCAGAGAGTGGTAGTGGATGAGTTGGTATCAACCTCAAAAAAAGTGGGGTCCCCCAAGGCTTGGTCCTTGGGCTGGTGCTGTTCAATATCTTCATCTGTGACCTGGATGAGGGTGTGGAAAGCACTCTGTCCAAATTCTCAGGTAACGTCAGACTATGGGGTGAAGCAAACACACTGATGGGAAGAAACCAAATCCAGGCAGACCTGGACAGGTTAGAAAACTGAGTAGAGAACAATAGGATGCAGCTGAACAAGGACAAGTGCAAGGTGCTGCACCTAGGGAGAGGGAATCAACAGCACACCTGTAGGTTGGGAGATGACCTTCTCAGCAGCACAGTGGCAGAAAGAAATCTCAGAGTCATTGTTGACTCCAAGGTGAATATGAGTCATCAGTGTGACAAAGTAATTAGCAGAGCTAACTGCACTTTGTCATGCATTAGTAAGTGGATCACCAACAGGTCCAGGGAGGTGATGTTCCCTCTCTATGTAGCACTGTTCAGGTCACAGCTGAAGTACTGAATCTAATTCTGGGCACCACAATTCAAGAAGGATGTGGACAACCTTGAGAGAATCCAGAGGAGGACCCCTCATATGGCTCACATAAGGAAGGCCTTATGATGAAAGACTGAGGGACTTGGACCTTTTTAATCTATGCAAGAGAAGGCTAAGGGGGGATCTTGTGGCAGTATGCAAATTCATGGGGTGGGATGGTGGGGCAGGGAATAGGAAATGCTCTGTTTACCAGAGCACTGCTTGGAATAACCAGAAACAATGGCCACAAGCTGATAGAGAGTACATTTAGGTTGGACATCAGAAATAACTTCTTCATGGTTAGGGTAGCCAGAATCTGGAATGGGCTTCCAGGGTGCTCTCTACCTCCTTGAGGGTCTGTGAGAGGAGATTGGACAAGCACCTGGCTGGGATCACATGACCCTAGCACTTTTTCCTGCCATTGGCAGGGGGTTGGACTCGATGATCCTTTGAGGTTCCTTCCGGCCCTAGCATCTATGAATCTATGACAGTAGTCCAGCCCTATGAATTACCCCACCACATCTCCATACACCCAATTACATCAATTCTGTAGCTTATTCTAGAATCTCCAGTTCTTTCTGTTTGTTCCCCAGGTTTCTCACATTTGCATATAAATATTTCAGGTATCTAACTGATTGTCCTATGTTCTCACTGAGAACATTGTTAAGGCTTCTGCTATTTCTTCTCCTTACTAAGTTTTTACCCAGGTCCCCTGGCCTTTTACTTACCTCTGGGCTTTTGTCTACATCCTCCAGTGAATGTTGTTTAAACTTTTCCTCACTTCCCTGCCTGTTCACGAAGACGCTCGTCCCTGTTTTTTCAGGTGGACCTCATCTCTTTCCAGCAGTCTATCTTCTTGGAAAACCAGACAGTGGTCAAAGAAGCTAAAGCCCTAGAGACATCAGCTACGTATCCATGTGTTTATCTCTAGGATAACTGAGCCTTTACCACAGACTGTAAGAACCAGTGAAGACATCACCTGGGCTTCTGCCTCCTCAACCCTTGCACCCAGAGCCATGTAGTCACTCTTGATCTACTCAAGTTTTCCCCTCTAGTGCCCTACATGGATGAGAAGCGTGGCATAGTAACCAGAGGGCTGAATGCATCTCAGCAACCTTTTCATGATATCTTGGATATGGCCTCCTGTAGGCACCAGGCTTCCCAAACTGACAACTAAGGTTGGTCAATGGATACTTTTGTGTCCTGCTGTAAGGAATCACCATCAACCATCACCCTTTGCTTTCTCTTAGCAGCAGTGGCATCAATCCTCCCCCTTTGGGGAGAACAGCTTGGCCTCTCCTGCCACCAGAGAGGGCTTCTTCTCATCCAGTGCCAGGGCTTCATACTTGTTCTCCAGCTGGACAGCTGTAGGTTCAGAAGAGGAATGCTGTTTGTTGTCAAAGGTTTGTTGCCAGAGCTGCCAGCTTCTACCTTTCAAGAGTACTTTTCTCTCCCATGTTTTCTAGTGCCCTCTTTGCCTGTCCCTCTTCCATGAGGCCTCCATCTCTTTGTGCACTGAGGAAGGCCTTGTGCTTATGGTTCTTTCTGTACCTATCCACCTCCTCCTGCAGCAGCTTTATGTGATTTCTGAGATTGCACCAAGAGGCACCTCTTACACTGCAAGCACATTCTCCATCCACTTGACGTGCAGGAAGCAGCCCCTGCCAAGCTAGACCAGAACTTGGAAGCCTAAGTGGTGGAAGCCAGGCTCAGAAAGAGCCTGTTCTCCTATCCCATGTTTCTGGCCCCTGTGCCTGTGTTCTGGCATTCCTAGCCTTTCTGTTTTAGTAACCCCCGCTTCTTTATTCATGCTGTGATCAATTCAATCAGCTCTGGGGCTCACCAGCTAATAGTTCTTCTCTATTCACTGCTCCAAACAACCCTATGCACAATGTCTCCCAAACTGAAGCTATACCACTAAGCCCAAATTATGCAATTCCCCAGTATTCAGAAACCCTCTTCCCTGGTAAGCATAGCTCCTGTTCCTCTCCCAAGCAGAGGTCCCAGTCCAATCACCATGTTTTCTGGCTTCTGTGTCACTGTGTCCTGTCAAGCCTAGCCTTTCTGCTTAGGCAACCCCCACCTCCTTGTTTACACTGTAATCATTTTCAGTCAGCCCCATGCCTTCCCCAAGTGCTGATCCAATTTTCTTCCCCTACAAGATCTGCTGTTCTGATTTCTTCTCTTTTCCCTATGCTCCCTGCCCAGTCTGCAGCTCTGTTGCTGGCCCCCTCCTCTAGCTGCCACACACCACATACAGAAGCATACTTGTGGCATGCATACCAGAGGTTGACCCCCTTGGCCTAAGAAATAGAGGGGTTAAAGCATAATATTTTCCAAGGGGTAAAACAATGAAATCCATATGCCTAACCTAAGAACCTTTACTATGTCTTTGAGTGAGAATCATGCAAAAAGACTTGTACCAGTATCCTTGAATTGTCACAGCACACCTGTTATACCGAGTCTATTGTAAAGGAAATTTTCTTCAAATGCAGCCTTTTCTCTCTTTCAATGAAGAAGTTATGATAATCGCTTAACAATCTCACTGTCTCTGGGTAAGCAAAAAACATTTCTTACAAAAAACCTAAATGCCAGGATTTTAGGGCATATATACCACTTCTGTATATATGCCACTGCTGATCTAACTACAGAAATTGCCAAATCCAAATGAGGATGGGTTTGGGAATAAATGCAAGAAAATATTCCACTGCTAAGGTAGAATAGAATTATTTACTTCAAGTGCCAGTAAAAAAATCAGCAAAAAAATCTTTCTGATTTGATACACATCAGATATACATACACCTACTGGATATTTAATATATTGATACGCATACTGGATATTTCCACCAAAGCACTGAACATTAACAATATGCATTAATATTCTCCATCCCTGACTTTCTGTCATTATGGGGGGTTTGATACAGAAGAAGATAATAGATCATGACAGGTATACATCCGCTGCTTTCTCCTTAAATACTGATATACCTGCATACATGTGTACTTATATATATATCATAGAATCATAGAAAATTGGGGTTGGAAGGGACCACAGGAGGTCATCTAGTCCAAACCCCTGTTCAGAGCAGGAACGCCCACAACTAGATCATCCTTGCTACGACTCTGTCTAGCTGGGTCTTAAAAACCTCCAAGGATGGTGATTGCACAACTTCTCTGAGTAAGTAAGCTGTTCCAGTGCTTTACTAGCCTCTTAGTTTTTTTTCTAATATCCAACCTAAATTTCCCTTGCTGCAACTGGAGACCATTGCTCCTTTTTCTGCCATCTGCCACCATTGAGAACAGTCTAGCTCCATCCTCCTCTGAACCCCACTTCAGGTAGTTTAAGGCTACATTTAAATCCCCCTCAGTCTTCTCTTCTCCAGACTCATTAAGTCCAGTTCCCTCAGCTTCTCCTCAGAAGTCAAGTACCCCAGGCTCCAAACCATTCATTGCTCTCTGCTGGACTCTCTCCAATTTGTCCATATCCTTTATGTAGTGGGAGGCCCAAAACTGCACACAGTACTCCGAATGTGGCTTCATCAGTGCCAAATAGAGGGAAATCACCACTTCTCTGGATCTGCTGGCAATGCTTCTACTAAAACAGCCCAGTATGCCATTATCCTTCTTCATAACAAGGGCACACTGTTGACTCGTATTCAGCTTATTTTCCACCCCCAGGTCCTTTCATGCAGAGCTGCTGCTTAGCCTATACTGGTGCATGGGGTTCTTCTATCTTAAGGGCAGGACTTTGCACTTCTTATTGAACCCATGGGGTTTCTCTTCGTCCAATCCTCCAATCTGTTGAGGTATCTCTGAATCCTAGCCCTATCCTTTAGCGTATCTACTATTCCCCACTAGGTTTGTGTCATCTGCAGACTTGCTGAGGGTGTACTCTGTGCTATCTTCCAGGCCGTTGATGATGATAATGAATAAGACAGGCCCCAAATCCAAAGCCTGGGACACTCCAGTTGATACTGGCTATGAACTAGACATTGACCTATTGATTACTACCCTTTGAGCCTAACAATACAACCAGTTTTCTATACACCTTATGCTCCATTTATTCATGCCATACTTCCCTAGCTTGCTTGTAGGAATGTTATAGGAAATTGTATCAAAACCCTTGCTAAAATTAAGGTAGATGTCCACTGCTCTCCCTGCATCAGCACAGCCAGTCTAAATATAGGAGGCAATCAAGTTAGTCAGGCAAAGATTGCCCTGGGCGTATCCATGCTGACTGTTCCTTGTTCTCCTCTAAGTGTTTAGAAATTAAGTCCTTGAGGATCTGCTCCATGATTTTTCCTTGAACTGAGATGAGGCTGACTGGTCTATAGTTCACTGGATCCCCCTTGTTCCCTTTCTTAAAGATGGGCATTATATTTCCCCTTTTCCACTCATCCAAGACCTCTCTCAACTGCCATGAGTTTTTAAAGATAATGGCAAGTAGCTCTGCAGTCCCATCAGCTAACTGCCTCAACACCCTCGGGTGCATTGTGTTTGGATTTGTACAATGCAGCTTTTCTAAATAGTCCCTAATCTATTTTTCTGCCACTGTTGGCTGCTCACCTCCTCCCCAAACTGTGGTACCAGGTGCAGTAGTCTGGGGAGTGACCTTGCCTATGAAGACTGAGGTGAAAAAGCATTGATTACTTCTGCCTTTTCCGTATCATCAGCATGATCTATATGTATGTACTAGCAAAGTGTCCGTCAAGAATGATAGGTGGAAGGCTGGAACAGAGCGTCACCACCCACAGCCCTGCGCTGCCGCTGCTCCATGTCCAGCCACATGCAACGCCCCCCAGTCTGTGTCTGGCCGAGTGTGCCCCCCAACACCTCAGACACCCCCCCACACACACACACACCCAGCCACGTGTCATACCCACCCAGCCACACACCGCACCCACCCAGCTACATGCTACGCGCACACACACAACCACCCACCAAGCCACACGCCACCCACCCACTCAGCCAGACACCACACACACACCCAGCCACACACCATACACATGCACATAGCCAGCCATGCCACACACACCACACACACACATGCCACACACGCCTAGCCACATGCAACACCCACACACAACCACCTACCAAACCACACGCCACTCATCCAGCCAACCAGATGCCTCACACACGCATACATACACCCACAAGCCACGCCCAACCCACCACACCCACCCAGCCACAAACCACAAACACACACCCAGACACAGGTCACCCACCCAGCCACATGCCACACACCCACCCATGCACCCCCTCTGCCACGTGCCCACAGTCGGCAGGTGCTCCAGGCACAGGGAGGGTCATGGTGCATGGCTGCTGGGTGCCATGGGGGGAGTGTGCATGGGGGGTGTGCCCTGCCCTGCAGCTGCATGCTGCATTTGGCAGGCACT
This sequence comes from Caiman crocodilus, assembly GCA_030014935.1. Classification (NCBI taxonomy): domain Eukaryota; kingdom Metazoa; phylum Chordata; order Crocodylia; family Alligatoridae; genus Caiman; species Caiman crocodilus. Next base: position 183,163,135 of record JAGPOW010003316.1, read on the forward strand.
GCCCACACCCCCCCCCGCCCACAGCCACATACCATCCCCCCCATGCGGGGTGTGATCCCTGTAAAGGCTTCCTTCACAGCACTCTATAACTGTGCAGGCACTTCCCCAGGCAGGGGGAGCATGGCCACATGGTGCCGCACAGGGACTGAGCAGGAGGGCATGCCCCCCCCTGCAGCCATGTGCTGGAGCCTGCAGTCACATGCCCCACCCCACTCCTCATGCCTGGAGCACCCGCCAGTGAATCTGAAGTTGGCCCAGCATGTTACAGACAGACACATGGAAGTGGTAAGTCTTTTATTATATTAGAATATAAATGCATATACATATATGTAACAGGAAGGGATTGTCCAAGGTCACCCCTCCTGTTACATATATCCATATCTCTTCCTACCTATATGTTTCCTAGTTTCATAGTTGGTAGGGTCAGAAGGGACCTTAGGATATCATCTAGTCTGACCCCCTGTCATGACAGGAAAGAGTACTGGGGTCAAACAACCCCAGCCAGATGTTCATCCAGCCTTTCTTTAAAGGCTTCCAGGGTAGGAGCCAGCACCACTTCTCTTGGAAGTTGGTTCCAGGTCCTAGCCTGGACCCTGACAGTGAAATAGCACCTCCTAATGTCTAGCCTGAAACTACCGTCTGCCAGCTTGTATCCATTGTTTCTTGTAAATCCCAGGAGTGCTCGGGGGAACAGGGACTCTCCCAATGCCTGCTTGTCCCCCTTGACTAGTTTGTAGACGGCCACTAGATCTCATCTCAGCCTTCTCTTTTGGAGGCTGAACAGGTTCAGGTCCCTCAGCCTCACCTCGTAGGGCCTGCCCTGCTGCCCCCTGATCATGAGGGTGGCCCTCCTTTGGACCCTCTCCATATTGGCCATATCCCTCCTGAAGTGCGGCACCCAGAACTGGACACAGTACTCCAGCTGTGGCCTGACCGGTGTCGCATAGAGGGAGAGGATCAACTCCTTGGACCTGCTCGAGATCCATCTGTGGATGCACAACAAGGTATGGTTGGCCTTCCTACCATGTCCCCACTTTGTCAGCCCACGTTCATTGTGGCATCAATGATGACTCCAAGATCCTTTTCTGTCTTGACACTGGCGAGAAGGGAGTTCCCCAGCCTGTAAGTGTGCCGTTGGTTCTTCCTCCCCAGGTGCAGCACCTTGCACTTGTCAGTGTTGAAACCCATCCTGTTCCCATTAGCCCACCCCGTAACCTGTCCAGATCCACTTGCAGCCTGTTCCTTCCTACTAGCATACCCACTTCACCCCACATCTTAGTGTCATCTGCGAATTTGAACAGGGTGCTTTCTACCCCCTTGCCCAAGTTGCTGATGAAGATGTTGAATAGTGCAGGCCCAAAGACCGAGCCCTGGGGAACCCCACTGCCTACATCCCTCCAGGTCGAATAAGACCCATTCACCACCACTCTCTGGGTGCGGCCCTCCAGACAGTTAGTGACCATCTGACTGTGTAGGCATCAACACCATTGTCTCCTAGTTTCTTACTGAGAATGAGGTGAGAGACCATGTTTAAGGCCTTCCTGACGTCCAGAAAGACTATATCCGCTGCGACATCTGCATCCAAGGACTTGGTGACTTGGTCATAGAAGGCCACCAGGTTGGTTTGACAAGACCTGCCCCTAATGAACCCATGCTGGTTGCCCCTGAGCATAA
>JAGPOW010003316.1:183164908-183192172 GCA_030014935.1 Caiman crocodilus
CAAGACCTGCCCCTAATGAACCCATGCTGGTTGCCCCTGAGCATAACCTCCCCTGCTGGCCCTTCCTGGACATGTGCCAGGATAATTCTTTCAAAAAGCATCCCCCGGACTGAGGTAAGACTCACGGGCCTATCGTTTTCTGGGTCCTCCTTCCTCCCTTTTTTGAAGATGGGGACCACATTGGCCCTTTTCCAGTCCTTTGGCACATCACCCGAGCACCATGAGTGCTCATAGAACTGTGCCAGAGGTCCTGCAATGACTCCCGCTAGTTTGTTCAGCACTCTGGGGTGGAGATCATTAGGACCTGTGGATTTAAATACGTCTAGTCCCTCCAGAAGTTCCCTGACAAGGTCCTCATTAACCCTAGCCTGGGTGTGCCACCCACAGGGCCCTCGGGGGGGCCAGTGGGGGAGATACCCAGGTCCCTCCTCAGAAATACGAAGGCAAAGAAATTGTTGAATATGTCAGCTTTACTGTCAGGTGAGATGACCAGATTTCCTAGTGTGTCCTGCATAGGGCCCCACATGGCACCTTCTTTTGTCCCCCTTTCCTGGCACTTTCTTTTGTCCCCCTATGTATTTGAAAAAAGACTTCTTGTTGTCCTTGACCTGGGTTGCTCCATTTCCACCTTGGCCTTCCTGACTGCCCCCATTACATTCCCAAGGTACCGAGGTATAGCCCTCTCTTATGATGGCCTCTCCCTTCCAATGGCTGTAAACCTCCTTTTTTGTTTGGAGACATTCCCAGATGCTTTTGGTGAGCCATGGGGGCCTTTGCACCCTCTTGCCCCCTTTGACTCATGTAGGGATTGCTTCCCTTTGAGTTTGGAGGATCATCTCCGTAAGGAATAACCACTCCTGCTGAACGCTCAACTCCCGCCAGCTCTGGGACCTCAGTGCTTCCCCCACTAGTTTTCTCACCTTATTAAAGTCCACCTTCCTGAAGTCGAGGGCTGCTGCCTTGCTGGAGGCTTTCACCACCTTGCGCTGGATGGTGAATTATGTATATGTATGTTTTCTTTATCACATTCCAAGAAAACTAGAAAATAAATACTAGCTGTGTTTTAAAATAAAGCAAATCCAAGAGAAAAAACTATCCCCCTCTTCTCCAGACAGTGATGTATGAACAAAAAGAAAGTGATGATAAATAAACTATGCTTTAAGTACATGGTATTTAAAAACTTATTACACAAATCCTGTATCCCTCTACCTAGCTGAAATCTGCAGTTCACCAATTCTATTGCATATCAGGGCTGGAGAGTACAGAAGGCACTCTTTCCATAGAAGTTTGTCATCAGGACAAGGTGAGCTGTATGCACGTCAATATATAACACTCAAGCTCTTCTGTAGGGAGGTCCATGATAGAATAGTTCATGATGGGCACATCTACCTGAGATGCTTTACTGTGCACTGCAGCAGACTAATTTGCTGCACAGTAAATCATCTCTGTCTACACATGCACATCAATTAGGGCACAGTAAGCAATTTACTGTATTGCCAGATAGTCCTGTCAGATACAAGTGGTATCTAGCAGTGCAGTAAATTACTGCACTTAAACAGACATGCAGATGGTGACATCAGGGTTAGTTTCCTCCGGTTCAAATTATAGTGGAATAAACTAAATCCAATGTCACAATCTATATGTGTGTTTAAGTTCAAATTGACTGGGAGTATATTCAGTCAAAGTCTCTCTCTCTCTCTCTCTCTCTCTCTCTCATTGTGTTACAAAGTTGCTCAGGCTGAACTACTGATTGCTTGCTACCTGGAAAGATGATTAATTCTGACTCACCCCCCTGTTCTTCCATGCAAATCCTCTTTTCTTTGGACTTAGTGCAACAGACTATTTTTTTTGGCAAACTAAGCTGTTACTCTCCTTTTTCTGCCTGCGTGAATCATGTGAGACCAGGCAACCTCAAGAATATTAAGCCTATTATGAAGCTTATGTATCAGTTTTTCATAAGCCACTGAACTGGATAAAGAAAGCAGACACTTTTTCTCTAGATGGCTGAGTTTCACTCTTCCAGTTTCTTCATATGATCCTTTTAGCAGGTAGCAAGACAATATTCCAAAATGTTATGCTTGACACACAATGGGCACATCTGCATGAGATGCTTAACTTCACATTAGTACAGTTTACCGTGAAGTAAGCATATGTGTCTACATGTGCACATGCTTACTGCACAGCAACCTCCCTAATCCTGAGTAAACTTGCTACCTGCAAATGCAAGTAGCAAATTTACTCAGGATTAGTAATGGCACCATAGCGCTCATGTAGACACCTGACTAGGAACAATCCCTATTTCTAGTCAGCCTTCTACCAGCAGGTGGGAGATAGCTCCCTGCCCCCAGGAGCTGCTTGCTGCCAGGGAGGGCTCTGCCACAGGAGCCCAGGCAGGGACTATGTCCTTTTGCCCCAGCAGCAGGGAGCTCCAAGCCCCCCCATTCTGCCATAGTGATCGGGGAGCAGGGGAATGGGAGACCCTTATCTTCTATCCTGAGCTCCGTGGTTGCAGGACAAGTGTTGGGAGACCATTTTTTTCCCAGCCTAAACTCTGAAATAGCTGTCTCCTGACACAACATGCCCATTGTTACTCAAATCTCATGTAAAATAGACAAAACAAAAATGATTTAATTTTGGCACCTCTGAAATTATCTTTACTGCTATGATAAATTAATTCCTCAAATCCTAGCCATCATCACAGCTGTAAAAATATATGCATTGCATTCTTGATGTTACTTTTGAACCATTAAAATTTTTCCATGGCAATACATATGTGTCTTTGTCTGGGTGCCTTTTTATCATCTTAATGTTTTATCTTATTCTTCCCTCTGTGCTAAGAAAATGAAGACTTAAGTAATTAATTTAATACTAGATTAATTAAATCACATTTATAACAGAATATATTAAATAATTAAAATCTGCTAGATGTCAAGTGTTCTTGAAATTAAAAGTTTTGAACTCCTACAAAACACTTGGAGCTTGAAAAATGGTTATATTTTTAAGGAGAGGTTGCATTCATTTTTATTGCATTGTTCTAACATATTCCTACTCTTCCATTACTGCTTGCAAAGATTGAGGAGAAATGACATACTGATATTTATTTCACCACTAATTAGTTTGTCACTGTGTATAGCTCTCAAAACACTGGCACAGCTGTACCTTCCCTATGGATGAAATATAAACTTCTGATATTTTTACATGTGCTCTGGGGCAACGGGGGGAAGAGGAGCTCACAGAGCCACTCTAATTAAAACACCCATGCATTCAGCATCCTGCATTTCAAAACGATGAGCTTTGTTTAACGCGCACTCACTGCCATTTTTAAATGTAGGAATACTGAATACATGTGATAGCAAGGCCACTGGAGCACTCTAATTAGGATGCTCAAGCACACTCAATTAAGCTAATTCGAATGCTTCGGAGCAGGCATCCCACATGTGTCCAGGCGCCTATAAAGTCCCAATGCATTCATGTTCACTGAATACCATGTACAACAACTTTATATATCACATATTATTCAATTTTCTCAAACGGCTTTCTTACCAATAAAATCTTGAGTTGACAGATGCTTGTCTTCATCTTTGAGTCCTGATATGCAATATCTCATTGAAAGCCATGGGAATATTTGCATGATAAGAGGCCTTACATTCTAGTGCCAATTAGGCTATTTACAACTATTTATTTTTGCAGTGAAATAACAATTATACTATTGTTTTATTCTTTTAATGAAGAAAGTCTTTGAGATCTTTGTTCAATGTGTCCTGGCTAATATGGAGGCTATAAACAGACAATAGAAGCTGGAGTTTACTTGATTCAAGTAATGAAATTGTGTTCTCAAAAAAATCAATAAATAGGAAAAGGATAGCATCCATCTGATTATTTTCTCCCCAACAGCAGCAGAGAAAAGAAGGATTTCGAAAACAATGTGGGTTACTCAGGCTTGATGTTGTTATTTTTAACCTGCTGTTATTAGAATTTGCTTTCTATTGGAACTTGTCAGGCCTTTCTGCAGTATTCCCCAGTGGCAAAGCTGAAGTTAAACTTCAGACTTCACAGAACTAAGCCAAGACTACTGCTATTTTTGCAAGCAAGTACAGGTTCACCTCAAATATGCAATAATGGTCCAAAACTTTTTAGCAATGATAGTGATATTACAGAGGTTTTTCACTCCATATAGTAGTGGTTTTCAACCTGTGGTCTGCAGATCCCTGGGCATCTGCAGACTACGTCTAAAGAGTCTGAGAAAGATGACTATGATTAATCAAAAGTAAGTGAATATTCACAGTTATAATTTAAAGGAGTCCACACCTCCATTTGAAATGTTTTAGGGGTCCACAGATGAAAAAAGGTTGAAAACCTCTGCTCTATAGGGATGGTAGAATCCAGACTCCAATTAAGTGAAAGGGAATTTTGATTCTTTTACACACAATTTAACAGGATTTGTATCATTATAAGTATGCACTGATTTGTTACTGTTTGTTTGTAGTTATTGCTATAGTGTCTGCAGCCCAACCGAGAACAAGGCAAAATTGTATTAAGTTGCGTCCTTAGAATTTGCAGTCTGTGAGAAGAGGGAGGAAGTTAGTTTGAAGTCAGGAAGAAGGTAAGGTAGATTTGCACCTTATAGACTAACTAAATCATGTATAGATATAGATATTGATTTTCTCTCTCTCTACATATATAATAAAAACCATAGCACTTCCATTTTCATCTGTTGTGTCTGTCTGTCCGTAATGCTCTGGGCCAACTGTGCATGCACCACCTAGAGCCTTACTGACAGATAGACATGCAGGAGGAGGTGGTGGGGGCCAGGGTGTGCCAGGGTGGTGGGGGCCGGGTGTGCTCTGCCTTGCAGCCATGTGCCATACCTCCCCATGCACCCTGCACCACACCCCAGTGCTGCTCCTCGCACCACACAGGTGCAGCCTCTGGTCGCTCCTGTCCTGTCATTCATGCATTCATGATGGGCATTTTGCTAGTATATGTGTGTGTGTGTGTGTGTGTGTGTGTGTGTATCTATGTGTGTGTGTATGTGTGTGTGTATATATATATATGTATATATAGATATATATGTGTGTGTGTATGTGTGTATATATGTGTGTGTATATATATATATATATTTTGCTAGTGTATGTATATATATACATATATATAGAGAGAGAGTGTATATACATACACTAGCAAAATATATATATACATATATATATATACAAATATATGTTTGGCAGTATGTATATATAGCATAAGCTTTTGTGATCCCAAGCTCACTTAATCAGATCCAGGTAGCATCTGGATCCATTGACAAGCTTGGTGCCGCAGTGAGAATGGGGATAGCTATATACCAGCTGTGCTCTCTCATCAAGTCAGACTACATCATCACCAGACTCAATAACATGGAATATAACATTTGGGGTTCATTCACCTGCAACTCTACCATCACCACCACTGCTTACAGTACCTCTCTGCTCTCTACATTAGTCAGATGGGGCAATTCCTACATGTAAGAATGAATGGACACTGATCTGACATCAGCTCCAGAAAGACGCAAAAACCTGTGGCAGAACACCTTAACTTCCCTAGACCTTCAATTGCTGACCTCAAGATAGCTGTTCTTAGACAGTAAAACTTTTAAAACGAACTTGAATGGGAAATTGTGGAATAAGAAATCATCCACAGCCTGGATTGTGTTAAGTGTGGTTTAAACAGGTCCTATGGATTCTTATCCTGTTACCTGGATTAGCTTTTGTAACTACTGTTTATCGTGTGGGTGTATTGCTTGCTTGCTTTCCTTTCCCGGTACTGACCTCTCTCCCTTATCTTTCCCTGTTCCCTTCGCTCCTGCCTTTTCTATTCTCTCTCTCCATTTTATGCACTGCTCTGCTGATATCCTTTCACAGCATCAGATGAAGTAAGCTTGGGCTCACAAATCTTATGCTATATATATTTCTGATTAATTGGTCTATGAGGTACAAATCTACCCTGCCTCCTACCCAAGTTGTAATCAACCTAAACAATCAAGACAGACAGGATAGGGTAAATAGATAAAATGCACAAGCAGAAAGAACAATGTGATGGTGACAAAGGCAGGTTATTTCTTGGTTTGCTTTGTTTCGTTTTGTCTGGTAAATTAGGTGGAAATATAAAGGTATGAAAGAAGTGAGAGGAGTGAGATGCAGCATAAAGGGAATTGGAGCAAACAGCTCACAGGGGAGAGAGCATCCACAGTGAAAACTAGAAAACCATCTGATTACCCCAGGAGATTACCCCCGCTGGGGACGGCTTCCATCTCAGATTGAACTACACTTGTTCTAGTGATGAACAGCACTATAGAAATGCTAGGTGGCATAAATAAGTACTGTAGGATAGAAGACAGAGGTTTCTTAATGGCTCATAGGGATACTAGATAACATTTTTGGGCAGGAAGTGAAGAAGACTGTACCCAGATAAGTGCTGTTGCCTATGAGAATGGCAGTGGGCAGAGAACAGTCCATAAAATGGAATCTGACCCAGACACTTTAGCTACATTGTCTTTCAAAAAGTGCAGCAGGATCTGTAATGAACCAACATGACCAATTCAAATTGTAGATGCTAGGTGAAAAATTGCAATTCTACTGTCTCTCTCTGCTGCATTCGAGGCATCCGAGCCCAAATCTGATATGAGTGAGCTTCCATAGTTCAAGATGTAAGAGGTTCTCATCCCAAGGTGGTGTCAATGCAGACTTTATTCCCATATCCAAGACTTCCTCCAGCATCCATAGAAAGGTTAGAGGGACATGTCTACTTATCTTCACTTGAAAATACAGTGCTTTCTGAACACAACTTTAAATATTGACAGTAGAAAGGCTGAATCTTGCAAGTGAGGTTAAATAAAACCATAGGTCTGTTAAAAAAATAAATTGCACAGAGAGATGCATGTTTTAGCTGGCTTGTAAAATAAGATTTGGCCCCTGTGTTCAAGGTCACTGGATTGAATCAGGTCAAGTCAGTAATAAATGAAAGTTGTTAGCTGATGGCTGTTTAGGTGGAGATGTGAAATGAACTGGAGTCCCACACCTGGCACTACTGCCAAACATCCGTAGGCAAGAGGCCACAGTCTCAAATGAGTCAGAAGATTAAGCAACCCTCTCACCCTGAGAGATGATCCTTTCAGGTCACCGCTGATGATGTGGAGAAACTCACTCTGCTTGTAATATACCTGATCTTCACATAAACAGCTTCTGTCTCCGGGGTAATAGGCTCAGCACCTTTCACACCCAGTTTACTTTAAAAAAAAATGAATCCCAGATCATTTCAGACTTCATTACCCGCTATTCTTTTTGTCCCTCAGTCTGGGTTTATGTCTTTAAGGCCAAGCGCCGTATCGAACATGAATGTGCACAAAACCAAATAGCCATAAAATTAGGGTTAATATAGGGTGTGTGTACACATCACTGTACAGCAATATTGCTACAGCATCGTGCTTTAGTGCATACTTCATGGCACAGTATGTATGGTTACTGAGCTGTGTGTGCGGTGCATGGGCAGATTTCACTGCTACATTGTCCCAATGGTACACTGTAGCAACGTAGCTGGTGATCACGTGCAGACATGCATGATTGCTATGTTGCTGTTGTGTGCCGTATGTGCCATAGTACATGGCTACATCACCATAGGGCTTCATGTGGACGCGCCCACAGTTTAGGTGCTATAAGTAGATGCTTCTCTAACAAACACATGGCTGCTTTTGGTTTTACAGCGTAAGACACTTAACACCAATTGCTAACTACTAACATTTTAAAACCAAAACTGTAATTTACTGTACTTGGGTTATTTATCTCAAGGCCTTTATGTATGATGCTCTTTGTATGATGCATTTTGCTCTGGCTAATTTGATCTCACCTCTGTTTCAGCTGGGCGTGTTAATTGCTTTCCTCATTTTGCTGAACATGCTAGTTGTAACTCTTGCAAAGGTTGGCTTTGGGGTCATTCAAGAGCAGGCTGGAGCTGTGTGTTTCAGTCACATTGCTGCCGATAAGGTGAAGTCCTCCAAAATGGCATAACCTGGCTGCAGTCCTCACTGGGAATACTCAGAGCCATGGTTGGTCTCAGTGTGGGTTTTAACATGTAAGTTATGATCAAAAGACAAAGCAGGTTGGAATCAGCCAGTCTGAAGTCCTGACTCCCTCCCCGTGTTGCACTGCCACAGTTGTGGTCAACAGAGGCACCAGATTTGGGTTGGTTTATTTAAAAAGAGAGAGAGAGAGCGTGCAGCTAGCAGAGGGTAATCAGTGAGGGCTCCAGGACTCTGGGATTTATTCCCCACTTTGGTCCAAAGAGATTGGGTTGTAGTAACCTTAGGGGCAGAGTAGAGAAGCCATGTGTTTGGTGGGGATGTGAAGGAGACTCCATTATGCTTCCTTCAATAACAGGGAAGTGAGTAAGAGTTTTTCTCAGTGTCTGTCTAGATGAATGAGTTCCTATGACGTGATGGTATTAATTAAATCTGACTGTATTATTAATATGGTAGGATGCCTAGGTCTTTGGTTAGATGGTGCCTATATATTCAATTCTAAAATAAAAATGGAAACAAATAACTTAATGGCTTAGATTTGATAGCAAACAAAATTCCATAATAACAACAAGGCAACCAAAAAGCTTAGACAAGATTTGACATTGCTTTCCATTAATACATTCAAGCAGCAGGCAGCCTGAAAGAGACTGATCAGCAAAGTTCTCATTGTTGTTACTGGCCTCACAGGAATAGCAGCAACTTTCAAACTTATTATTGTTTGTGTTCTTATTTAATGCCTGTTTGCTACTCCTCACGCTGCACTAGTTGTTCTCTTTGCGGCACAATCCTGTCTCAGCTGACAATCTAAAAAGCATTTGCTGTGATGAACATCGTCAACATACAAGGCACAAAGGAATCCATTTTTTGCTCTGACTGTGCTCTGCTTGGCTGAGGACAAGGCTGGTGGCTTTCAGCCACTATTAGCTGAGATCTGATCCAGCAGTAGTATAATCTAGACAGTTTAGAGGCTCTTCAAATTTACATCCAGATGGCTGAATAGCTCTAAGGGCTATTCTGGTAGATGAGAAAGCCAAAGTGCAGAGGAATTTCACTTGCTTGCCTCTGCTGGGGCCTGGGGAGAGGTTGACCCAGAAACTCAATTTGAGCTCTTCCCCACAAGATGAACCTTCAAGCAACTAGTTAAGCAAGTTTTCTAAGTTCTCCATACATACCGTAGGGCTTGAAAATGAGCCAAACTCATCTATTATGAGAGTAAATGCTTCTTTTCTTTTCTTTTCTTTCCTTAAACAATTGTTGTAGAGAACGGAATGAAAAATTCCCTTCCTCTCCATTATCTTCTCAGTTTCTTTCTATGCTCATGGTATCCTATGGTATTAATGGAGAGCAGAGTAATGGTCTGTGTTCAGGGTCTATCATTTTTGTCAAATTCCCATTTGAACCTGTAGGGCAGTAGAACAATGGGTAGAGTTTAATGACCTTCTAGATTAGTGGTTCCTTTCTCTGGGCACTACAACTGATTTCCATCATCTCTTCTTGTCGAGATCCAGACCCAAACAAGTTACAGGGCACTGGAAGGCAGCAACGACATCTGACATGGCAGTATAAGAAACATCATAAGTAGCATATTAGGCTGAGAGATGTTTCTATGAGACATCACAGACCAAAAATCTGGAGTTGGGCTAGATTTCCACATATGGGAGCATAATTTGACCCTACATCATGAAAGAGATTGGTTTTACATTTCTGCATAATATAGATGTATTCAGCCATGCACAGCTACCTGGTCTGAGCAAAACAGGAGAACTAGTCCCCAGATTTTAAAACTTATACTCAGATTATCCACTAATGCTACACCTAACTCAGATATTATTCTGCTATGTACAATCAAAGATCTAATGGGGACAACACTCTATACCAGTCATTAATGAAACAAGAAGCTCCAGAAGCAGAAGGACCTGTCCTGTCTTCCTTTTCCCCATGACCTTCTGTCAAAAATCCCACCAAATCTTGGAGGGTTTGTGGGGTGTCATGAAGAATTTTTTGTATGTTTGCTGTACTGATGTGCTGCATGTGGTCTCATTGAAAAGTAGTTGGAGATGCCACAAGAGGCATACTGGGAACTAAAAAATGCTCCCCATGCTGCATATTTGCAGCACCAACTCTAAATTTGATGACAGGAAGTCTCAGTATTGAAAACAATGGCAGAAAAAAGCAGCACGAGGCACGCTAATGGAGCATGCCCTGAAGCAACTGGAGGCTGAGTCCTTCAAGGAGATGTTCTGGCACCCAGCCAAGTGACTCTATGCCTGTCCCTTTCCCCAAATAGGAACAGGGCAAGGCTGCAGCATGACTCAAACCCAGGTACCATCCCCAGTAAGTAGGGACATGGGGGTGAAGTGCATTGTGTGGGGTGGGGACTGTGTAGGGGTGGGGGAGACTGTGGGTGTGGGGGGGTACTGTGTGTTGGAGGCATGGCATGTGGGTGGAGGAGACTGCTGGGGGTGGGGCATAGATCAAGGACCTCCTGTGCTACATGCCATGGGCCCAACCTGTTCCCATGTCCATTCAGGCAGGACTGAGCTGCTCTTGCTGTCACCCAGGGTCCTGGAACTGCATGCAGGGGCCATGCGTTGAGCCAAGCCGGGTGCGGCCTCCATGTAACCAGCACAGCCCAACAGTGCATGGAGCACTTAAAAGCAGGACCCAGCCCAGCCCAACATATGGACAGGAATTGTGCGTGGTGGCAAGAATGATCTTTGTCCAGTTCAAAGGTGTAGGACAGGCCAGGCTGGGCTGGGTCCATCTATTCACCGTGTACAGGCCTTGGATCAAGCAGTGTTGCACCACTGTGGGGTTGTGCCTGAAGTTAGCCATGGCTCCGAGGGCCCAGCTGGCTGCTGTTGCCAGTGCTGGGGGCTGTGCACTTGGGGGGGCATATGGTGTCCCCCATCAAAGCTTCCCTACAAGCCCCACACCCACCCACACACCCCAGATTCCCCTCTCCCACCCAAATACCCCACATACCCCCTACACCCCACCACACACACCTAAGAACCCCACCCTGCTTTCTCACGCCCCTCCTGCAAACCCCACATTGAGTCCATTCCCTCCACCCCACATACATTTCACACCCTGCATGCTCAGTTGCCAGGCAGGATGGGACTTGGTGGAGGGAGCTGTGGCTACAGGGGAAGCTGTCCCAAACTAGTTAGTGAAGAGGTTGGGGGAGCTCTGATTTTTCTATGATAAAAAACCAAAAGCAAACTCAAAGAGAGAGAGAGAGGCATTTAATTTTAATCGTGGAAGAACACAGCTTTTTGTGTATTTTAAAGAGTTAATTTGGGATGCTTTATCATAGAATTTGCTATTTTTGAACAGAAACACCAGGATTCCTGCTAGTGAGGCAGGTGGCAGGACCCAGGCAGAGGAGCCTGCCCAGGGCTGACACAGAGGACCCAGCTAGAGGGCAAATCAGGTGGCTGACCTCCTGGCCACTTGGGGCCAGGATGACATGCTTTTACAATTCAAAGCAGGCCACCAGACTGAGGACATCTTCCAGGCAATAGCAGCCCAGATTACAGGGTAGGGACACACATAGCAACAGTGCTGCCTGAAGGCCAACTGTGCAGCCACAGCCCACTGGAAGCTGACCCAGAGGTGCAGGAGGATTTACTTCAGTGCCCATGCCACAGCCCAGGTGCCTGTGCAGTCCCTGTCCAGATTTGGCATGTGTACAGACATGGGGCTGCAGGTTCAAGGAAGCAGATGATGTTTCAGGTGGCAGCAGGTCAGAGCAGGCAGCAGCCCCTTCTACCAGACTGCTGCATTGTGTAGTGGGTACAGGAGCCACTTTAGGTCAGGGCTGCTGCAGCAGTCCAGCTGGCACAGAGGGCTTGTATTCCCATATGTCAACTGGCTTGGACTAAGCAGCTCTTGAGGGCAAGTAACCCTAAGCTGCTCACCAGAGTAGCTTCTTATACTGCTGGGGCCAGCACAGTGCTGATCCCAGCCTTCAGCTATCCCTGGCTGCAGATACAGGAGGAGATGGGCAATATCAGTTTGCCCCAAATGGTACAACTTGCCCTACACCAAAGTACATGTTCAGGCATGTGTGCTGAGGCATAAAACTCTGGCACAAATTTGTGCCATTGCTATTTGATCTGCTGCATGTGCTTGTGCCTGCATGTGTGGACATGTCCAGAAGAGGCAACTTGTGGGATGAGTACCCATGTTATCATCTGCTGGATTGGGGAAAAAAAACAACACAATAGCAAAGGGATCTAAGAAAAATAGTCCATTAGCCAGAGGTGCCGCAGGTGCCTGGGGAGGGCAAAAATGTTCTGGAGGATTCTGAGACTCATGGGGAACTGGAACTATACTGATTGGGAGTGGAGGCTGCACTGAGCAAGCTCCAGTGGGTGGGAGATGAGCAGCTAAAACGAAATGGAAGTATATATACCTTCTTCTGGAAGAGTAAACAGGAAAGAGAATGCCAGCTTCACCAAGTTGGTTTGCCAGCAAGAATGAACTTATAAACCAGCTCAACAAGTTTCCTATTGGAATTAAGGAGCACCTCATGACTCTCCCTCTTAAACTCTGGCAGGGAGTCAATAAACTACTGTCATCAGCATGTATGCCCCATTTCTTGAGACTGCTGATGAAGCCAAGGAGGAATTCTACACCAACCTTGACCAAGTCTTTTCTGACAGTCTGGAAGGAGACAGGCTTACTCATCTTCATGATTTCAACACCAGAGCTGGAAAGGACTTGAACCTCTGCAATGGAACCATTGGCAAGGGAGGAGTAGGAAAGGTCAACTCCAACAGCATCCTTCTGTTGACCAAATGCACAGAACATGGACACGGCATCACCAGCACCTTGTTCCACCAGAAAAATGGGCACAAGACATCATGGCAACACCCACAATCTATACATTGGCATCTCATTGACTATGTCATTTTTCGTATCCGGGATCACAAAGATGTCTGCATGACCTGAGCTATGCTAGGATCTGATGATTGCTGGACCCATCACAGACGCATCTGCTTAGTTAGGTCACTCCCAAACTGGCTCCCAAGTGACGGCTGCAGCAGAAGCAATGCTGATGAAAGATCAGCATTAAAGGATGCAAGGACCCAATCAAGCACAACTTCTTCTACTGGTGCCTCAATGAAAAACTGGTGAATTCCTATCAACAACAATGCAAGAATGTCAGCAGCACTTGGGGTGACTTCAAGGTCATCATCAGCACCTGCAAAGAGAGACTTAGGTTTTCTACCGGAAAACATCAAGACTGGTATAATAAGAATGACCGGGAGATCCAAGAATTAGTGGTTACTTGGGAACAGACTTTAAGGAAATTGCTGACATCTTTACTGAGGTATACAAGAAAATGGGACTGACACTTAACATTCAGAAGACAAAGGTCCTCCATCAACAAGTTCTTAATGAACAGTCCCCAGCTCTGGTCATTCAAATTCATGGTGAGAGTCTGGAGAACATCAAATATTTCCCATACCTTGGAAGCCATCTCTTGCAGAAGGCTGACACTGATAAACAAATTCAACCTTGCCTCAAATATTCAAGCACAGCCTTCAGATGACTGAGGAAATGGGTGTTCAAAGATCATGACATCAAATCCAAAATCAACCTAATGGTTTATTAAGCAGCCATGATCCCCACCTTACAGTAGGAGCTAGATGTAGACAACATCCAGGAGACACCTCAAGTCATCAGAGAAGTACCATCAATGCTTCCTGCAAAGATTCTTCAAATTTTTTAAATAGATCCACCAATGTTAGCATCCTCTCACAAGCAAACATCATGAGCATCGAGGCGATGATCATCTGACAACAACTTTGCTGGGCTGGCTGCATCCTCTGCCTGACAACAACTTTGCTGGGCTAGCCACATGTCCAATTCCAGTCTCCTGAAGCAAGTCGTATTCTCCCAACTCAGTTAAGGCATAAGAGGAGGGCAGAAAAAATGTGTTTCAAAGATGTCCCCAAGGCCAAATTGAAAAACAGCAGTATTTAAATTAATTAATGGGAAACTATTGCCCAGAACTACCCCAAATGGAGTAAGAGTCTGCTGCAAGGATCTCAGTGCTTTGAAACCTTACAATAATAACAACAGGAAATGGAAAAGCAGAAGTGGCAGAAACAGTGTGTCATGGATTGAATCAGGAATCCGGATTCACCCACCCCACATGGAAACCATGCCTGAATTACAAACCTGCTCATCCTGCATCAGCCGTCCCAGCCTCATCAGCCAGCTTCAGACCCACAGATAAGACAGTCACAGAAGATAATTATAAATTCAATAGATTTAATAGATTTTCAGGATCAGAAGGGAGGGACCTCAACAGATCAAGTCTGACCCCCGCCCTGGGCAGGAAAGAGTGCTGGGGTCAGACAACCCCAGCAAGGTGTTTGTCCAGTCTCTTCTTAAAGACCCTCAAGGTAGAGGAGAGCACCAGCTCCCTTGGAAGCCCATTCCAGATTCTTGTAAGCCTTATTGTAAAGAGTTCTTCCTAATGTCTACTCTAAATCTGCTTTCTGTCAGTTTGTGGCCATTGTTTCTAGTTACTCCAAGGGGCATCCTGGTAAACAGAGTATCTCCTATTCCTTGCTCCCCCCTCCTATCACCACTCCCCCCCCCGCCCAAACAAATTTGTAGATGACGACCAAATCTCCTCTCAGCCTTCTGTTATGGAGGCTGAAGAGATGTAGGTCCCTCAACCTCTCCTCATCGGACCTATCCTGCAGGCCCTTAATCATACGAGTGGCCCTCTGGACCCTCTCAAGGTTATCCACATCCCACCCATACGAATGCCCAAAACTGAACCCAGTACTCCAGCTGGGGCTTTACCAGTGCTTCATAGAAGGGAAATATCACCTCCCTAGCCCTGTTCATGATGCATCTATTAATGCATGATAGGGTGAGGTTAGCTCTATTGATCATTTTGTCATATCGCTATCTCATGTTCATCTTTGAATCAACTATGACTCCAAGATCTCTTTCTGCTGCTGTGCTGCTTAGAAAGTCCTCCCCCAGTCTGTATGTGTGTTGGTGATTCCTTCTCCCTAGGTGTATTACTCTGCACTTATCCTTGTTAAACTGCATCCTTTTTTGTTCTGCCCACTTTTCCAGCTTGTTCAAATCCACCTGAATCCGCTCCCTGCCCTCCAGTGTATCTGCTTTGCCCCATAGGTTAGTATCATCTGTGATATGAACAGTGTGTTCACTACACCCGTGTCCAAATCACTGATGAAGATGTTGAACAGTATTGGCCCGAAGACTGAGCCCTCGGGGCTCCACTGCCCACATCCTTCCAGGTTGATACCAACCCATCCACCTCCACTCTCTGGGTTGCATCCCATTAGCCAATTTGCCACCCTCCTGATTGTGTAATCATCTAAGTCACACCCACTCAGTTTTTTGGGGTTTTTTAACGAGAATGGGATGTGACACCATATCAAAGGCTTTTTTAAATTCCAAGTATATGACATCCAACTTGACTCCTGCACCTAAGCAGTTTGTGACCTGGTCGTAAAAAGAAACGAGGTTTGTCAGGCAGAATCTACCTGCTATGAATCCATGCTGGTTGCCCTTCAGCATTACTTTTCCTGCTGGACTCACATAAGTGAATTCTTTAATAATTTTTTCAAAGGTTTTCCCAAGAACAGAGGTAAGACTAACCAGTCTGTAGTCACCCGGATCTTCCTTCTTCCCCTTTTTGAAAATAGGAAACACACTGGCCCTTTTCCAGTCCCCTGGGACCTACCCTGAGCACCATGAGTGCTCAAACAGTTCTGTCGGTGGCTCTGCTGTGATGCCAGCCAATTCCTTTAGCACCCTTGGATGAAGATCATCTGGGCCTGCTGACTTGAACACATCAAGCCCTTCCAAGTGACCCTTCACGAGGTCAACAGTAACCATTGGTAGGCCAGTTCCCCCCACCCCCGGGGCCTGTCTATAGTCCAATTTGGTGATATAACTTTACCCTTGGTCAGGAATACTAGTGCAAAAAACTCATTGAAGAGCTAAGCTTTGTCCCTCCTATCTGTTACTAATTGCCCTAGCCTGTCCTGTAGGGGTCCTATGTTACCCTGTGCCCTCTTTTTGCTTCCTATATACCTTAAAAATGACTTTTTGTTGTTCTTAATTTTTGTTGCCATCCTGAGATCCATTGCTGGTTTGGCCTTTTTCACTAGCTCCCTGCAAGTGCAAGTCAAATAGGTATATTCCTCCTTGGTGGCTACCCCCTGCTTCCACAGTCTGTGTGCCTCTTTTTTCATCCCTAGGTTACCCTGGATTTCCCTGTTCAGCCAAAAGGGTTTCCTGGCCCTCTTGCCACCCTTTATATGGAATGGCATTGTCTTCTTTTGTGCCCAAAGGATCGTTCCCTTCACAAATGACCAGTCTTCCTGGACTCCCATCTCACCAAGGCTCTTGTCCTTTAACACCTCACTTACTAACCTCCTGAGCTGTTTGAAGTGAGTCTTTTTGAAGTCTAGCACTTCTGCTGTACTTGTTCTCTTTCCTACCTTTTGATGGTTAATGAATTCCAGCAACTGGTGATCAGTATCTCCTAGATTACCCTGTATTCGCAGATCTCCCACCAGGTTACCCCCTGTAGCAAACACCAAATCCAGTAAGGCATTTTCCCTAGTGCGACTATATACCTCCTGCATTAGGCGAAGGTCCTATATACAGCCTAGGAACCTACATGAGTGGTCAAATCTACCTGACTGTACCTCCCAGCAGATGTCAGGGTAGTTAAAGTCACCCACAGCATCCATATCCCTTGAGTGTACTGCCTTTGAGAGCTGCCTTGAGAAGTTGAGGTCTAGCTTATCCTCCTGGTGTGGTGATCTGTAATAGATTCCCACTACCAAGTCTCTTTCACCCCAATCCCCTATAATTATCACTGATTGCAATGGATTGCCAAGGGAGAAGGAAATCTTGTCATTGTTTTGTCTCCTAATTGATTGTCTATGGACTCCTAAGGAAGAGATATTCCAGGCTAATCCATTCTATAGGAAGGGGGACCTAAAATTTCTTTCACAATCCAAAGGGACTCTATCTAGAGCTCACAGAGACTCCCTTGCTGCAACTGTCAGGTCTGGCATAAGGGTAGTGGAGTTGAGGCTTTCAGAGATAAGGGGTTATGCCAGGGAAGATCTTGGTCCATTCCTTGGGGCGAGCAGCAGGACACTGGGGAGAAACTCAGGGCTCCTGATGCACGTACCCTACAGCTAGGTTTGTGGCACTCTCCTATTTTACCACCTTTTTTCTGTACAATTGCCATTCTGCTAAGGATCAACTCAGAGGCCATCTAAATTTATCATGAGAGAATTGCTTGGTAGCAATCTGTACTCCTACTTCTGTGCTAAATTCTGTTTGATAGTTGTCTCTATTGTGTCCCCCCCACTGCCAGCATTTCCCTGATAACTCTGTGAAACCTACTGGGTTTTGTCCTCTTTGACATTTGACTGTACATCAAAGAGAGAGAGCATTTTGATTCTTGAGGGGAATCAAACTTGCTGCCATCAACTAAAAATTAATAATAAATACTTTCAATGGCTTTTCTACACTGAAGAATCTGGCATTACAATCTAACATTTCTGAGATTTTCAGAGGATCCTGAAGATGTCAGGCATCCAAAGCTGACCAAAGTTTACTTGTATTAAGTGCTTAAACTATTTGGCTGTTTTGAAAAATCTCTGCCTTTGTTAGTTATTTGCTGCAATGTTCCCTTGAAGCAGTTAAGTTTTATCATCACTATTCAAACCTGGGGATGCTGAGAGAGACAGAGGGGAGTAAGATGGTTTGCCCAACACCTTTAAAGTATTTTCTTGAGTTGTCCTGTGTGCTCACTAATACCCAGGAAGCAACCATTATTTGCAACTATTTCTTGCAAGAGCGAGCTTAATTTTTCCCTTTTCATGAGTTAATCTTTGAAATCCCTTCATTGCTTAGCTGAGTTGCACACAAGTCAGAGGGGCAGAATATTAAAACAATCATTCCCCCATTAGTTCCAGTCTGAGAATTGCTCTGATTAATTGAAACCACATAAAGCGTATAAGAAAATGCCAGTGCACAAAATGTTAAATGGGTGCTATTGTGGCTTTCAGTAAAAGATAGGGGTGTAAGGTATTCTTCAGACAGGCCATGAATTCAATAACAAGGTCTCTGACCTCTGGGATTTGCTGACCCATGGACATTCTGTACTGTGAATTGTGGACCTTTGCACCCACATAATTTACAGACCATTTAACTGATCTCTTGAGGTTCAATCCTATTTTACTTTATGTACATAAACAGCATGTACATTGTCACATAACTTCAGTTTCTGGCATTTACACATGGTCTGGGATTCAGCTTTGAGCACACAGTCATATTGAGTATGCTTAGTAGGATATGTTCTGGCTGGGTAGTATTGAGAGGCAATACAATGGTCCAAGAACACTTGTCTCAGAAATAAGATGATGAGCTCATACTACAGTCCAAGAGAAGCAAATTCTCCAACTTCTTAGCAAAATGGCTATGACACTCACAAAGTATGAGATCCGGGTTCTAGTTCTCCTCAACCAGAGATGAGTTGACTCCAAATCTTCCATTTTCTAGCAAAGTGCTTTAAGCACCAGGCCATGGACCAGGTAGTGCTCAGGCCCTCCTCTGGAGTCTGGCCCACTGCAGCTTGCATTTAATATTCATTTAATAAAATGGACAAACAGCAGTGGGAAAAAATTCTGTCCCATGTGGAGCTGAGCAGACACATATCTCGCAGCTTCTTCTGCCCCTCCTGGCTTCTCCCTCTTTTGGCTGCCCAGTGGGCCAGCTTCAAGAGGAGGTCTAGAGAGAGGTCTAGGGAATATGTAGACTGCGACTGGTGGCTAAGAGCCATTTGCTAGCAAGCATGACAAATTGAGACATTTTTGGTAGGGTGACCTAGACTCTGGGTCTCCTGCCCTGGGAAGGTACTCTAACCACTATGCCATAGAGCTAAGAAAAGTCTTCCCTCCTTCTTCCCACCATCTGTTTCTGGCAAGTAGGCCTACAGAGCAATTGTGTTTCCCTACAGTGGAAAACAGAACCCCAAACCATGCATAGGTGCCAAAATCTATACGTACTTGACTGTGTATGTGCCATTTAGGCACTTAAAGCAAAAGATGATTTAGTCTTTGGCCGAACTTCATGACGCTGGTTCCACAGACTATCTCACATTAGAGCTTATCCAGGGTTGCTGTGCCATCTCATTTCAGATGGTAAGGAGGAAAAAAAATGTCATACGTAATGAAAATACATACAAATTCCTGCTGACACCTTGTAATCAGTCTTTCTATATGGCAGGGGAGTGTCTCCCTTGCCCCATATATTGCTATCTCCACTCTCCAAAGGGAATGCTTCAGATTCACAGGTCACAACACATCCTAATATCTTGGTAAATCAGATTCTTGGAGTATATTCACATGCCTGCACAAAATACACTAGGAGCCAAACCCCAGAGGTGTCAGTCTGGAATTATTTTCCATAAACCAAGCAAGTGAATTCAGTGTACTGTAGAATGAAGACTTAGCAGCATAGCAGACTAGACTGAAACTAATGATTTGGAAAAGAATTGTGCTTCTGATCTGAGACTAGGAATTACAATTTGACATTGCTTTTTCTTTTTATCCTGGAGAAGGCTTGCAATATATTTTCTTACCATAGCAAGGGCTTTGACTATTCACATTAGCAAGTTTACATGAGCCTTCATAATTGTTTCTTATAAAATAAGTTGGTTTCTATCATCCTGTTTAATGATGTGCTACATTGTTTATAAGATAATGCAATGAACCCATGCTGAACTCATCCTATTATCCCATAAGTAATGCAATAAACTGCTTAACAGGGCAATTAAATCAGGTTAATGTCATTAGACAGTATTCAAGAACACCAAACTTTTGTTTTGAAGATTGGCTTCCCCTCTTAAATATTGGAAACTGTAGTTTGCTAATGTTTTTGTGTTTATTTTCCCAGGTACTAATGACATTACTCATTGTTGAGGACTAGAAATATTATAGCAGCTTTCCAAATGGAAGAGAGAAACTAGTCTACCCTATAGTAACTTGTGACAGAGCAATGGATTTAATAACCTTGGAGAATCCCCAGAGGTATTATGCAGCAGTGTTTGAAACTTAGAAGAAAAAGACATTTCATTATATACAGACAGTAGAAAATCAAATACATGAAAGAAACATAAAGGCTAAATTACATTGTTAAAAAAAAGAAATCCAGCCGCTCAACCTACACTATCAAACCTGATTTGAATTTTTGAAGAAGGTCTCGGGTGATATTTTTTTGGCCAGCTTTAATTCTTTTCTTGGACTTTAATAGAATTTTATTTTTTTTAACCACCCAAAAATGTAATTTAAATACTCACCACCACACACACAATTTTATTAGGAACAGTTCCAGTGAAATTAAATCTCCATTGTGCATCTTGAGTCTATTCTAATGATTACTGCTCTACTGAGTATGTAATTTAAAGTCTCTTGTTAATATATTAAGCTCTGAATACCAGAAACTAACTCCTCAAAACTTCACACTTGAAGAGTCATCATGCTTACAGCCAGACATCTACTTTCTGTTGGCAATCTGTAGAAAAACAGTGACCTCTAACAGCTGTTCTGGTAATTTCAACAGAAAGTTCACAGATCATTTAAGAGCAATCTACTAGATACTTGTTTATTATATTTAAAAAATTGAGAACTATGATTTTCAAAAAATGGAATTCAAGTGTTAGTCTCCTTATATGAGTCTATGTTTTTGAGACAGCTCAGTTCTCACTTAGGCATTCAAAAAAGAGGAACATTTTAAAATTTGCTATATATTCCGTAGTTCCCACTAAGAGGTTTGAACAGAAATGGGCACTTCTTTTTTTTTTCCAAACAAACAGTTTATTCAGAGCTGCAGCATAGGAAAGGGGCCAGCTCTGCTATGGAGCAGAGAGCCCCACCTAACCGGAGAGCATGCCAGGATGCTGGCGGAGTCTGGTTTAACTTAAACAAGGAAGGGGTCTGGGACAGACATTGTATAAACTGGTTTGACCCAAATCAGTTAAGTCTGATACTACATTCAACCAGGTTTATTTCAAACCAGTTTCAGCCATTTTGAAACTAGTTTATGTGTACTGAACGTCTATTCTGTTAGAGGCTTAAACCATTTTCTTATCACTTAAAATAGTAGTGGACAATAAATATATAAATAAATAAATATAAATGTATAAATATAAATGTAGGAAAATATTTTGAAAAAATACAAAAATCATTTCAGCATTTTCAGAATATAATGCAATGTGTCACAAAAACTGACCAATTTTGTTTGACATTTTCAAAATGCAACATTTCAAGTGCTTTTTGTTTTCAACAAGAAAATTTTGCTTAAAATTGGAACTTAATTGAAAAGGGGAAAGCTACATAAAAGGGTTTAAATGATCTGAAAAAAAAGTACTGTATGTACTCAAATGAGTGGGTTTTTGTTCCCCAGCTGGAATGGTGGGGGGGAGGAAGTCCCTTGCATTATACCTGCATACAAGAAACTCTCACTAAATGTATTGTCTACATTCAACTGCTGTCAAAAGCTGCATGTGCTTAGCAATGGAAACCAACTATGAAGCCGCTTAAATGCAGCCAACACTGAGCATGACAATAAAACATGGCCCATATTGGGCAAACATGCTGATGGGAACCTACCGCAAAAATAGGTGAGATCAACCTATTTAAATAGGACATATTGGTAGCAAAGGGGAGAGATCCCACATAATTGGAAAAGGGCAAATATAGTGCCCATCTTTAAGAAAAGGAAGAAGGAAGATATGGGGAATTACAGTCTAGTCAGCTTCATGTCAGTCCCTGGAAATCATGGATCACATCCTCAAGGAAACTATTTTCAAGTACTTAAAGAAAGTGATGATTAGGAACAGGCGGAATGGATTCACCAAGGGCAAGCCATACCTGATCAACCTGATTGCCTTCTATGGTGAGATGACTGGCTCTGTGGATGCAGGGAGAGCAGTAGAAGTGGTATACCTTTACTTTAGTAAGGCCTTTGATATAATGCCCCACAACATTCTTGATACTAAGCTAAGGAAGTATGGGTTGGATGAATGAACTGTAAGATGGACAGAAATCTGGCTGCATTGTTGGACTCAATGAATAGTGATCAATGGCTTGAGGTCTAGTTGGAAGCCAGTATCAAGTGAAGTGCCCCACAAGTCAGTCTTGGGGCCAGTATTGTTCAATATTTTCATTCAGGTTCTGGAAGATGGGATGGAATATACTCTAAGCAAATTTGCAGATGACACCAAGATGGTAGGGGTAGTAAATATGCTGGAGGGTAGAGCTAGGATTCAGAGTGACCTAGACGCATTGGAGGAATTGGACCAAAAGAAATCTCATAAAGTTCAACAAGGATTAGTGCAAAGTCTTGCACTTAAGGCAGAAGAATCCGATTCACCACTAGATGCTGGAGACCAGGTAGCTAAACAGCATCTCTGCAAAAAAGACTTTGGTATTACAGAAGAGAGTAAGCTCAATATAAGCCAAAAGTGTGTCCTTGTTATGAAAAAGGCAAATGGCAAACTGGGCTGCATTAGCAGGAGTATTGCCAGCTGATCAAGTGGAGTAATTATTCCCCTTTATTCTGCACTCATAAGGACACAACTAGAGTCCTGTTTCCAGCTTTAGACCCTCCACTACAGAAGAGTTGTGGACAAGCTGGAGAGAGTCCAGTAGAGGGCACTGAAATGTTTAGGGGGCTGGAACACATGACTTCTGAGGAGAGGCTGAAGGAACTGGACTTATTTAGTCTGCAGAATAGAGGACTGAGGGGCATCAATGGTTTCCAGTTGCAGCAAGGGAAATTTAGTTTAGATATTATGAAAAACTTTCTTACTAGGAGGTTGGTGAAGCACTGGAATGGGTTACTTAGAGAGGTGGTAGAATTTCCATCCTGAATCCCGAATCAACAAAGCCCTAGCTACAATTATTTGGCTTGGGATAGTCCTGCTTTGAGCCTGGGGTTGGACTGGATGATCTTCTGAGGTCCCTTCCAACCCTAAGTTTCTATGATTCTGTGAAGTGATTCTTCCCCTCTATTCAGCACTGACAAGGCCACATCTGGAATACGGTGTCCAGTTTTTGGCCCCCCACTACAGAAAGGTCATAGACAAATTGGAGAGAGAGCTCAGCACAGGGCAGTGAAAATGGTTAGGGTGTTGAGGCATATGACTTCTGAGGAGAGGATGAGGGAACTGGGTTTATTTAATCTGGCAAAGGGAAGACTAAGGGGAAATTTAATAGCAGCCTTCAAGTACCTGAAGGCTGGTTTCAAAGAGGATGGATCAGACTGTTTTCAGTGGTGGCAAATGACAGAACAAGGAGCAATGCTCTCAGATTGCAGCAAGAGAAGTTTAGATTAGATATTAGGAAAACATTCCTCATGAGGAGGCTAATAAGGCACCGGAACAGGCTACCGAGAGAGGTTGTAGAGTGTCCAACCTTGGAGCCTTTTAAGACCTGGGCAGACACAGCGTTGTTCGGGATGATCTAGTTGGGAATGGTCTTCTTATGAGCAAGGGGTTGAACTAAATGACATCCTGAGGTCCCTTCTAACCCTAATTTTCTATAATTCAACGATTCTGTGAGGCACTGTCCACTAAACACAATCTCCCTGACTGCCGACTCTTTTTCAGGTCATGGTGAGCCAATACATTCCATATAGTTTGACTTTTTCTTCACTCACACAGCTCAGCTGTGTCTTCCGTTCCTGTTTCCAATCATTCCCTTTTCTTCACCAGCCTGAAATGCCTGGCAAACATCACAAAACTGGTTTCAAAAAGTTCACCCAATATCTCTCAGTTGGCCCTTCTCTCAGTCTGAAGAATATGATTAGTGTTGCCTCTCTGAAGTGGAGCCAGGCCTGGTTGCCTTAGGTCACATATGCATATACATTTTTGCTTGTGGCAAGAACATCGAGCTCCAGTCATGCATGACCAGAGAGCTATTTAGCAGATGGATCCTTTTTGGGGGGTATCTGGAGTACATACACATACCAAACAGTGCTGAGCTATGGGATCACCATGACATGAAGTGCTGTTGACTATGGTGGGGCCCACCCAATGAAGTATGTGACAAATCACAAGCCTATGGTTTTGTAGGAATATCATGCATAGTTTGTATTGTATATAAATAGGTGCTACAGTGCTTCTCAACAAAGTATTTATAGAGTACCTGTGCTAAAATATGCAACAGTTTTAAATAAATTTAGCATGCATTAATTTTGGATATATTAAGTGTATGGGTACTCTATGCAAATTGCTACAGCTCAAATTAGTTTAAAGTTTATTGTTTTCATTTATGCTTCTAATTTTATGTGCTTAGAGAGAACAGGGCCTGACAGTAATAAGAGAGGTGTGGTACTGCCAAAAGGGAAAATCGGAAGGAAGCTGAAATCAAAAGGATTATGTTTGTCCCTCACTGCCTCCTCCTCCTCCCAAACTGATTTTCCCTTTTGTAGCAGTGGAAGGGAGACAAATTCAAAGCAAACCTCCAATTATTAGATACCTGGAAAATTATTACAAAATGATGCATTTTCCAGATATAGTATCTAATTATTGGGGGAGGGGGGGTCTTTTAACAAACTTGGTTGTTTTCTATCTAAGTAAACATATTATTTTGTTTCTAGTTGAATAAAACTTTTGGGGCCTGAAAATAACTATTTCAGTTCAACCTAAACTGACACTGATTTATTTGCTCCCAACATTTTGGTTTAGGTATCAAATTAAAAACAACATCATTATATCTGTTCTATTCAACAACAAATTCAAATGATTTAGTAATGATGACTTTATTATTAAAGGCATTTTTAACATTATAGATTATATACAATATGAAGACTATAAGTACTACAGATCATACCTGGGGTTTTTTTGGTTGGTTCAGGGAGGGTTGTTTGGGGGTTTTTTGTAGAGATGTCCGTCTGCTAGTATAATTAACTAGCTAGATCTAAAATGTAATTTATATCACTCCAATGGGTCAGAATTACCTTGTACTTTAAAGAAGCACAGAAAAATGGGAAATGCAAATTCAAACTCGTAAGTTTTTAAGAAGTGAGCACTAATCCTACTGGGATTCTGAATTTGACAAAAAAAAATTATAGGAATGATTTGTGCTCAGAAAAGAGAAGCTGATAAAGGGCCGGATTCTGATGAGTCTTAAGCATGTGATCACTACGAGTCTCGTTTTCTTTACTCTCTTGGTGTACTTCAGATAGAGATGGGAAGAAATTGATTATCGTGACCTTAAGCAACCTTTTTGTTCTCTGTATTGCACAGCTGTGCAAAGGCCTGTTCAATTAAAGCAGCCTCTTTGATTACCAGTAAATATAAGGTTTTTTGCGTTGCTCTAATTTCTCCCGTTTCTCCTGGCTGTATGTGGGCAATAGGATAGTCAGAGTGGAGTGTGCCCCTCCAATTCGTTCCATATGCTGAAGGCTAGGAGTTGGAATTATGGGAACCTTTACATGAGTTCTATAATACCTAGAAATGTCTTCCATAAATTATACAATCTTTAGGACAGTTACCATGTTACTTTACAACGCTTTGGACTCAGAATCATGCCCAGTGGGTGAAGATTACCACTGTACCACCAAAATGTACCTTGTGACCACCACAACAATGAAGCTTATTTTCTCAAGTTTTTATGCAACTAACTGGTGCAGTAGTCATTAAATACAAGTAAATGACATCAAGAGAAATTGGAGATGTTCAGAATCTCCCAGTCTCAGGATGACCATGAGCCAACAAATGTCATGGAGCCTGCTGCAGGGGCCTGAGCAGCAGCAGCAAGGCAGTCTGCAGCTGCTTACAGTCTCAATTAGGCAGGGATGTCTGATTGGGGAACAGGGCCTAGCTGCCCTATATAAGGTCTGGGCCCTGAACAACATGGCAGTGGTCTGCTGGAGAATACCACCTGGCTGGAGCTGCTGCTGGCAACATCTTGGAGGTAAGAGCTGGGGATATGGGGAAGAAGGAGGTCCCCCTGGTCCTGGGTATGACTGAAAAGTGAACCCTGCCAAGGACAGGTGGCCTGGTGGGACTGTCTGCAGTGGGACAATTCCCCAGAAATACCAGGCCAGTTACTTCCCTGGTGAAAGGCAAGTATGGGGTACCTTCTAATCTCAGCCCCACTTCCCTGGTGAAGCAGGGGGAGCCCAGGCTCACTATATACAGTGAAGATGGACCCAGGCCAGGTCGAGGGACCTGTGGCAGCACCCGGGCTCATAAATGAGCCTGGGGTTGTAGGGGAGCCAGGTAAGGCTCCTGGGGGTGGGGCTCTGAGCCTTGAGGAGCTATTAAGGAAGCTCCCAAGTTTAGGGATAAGGGATAGCCCAGGGAGGCTTGGGACAAGAATCAGAGCCCTGATCCCACAGGCAGGTTTGGATGCCCAAGGTGCAGTCTTAGAGCCCAGAAGGAGCTTGGAACCATGAGTGGAGAGAGGGGTCGGAGCCCCAAGAGAGGGATTGGAGCTAGGGCTGTGCAAAACTTCAGATCATGATTTGGACTCAGAGATGATTCAACAATTCAGAGGCTGAATCTACAAGTCTAGATTCAATTGCTAGAAGATTTAGGCTTTCCAGATTGCTTCAGAGCTTCCAAATCAATTCAGATTTGGAGATTCAGCCATAGGGTATAATGGGGAACCAATTAAATATCTATAACTTCTTTGCTTTTTGTCTTATTCAGATTGAACTTGCAAAAGTGGTAGCCTCGGTGGAGAGCATGAGGCATGTCAAGTTTCAAGGAGATAGGTGTAGGGCTTTCTGGTAAACTGCACCTCAAGCTGCTGACAAGCAAAACTTGTGTCACGTGTGTGGTAAGTCACAGTGGGATAAAAACTGCAGGGATGGTAGCCCTTGCTGAGGCTACAAAGCCTGACAAGTTTCAAGGAGATGGGTTCAGGGGTTTCTGGGAAACTGCATCTCAAGCTGCTGACAAGCAAAACTCTCTGACATGGGTGTGTGTGTTAAGGCATAGGTGGGTGAAAACTGCAGGCCTGCTAGGGCCTGCTGCAGCCACAGATCCTGCCAGATGTCAAAGAAATAGGTTCAAGAGTAGACTAGATAGGTACTTGGCTGGGGTCCTGTGACCCCAGCACTTGTTTCCTGCCATTGGCAGGGGGTCAGACTAGATGGCCTGCTCTAGG
>JAGPOW010003316.1:183192272-183270829 GCA_030014935.1 Caiman crocodilus
GGGTAACTAGGACCAATGGTCACAAGTTACTGGAGAGCAGGTTCAGGGTGGACATTAGGAGGCACTACTTCACAGTTAGGGTGGCTAGGACGTGGAACCAGCTTCCTAGGGAAGTTGTTCTTACTCCTACCTTGGGCATCTTTAACAGTAGATTAGATAGGTATTTGGCTGGGGTCCTGTGACCCTGGCACTTGTTTCCTGCCCTTGGCGGGGGGTCAGACTAGATGGCCTGCTCTAGGCCCCTTCTGACCCTAGGTACTATGATACTATGATCCTATGAAGGGGAGTCTGAGTTCTGGTGCCCTGCCCCTCTGGCTGCAGGCAGGCAAAACTCATGATATGGGTGCTTGTGGGACTGTGTGTGTGTTCAGGTGCTCCCTTCCTGGCACTGGGACCTCTGCACATGATGGCAGTGTGCCCCCATGAGGCCTCCTCCTCTCCTAGAGCCTCAGGTTTGTTCACCACTGTAAATGACAGGAGGTCAAAATAACTTAGCTGGCTCAATACCAGTAGTACCAGCAGCATCAAAGGTAGCCAGACAGAACTATCACAGAGCCTTCCTTCTTATAAAAGAATTGACAGCAAGAAGTAAAGATGTTGCATTGAATATATGCTACTCGTGGTGCGTGTGGCTTATCTTGTTTGTGTTTTTATTTTTATTATGAAAAAACCCGAAAGAGTTAGAAAAATGTATCTTAGGAACCTTTCAGATTGAAAAACCCTTTGTCAGGCTGAGGAAGTACAGTTGGTGTGTCTCCTGTTCCTGGATGGAAGGAATAGTAAAGAAGCCAGAGGCTGGCCTCGCATGCAATCCAGGTAAGACAGCCAGACAGTGAAAATGGAAATGGAGGTATCATGGGGTGAGGGACAAGCTCATGAGGTGAGAGGGGGGAAGGAGTCAGAGGGAGTGGGATGTAGCAGTGCAGTTCCCCAGAAGCCCCTGCACCTCTCTCCTTGAAAGCTTGCAGGCTTCATGGCCTCATTAGGGGCTACCATCCCTGCAGTTTTCACCATGCTATGCCTTATCTCACACAGTGTCACCTATATTATGAGTTTTGCTTGTCAGCAGCTTGAGGTGCAGTTTTCCAGAACCCTCTGTACCTATCTCCTTGAAACTTGGCAGACTCCATGGCCTCAGTAGGGGCTACCGTGCCTGTAGTTTACACCCTGATGTTCCTTAACACACAAGTGTGATGTATGTTATTTGCTTATCAACAGCTTGAGGTGCAGTTTTCCAGAAACTCCTGCCCTTATCTCCTTGAAACTTGGCAGGCTTCGTGCCCTCAGAATGGGTTACCATTCCTTCTAATTTCATCCAAATCTGCCAATAAATGACAAAGTTGTAGGCAGTTTTGTGCTTCTCTATTATAGCCTATGGGCAAAATGTCAAAACAGCAAAACAGTTTTGACAAAATGAAAAGGATCAGCACTTCAAAACTAAAAGGCTACCACTCCTGCAAGTTTCATCAAAATCAGCCAAAAAACAACAAAGTTATAGATATTTCATTGATTTTTTCCCCCCATTATACTCTATGGCCGAACCTCTGAATTGGCTCAATCTTCCAAAGCAATTCGGCCAAATTGAATAAAAAAATGATTCAGATCTCTGAATTGACTCTCTGGCATCCAAATCGGCTGAATCTGAATCCCAATTGAATAGTTCTGTATTTGCACAAGCCTGGTTGGAGCCCTGAGATTAGATTGGGCTTGGAACCCAGTGTTGGTAGGGGCTGGGAGCCCAAGTGTTAAGGCCAAGTGTTAAGCCACAGGACATCTGCAAAGCATGCGATATGATAAGGGGAGGTTGGAATCGTGTGTGTGGTTGGTCTAATAAAAGATATTAGATTCACCCAAGGAACCTTGTCTGCCTGTGTGTACATATGTGCACGCACACACGCACACACACTATTATATATATGTGTGTGTATATATATTATAGTTCTAACCTCCCCTTATCTTATCCCATGCTTCTCAGCCACAGATCCTGCCAGATGTCAAAGAAATAGGTGCAGGAGGAGTCTGGGTTCTGGTGCCCTGCACCTCTGGCCGCAGGCAGGCAAAACTCGTGTGTGTGTGTGTGTATACACACATACACATGTGTGTGTATATATGTATATGTAAGTATACATATATACATGTGTATGTGTGTATATGTATATGTGGGTATGTGTGTGTGTATATATGCGTGTGTGTATGTATGTGTGCGTGTGTGTGTATATGAGTGTGTGTGTGTGTGTATCCACATATCTCCACTTGTTACAGAGCGAAAAAAAGTGTAACCCTGGGATGTATCAGGTCTGTTTTTTTTATCGAGAGAGGGATATACTAATGCCATTTTACCAAACACTGAAGAGATGATGCTGTGTGCAGTTCTGGTCACCCATATTCAAGAAACAAGGATTAAAAGCTGAAACTGACTGAAAGTTGGGCTAGAATAATGAGGGAAATGGAGATCCTATCTTAGCAGACAAGATACAGAATGGTTGGCTTGTTCAGCCTACCAAAATAGACGAGAGGTTATATGGGTTCTACCTTAGAAGTACTTTGGTGAGATGAACCCCAGTATAAGTAGTATTTAAACAAAGAACAAAAGCAAATCATTATAAATTGGGAATTGAGTTAGGCTGGACATTAGAAGAAGATTCCTAATCACCAGAGTAGCAAAGTTCTTG
Source organism: Caiman crocodilus (assembly GCA_030014935.1). NCBI lineage: Eukaryota > Metazoa > Chordata > Crocodylia > Alligatoridae > Caiman > Caiman crocodilus. Next base: position 183,194,945 of record JAGPOW010003316.1, read on the forward strand.
GAACAAGCTCCCAAAATGAGTAGGGAAGATAAAAAGAAAAGAATTGTTTTAAGACAAAACTGTCATTTAACGTATGGCTTGGCTGGCCTGTATGGCCTGGTTGTCTGCAATGTAAGTACTGTAACTCTCAGAGGATGCCACTAGCCCTAGAAGCCCAGGCAGTAGCAGCAGCAGCAGCCCCGGACACAGACACTATGTTGCTGCTGTTGCAGCAACCCTGGGATGGGCAGAGCATGAGATCAGCAGCAGCAGCCAGGGATCACTTTGAGTCCTCAGAGTACGTAAGGCTCTTGCAAACCTTCCTGGTTTTACCTTTGCTGGGGACTAGACTTGATGACCAAGAAGGGCTCTTCCAGCCCTATATTCCAGTGAATGAAAGGAATGATGAGGGATTTAGACAGATGCACTGGTTTGTTTTGGCTAAAACGTTTCTGATTAATATAGGAATCTGAATAGATTTCAGTATTTCAGATTTCAAATGATGCATCATTTTGGATTGCTTCCATACAGCCCTGTCAGATATGCTGCATTTTCCTTTAAATGATTGAGCCTAGCATTATTTTATATGAAACAGGAACATCTCACAACTTGCTTGTACTGGGATTTGCATGTTATATTACCATATTTCCTAATAATTTCTGAGTTATTTGCATAGTGAGAAAAAAGGAACACTTTCAATGAAAGCAAACAGTAAACTCTGTCTGTCATTCCTCCACTGGGAGACAGTTTGGATTGCTTTGTTTTAGAGCCCACAGAGCTGGGATTAGGTGAAACATCATAAATAGCTATTGTTTAAAAATGGGGTAGAACAATATGATATATCTGTCCTATTGAGTGATATGCTGGGAACTGAAGGACCTTCTGCCTATAAGCAGGCAATCAAACCAAGGTAACTCAGAGTTACTTCTAATTTACTCCATTTACTCTACTGATTCAAGGTTTGTTTGTCTGTGGCCATTCCCCAGTTCAGTAATTTTTCCACCAAGGGATTGTCTATACTGCAGCAGAAGTGTGTCCTAGCCCAGGCATTCCCAAACATGCCTCACTGTACTCCAAACATGGAGATATATCAGTGAAACTATCAGGGATGTCCTTCTATGGCTGCTCTCTAAATCATAATCTCCACCATGCTTCAGAAAGGCTGCTGGCGACAACTCTGGAGCAGCCTATAGTCAAAATATGCTTCTACCATAGTGTAGGCAAGCTCTCAGTGATATCCCACACTGGTTTTTACTGCCCCTGAACTGGCCACACTGGTCATAAAATCATAATCTCATCTTCCAGAGTCTCTACAAGTCCACACAATTTGGTGTCATCCCCAAATCTGTTACACATACCCCCAATCCCATCACCCAAATCATTAATGAAGACATCAAACACCACCAGAGTCAGGGAAGACCCTGATGAACCCGTACTTGATACCTCATCTGAACCATCGATGACTACCCATTGAGTGGGCATTACTAGGGCACCCCCTGGAGTAACTAGTAACGATGGCCGCAAATTGATGGAGAACAGATTTAGGTTGGACGTTATAAAGAACTTCTTCGCAGTAATGGTTGCCAGAATCTGGAATAGGCTTCCAAGGGAGGTGGTGCTATCCCCTACCCTACCCTGGGGGTCCTCAAGGGAAGACTGAACAAGCGCCTAGCTTGGGTCATCTGACCCCAGTGCTCTTTCCTGCCCAGGGTAGGGGGTTGGACTCAGTGACCTACTGAGGTCCCTTCTGACCCTAACATCTATGAGTGCTATGTATGTAGCTTTCTGTAGCTATTAGTCTAGGATCTCTAAGGGCATCACAGTGGTAAACAGGAGTAAAGTGTATCTACTGAAGTTAACCCAAATTTGGATGAAGAGATACTTTCATTGTCCTTTCATCAAAAGAACCAGAGTTATCTCCCTCAGTGTTGGGAGATCCTGAGAAACCTAGAGTGACACAAGCATAGATCCTGTGTGCTCATATGTACCTCTCCACCTTCTCCAGGGTGCTTGCTTGCACCAGTAACTGAGCAACATGCCACCCAGGGCATGAAGAGCACATGGACCCCAATCCACTCCATGTAGGTGATTCAGGGTATGTGAAGAACACATGCTTTTGGGGAAGAAAGACCCTTCACCTTGGCTACATCACCTGCATTGTCCAGCTCCTTCTGGAAAACAAATTCTTTTGATCTCTCCAATCTGCATCCTAATGCTGAAGTAACTTAGACAGTAATTTAAACAGTTCAGGTAACACTATATGATCCCCCACATCACTAGATAGACAGGGTTACCAGCTATCTGGGGTGGGGGAAGGGAGGAGGAGATGATGAAGTGTACAATATTGCTTTGTCCTAGCTTGTTCTATATCGCTTTGCTTGTACTTTTGTCCATCCTCTTAGTAAAAATGAATACAAAGCTGTAGCTTCGCTGGAGAAAATGCTATTAAGTATGCTGGAGATCTTACAGCCAAGAAGATAGTTTTGTTCCATGTATTTTTTGTTTTACTGCTAATGGAATATGTCTCTAAGTACAAAAGGTCTTGAAGATTTGTACAATATAGTTGCTCATTTTTCTAGGCTGATACAGAAGAGTGAAAATCTACTATTGATCCTATTATAGTTCTGTTCATTGACTATAAGGCAGAACATCATTCCTACTGCCAGCTGTTAAAGAGAGAAAATCCATCTGATGGTATTCGGTCTAAATGAGATATACACTTAGATGGACAAGAAAAAAATGCAACACTTCAGAGCCTCGCTGCAACTGGATTTTTTGACAGACACTTTTACATCTATAAAGCATAGCTTAGTGATTAGAGGAAGGAACTGGGAAATTAGGAATCAACAGGCAGTAACCAGGAAACCAAAAACAAACAGCCAAAAGCCGAAGGTGAGACAGTAAGGCATCTGTCCTGATGAGTAGCCTGTTGGGCACTTGAAAGAGCTGCTGCTTATAAGCAGGCAGCAATTTCCCGACATGCAATTGATTAGGATCTGGGCCACAGGCGTAAGCTTGCTGTATGACCTGAGGAAATTCACTTTGCTCTTGATCTACAAAAAGACAGGTACACAGTGCTGCTGAGCAATCCCACAGGTAAAGGTTAGATGCCCAAGTCACAAGTAAGCTTGCACCTAAGTTCCCTGTGCTTTAGGATACAAGATATAAGAGAAATGAACAGATAGTCAACAGACAAGAGATGCAGTAAGAATCTGATAATGGAAGAACAAGATTGTTCAGGATGGTCTTTATCACCTAGGAAGTGCATAAATTAGTGATACATGAAAAAGTAGATTATAATAGACTATAAAGTCATTGTCTATATTAAGTGCCTGGTATTTAGTATCCAATAAGCTAACAGGTTTTTGTTTCCAAGGTCACCTTTCAAAGGTGTTTGAGACCTCCTTTGAGCACCAGTACTGCAAGGTGAAAAAGGCAGTGATTTTTCTTTGAAAAATGGTCTCCTGTGGTGCATAGTTTTTGCCTTTAGTTTTTGTCTACAGTTACCACAAGGCCACTGGGTACACTGGATGAGATATACCACATTCTGGGATAATTGTGCATTATCCATTGATTCTGATGGTCTTGTTGTGGGAAGTGTTGATTGTTGTACCAATAGAAATGAGTTGATTGGTCTTGCATTTATTGCATTAGGTGCCTGTTGATCAGCAAGCATTTTACTTAAGATGATGAGTTGAACAAGGTTAGAGGGCTGTTTGAAGGCCAGGAGCAGGGGGGCTGGGGATATTTCTCTCATGGTCTGATCCTTTACAAGTAAATGCTATAGTTGTTTGATGGTCATTCTTATTGGTTAAAATGTGGGGTGGTAGGTGACAACCCAGGGTATGTAGTCAGTGCCAGTTTTTCTTTTGCATTATAAACTCACTAGGGGGGACCAGAAGGGTTTGGAGGAGATCTTGTTTCCCCCAGCTCCCCCTGGGATAACAAGAAATAATGGCCACAAGTTGTTGGAGAGTAGGTTCAAATTAGACATCCATAGGACCTACTTCACAATTAGGGCGGCTAGGATCTGGAACCAACTTCCAAGGGAAGTGGTGCTGGCTCCTACCCTGGGGGTCTTTAAGAAGTGGCTTGATGACTACCTGGCTGGGGTCACTTGAGCCTGGTTTCCCTCCTGCCCAGGCAGGGGGTCGGACTTGAAGATCTACAAGGTCCCTTCCGACCCGACTTCTATGATTCTATGATTGTAGTAGGTTGCTGCAGGCTATTTGGGTGACTTTTTCTGCTGGAGCATCCTGGCTTAGTAGTCATTTTTCTTCTTGAACCCATTTATCTTGCACTCTTTATAAAACAAAGGCAGTTTCAACAGGGGGTTTGAGTGCCCTACAGCCAAAGTAAGGTCACTCTCATAGGAGGTGTTTGATATGGATTTGAATCCCCTCAGACTGAGGAGGCCTAAAACACAGACCTACCACTTTCTGAGCCATGTTATACAAAGTGGTTGTTAGCTACCACAGATGACAGGAAAGCTCCCGAGGGATTGCCTGATTGTCACACCCACCCTGGATTGTAGCAAGGACGTGTTGAATGGCTTGAAAGGACTGGGAGGTATCAGTGTTAAGTGACTCTGCTCAAGCTGTAGCTTCCTGAGTGATTTAGAGGCTGACAGGTAGTCAAAAATATGGAAAGGGGATTGAAATGGTGATGCACTGATATATGAGAGAAAGGAATACTATCTATCTGTCTACATCCATGTGGTAGCCTCTGACTGGATGGCTCAAAGAAGAACATATGTAAGAATGTGTCTATTTTCAGGAGAGCTTTGGATTTGTGTCCCTGGCATTTACCCTGACCAGTTAACTGACAGTGAACAAACTGGTTTCTTTTACTCCCTGGAAGTTGCAGCAGTCACCATCAACACTTTGGGTTTGGCCTTGTTTGTCTCCTAATCAAATGGCCGTGGGATGATGAGCTGAATATTATCAGTCAGTGTGAGGCATGGTAAGAGTACACCTAACAGATTTGGTGGAAACCCAGTTTGTGGGTTTAACACAATTATCGGCAGGTATGGGCAGATCCAGGATTTTGTAAAGGGTGATGAGAGCAGCATCCCTGCCCCTGTCCAGTTGGGGTGGGCAGACCATGCTGCAGAAACAGCAGTTCTTAGATCCTGCAATTAGGTAAGAATTTACCTCCCTCCCCTACTCGTGGCTCCCCCTTCGTTCCCCTCCATGCTTGGTAGGGGGAGCTCCAGAGTTATTCGTGCCCTGCTCCTGCTGGGCTGCACCAGGAGCCACGCTGAGCTGGGGACAGCAATGGTGAGCAGGTTCCCTTTCCCTGCACCTGCTCCCAGGTTGGTGGGGAAGGAGCCTAGGAGGAACGGGGAGGAAGAGGGAGCCACCCTCCACTGCCACTGCTGCTATCCATGGATGAGCCCAACTGCAGCGGAGCAGGAGGGTCCCTGGAGCTTCACCTGCCCATGAGGGAGCCAGTGGGGAGAGCAGCAGTAGGGGCGGACTGGTACAGCACAGCTGAACGTGGAGGGGACATGGGGTCAAATTCTTACCTGCTTTGGGGATATAAAAGAAAATCTTTGGCTGCTGCTTCTGTGGTGCTGTTTGTTTGAAAGGGGGATGCAATTGTACCACTGGATCCACTCCTGTCAGTGAGAAATTGGAACCTGATTCTTGGCTCAGCCAAAATTGTGGGGCCTCTGGGCATATATGCTTGGTGAACGCTAGGTGTCTGTGAAAGTTTATTGACAAAAATATAGGGGCCTACAGGGTCTAAGGCAGGCAGTGGTTCTGTGACCTGCTCTCTTGAATTAAAGTGCCTAAATTGTATTTAAGCCTCATTTTAAGGGGATATATAGTTTATTGACCTCTATGCTTTGGCTTCCCCCTCCCATATGTAAAACGGCCAGAATGCTTTCCTCCTTTAAAAGATTGTTTTCAAGGTAAAAATCAATGAGGATCATTAGGTGCCCAAGCAATTCAATCATGAGGACTGCATAAGTAATCTAAGCAGATTTTCCTATGTCCAAGCACTGGCAGAAATTGCAGATGTCCTCACAGGCCTTCATTTTCTTATTAAATGAAGGTTATTATTTACGGCTCATTACAACCTGCCTGCCATGTATGCAAATTGTTTTCCCGTGGAAAGGAAAAATTGATCACTCAGAGGCTGCTTTTTGGAACAGTGGCTGCAGTGACGGTCTTCCCATATCGAATGAGGTAAAAGGGTGTATTGAGAGTGACAAGAGATGAGCTTATATATTTGGAGCTGCTTACAGGACCTGGAAAAAACAGAAAATTGAACATAGCTTTGTTTTACCAGACACCCAAAAGAAACAGGAAAAACAAGGGATAGGGGAAGAGCACAGGGGAGTTCAGCTAACAAGACACATCAGAAACACTGGCACGTTGAGTACATTTGAGCTGCACAACAAAGGGAGCAAGAAACAACCTTGGGTGGAAGGTTAGAGAATCACTGAGAAGTAACATCTGATAATTGCAGAGATTATATTTACCAGTGCAAGGTGCCTGGGCATTTAATTGACGGAGGTTTACAGCATGGTGTTTGGCTGGCAGCAATAGTTCACACCAAAAGTAGTTACAGTTTTATGCCTCTATATTAGAAACATCTGAGCTTGTTTCTCTCCTGTCCATAGACTGTATCTCATCAGTGACCTTTCCCCTGTGCAGTCCCTTCCTCTTCCTTTCTTGTTTGGACTGAATTGATCCCATTTCATGCTGCCAGCATGCCTTCTGCAGTAACTTACAATTTCCACCACCTAATTTTCTTGTGCTTTTCTTTGTATGAAGGCCTGTAGTTTTGGAATAACTTTGCAGTGGCATGACAATAACAGTGCCATTTTATCCCCCTCCATTTTATCTGTGGCAGAGGAGGGTATTTTTGACATTCATGGGCATCATGCCTGATAGTATCGTGAGAGAAAGGGACGTGTGTGCAGTTTTAAGACTAGGTTAGACTGGAACAGTTCAACTAACGAGTGAACGATGGTTGAGGACACTGCACCACACACATGGGGTCTGCATGTTTCCCTGGGCCACATATTGTGCAGGCTGTGTCCCATGCTACGTGGGTTTCCCCCACTGTGGGCAACCTCCACCACACCAGCAACCCCCAGACAAACAGATCCCTAGTTCCCCTGAATCCCTGACCATAGGATCATGCAGTGCTCCAGGCTGCATTTCACTGCCCCCAGGGGTGGAGGTAAGAAACAGAAACAGGAGGAAGTAGGGGGATCCAGGATACTCCAGCAGCAGCAGAAGAGTGGTAGAGAAGCGGTGTCCAGCTTGGGAGCTTGGGCATCACAGGTTAACCCCTTGGGGGCCTCATGCAGCCAGTGGGACAGCCCCGGGTCACACAAGAATAGGATGCTTTAGATGGGGATGATCCTGCCTTGAGCAGGGGGTTGGACTGCTTGGCTTTGAGGACCCTTCCAGCCCTACTTCTCTATGATTTTATAAGTTAGAAATAGCTTATAACAAGGATGCCATTTACAGTGCCAGAAAAGCTGACCTAGCGCACTGACTTAATGTTCTTGCCTCAAACTGATACAGGGGTCACTGCTTCTCTGACTAGTGTTTTTTCTCTAGCTGTCCTGTTCTAGTCATAGTTTCTCGTCAGTGTACTACGTAAGAGCACAATGGGGGCTCAGTCTATGACAGGCTTCCTGAGTCCTAACCTAGTTGCTCTGGGTTTGGAAAATGCTCATTATAGACTATCTCAACAAGACAGGTTCCTGGAAGTACCTGACACCATGTACTCCTATTACCTAGACAAAATCAAGATACTGCTCTTTCATTTACATTATTTGAATGGCACTGTTATATGTGTGTGTGTGTGTGTGTGTGTGTGTATTTATACATATATATGTGTGTATATGTATCTATCTGTGTGTGTGTATGTATGTGTGTATATGTATCTGTGTGTGTGTGTGTGTGTGTATATTAGATGATTGAATGCTTCCTGCATAAAATACCATCTAAAGCAATAGAACAGGGACTGCAGTGACTCTAACACAGTGGGTTCGTCTCTGACAAGGGTAAAAGAGACGGGTATTAATTTTGAGTGGTAGGAGACTGGTCTAGGCTAGGAGGATGGACTTGGCTGTGTAGGCTACGAACTATTACAAACATCATTCATGTCTGTTTACAGCTGCAAGATAGATTTCTTGCACCTTAATAAAAATAGACATCACAGTTTCCATTTCACACACATGCACACACACATACACATATATAAGATATTTTAAACAACACGACATTTTCCCCCTCAATGAGGAGGAAAGTAAGAAAGAATGAGTCATGGTGAGTTAATGTTAACCAACTTATTAATACATATGCTATATGACTGATAAGTATTCAGAAACTATGGTGATGATGTGAGAAAAGAACATAATTTGGATAGAGTGAATATTATAACAAGACACAGATAGGGAAATTTAATATAAAGGATCCTCTTTTGATACTGGACAATGGATCACAGACAATCTATTTTAGATAGCCCAAATTCTAGTGTCCCATTTAGTATTGTTCCTGCTCCTTTCTCGAGTGATAATTTATACTTTATAGATTTGGTGCACCTTTGTAAATGCAGCGATTTGACCCAAATCCAATAAAGACATTAAGTGGCTAAAAGTTAGATGATACAAAAACTAAATGTTAGGCACCTGGCCCATAAAGTGGAATCCAGAATCCTGTGTTAGGCACCTTGGTCCCTAAGTGTCTGGGAAGATCTGGGTGCCACTGAATGGGATATAAAACAGCCTGCAATCTGAGCAGAGAGACACCTGAAGTCAGTACACTTAGCCTGAAGACAGCTGAATAGCCACTAGATTAATGCTGAGGGCAGGGACAAGTTTTAAAATGCACCCTGTAGACAGATAACTCACCGAGGCCTTCAGAGTAGTGTATCCACCTATTCAAGATCCATAGCTCTTAAAATTGTCCCTCAGGAGACCTTTCTTTCAAAGAGCTGGGATCACTCTTATCTGTTAAAGCCCACCCCTTTACATAGTAGCATACTACCTAGGGTTTTTTTCAGGCTCTCCTTAGCTGAGATGTGGGACTCGAACCCATAGTCCAACCTCCAAGAAGAGTGACATAGCTACTAGTCCAGACAAAGTCATACTTGACCCCACATGTTGAAACCTTGTTATGGTGCAGAAAAGAAATAAAGCTGCATTGCGCCAGTGAGAGACTCTAAATGAGAGCTAACTCTGTAGCCTACTGGGTGGTTAGGTCACTCACTCATAAAAGGGGAGCTCTGGACTTTGGTCTCTGCCTTTAAGACTGCCTTTAAATTTTACACAATGATCGTTTAATATGAATTACAGAAACTGGATTGGGAAGAAAGACCAGCACCCATCTCTAACACTTCCCAAGTTACTGCACTAAATATAGAGCTACAAGGTTATATTGTTATTTTAAATTGCAATTTATTAAATCAAGAGCAAGACCTTATAATGGGGGATAAGGCAAAATGTAATATTCCTTGATTATGTGAATGTGATATAGTGGTTTCGACACACTACTTATATAGACACGCGCAAACATTATATACGTTATTACATACAGGCACATACAAAAACAAAATGACTATTCCATTTTTTTTAGGAATTATAGTTACCAGCAGCAGTTGTTTAATAATAGCACTCGGTGGCTATCCCAGGCCTTATTGAGAGAGAGATCCTGGAGATAGCAGCTTGGACTGGGGTGAACAGACATATCTGTGCTCTAAAGAAACAGCAGTTGAGAGAGACTCGCCCAACCCAGTATATTTCAGACTCCTCTTTTATGGGGATTGGCATTCTTTGTTTTGCACTTTGGGCATTTTCCATACCCAATTTCTGTTTTTGCAGTTGTTTTTTATTTATTTTCTGCTTATTTTAGCCTGAGGTCAGTTTGGTCTTAAAAGTTGGTATTTCAGCCTTGGAGTGTCCTTGCTGCCCATCTGGCAGGATGTATGCATTCCTCCTCCTCGTTATCTCCTTTTGTGCTTTGGCTCTTTGTTTACTTGTGCTTTCTTTCTTGGCACCAATGAATCTAAAATTATTTTCTGCAACAGGGCCCAGCCTTAAAAAGAGGCATGGAGAATCTCCTCTCTTACACGCAGGGTGTATCTACACATTCAATTAGAACCATCAACCCTTGTGTCATATTAATTTACTGTGAAGTTGACTAATTAACTCCAGAGTAAAGTGTCACAGGCTACATGTGTGCCAGTATTAGGACTTAGTAAATTAATTAACTCTACCATTAGATAGTGCTGTTAAGGACAGTGTTTTCTTACAGCAGAGTAATTAAGTGGGATGAAATGCATGTAATGGGGACAGGGACAGTAGACAATGACGAGACTGGTTGGGGCATGAGGGTGCTGAAGTGCAGGGTCTGCCTGCCCCTAGGCTCTACAGGCTCTGCATCCTCATGCCCCAGCCAGCCCCTCTGCTGCCTGCTAGGGAGCTGAGGAGGCAGGGATCTGGTCTGAGCAGTAGTTATCTGTCCCAGACCCGATCTAGGCTGATGGGAGATAGTGGGCCTGATTTGGGCTGTGGGCTCAATCCCAGAACCTATACTGCCTGACAGAGCAAGTGAACCAGGGAAACAAGGAGCAGACATGGCAGCTCCTAACCATTTCCTTCCTCACCAGCCCTCTAAGGGTCGGTCAGAGTAGTGTACATTAGAAAGGGTGTTAATCCTTAATATATGGCTGCTCCAGCGTGTTGTAACAGAACACTGCTTCACATTTGTTAAAGTTAGTATATTATGTGATAATTGTGTAACTACACCTGGATTGTTATAATATTTCTTTGTCCTATTACCAGTAAAGAAAGACCCTAAATAGCCAATGAGAAACACTACATCTTCAGGAAGACTTTTTTCCCTTATTACTAAGTAGTAGGAAGTAACTGCTGTTCTCAATGATTCAAGGATTTTATATTTCTTCTCTACCAGTAAGTCTGTTGCACAGTGTAGAAATGACAATCAAACCTGGTCTTTTGCAGTGATTGATTTATTGCCTATTAATTTTCAAGTCAGATTTTCAGGGTGAAACCTTTTATCTATTGCTGCCACAGGTGCCTCAAACATCAGTGAATGCCATCAACTCTTCTCCCCCTTCCTAGCCTGCATTCCCTAAAGTTAATACTAATAATATCAGGCACTAATGTGGGATATTCTCTATTGTCTTCTTGAATGATTTCAAAGCACTTTCTGCCTCTTGCCAGATCTATGAGGTAATTATGGGATTTATACAGGGAATACTTCACAAAGGACTGATATAAGCACTCAACTCTGGTGTACAACATAACACAAGGAGGAAAATACATCCCCACTATGTAGTAGTTTCAGACAAAATAAAAGAGAAATAGAAAATCCAATTGAATGGTGTGTGCTTCATTGACCAAACTATGCTAAATAGGTTCCTTTATTTATATATTGAAACCCTATTGTAGATAATGCCAGGGTAAATGCGGGGTAAATTGAGAATAATTCCATCAACTTCCAATTAGCTCAGGTTCATGTCAATGTAAGAGAAATCAAAATCTAGTCCTGTGGCATGATGGAGGTGTATCTTCAGGCAGAATTTGCAGATCATGGAGTCAAACAGGTGTAACTGAGGGAAGAAGCTAACCTAAAAGTGCTTCTTTATAGCTGGTGATTCACGGACCAGAATGATCACAGCTTGACTTTAAGTTTCCATGATGAGTTTATCAGAACAGCCACTAGAAAAATAATCATTTTACTTGTAAATTAACCAGATCTGGCATGAAGTCAGCGAGACATAAGATACATGGAACCCCTCATTGATATTCTGTAATACACAGGGCCGCATTTCAGCATGCACATTTTCAAAATGCTTTGTAGTGTTTCTGTCTTCTGGATCCTATTGACTTCAATGAGAAACTCAAGCAGCTAGAACGGCATGCAAGGATTTTGAAATACATCCCTGATGAGATTTAGCTGCTGGAAGAGATTAGAAGATTGTAAGAACTATGCTCTGTTACTCTATGTTCCTTGCTCTTCCACACCAGATAGAATGGAAGTGCACTCTCCACTGATAAGTTAATGGCAGCACTGGCTAGGGAAGTGCCATTTCAAGGGAGAAGGCTTTAGTAGGTAACACTTGATGAAAGTGCAGAAACATAAAAAAGAGGAAAATCCAGCCTTGAAACTCACAGGGACAGATCTTCAGTAGGTGTCAGCCGTCACAGTTCCATTGATGCCAAGTGGGGTGTCTACCTCGCTGAGTGACCTATATACCCACAGCTCTTTTATGATTTCTAAAACAAAGGCTTGACCCAATAAGTCATAGTTGAAAGCATCCCAGAGCTAGCTGGTCCTAATCCCTGTACTCCAAGGTAGGTCCTCCGTTGGCACAGTTGGGTGTGATATCTGACCCATAATTTGGATAATAGATAAATTAGCAGCAAAGTTTCTAACTTCAGTAAATAAGCTACAAGACTCTGACCTTCCACTCATTGTGTCATAGCAGGAGTTGTTGGGAGAGAATCTATATTTATGCAAATCAACAGAGTAACATCGACTTCAATGAAGGCATGCTAAGTTCATTCCGATGAGAACCTGGCTCATTGTCTAGCATGGCTTTTGGTAGCTGAAGAGAGAGAAATGTCACTGATATCAAAGCTTATTGAGATGTGGGACAGTGATGCTAATGTAACTACAAATAATGATATATTAGGTGGTTGCCATTCTGTTTTGTTTTGTTTTTAACAACAAAGCAAGATGAAAAGGAAAGGAATGCATTCCCAAGCACAAAGAACTGTTTCACTCTTTCACACCAAGGGGAAAAAAGAGGAGAATATAAATGATTTGAAACATATCTGCCCCACTTGCATTCTGAGTAAATGCTAGAGTTTATTTTGAGATGTGAACACCAAAGGAGTGTGAACTGAGCAAGAAACAAAGGCAATGCAGACTAATGTTTTCTTATATCTATATATATATATCTTTCTTAGATTTCTTAAAGATGGGCAGATAATTTGGCAATGAGGCTAGTACATACTAAAAACTGGAGGAAAAATGCATTACTGTATTATGATGTACTATCTATATCTACATCTCTCCTGAATTCAGTTCAGTTCAGAAACATGGTCACACAATTTTAAAAACCATATGCTTGATATTAAAAAGATCGTCCAAAAAAACTACAAAAATGGCCAATGGTATAGCAGGATTTAGATACAAGGAGACTTTGCAAAGACTGGTATTTTCCACCGGAAGAGAAAGTATAAGATGAGATTTGGAGATGCAGGTTTTCATAGGACATAATAAATATGAGGTGAATCAGTTAGATTAAATTGGAAATTACATATAGGAAAAAAAAGTATATCTGTATTATTTGGATTTTATTTTTGAAGGAAGTATTTTATGTAATACTGCAGTGGAAGTTTTAAAGGGCCGGTAATTTTATTATTTATAATAACAGTTTTAGTTATGAATGTTGCCATAATAAGAGCAATCAAATCTCAAACCAAAGGGTGTAAAGTTTTCACCTATGGGGATCAAATGAGATTTTTTTTTTGGCTGTTACAAGTCTCTTATGGATTTTCTAGTTTGCCTTCTCCTGAAGCATCAAGAATTGCTTTCTGTGGGTTGAAGAGTTCTTGGCCAAGTAGACAGACCAACAATCTGACTTGATAGTGTGAATCTTGGGCTGCTAAGCAGTAAATATCATTTTCATTTTTTTTCTAATATAAATAAATTTACCAAATGATGAGTTAAATAGTATCTCTGAAATTAATTTAGCAAAGTGGTTAATGTCCTCATCTACTTACATTCTTCATTTAACAGATTAACTGTGCCTTATGGTTTCCGCTGGTTTGTGAGACGACATGTGCAGATAATATCGATCTGTTTTTCCTGATACCCTAACTAATTGGACAACAGCAAAAGTGGAAGAAATTCAGCTTGGATCAATAGCTCAGTGGCAATAGGAGTTTCATGGTGGAAGGATAATTCAGACTAAAGAAAGCTTGAGGCATTACTTCAATAACATGGTTTAACAAGTACCAAAAGAATAGTGACGATGCAAGAAAATGAAAGAATGGGAAAAGGCAATGATTAATAGTGTACTGCACTACCTCTTATTGGAGTTTACTTATTATATAGTACATAGGCTTTTATATCTGAAAAGTATAATATTTCAAAGGGCTTCTAGCTTTGCTTTATTTCACCTGACATTTCATTGCAGCCTGCGGTTGGTAGAATTACTTTATTTCAGATTCATCAACTCTTGATAACTAAGCTAATGTGAAGCCTGCATAATTACTGTACATTCTAATCAATACATTTTTCAAACTCTAACTTTTAGATCATTCATAAAGAAGAATCTGTTCTTAGGGAATGGTTTTAATTCAAGGTGAGAGGAACCAGTTTGGAGAAATGAAAATTAGAGGAGGCTTAGACCCAGGACATTGGTTCAGGTGAACCTCAACAAGAAAAAGAACATTCTTCCATCTCACTTCTGTTTTTTTTTCCTATTTCTATTTAAAAAAAATGAAAAAAATGCAGTAATAAATCAATTAGAATTGGTCAAAAATACTAACATGCAAAAGTTGAACCACATTCTTCATTGCATTTTCAGTGAGAAATAATGAAGAACAATAATGCACACTCAAGGTCCAAGACTATCCTCATGCAGAGACTGCACAGAATAAAGAAGGTAAAGATGGCCCAAAACTTTTATTAAAAAGTCTCTGAAAAAGTTGGGGGGCCTTTTGCATCTCATTAATTCACCCCTTCCTGTTCCTGAGTATTTCAGCCACAGAGCCTGTGGAAGTGCTGAATCACAGAAAAAGACTAGGCCAGCTAAAACAAGAAGAGGAAATTGCAGGAATTACACATGAAAGACTGATCTCAAGAGAGTCAGAGTGAGATTTAGAGAAACACTTAGGCATTTAAAGTGTAACTTAAGTAGAACGTAGGCATTCAACTCCAAGTAAATACTTTTCTAGCATCCAAGTCCTAAATTCTGGTCCCTGTTTCAAGTGCCAGGGTGCCCACCTTATGTATTAGACAGTCCAGGTATAAAATATAAAAACTATGTTAAGATTAGGGATCTGAACACAGACCTCCCTTCTCCAATATTCTCCCTTTCTTATTCTCTCTCACCCTATGAATCTTGCATTTCTTCCTGTACATTGACACAGCTTCAACAAAAGGGTGGAGAGTGTCCACCCACTTTCTTCAGCTTTGCCTGTGACCTGATGGTCACAGCACTCTCTTGTCACCGGGGACATAAAGTTGTTTAAATATCTTCTAGCTGAAGAGAGCCTAGAACTCAAGGGTGTGTACAGAAGTTGTTTTTTTTCATTATTTAAAGTGCTTTATTGCCATGACTTAACAGAAGTGCATGGCTTTACAGAACTTAAAAAATGGGTACAGCACTTTAAATGAACCCTTGTTAAAAGAAGCATTACTTTTGAAGTGCTATATTTTAAAGCACTTCAGCAAGCTACAGCTTTTTAAATAACTCCTGTACACTAGTCAAATTTCTGACCAGGGAAGAAGCCCCAGAAGGCTGCAAAGCCCTCCCTGTCTCCTAGCCTGGAAAGTGGAGGGAGGCTTAGAGGCCCCCACCACCAGCCACTTCATTTCTGTCACGCTTAAGAGTGCTGTAACTTGATAGTGCTATGAAAATTGCTTTAAATTACAGTGTTGTAAAAAATGCATGGAGCACTTCTGTACACACCCCACATCTTCCATTTCCCGATCTTTAATCTCTAGGCTATTATATAAAAGTGGCAAACCACATACTGCCTATTTCCAAAGTAATGTGACTCCATTATCTGTGCCCAAAGAGATGACTTCAGTGTTTATAGATGGTTTGGAGGCTCAGAAAGTGAAGCCCATTTTGACAGAGTTGTCTAAGTCTGCGAGAGGAGAGGATTGCAGACAGACCCAGTTGGGCTGGGTTAAGCACCCCCTCCCCCCCAACATACTGGTGTTATACATCCCAGACTGAGGTGCCCAGCTCGCCCTATTCACTGAACAGAGAAGTTTGCCACCTAAATCAGGTTGGCAATTCCAGTCAGGTGGCCACAAACCTCAAGGTGAGACCTGGTATGGCTCAGCATCACCCTTGTGAAGCCCCTCTAGTATCTGGGTCTTAGATAGTTATAGCTAGTCTGGAGAAGCAGCCTGTATTTTGGAGTCTTAATCTAACTGAACCCAAACTCCAAATCTTCAGAAGTTCAGCTATGACTAATTTTTAAATTACACAGAAACAAGTTATTAGCAAGTGATGAGCTAACTTTTATAAACCAGATTTATAACCACCCCCCCAACCCTTTATTCATCCAAGACTTTCAAGGACAAATAACTTAGCCTAGCAACTGACACCTTTTGCCTCTGATTCTTCCAGAAAACAAATGTGTGTGGAAAGTCACCTGAATTTTAGACTAGGCACCTGTTTCTTCCCTAGACTATATTTCTGAAACTCAGGTACCTCTTAGTTAGGCCAAGAGATTAAGCAGTCTTGCTTTTGGCAGCCAGGCTAGCAAAAGGATCTTAAACCCCTCTATATCAGCTTACTATTTTTCCAGTGTCTCTGAGATCCACTGAGCTTTCTTCCCCTGCCTCACCCCTCCGCATCCCTTTCCCACATCTAGGTGATGCCGGTGCTATGAAAGTTAACATAGTTCTGTGAAAGGCAGGTATGAATTCTTCTGTCCCACTGTCACTTCTACTATAGCAGCCCAGCTTGACAGCCCCCTTCACTCCTCTGATAGCCCTGCTAGAATATTGGAAGTGATTTGTATCATTTCAGCCCCATGAGTTAGAGATGCTGGGAACTGAATAGCTTGTGCATCCTTGCCCTTTTATAGCAACTGCACCACCTCTAACCCCATGACCAGTCAGATACCCAAAAGGAATAAGATGTAGTTTGGACAAACATCCAGAGGAGCATGGAAGGGCCCTAGGCTTGGTTTGCTAGCCAGCAGCTCCACTTTGTTACCCCCAAGATACTGTGTCTGTTCGGTCTGCCCTTCAGGAAATCCTAACTCCAGAGTATCAGGTGAGTACCTGATACTCTGGAGTTAGGCATATGCCTGGTGTCTACAAGGGCTCTGTATAAGGCACTCATGGTGGGGTGTGTCCAGGAGGACTCAGCAGATAATTGAGGTAACCCATCTACCTTACAGGGCATATGAACCAGTTAGTATCTCTAGCTTTTGGCAGGGAAAGGAGGCTACTGAAGGCTTTGCATCAGAAGTGTCTTTTTCTTGCCTTTCATAGGTTTCACAGGCAGCACCTGTTCTCTATTAAATCAAGGGAGAAGGAGGACATAAGAGCTCTGAATAAAGATTTACTTATGGAAAATAATATTAGTAGGAAAAAGCTAACACCAAGCCAAGGTTAACTGAAACATATAATTAAACTTCACATTTGCTTTAATAAAATACAATATTGACTTTGCTCTTTAAAGTAGATTAGGTTGTTGACATTACAGCTGTACAATAAACAAACCACTAAGCCTTTTACTAGCAGTAGAGAAAATTAAAGCTGGTTATGACAAGCCAAATAAAATGAGTTTATTCAGGTCTGTATAAATTATCAATAAGAATTCCTAATCACTCCCCTCCGAAAACCTAGATCATTTGATGTGCAACAAAACTGGGGCTGTGTCAGCAAGTTGGATGCAAATCAAACAACATTCAGACATCTCAAAAATTCAAAAAATATGTGCTTGGAATACAGATGAAGGCCAGAAGCTCTGTGAGGCCTTCTTAAGGTGGTGGAAAAATAAATTAGAGCTGTTTCCAATCTGAGATCTAGTTATTGAGGCAAGAGTCTCTCATCAGCATGGGGTACCACAGCCAAAGCATTGTCCCTGGCTTTCTATTCTCTTTCTCTGTGCATAGTTTAACAAGGATCTCTTTCCTTTGATGTGCATACTCTGTATATAGTGCTAAGCTAAACTGCTCATTTTGATGTTTTATCACATTGCATTACCTCTTAATACAAACCCATATGGCTGCTGAAAAGGTCTACTATAATTTAAGACTTGCCAGGCACAACAACACCCTTAGACGCATGCATTTTATATACAAAGTCTTATTGTAGTATTGGGATCAATAAAGATATTCACTCAGGCATGGAGTGAATTTGGGAACTATTAATATTTTATAATCTAGCACCTTATATCACAGTCCACTCCCACCTCAATGAAATACATTTTCCATTTTTTCTTATATATAAGGATTACCAACAAAATAAAAATACACCCAAAACTGGTTATTTAAAAATGTCAAGGCTGACTCCCCAAATAATAATGCATAGTTTAGATACAAGAATAATATTAGGATTATTTAACTGCTTGCTGTCTAGGGCTGTGTCTTATTTATGAAAATGCATAACCACAATCATAATTTTATATATGTGTATATATAGATATGTGTGTGTGTGTGTGTGTGTATATATATATATATATATATATATAAGCCTTAGTCTGTCTGTCTGCCTATAACGCTTCATTTTTTGTTTCAGACAGCCAATCAGAGTGCTCCAAGAGCATTCAGAACAGGAGGCAGCGCCCTCGCCTCACCCCCACCGCTCCCTGGAGGTGGCAGTAATGGAGCAGGGGGGTGAGGCCAGAGATGCTCCTTGGAGATAGTGCTCGTGGCTGCTAGAGTGGGCTCCGACCCCAAGTGGCAGGGAGGGGAAGGGGTGGGAGGGAGCAGCCCCAGGCCCCAAGCCCAATACAGCCAGGGGTGGGGGAAGTGAGGAGCAGACCTGGTCCCAACACAGCAGGTGAGGAGGGGAGGAGTGGGCCTGGACAAGGAGAAGCGGAGAAGGGGCAGACACGGGGCTCTGTTCTCACCCATCCCCCCCTGTCATTCTTGATGGGCAATTGCTAGTTCTAATATAATAAAGAGCTTAGTCTATCTGCGTGTCTGTCTTTCTGTTTGTCTGTCCTTAATGCTTTTGGCCAACTGCACGTGCACCGCTGAGAGTGCAGGCTGCAGTTCGCTTCCCAAGTTTGAGCTGCTGCCGGGGAAGTTTGTGACAGCAGCAAACTTGCCCTGGCCACCTGAGCAGTGGGGCTTCCCCACGCCTCCCTGCCTGAAGTTGGCTAGATAACGTATTTTGAACTAATAAAAGATGGGAGAATAATTGACCAAGGCTAGTTTGTGCAAGACTGGCCTGGTATCATTCTTTGTAGTGATAACTGGTATTTTAGAGGAGGGAAATGTGGCAATTCCAGCCCGTCTGAACTTTAGTAAAGTATTTGATATTGGACCAGATGGGAGATTAGTTTAGCAGAAGATTGATATTATAAGATGGGTAAGGAAGCTAAAGGAGGGATGACAATGGACTGTGTTGAAAAGGGAACTATTGTGGAAATAATCATGTTTAATTTGTTCTTTAATGACACCAGAGGCTGCAGAATAGGGTGGGAAGCTGCTAGGAGGGAAGAGTGACAGCCCCCTGCAGCCAATGCACCAGGCCCTGCTCCAGAGCATTGGCGCATTGACTGCAAAGGGCTGTCACTCTTCCCTCCGGGGGGGGGCTGTGGGCGACAGAGAACAGCTGCTGCTGCACATCTGAGGGAGGGATGAAGGCAGGCAGGGAGCAGGGCTGTGTTTGAATCCCCATGCTAAACATTGTTCAGGCCATGGCCCGGGTGCCCACCCTGTTCTACAGCCTCTGAATGACACGGTCTGAAGAATTCAAAGTGTGCTAATGGAATTTGCTGGTGACACAAAGCTGGGAGGAATCCTTAGTACAGAGAAGGATGAGAACATCATATTGGAAGAAATGAATTCAGATGGAAATAATAGAGAGAAGACGAAACTGAATAATGTAAAATTCCAATTCTATGCTCCTAGAGACTAGAAACAGGAATGTCTGCTATAATGTGAAGAAGAAGAAAAACCCCAGTTACAACAACCTGGCCTAAAATTTTAACATCTAATTTAGTGCCCCTCTCCCCAGCCTGTCTGACATCTGATACCTCCAGGTAAACAACCTGACTTTGCTCCCTGCATCTCCTCTAAATTTGCATTCCTGCAGAACAGCTTTTCAAAGACTTGCTTTTTTCATACCTGAGAGGTTTCTGACTATCATTAATTTCTCTCACCATTTTCAATTACTTTTTTTGCCCAATGAAGGACATGTGTATCCAAAAACTTGCAAAAACAACTTTTTTGCAAATATTAAGTTGGTCTAATAAAAAAATATTTCCTCTAGCCAGAGAGTTCATCTACTGTAAGCTAGGAGTTCTTCATTCAGAAGCAACAGAGGAGGAAAAAGACCTGGGTATTATAGCTGATCACAGGATGATTAGGAGCCACCACTGTGATCTGTCCATAATGAAGTGACAAATGTGGTTCTAGGACATATTATTTCAACCACTGCCAGTAGAGATAAAGAAACATTAAAGCCATTGCATTTCACAGAGTATAGATAAGACTTTACCTGGATTATCGGGCATGTCTACATAAGGCATTAAAAGTGCAGTAGACTAATTCTATTGTGCATTATCGCATCATGGTGAAAGCCATGCTAATTTGCTAATGCACAGTAGAATTAGTCTAATATTAGTCTCTGGACATGAAGGGTAGGGGCATGCCATGGGGCCAGACACAGAGTAGAAGTAGGGGCATGGGTCCGGATGCCGAATGGGGGGTAGAAGCACATGCAAGCTTCCTCCCCTTCTGCTCCTGGAAGGCAATGGCAGTAGGTGGCAGCACTCTGTCCCCACCCAACCCCCATCTCCCATCATTCTTGACAGGCAGTTTGCTAGTATTTTACATAATGTGCTATCAAGTTATGGTCCTGATAGTGTCAATCAGTGTAGCTCTGCGGCCATCAGTGGGCTATGCCTGTTTATGACAGCTAAAGAATTGGCTCGGCATCCTTCTCTGTTCGGTATCAGATCTGAAGGAGCTGGGGTTACAGTTACAATGCTTACACAAATTACATTTTTTGTGTGACTGGGTCCCTGAAAGCACTTTACAGCTGTAACATAACACACATGCATAGCTGCAGAACTTTTAAAATGGCCAGTCACATGAAAAATTAACCCTCCTCCAATGAGGTATTAGATGAAGGTGCTCTAAAGCAAAGCACCTTAGGGAACTTGTGCTCCCTCCAGGATTTATTTTTCATGTTTTCTGGTGCTGAGGTGGTGCTCACACTGGTGAGCATCCCCATCCCCGGGCATGTCAGCAGGAAAGGGAGGAGAGCGAAAGGGAACTGCACAGAGCTGTCAGCTGGGCTTACCCTAGCCAGAGCTGGAGGTGGGGTGGAGTGGAACAGAATCCCCCCACCTCACAACCCCCCACCCCCCCACCCAGCTACCCTGGCTGGAGTGTTGTGGGGAGCCAAGCCAGGCCCACAAGGTGAGGGGGGCTCCCTCTTCCCCACCCCCTGCCTAGTAGGGCTGTGTGAAACAGATATATCTCATTTCAATTTCAGATTCAGCCATTTCAGAGCTCAGTGATTCATTTCAGTGTTTTGGATCATTGCTCCATTTTGATTCAGCTGAATCTGTTTCAGAGTTTTGGCATTGTTTCAAAGATTCAGATCAGCTGAGGAGAGATAGGCACAGCTGAGAGGCTGCAGGTTCTCCCGCAGATCCTCCAGCTGTGCCTGCCTCTCCCTGGTCAGGGGGAAACGTGGGAGAAGCCCCCATGGTTGCCCCATCCATAGATTCATAGATTGTTAGAGGATGAAAAGGACCTTGTAGATAATTAGGTCCAGCCCCCCCCCTCCCCCCCCCACACACACAAAATTCCCCTGCCCAGCCAGCCCCAGCCTGGTCCTGACATATTAAAAAATAAATAAATAAATAACCCTTCACTCATTGACTCTGGCAGCAGCAATCAGGGCCTCTGAGGGCTCCTGGCAGAGCCACCCCCATGCAGCATGGGGCACTGGGGAGTAGCAGGGATTGACCCCCCCACCTGGTATGGTACCCACACAGCAGCTGCCCCAGGGTGTAGGTGCAGTGTGGCTCGACATGGTAACGTACACTGGGAACCAGGGCAGCTCCAGCCATGACCCGGAGCCTGGCACCACTCAGCCCCAGCATTCCAGCCCCCCGACAGTGTGCAGCACCCTGCCGAACCACACTAAACACATGCCATGGAGCAGCTGCCATGTGGGTGCCAGGCAAAGGGGGATCCCTGCTGCCCCACACTGCCCTGTGCTGCAAGGAGGTAGGATCTGCCATGAGCCTTCAGAGGCCCTAATCCCTGCTGCTGCATCCAGTGAGTGTGGAGCTTTTTTTTTTTTTAAGTACCAGGATGCTGTGGCCAGGTTGGAGGAAAGGCGTGGAGATGAACAATCAGGGGTGGGACTGGGCAGGTGGGGGAGATCATGCAGCAGGGGATGTAGAGGGGGGGCTCTGCCATGTGGCCTCAGAGCCCCAGCAGCCTCTGCTACAGCTGATGAGTGTGGAGCTTTTTTTTTTTTTAAGTGCTAGGAGGCTGGGCCAGGTGAGGGATGGGGCTGAGCAGAGCAGCCATGGGGGATTCTCCTGCAGCTCCCCTGGCTGTGTTTGTCACAGACTGCACCAAGCAGATTCAGGAGGTGACACTGGTCCTAGCTGGCAGTGGCAGTATGCTGTCATCCCATATGCAGATCCAGGTGCCGTGCCAGAATTCTCCCAGGGAGCATGGGCTCCGGATCTGTGCACGGGATGACAGAAGACTGCTGTCCCTCCCCCAGAGCACTGGGATTGAAGGGGACCTCAGGGACACTGGCCAGCTACAGATGTCAGTATCAGAGCAGTCCTTCCACCCCTCTTCCCCCTCCCTCTTCTGAGTTTCTGTTTGCCTGCCAACCCAGCTCCAAAACATCCAAAACTTTTCCAAAACATTTCAGATGGTTTCCTTTTGTTTCAGAGATGCTTCGGAGCCTTCTGTTTGGTTTCAGATTTGGTGTTTCAGGTGCCGAAATGGACCAAAACACTTTGAAATGAAATGGTTCCAAAATTTCACACAGCCCTACTGCCTAGATCTCTTCACAGCAGCAGCAGTAGCAGTAGCTGCCTGCTCAGCTTGGCCTAGCTGGAGCTGGAGAGGCGGGAAGGGGTGGAGTGGAGCCCTCTCACCTCTCACCCGCCTACCTCCCCCCAGTACTCCAGCCAGGGTAGCTGGCAGTGGGGCTGTGAGGTGAGGGGGCTCCATTCCTACCTCCAGCTCCAACCAAGCCAAGTCCAGCTGGTAGCTCTGTGGTGCTTCTTTCCCCTCTCCCCAGCTGACAGTCCCAGAGTTGGAGGAAGGGAAGGGCTGGGTAGAGGAGCAGTTCAGCAGTCTCTTTTGGAGGCTGCTGGAGTGACCCCCCTCTGCTGACCAGGGCCAGTGCAGGCAAGCTCAAGTCCCCTCAACCCAACAGGTGAATGTCTATTGGGGAGGAGGGGATCTTGAACGTATGACACTTTGTGTAAAGCACCATGAGTTAGAGCAGTGGCCCCTAGATATTTGTAGGCACACTTAATGTTTGAGCCAGCGACCAATGAAGTCAAAGGAAATATTTCTATTTTTTTCAGTGGGGTTTAAATTAGACTTCATGGAGACAAATGGCAAGTGTTATACAGTCAATTCTTTTCTTAAGCAGCCAACCAAAGAAATAAACCCCAAGCAAGCCTTAGCATTCAACTTTTGAATTAATTGACAGTCTTACCTCCTTAGAAAATATTTTTAACACTTTAACACATTCTACACACAGAGGGTTAGCAAATCCTCTTTTTAAAACACTGCATGTCCCACCGAGAGTGAAATATGTTTCCATCGTTCAGTGCTATTATTTTCTTAAAATGTTACACGGTTTAATGTGGAGACTGGCATCAAAAACCAACTTGATCCATGGAGGGGTTTCAAATGTGTGTTCAGTATTGTTTTTGGTTGATTCTCTATTGCATCCAGCTGTGTTTGTGTTTGGAAGCAGTGTTTGAAATTAAGGGTCAACTCCACAGGCAACTGCATTGGGAAGAATTAAGTGGCATGGAAAATAGAGTGGGCTTCAGTGAATACCATTTTCAGCTGAACAGGAATTCTAGTGACTGGATAAAACAGTGGGGCAAAGTGTCACAATTGGACAATATTTAGTAATAAAACATGCCAAAGGACTGTTTTCCTCAGGAGAATAATGATTAATACATTTTGATTTAAAAGTGAAGTGACTTTCCCCCTCTATACCCTCTTTTCAACAAAATCCATTCTAGAAACAAGTTCCAAGAGGCTGGGTAGGGAGAATAAAGAAATAGCTCTGAAAATATTAACACATTTTCATGCAGAGCACCTAATACTTGGATGGTTTCATTGGTCTGATGTGGTCATTGCTTAGAGAGCATCTGGGATGTTAGCAATTTAGAAGTAGATTGTAACATCATTAACACATATGTAGAGAAAGGTAAAAGGGAGACCACTGCCATGTTGGTCAACTCCAGCTCATGAACTAAGACTCCTTTACAAGCTGGATATACAAGTAGTTGCAGCTCAATCTATGGAGTCAGGCTATAAGAGTGGCTTATATTAGGCCTGTGTGCGTAGGCAGCTATTCAATCCAGCTTTGGATCTGGCCACTTCAGATGGCAGGGATCTGATCTGGAGCTCTGGATCGGTTTCCTGCCACAATCTGGCCAAAATGGCCCCGAAGCTTTGGAGCCGACTTGGAGATACGGCCACAGGGTATAATGAGGAATCAATGAAATATCTATAACTTTGTTGTTTTGGTCTGATTTTGATTAACCTTGCAGTGGTGGTAGCCTCTGTGGAGAACATGAAGCCTACCAAGTTTCAAGAAGATAGGTGCAGGGGTTTGAGGGGGAACTGCACCTCAAGCTGCTGACAAGCAAAATTGTGACATAGGTGATCCCGTGCATGTTAAGGTGCAGCGGGCTGAAAACAGCAGGGGTGGTGGACCATGCTGAGGCCACAAAACCTACCAAGTTTCAAGGAGATAAGTACAGGGAGTTGGGGGAAACTGCCCCCCCCCAAGCTGTGGACAATCAAAACATGTGACATGGGTGACTGTGCATGTTAAGGCTCAGCAGAGTGAAAGTTGCAGGCCTGCTAACCCCTGCTGTGGCCACGAAGCCTGCCAGCTGTTAAGAAGATAGATGCAGGGGTTCTGGGGCCCTGCACCTCTAGCTGCTGACAGGCAAAACTCGTTGCCTCGCACAACCCTGGTTTGCATGTGGTTGCACACATAACACACACTGAACAGTGAGTTACATAAGAACGTCCCATCATACCCTTGCATGGACAACCTGCAGATGGGGTCAAGTACTCAGTATTCCTGTTCTTCCCTACTCCATCCTGTAGACAAACGGGAGGATCAGTATAACGGGCAGAAAATCTGTTCTATAGTCACACATCTGTTGTACCGTATTAGTTTTGGTGCTAGCTTGGTATATGGGTGGTGGGCAACTTGAAGCCACTCCTAAATTGCCATTCCTAAGGCAAGGAGGAAGCTGATATGGACCAGTGTCCCAGAGGCACACTCTTCCAAAGCAAGTCTTAGGGTGGTGCACATCATCATCTGTGGCTGGACTGTGCTCACAGGCAGCAATGTAACCTATAATTACATGACTCCATTCACAGACTGTTGAGAATCACCATTTCATGAGTGTACATGTCATGAGTGACTGGTGCTACCTTAGCCAGGGGTGCATGAGCCCCCTGCCCCTGCCCCCCCCAAGCGACCAGTCAGCAACCATGGGGATGTTCCCTGCGGCCAATCTCACTGACCAGGAAGTGGCCATGACACTATCACTCCCCAGCCGACGCTCGTAGCGGGGAGAACCGGCATCCTACCTGCACCTCCTGCCTATCACCTAAGCAGGGACCACAGCCTTTCAGGGGTGCACCAGCACTCTCACAGGGTGCACGTACACCCCCGTGTACCACCTGCACATTGCCAGTGGTACAGGAGGTGATGATGGTATCATTTTCTGCACACTGTGAGACATTATCCCCTATGATTGGAAGGGGAAAAATGAGAATGGTGATTCCAATGAGGTGAAAAGCCATGGTACATTACCCTTAATTTTTGTGTCAGTCTTATAGGTTCCAGGGAATTTAACTGTCTGTTGATGTTAATAGCCTCACCAGCTTCTCCCCTGTTTTGAACCTTCCCTTTTCAGTTATTAAGAGGGTACCTATGAATTGTTTGTTGGGCCCTGGTAGAGGGACATAAGAAAAGAGGAATGGCCATACTGAGGACCCAGGCAGGCATTACATTTATCATGTGACTGATGTGTTCATCACACAATAAATTGTAATATGTCACATAAATGCCGCTTTGCCACAAAATGGTAATATGCAATAAAAGGCAAAACAGCCCTAAACGTATTCCATGTTATAGGACCAAGGATTTCACCACCAAGGATTTCACCACCTCTCTGGGTAACCTATCCCAGTGTTTTACTACCCTCCTAGTGAGATAATTCTTCCTAATATCTAACCTAAACTTCCCTCCCTGCAACTTGAGACCCTTGCTCCTTGTTCTGTTATCTGCCACCACTGAGAAGTCTAGCTCCATCCTCTTTCAACCCCTGCTTCAAATAGGTGAAGGCTGCTATTTAAAGCTCCTTCCAGTCTTCTCTTCTCTAGACTAAATAAATCCAGTTCCCTTAGTCTCTCCTCAGAAGTCATGTTCCCCAGCCTCCAAACTATTTTTGTTGCCCTCCACTGGACACTCTTCAATTTTTCCACATCCTTTCTATAGTGAGGGGCCCAAAACTGAACACGGTACTCCAGATGTGGCCTATGCTGAATACAATGGTGAATAGTGGGGAATAATCTAGTGAGATTATAGAGGGGAAGAATAGAGGGGAAAAATCACTTCCCTTTACCTGCTGGCAACACACCTGCCAAAGCAACCCTGTACGCTGTTAGCCTTCTTTCAAACAAGGGCACACTGTTGGATAATATTTAGCTGATTATACACTGTAACCCCCAGGCCCTTTTCTGCAGAGCTGCTGCCCAGACAGGACTTTGCACTTGTCCTTATTGAACTTCCTGAGATTTATTTTGGCCCAATCTTCCAAATTTCCCAGGTAATTCTGAATCCTAAACCTACCCTCCAGCATATCTATTATTCTCTCCATCTCAGTATTGTCTGCAAACTTGCTGAGGGTGCACTCTATGCCATTTTCCAGGTAGTTGATGAAGACATTAAACAAAACCAAACCCAGGACCTACCCCTGGGACACTCCACTTGATACCGAGTGCCAACTAAACATCTAGATATTGATTATTACCCTCTGAGCTCAATGCTCCAGCCAGTTTTTTCTCCACCTAATAGTCTATTCATCCAGCCTGTACTTCCTAAAATAAGGAACATCTTTGTGGATGTTTTGCATAGTGCTTTAGTTTCAGTGTGTGGCATATTAAGTCAAGCCATTAAGCCATGGGAAGCATGACCAAACTTTTTTGGTGCCATCACACAGGAAGATGATGAGCTCTCTCCATGCCAGCAAGTTTCAAGCCTTGCTGGGCAGTCCTGCAATATATGGCAGGGCTTTTAAAGATGCCTTGCCATAAGTTATCAGCACTGGGGAAGTCCAGTCAGGCTTCCCATGCCCTGGCAGTCATAAGCTTGGAATGATTAATTTTATCCATGATCCCAAAATTGTGCTTCTTGCCATGTACATCTGGCACGACTGGACATGCATGTTTGGGACCACAGCATAAAATTAATCAGATTCTAATTACATGAATAAATTAATGTCTACCCAGATCCTGACTCTGCCTCACTAGTTTGACTCTCACAATGACCAAAGTCAGGACAAGATTCAGTATCTTGTCCCCACAGTAGATGGATGTGGAATAATGTCCTCACCATGAAGAGCTCTTCTTATCACTAATTTGTATTGGCTTAAGCAGTGAAGCATACGGTTTTGTTATTTTCAGTCATCTTTTTTGTTAACATTATTAACTAGAATGCCCATGGATAGTCTTTTTATTCATATAAGGCCCCTAGCAGACAATTTTGTTGTGTTACAAAGTTTGGAGATGGGGACAGAAGAGCAAAGCACTGTGGGATAGTGGCAGGGCTACATAACATCCAGATGTTCTAATCAATACATGATGCATACCTTCCACAAATAAGTTGTACATTCAAAGTAACTTCTTTGAGGTAGTTCTGCCTTTTTTATAGTATAAAAAATTGCTTGAACATCTGGCATGCTATCATTTACCATACAACGTATAATATCTGCCAAGGGATAACATATCCATTCTGAAATTAGCTAAGTTTTTGGTCTCAATGAAATCGGGTATGTCTACACATGCTTTTATGTGTGCCTAAACTTAATGAGCATTTGCCTGTTGCTCATTAAGGCAATTTAGGTGCACATCCATACACGCACACACTAATGAGCATTAAAGCAGGTGTGCAGACCAATTTGGGATTACAGTTAGTCCCAAGTCAGTGGATACACACTACATTAATGCACAATAGCTTGTCTACACATTCACTAATGTGCTTTAGCTATTTGTGCCTGAATTTGACACCTTGTTTATGCAGATATTGAATTTAGGCATGGACAGCCTAAAATTGTCATTTTTAAGGCACATTAAGGGTGTGCACATTTAGATGTGTGGTCTTAATGCACCTTAAATTGTGCCTTAGCTTGGCACATGTAGACACACCCATCTTGTTGAAATGAGCTCTAGGGTCTTATCATCCAGCATGACAAAATATATGCTTGTATAATAACAAAATGAGACTTCATGATGGGTCACTAAATGCAATTCTATTGCACCCTGCTTAAGTACCTGCAAATCTATTAATGCTTCTCTTTTGCCCTGTTATCTGTCCTTTAAGACTGGGTCACAAAAAAGTAGGAGAAAGACCTACCCATCTTTTGTATTAAAAGTTTACTGTGGACTTCAGCAGTGTGGAATAGGATTGTGCCAAAGCACCAAAATCCATTTACATGACTAAGAGGTGGGATGGAATCTGGCCCTTAAGTCCTTTGTCACCCTAACATTAAGGGGACCTACTGGCCCATCTACTCAACCTCTGCTGGGACCTAGTACCAGGTTCTTTACTGAAAGGTGAAAAAAATCAAAAAGTAAACATTTATGGAATAATACAGCCAAAAGGAATTTTGTCCCCACCCTGGGCATTAGTTAGGCTAGACTCTGCTTTCAAGCTTGGAGGATTTTTTTTTTCTTTTTTAATCTGTATTAATGTAACTAAACATTTTCACTGTCCATATAAATGACCAGTCTTTTTTTCAAATCCCATTAAGTTCATGGCTTCAATAATACCTTGCAGCATTTCATTCCACAGGCTAACTTCATTTTGTATAAAAGTGTATTTGTCTGTTTCATGTTTAATGTATAGCTGATATAATGAAGCCCAATAATTTACAGTAATTCTGCAAAAAACTTGTGTCACTGTTTTAGTATTGTGAAGGAAGTACCCAACCCTGTGAGATGCTGATCACTTTGGCCCTAATCCAGGAAAGCACTTAAGTACATCTATGAGGTATGTGAATGTGTTGAATCCAAATGTATTAATCTTAAATTACTTTCTGTTGAATCTGCTAATGCCAGTGCAGAGTTTTACTTTATGTTCACAATATATTCTTTGTCTGCCAACAGGCACATCTACATGAGACAATTATGGTGCAAAACTGCTGTGCAAAGATTCGCGTGCTAACTCAATTCTGAGGAGATTTGGCCTAATTTAGTGGCCAAATCTCCAAATCTGAATCAAATCTGGGGACCAATAAAAAGGTCTGAGTCAATTTGAAGCTGTCAAAAGCTAAAGATTTGGAGAGCTTTAGCTATTTGGGCAGTCTCCAGTGGCTGCATCAGGGAGCTGCAGCTGGACTCAGAGCTGATATGTAGGGGGCGGAGGAGGTGAGATAGGGGCTAGAGGAGGTGGGAGGGGACCATAGGGGGACCCTGCCAGGCCCCATCCCCTGACTCCTTCCCCATCCTCCTGATCCCTGCCCACTCCCCCAGTCCTGCCATGGCTGCCTCACCCACCCCACCTCCTGGTGCTTTAAAAAAACCCAAACACTTACCAGGTGCTGCCAGGTGAGGGGGCAATCCCTGCTGACCCACAGTGTGTTGGGGGCTCAGCATGAGCCCCCTGATCCCTACCTACTCCTCCAGCCCTCTCCCGCCATGGTTGCCCTGCCTGCCCCAGCTCCAGCCCTTTAAGAAAAAAGAACCTGAAAAAAACCCCGGGACTCACCAGCTCCTGCAGTGGCCTTGGGGCTTCAGGGGGCTCATGGAAAATCCCCAACATAATGCAAGGCAGTGGGGGGCAGCAGGGATCACCCCCCGCTGGGCAGGAACTGGTGAGACAGGGGTTTTTTGTGGTTTTTTTCCTTAAAGGACCAGAGCTGCAGTGAGTGGGGCAGCCATGAGGGGCTAAAGGAACAGGGGGGAGCAGGGGGCTCATGCTGAGCCCCCCAGACAGCATGAGACACTGGAGGCCAGCACAGTGGCACTCTCTGAGTCAAGCCTTTTTTTTTTTTGAGGAGCTGGAGTGAACAGGGAAGGCATTGCTGGGGCTGGAAGAGCATGCAGAGGATGGGCCTGCATAATTTGGAGATTCAAAGATTCAGCAGCAGCTGAATCTCTATCTGATTTGGCCAAATTGATTCAGGACAGTGATTCTGGTGCCCTGTGGGGTAAGGCCAACCCTCAGGATCTCAATATTGCACTGTTAGACAGGAGAGTGAGGTGTACAATTACACATGCAAACACTCAAAAAATCAATTAGGTGCATACACACACGCTAGGTGCATACACACACTCTAGGTGCATGCACCCCCACCAGGCATGCACACACACACTACCAATCCAGGCACACACACATCCAAAATTACCAGCCTAGACAAATGCACAGTTATCACCAATTCGGGCACCTACACACACTATACAGACCAAAACCAATTAGACCAGAATCAGTTACCAATACCTGCACTCCCAATACACATACACAGATCACTAATTTGAATATCATGCACACAGTGACATACATGTATATCAGTTCCCATACATACCACTCATCTACACATACACACAGGTGAGTTCCTAATTTGGGTGTTGTGGTGTGGATGTATGTGTTTGGTGTACTTGGGATACCCGGGGGAAGGTTAAGGTAAGAGTGAGAGTGAAAGTGTAGGGGGTAAAAGTTGCCAGGTCTGGGATTAGAACTAGTAAACTTAGAGCTGGCTGAGGAGCTGAGACTTAGGGTTACTTTAGGTTACTGCTGGTGGACACTGAGATGATAGTTGCCAGTGCTGGGATTAGAACCGGCAGACTGGAGGGGAGTTGAGGTAATTTAAGGTTAATTGGTGTCAATTGAAAGCAGAAAGCTGGCAGAACAAAGGAGCAATGCTGGGAAGAAGTCTGGAGGCTGGAGCTGGAACAAGGAGGCTACAGGGGAGCCAAGAGGTATGTGGGGAGAGGAAAACTGGGAGTAGGGCTGTGGGGCTGGGAGCAGGCTGGAGAAAGAAGAGAGAGAAAGAAAGTGTAGGCAGCAAGAGATAGGGATTGGGAAGAGGTGGCAAGAGGCAAAAAGTTGCAGGAACAGGGCTAAGAGTCTGCAGAAAAGGGACAGAGAGGCGGCAAAAAGTGGCAGGAATAGGGCTGAGAGTCTGCAAGAAAGCAATGGGGCTACGAGTCTACAGACAAGGGACAGATGGCAAAAAATGGTGGGAATAGGGCTGAGAGAGAGACAGAGACTGGAATTTAAGAAAGGGAAGGGACCGGGGCTCAGTAAAACACAATCCAACTTGGGGTTACAAATGCCACTGGTTTTATTGAACAGGGGAGATGGTGACATGATATTTTATTGGTTCCTTTGTGCGCACACACACACACACACAATGGCAGCAGGGGTTAAAGAGGTTTGATGCAGGGGCTGACATCTAGGAGGAGAGAGATGGAGTCCAAATTGGAGGAGGAAACATGCAGGTGAAATGTACCTATCCCAGGCTGAAAGTGGGTCCTAGATGGCCAGTCGGGGTCTCCTTCAGCTCAGTGTTGTCCAGAGAGAGTCACCAGCAGGGCCTCTGGGGTAGATAAGCAGTGTGACATGGAGCTGGTCCGGTCCAGATGGAAATGGCGTTCCCAGGAAGTCAGTTTTCACTACCCCTTTTTATGGGGCAGACTACCTGTGATGTCCTATGAGAGGGCCTGTCCAGGCAAGGTCAATCCTGTTCCAGAGGGTTCCAGGTATTCTTACTCAGCATGTGCAGCCTTGGCACAATGGTGGGTTACCTCATCTTTTGTTTCTTGAATGCTAAGGGTGGTTCCAACAACTGGGTCATTGGTCCAAGTATTGATGTTGATAGTTTGGGCATTCAGAAGTAACTATTTTTAGACCTACTGCCACTGTCTCTCAAGCACCCTCATTCATCCCCGTTCATTCAGGAACCAAGTTACATAGGAGGGGTAAGTGTGAGTCATAGGTTACACAACCGGGCACGGAGATAAGCGTGACATTACAAGATGGAAACTTGACATGACTTACGCTAACTTACATATATGGGCCTAAAATAATAATCACACAATATAAAAGCAGTAAAAAAAAAATCAATACAAACATAATAATTATCACTTATAAAACAGTGGATCTCTTTATCAAAATAGCAGGGCACTTATTTATAGAGGGGAGAGAAATAAAACTTACTACCTAAAATAAAATGTTAAAGCTTATCCTACATCTTAGCTTACTTATATTTATATTTATAGGGAATAGAGAGGGAGAGAAGAGTCAGAGTTGGTTGGGAAAGGGGAGGGAATGCATATCTATAGCTATAAAAGAAAATAAAAAGAAACTGGAGGGTTATGTTACAATTCGAATCACTGAATCGAATTATTCTTCCCCACACTTTTGGCTGGAGTTAGATATTCACAAATGCCTTGGACAAATATGGTAAGAACATCCTTAAATGTAGGAGTCACATTCAATTAAAGTTTAGCTTCTGGTTACGCATGTGCCTAAATGTTCTGGTTGAATCAAGCCCTGACTATAAAATTGTGGAGTATGTGATATCTGTTTCTACAATGTCTAGCATAGTAAGTCTGAACTAGGGTGCTGTGCCATCCTGGGGTGCCTTGCGATCCTTTCAAGAGTGCCATGTATAAGTGGTGCATAAGTGCTAACAGTGGGGTGTGCACAATTCTGTGCCTTGCCATACCCACTGTTGTTGGGTGTTGGGTATAGCAGGGCTGCAGCCCCTTGTTCTGCTGTTGGTGCAAAAAATGCACCTCTGCCACCACCCTCCTGCTACTGGACCCTGGTTTTGCCCAAGTTGTAGCTCTATGGTCCATGCCCCTGTGCCCTGCTGTAGGTGCAGAAATTGGGGGGGGGTAGATACATACTCCCCCCCAGTGTATTGTCAATGATGCCATTGAATTTCACTGTAGTACAATTAGGTGTGCAAACAGGGTTCACTCTTGCTGGTGTCTGTTGCTTTTCTCTCCAGTAACAGCATACAGAGTTGATGCTGGATCATATTCCTCCCGTCAATTGCTGAGGAGAAGCAGGGATTTTTATTGTATTTTGTTTTGTTGGCTTTGCTTCTTTTTGGTTACTTTGCAGCCCTGTGGTGCATAGCTGAGGTCTGGAATCGTCTCCAGGGTGGGTCTAAGTGTTATTGGTCTGAAATACAGGGAAGCTTTGTGGTCTGGGTGGGAACATTAAAACAATGCCAGCTTTGATTCTCTCTGCTTCCCCCCAACTGCAGGAAAAAAGACTGGAAAGTGCGCCTGGAATTTTAATTTATTCAAAAGCTAAACATTGAGTGGGGTTTTCAAAGCACTTAATATTGGTCTAATTCTGTCCCCACTGAAGTCAATGATAGAAATTAAGGGTCTTAAATGAAAACAGAGTGAAGCCAATAATGAATGCTTTTAAAATTACCACTCTTTATGTTCCTAATAATGTTGCAGCTATTTTACCCTATCTTTTTCTCCTTAGATGTTGATTTATTCAGAATTTTTTCTTACTTTTCAAAGCCAAGAAATTGGTTGTTCTAGTGGCCAGCTCTTAAAACAAGGGAATTTGATGTCTATATTTAGAAGGGATTATTGCAGTAACCATTATTTGAGTGTTTGTTTATGGAGCTCAGGGCTGTGGGTTGCTTGTCTTTCAGATCTTTCTAATTGTTGTAGTGAAGCATCTCTTTTTAGAAAGTTCAGTTATGCTTCTCTCTTCCCTAACTATCCCTGTGTTGCTTCAGAGGTGCTGTGCAGACAGCTTTTCATGCTGCACGACACTTGCCTGAAATTATCTTTCAATTACAACGGCCTCCACAGCTCCCCCACCTCACTATCTACTTTTCACTGAGGTAGAGAGTATTCCAGATTGGGTCGTAGACTTTATGACCCAGTCGATCTTTTTCATTTAGAATACCTATGCCTCTGTACTTATGGACTGTTCCTCTGGAGCCAATTTGAAAACGATTTAAAGCTGATATCTATGGCCCTATGTGTTCAGATCAGCTGCACAAAAATTCTTGGAGAGAAAAGCTAACCAGAAGGAAGCAGACATTTGAGGAGTATCTAGTCAATGGAAAGCAAGTGCAGCATAGAGTGCCTGATCCTCCTTTCACATCCGTTGTACATGTGATAAACTGATGTGAATGATTGGGGAATTGGGTATGTATATTCTCCATGTGTGAAAAAGCCTAAAATACATTTTTATTATTAGAAATAAAGCTACAGAAGTGTAGCTGATAAGATTTCTCTCCTAGATGCAAACCCCAGTATACCCATCTGCTGCAAGACACTGTTACAGCGGAGAAATGTCAGCACCAATAGCCAGAGAGGTAACATCACCTAGTGCCAGAAATGGGACGTGGTCAGCCTGAATTTGCCAGCACCTACCCTGAAGCCAGCCTGCCTCATCTCTGAGTCGTGTCTTGACCACCATGTACCACTCCAACCCCCTCTGCGGGTGCTGCCTTCATTCCCCACCATTGCCGCCCCTTTTAACTTAGTACCTGGGGCTCATGCCTTGGTCACCCACTACTAGTTCCACTACTGTAAAAGTGAACCTCGAGAAAAGATAGGACTATTTTTGTTTAAGTTCCTAAGTGATAGGGCTTGAACCCATGACACATTTACACTAGTATAATTAGCCTTTATACAAGTGCCAACAAGGAATGGATGCATGGTGTAGGACGCTTCAGCTGTGTTGCTTATTTAAATAAATTGTAGAAATACTACAGAAAAAATCAGAGTAAATTGCACTACATGGTAAATTACATAAGTGCAAGCTCCATGAGTCTGGAGCAATCCCTGAGCAACCATTTGTTATTAGAACTTAAGCAAGCAAGCTATTAGGCACTTCCTGACAACTAGTGGCAAGATGCTGTAATAATGCCTACTGCAAGCAGCTATCCTGGAATAGCAGGTCTCCTGTCTGCTCCACACAGCTCCACAAAGGTACAAAACCCATTTAAGTGTGTCCTGCTCCAAGCCTTTAGGAAGTTTAACTCCATTTTTCAAAGGTACGTAAGGCTAGAGTCACAAAAGGACCCTTCCTCCTAGTGGAAACAAGAGTCTCATGTTGGATTCCCTGGTTGCATAGTGCTTGGTGGAGTTAGGTACCAAGAATAAATTCAGAGCCAGAATGCTGAACACCAAGATTCATAAACTATCCAAAGAAAATACCAGGGAAGGAAAGTGCTTTCTTGCTCAGGGGCTTATAGACAAGTTCCTAAAAGTGACTTAGATGTTGCTATACATAAACCATGTCTTCATGAAAGGTGGACTGCATAATTGTTACTGCACAGTCATAACCATAAGTACTAAATGACTGCACAGTAACCAGCATTACTGCACAATAGCTTCCCCGCATGATTTTTTTTCCTGATGCTACTGTGCAGTGGAAATAAGCTACTGTACAGTAGGGCTGTGCGAAATTTCACCGGCAGTTTTGTTTCAATGCTGTTTCGACTTGTTTTGAGCTTGAAACAGCCAAATCAAAACGAAATAGAGAGCTTCGAAACAGCACTGAAATAAAATTAGGAAAGTTGAAACGTTTCAAATTTTTCAAAGTGTTTTGAGTTTTGAAGCTCAAGCTGGGCTTGCCTGCAGAGAAACAGAAACTAAAGTAAGGAGAGGGAGGGGGAAAAGGGGAGAAGTGGCAGGGAGGAGTGTTCTCATTATTGACTGTGTAGCTGGCCATTGACTGTCATCCCTCCCTGAGGTCCCTTCCAATCCCACTGCTCTGGGGGAGGGATGGAAAAACTGCATGAGAGGCAGCATTGTTTGAACTGCCCTGCTTTCTGCCTTGGTGTCAGTTGAGTGAGGGCGTATCTTAACACACACACAGTGTTACACACCCTTGTCATGAGTTTTTCCTGTCAGCAGCGACAGGTGCAGTTTTCCCCAAACCCATGCACCGATCTCCTTGAAACTCGATAGGCTTCATTGCCTCCGTGGGGGCTAGCATGCCTGCAGTTTTGACCCAACTGTGGATTAACACATACACATGGCATGAGTTTTTTGCTTTCAAGAAATTGAGGTGCAGTTTCTCTGAAACCCTTGCACCTGTCTCCTTGAAACTTGGTAGGAGCTACCACTCCTGCATATTTAATCCAAATCAGGCCACAAATGACAAAGTTATAAGCTGTTTTGAGTTTCCCCATTATAGCTTATGGGCAAAATGTCAAAACGGCATTGAAACAGCAAAACTGTTTTAGCAAAACAAAACAGTGGTTTCAAATTGAAATGAAATTTGAAACAAATCACTGTTCTGTTGAAACATTGAAACACAAGTCAAAACAGAACGGTGCCATTTCTCGCAGCCCTACTGCGCAGTAGCTCGTTACGACTGTGCAGTAGCATCATGTCATAGTTAATGCCCCCCAAAGCTACTGTGCAATAGCAACAAGCACTCATTACTACTGCAATCTCATGTAGATATGGCCAAAGTATTGCAATACAGAGTATGTACATCTACACATGTTATTATTGTGCTGAAAGTTTACTGTGCAGTACAATACTGCACAGTCAGCTTTCCCTGGGTGCGCATCTACATGTGTGCCAATCAGGAGCACATTTGCTCCCTGCAGGAGTAATTCAGTGCAGGGCTACTCCTGCTCTGATGTGCTCCCATACAGCAATCAAAAGGAGCTCTACACCTGGTTGCCAGTCCCAGGCTGGCAGAGGCACTAGGGTCAGGCCTGGGCTCTGGTGGGTTGGGGGGAGCTGTCCCACTTCCAGGGTAGCTGTCTCCCACCCTGCACTCCTGCCCCAGGCAGATGCCTGCTGCCCACCTCCTGCTCCAGGATCTGAGTGGAGGATGGGATATTGCCCCCTACTGCCCCACTCCAATCTTGGAGAGGGAGCTGGGACAATGTCCCCTGCCCGAACAACTGCCTGCTGCCATTCACCTGCTCTGATCAGATGATGCCCCAGCCCTGGCTTTGATTGGCTGATCAGAAAAAGGGCTAGGAAGCAGGCAGCTGCTCTGGGGAGGAGACAATTCCCCTGCTCCCTGCTACCTGGGCTGATCAGGAGCAACTTGCTCCTGGTCAGATGTCTCCCTATGCACTACTGCACAATAGCTACTGTGTGGTAAATCTACCTGTATTTGCAGGTAGTAGAAAAACATGCATTAGCCTGTGCTACTGCACAGTAGCTACTGTGCACATGCTGCACAGAGTTACCTGGTAATGCTTTACTGAGCAGTAGATTAGTCTACTGTACAGTAAAGCGTCTCATGTAGAGGCACCCAGTTTTTAGGCATTTGGCCCCAGACAGGATACAGAATCCGGAATTAGGCAGCTAAATCGGGAAGGTTTAGGCATCTCAGAAAGAGATCCAAAACAGCTAGTATTCCGAACAGTAAGGGAGCAAAATTTGATACCGAGATTTCCCAGTAGCAAAAAATAAAAAAAAACACAGAGAAAAAAGTGGTGTGACACACATTACACCAGCATGCACTGGAATAAATGGAGACTGTTCTCCAGGGAGATGCTCTGGTTGCTGGCCAGAGTGTCTCATCTATTTCACTTGTGCCCCAGTTGCTCCAGCACCCTGGGAACTGGGTGGAGCAGGGAAAGGGCAGTTTACCCAAGTGGGACAATTTGTCCCTCACTAAAGTGCAGACAATTTCATAGTTGTTAGGGTCATAAGGGACTTATTAGATCATCGAGTCCGACCCCCTGTCCTGGGCAGGAATGAGTGCTGGGGTCAAATGCCCACAGCCAGGTGTTTGCCCAATCTCCTTTTAAATACCTCCAAGGAAGAGGACAGCACCACCTCCCTTGGAAGCGTATTCTGTATTTTGGCAACGCTTGCTGTAAAGAATTTTCTTCTGATGCCCAGTTTGAATTTGCTCTCTTCTAGTCTGTGGCCATTATTTCTAGTTACACTGACAGGTGCCCTGATAAATATTGTATCCCCTATTTCTTGCTGCTCCTGCCCCCCCCATAAGTTTGTAGGCTGCCATGAGATCACCTCTCAGCCTCCACAAAAAGATAAGAAGAAGTTCAGGTCTCCCAGTCAGTCCACACAGGGCTTTTTCTGTAGGCCTTTAAGCAGATGAGTGGCGAACCCGCTCCAGGCCATCTACATCCCTCTTGAAGTGCGAGGAGCTCACGCTGCAGCACAAAATAGTGGCACACATTTATGCTGCTACTGTTTTTGCTGCCTCAAGTGTATGCCACTGCACATCTGGAAGTAGCCATGATGTGCTTTTAAAAAATTGCCTAATTACAATGGAAATCAATGGGAGATAGATACATTAAAAGATTCCACCTGTTTTTAGGGACCTAAATACCTTTAAAACGGTGGCCTTCAAACATTTTTTTAAACTGTTACCCTAGATCAGGATTGAACTTTGAGATATAGGCTTATCTTTAATGGATTTGCATCCAAACCCAGAGAGTACTCTGTTCTAGCATACGCCTCTACATGACCCTTCAGTGTCTTTTTTCAATCTCTCAAACTTGCATTATTACATGCAGATCAATACGCTTTAAGGATCTCAATTCAGTTGATTTCTATTCATTTAAGAGTGTCTGGGTAGACAAGTTCATCACAGCATGAGGGATGATTGCTGCTTGTAAATGTGACAGTGTAACCAGTTTTTTCCTCTTTCCCTCTCCATGTCTGAGAAGAGCCTACAGTCATGACACTTAATGACAGTAACATTTACTTTCTCCTCTGCTGGCAAACTCTCTGGCACTTAATTTGGAACTAAAGTAATAGGCAGGAAACCCTATTCTAACCTGAAACATCCCTTCCATTCCACATGAAGATGACTGTCTCCTTGCTCTGTCATCTATCACCACTGAGCAAAGTCTAGCTCCATCCTCTTTGGACCCCCCTTCATGTAGTTGAAGGCTGCTATTAAATCCCCTCTCAGTCTTCTTTCTCCAAACTAAATAAGTCCAGTTCCCTCAGCCTCTGCTCAGAAGTCATGTGCCCCAGCCCCCTAATCATTTTCATTGCCCTCTGCTGGACTCTCTCCAATTTGTCCACATCCTGTCTGTAGTGGGGAGTCCAAAACTGGACACAGGACTCCAGATGTGGCCTCACCAGTGCTGACTAGGGGAATTTTTGCTTCCCTCCATCTTCTGGCAAAATTCCTACTAATGCAGCTCATTATGCTGTTAGCTTTCTTTGCAACAAAGGCACTCTGTTGGCTCATATTCAGCTTATTGTCCATTGTAACCCCCAGGTCCTTTTCTGCAGCACTGCTGCTTAGTGAGTTGGTCCACAGCCTGTTCCGTCCTAAGTCCAGAACTTTGCATTTGTCCTTGTTGAACCTCATGAGATTACTTTTGGTCCAGTCCTCTAATTTTTCTAGCTCTCTCTGAATCCTAGACCTACCATCCATCATATCTACTATTCCCCACAGTTTGGTGTCATCTGCAAACTTGCTAAAGGTGCACTCTGTCCCATCTTCCAGATTGCTGATGAATATATAGAACAAAACCGGCTCCAGGACCAACCCCAGGGGCACTCCATTTGATACAAGTTGCCAAATAGACATTGAAATATTGATTAACACCCTTTGAGCCTAACAATCCAGACAATTGTCTGTCCACCTTACAATCCATTCATCCAACCCTTACTTCCTTAGCTTGCTTGTGAAGATGTTGTGGGAACCATAGCAAAAGCCTTGCTGATGTCAAAGGATATCATGTCCACTGCTCCCCCACATCCACAGAGCCAGTCATCATGTCATAGAAGGCAATCAGGTTGGTCAGGTATGACTTGCCCTTGGTGAATAGATGCTGACTGCTCCCAATCACCTTCACCTCCAGGTGCTTAGAAATGGGTTGCTTGATTTTTCCAGGGACAGAGGTGACACTGTTGGGTTTGTTGTGCCTCATATCCTCCATCTTCCCTTTCTTAAAGTCTTTCCCTTTTCTAGTCATTCAGGACTTCTCCCAGTCACCATGCGTTTTCAAAGATAATGGCCGGCAGCTCTGCAATCACATCAGCCAACTCCCTCAGCACCCTTGGATTTATGGTGTCCAGCCCCATGGACTTGTACCTGTTCAACTTTTCTAAATTATTACAAATATCATATTTTCCACCTTGATTTACTTTCCTTAAGGGCCAGCATAGTTAGGAAAAGTGTGACTAATGCTCAGTGTTTCAGATGCAAAGGTTAGTGGCTGTCCTAAAATACCTTTTAGGAAAAAATGATACACACAATCTTAATAACACGTTATTAAGATATAATAACATAATGTTATATTAATAACAAACCCATAGAATAGAAAATTAATAACTTAATGTTATATTAAAAACAAACCCATAGAACTAGAAGAGTCCAGAAGTGTAGGAAAAGGTATTTTCATATACAGGATCTTCTCAAGAAGCTGATGCCATAAGCAGCAGACAAATCTTCTACTTGGTCTGAATTCAGAACGACAACACAGCTATTAGATACTGAGCGCTCAACAGTGTGAGTTGAAGGTGTATGTCCTATGTGAGTATGTAATAGAAATGTGTGGTACATATTGGCAAGAATCATACTATAGCCCCATAGTTTATTATAATAATAATCATCATGATAAGCTAATAGTCTAACTAGAAGGCATGTATGTGTGTTTGTATCCACACACAAACAAGAATATATTTTTTTTCTATATAGGGTGACATAGTATCATAGAGACGCAAAATAATATCTTATGCTTTTAACAGCGCAAAGTATAGGAGCCAGTTTTTGTGCCACTGTAACAATATTATAGTTTCCCTTTTTAGAGGTCAAAACCCTACTATAGGTGAGGCAGGAAGAAGTGGAGAGGAGCAAAGACCATATATCCTCTTCCAAGTAGAAGCTAGAGGCATAAAAAAGAATAGTTCTTTGGAAGCAATTCAAGCTGATGAGTCTGAATGCATGTGTACGCTGGGCTGTACGCTCACACAGCAGCTGGCTGGAGCAATATTATCTTTTCTTTCTGGCAGAGCTGAAGAGCCATTGTAGGAGCTCTCAGAAGTTCATTCACATAGCTAGAGTGTAGGACAAAGCAGCGATATCCCTTACTGGCATATTTGGATGCCAACATCGTAGCCCTTTTCAAAGAATGGTAGGCCATGTGGAATTGAGGCATGAGACTTTAATATCTAGGTTTCTTCTAGTACACACAGTCCTTGACTAACAGTGCTCTAACTTGCAGTGATCCACACTTGCGGCACTCCGCTATTTACACCTAAGTCATTACTTACAGCGCTGGATCATCGCACATCATCCAGCCTGCAGCCCGCAGCCCGCAGCCCATGGCTCGCAATCCACAACCTGCTCTGGGACTCATGGAGGCAGTACCTGGGTGCCCAATTAATTTATCATTTCGGTTAAACTTATGACAGACAAGTTACATTTGCAGTTTACAAACCTACAAGCTTATATTAACTAATATTACCTATTAGGCAAAATACCAAATGCCTCCAAGAAGCACACATTATTGCTTATTAATCCCTCCGGTCCTGGCTTTCAGAGGCCATGCTGGCTCCAACACTGACATCCTGCCCTAGCTTGCTCTCCTCTGCTTTTTCCCCACTCCTATCAACATAGATTTATGTTCTGGTTTAGGCTCTGGTAGTTGCTGTCTCTTGGCCTTTCATCCCAGTGTGAGTAATTATTTATACAGTGAGAATCAATATGGTCTATAGTAAAACTGAATATTTGATTAAATAAAATTTAATAGTTGATTTAAATATGATGTTTACTGTCTTTTCTATAAAAAGTTGTGCATCAGGCCCTTGGTCAGGAACATAACCCCCTATTATAACATTGTTTCTATGGGAAAATCAGATTTGACTTGCATCCTTTTGACTTACAGCGCCTTTTCCAGGAATGTAACCCACTGTAAGTATGAGGACTGCCTGTATTCAGAAGTGCTTTTTTACAAGTCTGTTTATTCTAAAGTAGTATCCACTTCAGTCATTTGCTAGACTTTTCCCCACAGGTTTGAAGGACAAGGTAAAGAGTATTACAATCAATGTATGTATTTGTTTCTTGATATGTGCTCGCTAATTCATTAGGATGTACTTAAAGCAATCCATGAACTATCTAAATGAGCAGTGAGTGGCTGGGAATATGGGAGTGGAAGAAGCATCCTGCATCATCAAAGCCAGCCCACTACTACCATAAGCAGACATATGTTCCAGTTCCTTTTAAAGATTTATATTGCTCCATCTTAGAAGAAGCTGGTTTTTGTTTCACTCCTCCCATTGGAAGGGTATTTCCAAAACACAATTGTCTCATGCTTACCAACCTTCTGATTTCCAGCCTACCATTATTAATGGGCAGCTAATAAACATTTGTTGTTAGGCCAACATCAGAACTTCATCATTTGAGATCATGAAATGTGTGGGCAAATTTAAACAGCAAATTTAAAAGCAAATTTTCTTGTCTCTAAGTGTACGCTTCATTTTTGCCATGTCAAGTCACAAATGATACCATACCCAAATGGGGGGAAAGAGAGAGTGTATTTTAAAGACCTTCCCATGTCAGCAAAAATGATATTAAACTTGTATGAGACTTCTTCTTGGGTTTATTGAAAATGTCAACAGGGATTTGCACAATACAAATCTGAGCTTCATGCGGGGCTTTTTTTTCAACACATAGTGTTAAAGTCATATGGTTTCTTTTCTGGTTCCCTGGCATACTGAACCATCTCTGACGGTCCCCACTGGTCAGTGTGTGTCGCATCCCCCAGTGACAAGACCCAGTGAATAAACCATACAGGGTGTGACAGAAGCCGAATACAAAACTTTAGGTTATAGCTCAAGCTGGTGGGATTCTTTCCTCTGGTTAGAAGTCCCTGGTTCAGTTCCTAGCTGGGAGGGGCACAGCTAGATCATTTAGACGCTATTTTGACTTCTTTTCTCAGTGGCAGAGCATGGAGTGTGCTGCTCTTCCAGTTAGAAAAAAAATAATCTAGCATCAGTTATTTCTTAAGTATTTGAGCTTCTAATTTTTTATAATTATATGGCCTGGGAGTTGATTTCTTTTTTCCAGTATTTGTGATCCTAATTAAGCCTTGCATTTATTATTAATATCGCATCCTATTTTCTATGGAGAAACAGCCCATTAGGAATCTCTTCTGTTATACTGTCATACCCAAGGCCTCAAGTCTGGCTAATTATTGAGGGCTGCCTGAAGTCCTTCAGGATACAGGCCTGTTCAATCACCGCTTCTTATATAGCCTGGGTACTGTTTCTTTTCTGAGTATTTGAAGTTCAAATTAAGCCTCTTGTTTATTAGTAATCATTTCATAAGGGGAACACAGACCCTCTAGAGAAAGATCAGAGCTTTCTTCTGCTCTGTTGAAATGCAAAAGCAGTCTCTACAGTACGGCGAAGGTCAGCAGCA
Source organism: Caiman crocodilus (assembly GCA_030014935.1). Classification (NCBI taxonomy): domain Eukaryota; kingdom Metazoa; phylum Chordata; order Crocodylia; family Alligatoridae; genus Caiman; species Caiman crocodilus. The sequence continues at coordinate 183,238,720 of JAGPOW010003316.1, forward strand.
CTAGCATAAGCATAGCTGGTTCTACAGACAAGAAAAATGAAGGTAGCTCTTCAAACAGGCACCATTATCCTGGGACCACAGAAAAGCATCACACCAAAGAGTCCAGCAGTCCTCAGAGACCTGCTGTTTGGAGCTGTGATTCTAAAAGTAATTGGAAGCAGCAAGCAATTAGCAAGGTGTTTATCAGAGCCAGAAACCAATACATCCTCCATGAAGATGATGATGATGTACTAAAATAAGAAAGCTGACTATTTCTGATGTGTCTGTTCATTTGCTTATCTGTGTCTGTTCATCTGTTCATTTTCAGACAGATGACCAAGCCCCTGTGGAGCTTCTGCTCCATGATAAGAGGGAGCAGTGTCATTGGGCTCCAAAGAGAAGTAGCTACCCAGTATTAGGGGCCAAGAGTTGTCTATTGGGCGGAGGAAAGGCTTTTTATCCCTATAACCCATTCTATAGCAATTAAGAGCCTACACTTCTCACAAAACAAAACAGCAACTGCAGCAACATCAGAAGCCGCATTTCATCTCAGACGAGACTGCTAGGCAATGGTGGGTGTTATTTGAGTCTTCCTGTTTTGTCATCTCCGTCACTGTGTCATGACCCAAACAGTGACAGTGACCTGAGAGGGGAAGCATGCCCAGCCATAGCAATGTATCAATATACTGGACAGTTCAAATCAAGTAGAGCTTTTGTACAGTTACACAGATACTTTCTTATCCAAACTTGGCTTGCTGCTTTCTTGACCCAACTCCCAGTTGTGCTTCTTGTGCTCCATCGCTGCTGATCTCAGTGTCCAGTTGTGTCACTGTGTCCTAGTCAGTTGTATTGCTGACTTTGTACTCAACACCATACTGGCACCAAAGACATTGCTGAAAATGCTGCAATTACTTTTGACTGCAAGAGTGACACATTCCTAAAGGAATCTTTTCCTTAAATGCTTTATGAGTCAGGCATGCACTTTACTGACACTGTATCTCATCACTGTTCCCTCCTGTTTGTACTGTACACCTAGATTTTATTCAATATATAAGAAATAATAATAATAAAAAATCTTATCTGAGCAGCTTCTGGCCCATTAGTTTGACTTCAATAGCGTACAAGGTTTATAACACATTTGAAAGGAAAGAATAAAGATCTGGAGGCAAGTGAAAAATAAGATAATGTAACATGGGTTTGCCAAATATAGACTGTGTCAGATTAACTTGTTTTTCTTTGATAAAATAATGGATTTTTTTTAAAGCAAATAGAATACCATAGATCTAATCTACCCAGACTTCAATAAAACTTTGGACATGGTGCCTACTGGAAGTTCTTAGTTAAGATGGAGAAGACTGGGATTTGTACAGGAATTGTAAAAAGTGTTAAGAATCTGGCAAAAGAGGATAGGACAAGAGCATTGGAAGGATTGTGTTGGAGGTAGGTTACAAGCTCATGCTCTAAGGAGCAAAGCAGATCATCATTTTGGATAAGCTCCCTAGGGAACTCATCAGTTAGAATCTACTGGTGAGGAAAAGGGTCTGAGTGTACTATTGCACATGATGACTGTGGTCTAGGAAAGAAAAAGGCAAATGTCACAGGAATTTTTTAAACTAGTGATAAGGCAGTATTAATACCATTGAACATGGCCCTTGTGAGACTTCCTGCTGTGTTCCTACTGTGTGCTACCCCATGTCCGAAAAAAGATTAATTCAAAATGGAACAGGTGTGAAGAGCTATTAGAGCATAAAAAGGGATGGAAAGTTTATTTCATAAGAGGAGGTTAAATGAACTTTATGTGTTTTAAAGTAGCCAAAAGAAGGCTGACCATAAGTCAGGGCAAAGACCTATGTCAGCTAATTGACAATACAGGCATACGAAAAAATGAGTTAAAACTGGCTATAACTATTAATAAGAAATTCTTTCAACTGTAACTTAGGGACAACTTAGGGGACAGTGATCACCAAATGATTAAATTCATTATCCAGTGAAGGGTGGGCATTATACTCAGCAGGGCACAGGTGCTGAACTTTAAAAAAGCTGACTTTAATAGACTCAGGAGATTGGTTAGCAGGGTGCTAGGAGCTAAGAACTTGGATGCATTGGGGGTCCAGGATGGGTGGACATTCCTCAAGGAAACCATGCTTTAGGCTCAGAGCATCCAAATGTTTCTTTAAAATGTCCAGAGTAGGTGTTTGCACCACCTTTGGGGGGAGTCTGCTCCAGGCCTTCGGGGCTCAGACAGTAAGAAAGTTTTTCCTTATGTCCTTTCTGAAATGGTCTTGCAGGAGTTTGTGACCATTGGATCTTGTCATCCTTTCAGGTGCTCTGGTGAACAGGCATTCCCCCAGATCCTGATGCACACTCCTTATGTACATATAGGCTGCCACCAAGTCACCCCTAAGCTTGTGCTTCTCCTGGCTGAAGAGTCCCATATCTCACAGACTCTTTTTGTAAGTCCTGTTCTCTTGCCCTCTGATCATGCATGTGGCTCTCCTCTGGACTGTCTTAAGCTTCTCCACATCTTCCCTACATTGTGCAGCCCAGAATTGGATGCAGTACTCCAGCTGCAGCCTCACCACGGCCGAGTACAGCGGGAGGAAGATATCTTGGGCCTTGCTCGAATTGCATCGGTAGATGCAAGCTAGAGTTGTGTTTGCTTTGCCAGCTACAGTATTGCACAGGGGGCTCATGTTCATCTTGGTCAATGACCCCAAGTCTCTTTTAGTCATGGTACTAGGGAGGGTAGCACTGCCGAGCCCACTGTTTACAAATGAGATGGATAAAAAAGGCTTAGATCCACTCACTGGTCTAGCAGACTTCATCAAACAGGGTCCCAAACTGATCATCAAACATACCCCTGCCAGCCCCTCTCTTAGCCTGTCACACATGATTAATATGGTTCTGCTCTCCATGAGGTGGAGCTTGACCAGGTTGCCATGTGCCTCATCCGCATATAAGTTTTTGGAGGAACCCAGGACTCATTACAAGAACACCCATTTCCAGTCAGGAGTGGAAGCTAATCAGCACATGGATCCTTTATGGAAGGTATCTGGAGTACACACGCAGACTAAGCAGTGCTGAGTTGTGGGGTCACTATGGCTTGACTCTGATGGGTCCCAGCCCAATCTACTATATGGAAAATCATGAGCCTTTTAGCTTTGGACTAATATCATGCATAGTGGGTGTATCTATGCTAGATACTTACTGCACTGTAGCCAAATAGCACTGTGCAGTAGCATGCCAGTCACAAACCAGGCTAATGTGCTACTACTTAGTATTATTAGGCTACTGTACAGTACACATCACAAAAAAACTGTGCTGGTCCTGCTGTGCAGTAAATGTAGTTACTACATAAAAGATGCAGTTAGTATTTTATTAAGGAAGTACTAAACTAAATGTGCGGTACCTATGGTAGATTAATGAATGTGTAGATGCACCCACAATTTTGCACTATAGGCTATACATGAGTAGATGCCAATGTGCTACTTAAAAGTGTCTTTACGGAGTATCTGTGCTAAAACTTGCAGCAGTTTCAAAAGAGATAACATCCATCAATTCTGGATGGACTAAATCTATGGGTACTATATGCAAATTGCTACAGTTATGTTTATTTCAAGATAAGCATTTTCAAATCTGCTCCTCTTTTCCACATGGTCAGGGACAGCAGGATCTGAAAGTAAAGAAAAGGGGAAAGGGATGCAGGAGGGAAGAATCTGGGGGAGAAGCAGAGGGCAAATTGGCTACCTGATTCCCTGAGATTTATTGTCCCTGCTGTAACAGTGAGAGGATAAGAAATTCAAGATAGCCCTCCAATTAGGCTCTATTCCTCAAAAATCATATCAGCTATATAAATTTTCCATATATAGAATTTAATTATTAAGGAATAATTTTATAATCAGTGGGCACACCTACACAAGATGCTTTAAAGTGCATTAGCCTAAAGTTAAGTCACATCATGGCATGTGTCTGCATGTTTGTGACCTTAACGCACTTTAAAAAAGACAAATTTAAATGATTCACACCTGCAAATGCAGGTATCAAATTTAAGGGCAAAGAGTTAAAGCACATTAATGAATGAGTGGACAAATTAAAGCACATTAATGCACTAAAATTAGTCCTAAGTCAGTCCACAAGCAGCATTAATGCACTTTAATGCCTGCACATTTAGATGCCTACCTAAACCTGCTTAATGTGCATTAAGCTAATGCACATTATTTAGGGGTTCTTTAATGCAAGTGTAGACACTCCCAGTGTCATCTTATAGGTAAGTAAATATAGTAGTTTTAAGTGGGATTTTGATCAACTGGTGGAAGGGACTATATAGTATGTTTGCCTGCAATATCAAAAGGGCACAGAAGCCCCTTTGGCTCTGCAGGGAACTAGTGGACCTCCTGCATCTAAAGAGAAAGACCTATAAAAGATGGAAGGCTGGGTCCACCTCCAAGGAGGAGTATTGTGCACTGGTCCAGACCTGTAGGGAGCAAACCAGGAAAGCCAAAGCTGCGACTGAACTCCAACTGGCTACACGTATCAAAGACAATAAAAAAGTCCTTTTTTAGATATGTGGGGAGCCGGAGGAAAAGCAAGGGTAACATTGGACCCCTGCTAAACCAGATGGGTCAACTGACAACCAACTCCCAAGAAAAAGCCAACCTGCTTAATGGGTATTTTGCATTGTTTTTTTCACTAGCCCCAAGGGACAGGCCTGCTCAATACAGCACAGGGCAGCCAGGGCGGGAGAGAACTGTCACCCTTCATCAGTGTAGATCATGTGAAGGAACACCTTGAGAGGCTGGGCACCTTAAAGTCAGCCATCCCAGACAGTTTACACCCCAGGGTATTCAAGGAGCTGGCAGGCATCATAGCTCAGCCACTGGCATGGATCTTAGAGAACTCATGGCACTCTGGCGAAGTGCCCAAAGACTGGAAGAAGGCCAATGCGGTACCTATCTTCAAGAAAGGGAGGAAAGTAGATCCAGAGAACTACAGACCCATCAGCCTGACCTCTATCCTGGGGAAGATCTTGGAAAAAATTATTAAAGAAATCATTCTTGACAAACTGGCTGATGGCAACATCCTGAGGGATAACCAGCATGGGTTTGTTGTGGGTAGGTCTTGCCTGACCAATTTCATCTCCTTCTATGAACAGGTGATATATCACCTGGATAAGGGAGAAGAGACTGACGTCATATCTTGATTTTAAAAAAGCCTTCAATCTAGTATCTCATGATCATCTCATAGGAAAACTAGCAAACTGTGGCCTCAGCTACATCACAGTCCACTGGCTGGGGAACTGGCTCTGAGGTCGGACCCAGAGAGTGATGGCTGATGGAAGTCAGTCAGTATGATGCGCCATGACCAGTGGGGTCCCTCAAGGCTCTGTCCTTGGGCCTATACTCTTTAACATCTTCATTAATAATGTGGATATTGGTATGAGAAGAGGACTGGCCAAGTTCACTGATGATACCAGACTTTGAGGTAGAGCGTCCGCAGCTGAGGACCGGATGGTGATTCAGGCCAACCTTGACAGGCTCAGAAAATGAACAGATGAAAACCTGATGGTGTTCAACACTGAAAAATGCAAGGTACCCCACTTTGGGAAGAAAAACCCACAGCACGCTTACAGGCTTAGCGGTGCTACACTTGCTAGCACCACAGCCGAAAGGGACTTGGGGGTCATGATTGACCACTTGGTGAATACGAGCCACCAATATGATGTTGCAGCTGGTTAAGTGAGCAAAACTCTGGCTTGTATCCATAGTTGCTTTTCAAGCAAATCCGGGGATGTCATCCTCCTGCTGTACTCAGCTTTGGTGAGGCCACAGCTGGAGTACTACATCCAATTCTGGGCTCCGCGATTTAAAAAGGATGTGGAGAAGCTTGAGAGAGTCCAGAGGAGAGCCACACGCATGATCAGAGGGCAGGAGAACGGGCTTTATGATGAGAGGCTGAGAGCCATGGGACTCTTCAGCCTGGAAAAGTGCAGGCTCAGGGGGGACCTGGTGGCTGCCTATAAGTACATCAGGAGTGTGCATCAGGATCTGGGGGATCATCTGTTCACCAGAGCACCCCAAGGGATGACAAGGTCAAATACTCACAAACTTCTCCAAGAGTGTTTCAGGCTGGACATAAGGAGGGACTTCTTTACTGTTTGAGCCCCCAAGGCCTGGAACAGACTGCCTCCAGAGGTGGTGTAAGCACCTACTCTGTACTCCTTTAACATTTAACGTCAAACTCCATTTGGATGTTTATCTTGCTGGGTCCTTTGACCCCAGCTGATTTCCTGCCCCTGGGACAGTGGGCTGGACTCATTGATCTCCTGAAGTCCCTTCCATCCCTAATGTCTATGAAATCTATGAAATCAGGGAGTTAAATGTTGGTCCTTTCCAATCCTGCTTCTTTATTAAATGCATTGCTAACTTATCTGCAACTGCAAAATAACTTATGTGTCTGATGATGAAGAGTGAGCTGGGAAAAAGATTCAAAAAACAAAACACAGCTTGACTTTCAGAGCCCAGTTGGAGTTTGCAGAGTTGGCAAATAGAGAAACCATCTGATCTCATTTGATATGGAAGCCATCAAGAGATGATAAACATGGAACCCCATGGTGCCATTTTTACAGTCACTTTTTAGAGCTGAGCAGCATTTTAATGCCAAGTCAGATAAAATACTGGCACTTGATTTACTGGCTTCCTCATTTGTTGACTGCAAAAAACATGTGACATTGGCAATTCAGTCTCCCAAGCACAACAGACATATAGACCAGTTGTGAGAGGACTGAGTTGTGCTGGTGCCCACTGGGTGAATTACAGGAAGGGTTTTACAAGAAATAAATGGGTTGGAAACCCTATGCTATGGTTGAATGTCTAGCAGAATGCAACCATGCCACTTTGAGTGTTATCTTACGGTAATTAACTGCACTTAGAAAGGCAGCAATGTTAAGATGCACTGGTGTATTTGATGAGACAGCAGATGAACCCAAACCCAAGCTGGATAAGCCCCTACTATGTTCCTAATTGCATGTCAGGTGTGTGCATCTCCTCACAGATTCCCAGGAGTTGCCTAGAATCCAGGTGGACAAACAGTAATTTAATACAGATTAACCTGTTGTGGCATTTTTTCTTTACATTTGCTTCAAAATTGGATACTTTGCTAAATCTGATGAAAGCAGATTTCTTCAGCCTCTTCCGTAAACACGCCTTCCCATTATGGAGTACTCTTAACTGTATGGTTTGTTGCTAGACTGGTATAAGAGGGAAACTGTTGCCCTTGTATTTGTATGGGGTTTTTTTTCCTTTACTACTTTTATCTTCTCCTCCTTGAACAGAATTACGGTGGATGTTAGTGGCAGATCCGGGCTTGCAGGAATGACAGAATCTTAGCAATGTGATTCCTCATGCAATCTGGACACAGGATTTTTGCCTTAACTAAGGATAGGTTTTCTTTAAAGTAATTAATTAGAATTTCAGTTACCAATAGGACAGATAATCCCAGAAATTCCTAGAATTTAAAATCTGTTTTTTAGACACTTGTAAAAGGGGCCGTTACAGATAATAAAAAGACTTGAATGAAACTTCATTTTTCCTTTCTCATTTGGAGGCCATTGAATTCAACAGCCTTGAATCTGACACTGACAAATGTCTCACAAGGAATGATTTGAATGGCAAACACAGGGGTCTCATTTTGGAGCCTATGACAAACCAGAACAGTGATTTTATCATTTCTCAGTCATTTTTATTAGCCTGGAGCTACATGACATAATGGCAGTGCTTGCAAATGCAGCACTACATCATCTGCATAAATGGCAGAACTTTCACGGCTGTGACAGGCCATAGGGCTGAGTATATCTTACATGTAAACCTGCTTCCATAGGGAAATTGTCTAATTGATCAATTATGTCCCAGAAAGAGTGATCAGCTTGTAAAGGATGATTATTTAGGTGGAAACATGGAGGCGCAAAGATGGAAATAGTGGCTTAATAATAGGTTCATCACTTTGCCAATCTAGTAATAGGCAGCATTTTTATGGCAATTTTTCATAGTGGCATTCACCCCTACTGCTTTCCCCATTGTATTGCCAAGTAACAGACTGATACAGCAAGCTAGCAAATTACATTGCTCACAAATAACTATGCAATTCTCCTTGTTCTGTGAGCAACAACTTTACAGGACAGGATCTAAATTCAAATTTACTTCTAAAATCTGTTATAGGACCAGCAAACAGATTGACCTGGTTAAAAACAAAGAAACAAGCAAAGTGGCAGGAAGGTAAATCAATGTAAATGTATAGGCTCCAAAACAAGAGAAATCAATAAATGTGTTTGCATGTTAATACCACATAGTTAGATTTATTGTCCGCATAGGCATTTGCAAATATAAATACTCAGCTCCTCTAGAAGAATTGCATGGATTTATGTTTTTAAGGTCTTGCTCACAAAAATCTATTAGAGCAAGACTCCCTTTTTCTTTTTCTTTTTACTTATAATCACTCTTCTACAGCAGACTCAAACCCTGATGTGCAAATCACTCAACTGCCATGGTATTGATATTATGCTCAAAGCAGGAGGTAAAATTTAGCCAGAATCTCCAATTTCAGGAGTGAGCTTGGGCCAGGTTTTCAAAGGGGTTTAGATATACTAAACATGGACCAAGATGGGGATACTAAACATAGACCAGAGATGGGGGTTAGATACTAAACATGGACCAGAGCTCTGCTGCCCCTGCTCCACTGTCCAAATCCTATTGCTTTCAATGGGAGTTGAGATCCACTTTAAAAGTGGCTTTTAGGCTACTAAAAGCCAGTGCAAAAAAAAAAGCATTTATGCAGTGTTGGTAAGATATAGGTGCCTACCATACCATAGCAAGGGGGGGTGAGTGGGGCAACCACCCCAGATGCCAAAGTGAAATGGTACCAATAGGCACTGCCCAGCTAGGGCAGGGCATGGAGCACAGGACGGAGCCGCGAGAAGCTTGGTTGCGGGGGGAAGAGCAGCTCCTGCTGCTGCGTGCACTCCTGGGCAAGCATGGGAGGGCATGTGGCCCCTGGATCTGTGCATGGGATGAGAGTGGGCTGCCGCTGCAGGCTTTGCCCTAGGTGCCAAACTTTGTTGCTACGGCACTGGGTGCCCGGGTCCATAAGGGATATTGAAAAAGCCTGTGTCTAACTGTTCAAGTTCCTGGAAATCCACAGGTACCTAAGAAGATTTCTTGGGCACAATAGTTCCATGCCAGTGCAGGCTCCATGGTGCCACCATCGTGGCTGAGCTGAATGTCTCAGTGCCTGTTTCAGGTAGGCCTGCTTGGGGTGCAGAATGTAGGCACCACCATGCTTAAGTCTCCTGAGTGACTCTCTCCAGTGGGTGTGCTCAGATCATGCCCAGCACACATCCATGACATCATGTTGAGTCCAAAGCACAACCACCCCCAGCCACTTTCACTTGTAAATGCAGCGAAGTAACTGCTCGTCTTTTATTTAATAGGTTCTTGGAAGTGGGAAAGCTGGGCTTGAGGGAGGTCAAGCCTGCATCTTTCATGAGAATACTGTAATCAGCAGGTTGCAGACTAGGTGGAAATAAGACACTCTCCTCCTTTCCTACTTCAGCTCTGGCACTGTGGCAAAAATATAAGATTTTTGCGGGGGTCTGAGAGAATAGAAGCAAGAGGGAGCATGGCTCTGTAGCCCAGTGATGAGGCTACTCACTAGGAAGGAGGAATCTTACTTTGTGGAATAGGAATATCACACCAGGTCTCCCTGCTCCCAAAGGAGTGCCATCACCATAGTCCCATTTGCTTATACTTTTCCTGAGCCCATAAATTTTGCATTCTTGGCTACTCAGTGAACTGGCCACTGACACATGACTCTGCTTTGTGCAATAGCAGAACTTTTGCAACTAAGCAATTTTCTATACTAAATTGGGCATGGATGAGGAGCACTGCCATGAAAAGATCTCCTACCAGCTCACTCCTCCCTGTGTGTCAAGGAGGGATAATTTGACAGGTAGCCCCCTTTATGGCGCATGTCCAGAGTGTGCCCAATGTGAATTGTCAGTCTCAGTGCTACATGTGCTGAGCACCAGCATAGCCAGCACCAAGTAGGAGCCATACATTGGCACCTGCCTGGCATTTTTTGGCTTGCAGAGTGGAAGTGGGCAGGGTGTGTTTTCACATCAGTGATCCTGAGCATAGTCTAGAATTGTGTCATCATGCTCCAGCAGTTCCTAATCATTTGCAAACATGATTGACAGCTGTGGATCTTGGCCTTTTATTTTCAGTGCTCATATCCAGGTTTGTGTGATCACTATTCCTTCTCTCCACCTTTCTTTTTGGGGGAAAGAAAAACTAGCAGGGTTTTACATATTATTCTCCTAAAAGGTTTTTTGCAGGCTGCTACTAGCAGCCATTATCAGTGCAAAATGGTTGAGGACATGCCCCCTGGGTTTTTAGTCTTTGTTTTTGGCATTGCTGTTTACAGATGTTCAGCATTATGCCCCATTTTTACTAAACCTGATTTACAATTCTGTTTTCCATACACATGTACACTCAATACTAAATAAATTATCATGTTCTGTTTGTGCTTGTTTCTCCATCTTCAAAATATGCCTATAGGCCTTAGTTCTCCAAATGTCCACTGTCTTCAGCGACAATTGACAGCTTAACGGTCGGGGTTTCTCCACACCACAGTAATACGATTCACTTAATTTGCTTCTTTGCAACTGCTGAAATTAATTTTGAAGAAACTCTCCTGCCTTGCAGCACAGCAAACCTGTGGGAGGTTCTTTTTTTTTTTTTTCACTCAATGTAACCCCTGCTTTAAGATGGAAAATCTGGAAAAGTGCAGGTCAGGAGAAAGTCATGCCTACAGAGCCAACTAGGGAAGTTTTCTCAGCTAGCTATTCATATAATTTGCTTGGTCTTGTCATTGGGCTTGTTTAATCTTTTGTATGCACCAAAAGAGCTCAGGCATATTTACTTTGAATGAAATCCTGACTGTAGATTCTAGATCTTTTTTCTATCAGATGTAGCCCTAACAGACTGCCTTTAACCCCAGCCTGCATCCTCACAAATTTTCTAAATTTCACTCCAATGCTGACGCTTACTGTGTCATGGTCCCTGAGTTAACAAAGCATGAACTCATCATTACTGGATTTCTCAAAGCCAATTTCAGTGGAACCACCTCTTAGCCACTACCACCCAGACCACTTCCCCTTTTACTTTCAAGTGTGTAACCTCCCTGTGGCATCTTGGGAAACCAGAAAGTGAATGTTTACTACCCTTTAACATCACTTAGCAACTGGAAATAAAAAGGAACTGGTATCATATAACCTACCAGCTCTGCAGACTGGTAACAAATGCTCCAACCAATAATAGCCCTTGGAATGATGCTTGAACCTCTTCAGTAGTATAAATAGGTGTGAATATTATTTACCTTAACATATAAAAAAGTACTTTATTCAGTAGCTGTGAAAATGTGGGCAAAAGCTTGTAGACAAGGCTATTCTTGTAACCAAGTGGCTGTGTGCCTGTTTAAGACCCAAGTTAAGAACAGGAGAATTTGGACATCTATATATATTCTTGTAATTTTTCCATGATTGCCCTGGTTGCCCACACAACAACATTCACTATTTACATTACAAGGTTTAATTTTGCCACACTGAAGGGCACTCTGGCTCCTGAATATTTTACTCCAGATGGGATTTACTTTCTTTCTCCCTCCGCAGCTGCCTGCGGTTTACCTCCTGCTGATGGATGATCTTTTCCTGGCTAAAGCATTTTTCCCCAAGTGTGAAATTGATTCCAGATGACAATCAAGTGTGTGACTCCCTTCCCACTTGGGTCATCTCCAAAGACTTCACTCTCCCCTTTTTTAAGCTATATTTTAATTGAAAATGGCTTCCACACAATTTAATAAATGCTTATACTTTTATTAAAGTTGGAATGAGATGAAATACTGACACATTCAATTTTAATGCACTTCTCCACGGAAGCATTTATAGAAACTACTTGAAAACAACAACAACACATTTCTGGCATCAGACACTTGTTTGCAAGCACATACACCGAAGAAGAAAATGCAAGCTGTGGTAGGAGTAACAGTCTTCCTCGGCCCCACCAGGCAAGATTTTTTTTGGAAAGAAATATTAAATTATACTTTGGGCTTGATGTTTTCTAAAGCTTCTGAATTCCTGGAGCTCCCATCAGTTTCCCAATGGCTAATGTGGTCCATTGATCAGCAAAGATTTGTAAGCTTTCCAATTGATATAGTCCTGCATCTTTCTTTGTAGCATCTCTTTAGAAGGATAAGGCTGAATCTAGAAAGCATAAATGCTGACGGTAAAATATACTGTGTAATCTCTATTAGCCATCCCCAGTTAATCTTATGACAGTAAGTAGAGTGAGGCATAAACTGCTTTGATATGACTACACCAAAGTATCATTGATCACTGGGGCTTGAAATGCAAACTTGCTCAGCAAAGAAGTAGATAAATACAGCTGGACTATTAATCCATCCCAAGATTTGCATTATAGTGATTGCTGTGCAAAAATCTGTCCAAACTCACGTGCAGTATACCAGTGTGTATATGAAAGCATTTAGAATTGCATTAAATGCTGAACTTCTATCTTTTAGTGCATTTTCTAAATACCAAGTTTAGAAACTTGGTTGGACCCAAGTTTTACAGTGGGTGTTTTCCAAGTTTTAACTGAGCTTTCAAAATGCTGCTTTACTTGTTACAAAGCCAGACAGTGAGATGACATGTTTGAATTGACTGAGCATGTGGGGCCAGATCCAAATTATTCTCTCCTCCAGGTAGGCACAGCTCGGCCTAAAAATTAGGCACCTTGCCTGAGACAGGTGGGAGAATTAGGTGATTAGGATGCATATTTGGTTGATGAAGGCAGATGGTCCGCTCCCATTGCCGGAGGGCAATAGGGAAATGACTACAGTGAACCAGTAGGCCATGCTATACACAGAGATGCATCTGAACTCCTACTCCTCCCCAGGGCAAGAGGCTGAACACCAGGGTCAATGTGCTATTGCTTTCTGGTCATCTACACGGCATTTTTGGTATTCACCCACCCAGGGGAGTTCTATCCTTGGATGCAGTGCTGTGTACATGGATGACTATGGACACTCCTTGTGGACACCTGCTGGGGTTAAACACCTGAAAATGGAGTATACCAGAACCCATAGCTACCAGATGTAGGCACAGAAACAGAAAAAGGATGTGCATATCCCTCTTTTGCCCCTATAAGTCAGTGGCTATGGCACTCCCTTGAGAAAGTAGTGGTGGAGAATTTTGGTCTCCTTCACCCAGAGGGTGTCTGAACCAGAGATGCTCTCACTTCCTAGCACATTGCTGTAACCAGCACATGTCCAGTCAGTCATGCTCTGCTGCCTCCTTCAGAAGGGGATTTGGGACTGTAAATCTACAGATACAAAGGGGCTGTAAATCTACAGCCTATAGGAAATGCAGTCCTAGTTTAACTTATGCCAGGTGAAATCATAACCAAGCCTATATCCCTAGTCCTGTAGGAAAGGGAATAAAAGTATTTTCTTGCCTCACAAGGATGCCACGAGGAGCGTGCATTAAAACCTGACACTGTGGGCATGTCTACATGTGCAATAAATATGCCTGAATTTTCTGCGCAGAAAAACTCAGATTTATTAACCTGCAGCCCTGCACACATTTGAACGTGTGCCTGTTGGGAACAAATTTGCTCCCGATGGGAGCTATTCAGTCCAGAGCTGCTCCTGCCCCCTCTGCTCTCTGGCTGCAAAAACTGTGGGTTGGGAGTGAGAGACACCTGGAAATCTGGTTAAGCAACACACACACACACACACACACACACACACACACACACACACACACACACACACAGAGTATCAATTCCACCACTGAGCTATGAGTTCCCCCGTTCCAGCCGCTGCCTGAGATCAGTTAAACCTTGTAGCAGGAGCCAATAGGTGGGCATACCGGGGGTAGTCAAAAGAAGCAGGGGCAGGAACATCGGACAGAAGCAGAATTGACCAACACGAGTCCTGACTATCCAGCCAGCTCTAGATATCTTTGGAACAGTTTTAGGTAGTACCAGATACATTACTTATGATGTTCTTATAAGGCTTTTCTTTTATTGTTTTTACTCATATAATACATTTGTGTACAAGAATTGACTATTCCCCCAGTGTGCTCACCTATTGGCTCCTGCTACGAGATTTACTTGATCTCAAGCAGCAGGGGAAAGGGGGAACTCATAGCTCAGTGGTAGAATCAGTTCTTTAAAAGGCCATGCCTAATACTCTTGTGATGGGGCCGGCAAGGAGAGCTTTGGAAGGTAACTTTGTAAGTGCTCTATTGAATGCCTATGCTAGGAGAATCTTCTTCCAGGTAAAACCACAACACTTGGAGCTCTTTATGTTACTTCAGCCTCAGTTGTCGAAGGGTGGATCAGGGCTGATGATTTCTCACTGCATCTGCTGAGAGGTCACTTCATTGGCCTGTCACATTATCCATCAGCCCTTGTGACAGGGCCATTGGTGAGGTATGTTGTTAAATAACAATATGCTTACTAACAAATTATGGGAAAACAAGAAATTGGTTCAAAGGATGTGGAATCTTGTTTTCAGCCTGAGTGTCTGCTATTTTACTGTTTCATCCACTGTTTCAAATATTGAGAGGCAGGACAAGTGAGCAACAGCATGATGCACAGAGACACAGGAGTAGGAATCAGGAGACTTAAGTCTCTTCCTCTCTGCCACTGATGAGCCACTTGCCCTTGAGCAAGTCATACTACCACTCATTCCAGCATGGCGTTGTGCAGTTCAGACAGGCCCTGTGTCTTCACTTGTAAACTGGGGATAAAAAGTGCTTGAAAACGTATGGCTGAAAGTGCCAGATTATTAAATTTACAATATAATAAAAATTGAGCAAAAGAATAATAAATGATTTGAGCATATTGAACAATATTCACTGCAAATAAATGCATGGTGAAGAAAACTAACCTGTCCTTTGGGTTCTTAGATTATGCCGCTGTATCTGTGGCATCCGTTATTACAAGATCGCACTAGTCTACAATTGTCCAATATGCTGCAGCAATGCTACCATAAATTTAAATATTCTGGGCCACTAGGAAGGAATCCTGAAATTCACATAATAAGGCATGAATGAACATTTAGTTACAAAATTATCTATATTCTTTGCACTACCATGGTAAATGCTTAACTGACTTACTAGGTTTGGGGGTTTTTCTTTTCCACAAGAGAACTAAATACTGCAAAATAGAGCTTCCTTGACAATTTAATTTTATCTATAGACTTCAATCTGGCAAAGTCTGAGGAAATTGTTCTTGCTGTAGATGTGGTGATGAGACTATAGAGGGAAAAGAAAGGCAATAAGAAGAGAAAGCTTTTGAAATAAATGAGTGTAATAAATGGGTACCATTGCAAACCACAGAATTTCTTTATGACTGATTTTGGCTGGTTTATGTACCAGGCAGTACAAGTTGCATCTCTAAAGAAGTATAATTATGAGATTAAATGCAATGGCTTGTAGCTGCACTAAGCATAAGATACGGATAACACCTGCCAATCGTTTTTGTTTGTCTGTTTGTTTTTTCTAGGCTTTAAGGAAGCTGAAGAAGGTAGAAATGGGTGTTTACAATTGTAACAAATAGTTTTGGACATGATGGAGGCCAGGATTATATAGAAACATAGGAGTAGCAGTACTAGATCCAAACAATATGTTAGTATAATATGCTACCTGGAACAGTGACTTGTGCCAGGTATCTTGGCTATGACAGCAAACGTGGCCACAGAAGTATAGGGATTTTTTTCTAACACCTGCTGATTAGTGGAAATAACTTTTGAATCTTTTCCTTGTACATATGTCCTGTGACCCTGGCACTCATTCCTGCCATTGGCGGGGGGTCAGACTAGATGGCCTGCTCTAGGCCCCTTCTGACCCTAGATACTATGATGATACTATAACCATAAGGGAGTTAGGTACGCAAGTGAATTTAATTGATTCTCTTTGAAAATCCCTGGCCTTTTATTTCAGCTAGTCTAATTTTTGATTATTACTCTTATTCATCTGACTTTCTAATAATTTTGCAGCTCTTCCTTTGTCCTTGGCCTCAGCAGTACCACATGGCAGGGAGTGCTAGGGCACTTGTACACACGGGGGGGGGAGTTAGTCCTTAGGGTTACATTCTATGCCCCCAAAATTGAAACGGTGTTTTTTTAACTGAAACCCATCATTTTAATGTAGGGGTTTCTGTCACTGTTATGACGAGGGGCCCAACCTTTTCTTTTTTTCCTGGCAGAGCCTGCCTAGAACCAGGAGTGAGCTGAGCATCCGCTGAGCTGAAAGGGGCCTCAGTCCCTTCCTCCTTCCCTCCACGGTGGCAGCACGCCCTCCCCACCCCCACTCCAGGGCTGCCCAGACAGGCTATTAGTGGGCTGCTGGCTGGCCCAGCTCGGAGGCAGCACCCAGTCCATTCCAACTCTTCCCTGACCTTGAGCTGGGGCAGTCCCAGCCTGCTAGCAGCCCAGCTGGGTAGCTCTGGGGGGTGCTGCCACAGGAGAGGGAAGGGCTCGGGGTCCCCACAGCTCAGGGGCCAATCAGTCTGCTGGCAGCTTGCAGTGGGCAGACTCTGCCAAAAAAAATAGGTCAGGCCCCTCACCACTTCAGCAGCACCGCCTCTAATAGCTGCAATGAATCATTGCAAAGTCACCTACATCAGGATGTAGTTTAGTTTGCAATGATGGAAACTCATTTAAAATTATACCTCTGTGGCTCAAGATTGTAGGGGGGCTGTTAGGAGGGCTAAGGCAGAGATGGAACTGGGACTAGCAACCCGGATCAAAGATAAAAAGAAGTCCTTTTTTAAATACATAGAGGGTAAAAAGAAGGTGCCAAATAATGTGGGGCCTCTGCAGGACATGCTTGGTAATCTGGTGGTAGCACCAGATAACAAAGCTAACCTCTTTAACAGATTCTCTGCTTCCATTTTTCTGAGCAGGGACTACAACTAGATCTGGGCAGGTTACAGAGGTGGGCGGATGAGAACAGGATGAGTTTCAATATGGACAAGTGCAAGGTGCTGCACCTGGGGAGGAAGAACCAGCAGCACACCTACAGGCTGGGGAACTCCCTTCTTGTCAGCACAGAGGCAGAAAGGGATCTTGGAGTTATTACTGATGTGAAAATGAACATGGGCCAACAGTGTGGGGACGTGGTCAGTAAGGCTAACCACACCTTGTTGTGCATCCACACGTGCATCAGAAGCAGGTCCAAGGAGGTGATCCTCCCCCGCTGTGCGACATTGGTCAGGCTGCAGTTGGAGTACTGCGTCCAGTTCTGGGCGCCGCGCTTCAGGAAGGATGTGCACAGCATCAAGAGAGTCTGGATGAGGGCCAATCATATGATCAGGGGGCAGCAGGGCAGGCCCTACAAGAGGAGGCTACAGGACCTGAACCTGTTCAGCCTTCACAAGAGAAGGCTGAGAGGGGATCTGGTGGCCACCTACAAACTTATCAAGGGGGACCAGCAGGCAACGAGAGAGTCTCTGTTCCCCCGAGCACTACCAGGGGTAACAAGGAACAACGGCCATAAGTTGACTGAAAGTACATTCAGGCTGGATATCAGGAAGCACTATTTCACTGTCAAGACAACTAGGAGCTGAAACCATCTTCCAAGGGAAGTGATGCTCACCCCTACCCTGGGGGGTCTTCAGAAGGAGGCTAGACAGCCACCTACCTGGGGGTCATTTGACCACAGCATCCTTTCCTACCCATGGCAGGGGGTCAGACTAGATGATCTGCTTAGGTCCCTTCAGACACTACCAACTATGAAACTATGAAAACCCCCAAAACTCCTGCATGTGTACAGCATCACACCAGTAAGCCATACAAAGTGCCATTTTCATCATGTGTACATGGTAATGGCATCATGTGTACAAGCACCCTAACAAGTTAATTATACATTAAAATATTTTTTCTTTCAATGCTTATCTTTTTCCCTTCTACAGTCTCTCTGAGTTCTCTTTGTTCTTGTGTTATGAAAAATAGCAAATAAGGGTACTTATTAGTTCTGTGTCTTTAAACTGGGCACTGAAAAATACAGCCAAACCAGGTATCTTTGATCTACCTTTCTGATGTCAAGGGAAGGTGATGTACAAGGCACTGGCCTACTTTGCAAAAGTCAGAGCCAAAATCTTGGGTCCATTAGTAGAATTAGTGTATTTAGCTCATTTCTAAGCTACAGTAGAAGCATAAAACTACAGTGTTGGTAAAATAGCCGGTATCATTTTCTGTCTCTAAAGGGTAAAATAATGCTATAACAGTGGGAAATAATTATGCGTGATGCAATAAAGCTTCGTTGACTTTTAATTCCCATCTTTCCTTTCAATAAATGCATGCAATTTGATTTTCCAAATCAGCAGAATAAAAGAGGGTTTATCTTAACTGCCATCTAATTTTAAAGCTATGCTTAGATGAACATAACATTGTTTTAGTACCCTGGTATGCATCAGCAGGACTCTCAATAAAGACCTCCAGGCATTTGGAGTCAAATTCTCTTCTCATTGACACTACAGCAAACTCCCTTGACTTGAAATTAATTGAAGAGAGAATTTAGCCCTTTAAGTGTAAATCCAGTTTATGAAAGGTTGTTAAATCTGACAATATGAATTCACTTTAGGAGGAAACACATTAGATGTTATTTCAACCCAATATGAACTATTTATATGATTGCCTTTATTTCTTTGTTTTATGGCTTATTTTACAAAATTTCATTTTAATGTGGTTAGCTACTGTTAAAGGGTTGTGGTTACAGCACAGCAAGGAGACACATTTCTGGCTCCTTTCTCTTGTCCTGTTCCAGCAAAGGGATTGGTGCTTGCAGAGTAAGCTCAGAAACAGTGGGAAGTGGTTGAAAGAGCGGCTTATTCCCAGAGAACAGAATCAGATGTAAGACTAGAGTTTTCACTCTGTTTTTTGCTGAACATTATCTGGATTTGGGGATTGCATCAAAGCACCCCATAAAGCTCTGACTCTGTAAACACAAATGGGACTGCTCATGTCCAAGCAACACCTACAGAGCCCATATCTTAGGATTGGTGAGCTCAGTGGGAGCATTTTTGGATATGGATACATGATGTATATGTATGTCGCTATTTTTACACCAGCATAAATGTGAAGAGGATATACAACATGCAGCCCCACACAGGTTTCGGTCTCTTTAATCTGAGGTAAAGCTTCACCTCAAAAAATCCAGAGTAATAAGACTCCAGGGTCAGTTAGACTCGTGTACTACCTAGGTGTGAATAGTTCAAGCCAGCTTCAATCTAGGATAGCCTTTTGCTCAGCGAAAACAGGCATTTATTTGACTCCCCCACTACCTAATTATGAGGCATCATGAAGTGTTAACTAGAGGCAACCAGCTTTGGAGAGCTGGTCATCTGTTTTTTTCTGGGCACCAGAGTAGCTTACATCAGTGTACAAACCTATGTAAAGTTACATTGGTGTTAATAGGCCACATTTCTGCACCCTGGGCTGATTTCTAGGGGTGGAAGATGCATTTCCTACAATTTACAATGTTTTTATGTGTACCTGGTCAGATACAGAAACATAAGAACAGTGTTTTCAGACCTTTAAAACCTCTCTAGCCTTCATTATAAAGGGACAAATAGGGCTTCTAAATATTCTTGGTAGTTATTTTTTTTTTCAGTAAGGGGTTACATGACAACCTGAGTTTCATCTAAAAAAGCTGGCACATTCCTAGCCCTCCTGGTTACCGTGAAAAGATTTAAATGTGATCTGATGGACCACAAAGACTCAGAAAGTAGAAGGCAGACAAAGGAGCCAAAATATATCTTTAAAAAAAAACCCTCATGATTTTTAAGGTAATGTCAGAGATTTTACATTTTGATTATTTTTTAGGCCAGATGTGATCTTTTGAATGTTTGGGATTGGCAACACTACACATTCCTCCTTCTGGTCACAGTTTTTGCTAAGGGAGAAATTCACCCAGTCTTGCCCTGTACGATTTCCCAAATATTATAGAACCCAGTGAATGGGAGGAGAGATCAGATGGGCCTGTTTGTAAGAACAAATGAAAAATTGCAGTGGGAGACCTCGGCTGCTTGTCCATGTAGTTGTTTTTACCCTGTACTAACTGAAAGATGACCCATGATAGCTTGGTCTTGTTTCCTGACCCAGGGCAAGAGCAAGCATGTGAACAGTTATTGCAGAATAGTGAGCATGTTATAAATCCCCTTCCAAGTTACTGTAAGTTTCTTTATATCTTAAGTGACTTTTTGTCACAGCCACTGAATGCTTTTTTAATGGAGAGCTTTCTGTTTATCTTGTTTATTCTGTACTCAATTAACTCTCTGTTAATAGCAAGCAGAACACATTTCTGATAAAAGGAGGATGTTGGGGGATTTATTGCTTGGAAAGAACAAAAGGATCAAGAGCAGCTCCTAAGAACTGATACCAATCTTACATGTAATAGTGTAATTGACCACA
The DNA here is from genome assembly GCA_030014935.1 of Caiman crocodilus. Classification (NCBI taxonomy): domain Eukaryota; kingdom Metazoa; phylum Chordata; order Crocodylia; family Alligatoridae; genus Caiman; species Caiman crocodilus. The sequence continues at coordinate 183,259,225 of JAGPOW010003316.1, forward strand.
TATTTACCCTTGTTTAATACAATTTGGACGGGCCTGGTGTAGCTCATTTGACAGACTGTATATGGTAGGGTAATTGCATTGAAGAGACTAAATGTAAGTCAGAGCTGGGAAGTAATGAATACAGAACAGTTAATTACTCTGTAAGCAAACACATTAAAGCCTGCCAGGAATGTGAAGGTGAACATTGGGTTATTCAGCAGGACAGTGAAATTGCAAATGGAAAGCATAAGAGGTGCACAGCTTTCCAGCAATGTTAGGGAAAGGATTTTTAAGAGTAAGAACTGTTAGGAGTGGATGTGAGCAAGATCAGCCACTCCATAAAATATTTATTTCATATGCACACATCTCTGATCTTTCTCCACCAGCCATTTCTGCTATTATAAGTCCTGCTTCTTAACATTTTTAGTAAGTAGTGCATTCCCTCTCTTTGCTCACTGAAATGTAAAAAAGCTGTGGTTTCCAAGTTATTTCTGCTATGTGATATCTGGGTTCCATTAGTGTTCAGAGATATGTGCCAGCATCAAAGTCCTGTTGTGCAAGGTGTTGTACAAAGGCAAAATAAACCATACATCAAAATTACTTACAACAGGAGCCTGCTCCTACAATCAACCGCATGGGGGTAGATACCTGATAGGACTGTGGCTCCTCGTTGATATAAGGGTGAAGTTACACATTACACTTAGACCATACGAAATCTGTGCAATGTTAAGCATTATTAAAGTTAGAAGGTGCTGTGAGTAGTCACACGTTAAGGGTTAGTGTTGTTTCTTGCCTATATGGCTCTGACTTGCCACTAGAGAGCTGGTGAGCAGGGACATAGCTAGGAGCCAGGATACCTAGACTCTGTCCCTGGTCCAGGCCGGAGGAAGCTGGGAGCAGTGCATCCCTGGGATGTTGAAGGACTGCAAATTGCTTAGTTTATCTCCTCAAAGTAGACTGAAGTTACCCTAACGGGAACTAGATAGCACAGCCCAGAGTTAACACTTGCCTGAAGTCGCAAATTTTGAGATGCTGAGAGGGCACTTAGCATGAGTTAAGGAGTTTTAACCTACAGATACTTGTTAAGTGCTCTGACTATGAAAGTGTAATGTGTAATTTCACCCTAAGTTAGGTTCCACTCCTGTAATCAGTCTGGCTGTGCTGATGTAGTTGAAATTGAATCTTTTCTTAATTTACACCCCCATTCAAAGGAGGTGTAACACACATTTGAAAGGGATGGACGCAACTGAGGATGACAAAAACTGGGATGTGTGGTAATACTTACAAAGAAAGCAGACCGACGTGCCAAATGAGAGGAAATGATGGACATATATGGAAACATAAAGACAGGGTGCATGGTTAGGGTTGGTGCATGGTTAGGGTGCAGGGTTCCATGGTTAGGATGCTAGCCCCAGACTTTAGAGAGTGGGTATGACTATTTTCCTTTTGGGAAGTCTCAGTAGATATTGCCAGCTCTGGTATTCCTCAGCTTCTTGGCTTAGAACTGATGGAATAATTACTTTAAAAATGCATTAGGCAAATCTGATATGTCCAAACAAGGATACCTGGATGTGTTCTTCTGAGTTCCCCCTGCTAACACCATGATAAACAACATTCTGTACAAAATAATCCTTCCTGCCTGCCTGCCTGCAAATTAATCCTGTTTGGGTTTTGTCCTGCTGCGGATTTTTCTATGATCTACCAGTTGTTGTTTTTTTTTCTTTTTTCCCTACAGAAAAAGTATTTCTCGGTTGCAAATACCTCAGTGGAAGAGAACAGACAGATTCTTTTCTTGAGAGTCGAGCAACTGGAACACCTTTCCCGCCCCCGCAATCCTAAATGAGGAAATCCATCCAAAGGAGTGTTCTCTCTTTCTAATTATTTTAGTTCTTACTGGAAAATGTTTAGTCAGATTTCTGACAATATACTTTTTTTCCAGAAGGCAAAAATGATCAAGGGTCTGGGAGGCAAGATTTATGAAGAAAGGCTGAAAGAACTAGGGTTATTTAGCATGGAGAACTGAAGACTGAGGGGGGATGTGATAAGTCTTCAAATACCTGAAGAGCGATTATAGAGAGGATGGAGATGGCAGGAACTTTCTGACTACAAAGGTGGTCCAGCATTGGAATAGGCTAGCCAGAGATGTGGATTCTCCGTGCTTCAAAATCTCAAGAGCAGGGAAGTCAGACACTTGGCTGGGATAGTTTAATCAGGAATGCTCCTGCCTTGAGCACGGGGCTGGCCAGGATGTGACCTTGTGTGGTCCCTTCCAGCCCTACTTTCCTATGGTCCCATGAGGTTCAACACTGCAATAGCTACTTCACACAGGACACTGCAAATAGCTATCCTACATCCAACCTGATTCCATGAACAGCAGTGCCTGAAACCATCCCTCTGAGGATATCTTTTAAAACTTTCTTAAAAAAAGGTGTGGCTCTTTTCTTCTTCTCTGTACTATAGTGTATACGCATTAGTTCATCCTCTCTTCAAATATGTCAGTTGTGAGGGAAGAAAAACTTCAGTGAGGGAAATTATCACAGATATTTGTGATTATGGGATAAGCGTTGTGGTATTATCTGATCGTGATCGTATTATCTGATCTTTCTGGAAGGTCTGAGTAGATATGGTCAGCCCTGATATTCTTGAGGTTCCTGTTCAAGCTGGCCCAAGAATAACTGTCCACGAACAACATTTATACTGGAAATATGACGGAGGTTTCTAACGCCTCAAAAGAGTGAGCCTACCACTAGGAGAAAGGGGGACAAGAGTCCTAACTAGCTTTAAGCTTGAGCTTGATCCACTTACGAACACAACTATCTGGCTGTATGCCGGCGAAAGCCTTGTACTGGGCTAGATGATCTGGAAGGTCCCTTCCCCAGCTCTGATGGATCTAAAATGTATAATCTAAATAGTTTATGGGCCCTCTAGTGGCTCTGCGACTTCACAGCAGCCGGTCAGAGCAGCAGGGTGGGTATATGCAGCTGGGCTTTGCATGCTGTGTATCCCCACTTACCTGAATCCTACTCTACCCCTGTGGTCCCTTCACACCATGTATATTGTAAAGACAGAACAGGGCCATGCACTATGCTATCCAGGAAGAAAATGTGTACCTTGTACATGTGTCTGAGGGAGATAAATCTCCAGTAGCCAGTAATTTGTGATGTCCACTGCTGAAAACACAAGGGTATCAGAAATGGTGTGCCCTATGTCATATGTGTAAAGCAAGTCTTTTTTTATATTTTTTTTTAAAACTCCCTCTAAAGGAATAACTTACTTCTGGAATCCGAGCAATCTTGATTGCTTTCAAGTCACAATATTTTATGTTCCTGGGCTAAATGGGTTTTGTTCCTATTTTATGACCTAATATACAGGCACAATGACCCCTTCTAACTGCAGACATTTTTACTTTACCTGCATGCCAACTGCCTTATTAAATACAATGCTAAAAAATGCCAGTACTGTGTCAGGGAGTTTGTACCAGTGGCCAGCACAAACAGATTGTTTCTATAAGCCCTTGCCCATCATTTCTAGATGCACTGTTTTACAGAACTTGCATTCTGGGGCTATAGTTACAGCTCAGCAAGGAAAATGGCTTGACACAGAAGGATAAGACTTTATAACCAAACATGTTCAGTGAGCACGGTTCAGCAAGCACTTTGATGTTTGAAAGTATCTGAATTACCCCAGGGTAACCTGTAACATTTCTAGATAATTGCTGTGGTCTCGATGCAAGAAGCTCTAGATTAACAAGACTTACAGATGTGCATAATTTTTGGTGATAGTCTTCATTCATGTGCTTCTTGAAGAACTCCTTTGATACCACAATGCACTCAGCTCCATCAGAAACCAAGGTCATGCTAAGGGCGTCTTCAAAGACTACATATACCAGACCCTACAAAAATATTGGCATATTATTATTTATATGGCAGTAACACCTATCCTATATCATCCTGAATAGATTTTACATTGCCCTCAATTCCATTATATCTGAGCGCATTCCACCAGTGACATGACTTATATCTAGCATAAGTGGGTCATTATCTTCTCCATCCTTTCCTAACAATGATTGATCCCCCATTATGCTACATACTATACAAATACATAAAAAGATGGTTCTTGCCTCACTGAGCTAAATAGGGAAGGTGTAAAAAGCCAGGAGGGAGAACAGAGGCACAGAGAGATGAAGTGATACATCCAAGGCCACACAACAGAGTGGTAGCAAAAAAGAAAATAGAAAAATCACATTTACTCTACCTTTCCTGATACCCAGGATAGGAGAGTGGCCACTAGATTAGCCTGCCTGCCTGGATGCAAGTGTGGGATGTTTACTTGCAAAAAGAGAAATGCGGGGGGTTGTTTGTTTTTATAATTCATGGGAATTTTATGAGTTTACATAAACCAGAAAATTCTACCTGTCAAAATTTTTAAAAATTCTAACCCATGCAGACTGTTGATCCAAAAAAGGGAAAAAATGCCAGGGACTGGAAAATCTGCTAAGAAACCCTACTACTGATAAAGGTTTCATGTGGAAGGCACTCGTAGACCATGGTCAGTAGCTATATTTTGGTTGTAGCTGTGATGGTCAATAGCAGCAGCCTGAAACTAGAAACTAGAATACAAAATACAGACTGTACAGCTTGTTGTAAAACAGCACGTGAATATTGCACTACTTCATCAAGGGCTACTTACATTGTCCTGAATACAAATGTAGCCAATGAACTTCCTTTAAAAAATAAAATATTTTTGCCTTTATAAATAATAGTGACCATGCATATTCATAGGACAACGTAAGGACAATCTCTGATGTCCAGTGCATTGGTGCAAAACCATTTGCTTCAGTGTGGAGAAAAATAAGATATATTGGGAAACATAACCATATTTCCTGCTCTCTTGCATGGGGCCCTCTGAAACATCCCACTTCTAAGAAAGAAGGAAACTTGGACTATATATGCATGCCTCCTTCAGTGGAATGAGATGCCAAGGAAAATTCTTGACACACTCTTCAAGCATTTCCTCCACAGCATACTGAGTCTCACCACTCGTTGATGCAGGGAGAGGTCATGATTGGGAATTAAGCATGGGTCTTCGACTTGGCTGTACAGAGCTCTACCACAGATGATTGTAGGCTCAGCAGATTTTAAAGTGAAATCACAGTGTAGATAAATCAGCCCAGCCACATACACTTGGACTTAAAATTACTTAGCAGTTCACAAAGTATAATTCATCAGCAGGTTAGGGACTCTTCAATAAAGTTGGATGTGTACAAGTCCATGGGGCTGGACATGATGCACCTGACAGTGTTGAGGCAGTTGGCTGATGTGACTGCAGAGGTGCTGGCCAGTAGCTTTGAAAACTCATGTTGATTAGGAGGGTCCTGAATGGTTGAAAAATATACTGCCCATTTTTAAGAAAGTGAAGAAAGAGGATCTGGGAAACTACAAACCAGTCAGCCTCTCCTTAATCTCTGAAAAAAGAGTGGGTCTTAAAAGAATCCATTTCTAGGTAATTATTTGGAGGAGAAGAACGTGATTAGGAAGTCAGCATGGACTCACCAAAGGCAAGTTATGCCTGACTAAACTGATTACCTTTTATGATGAGATGACTGGCTCTGTGAATGCAGGGAGAGCAGTGGATGTGATATACCCTAACGTTAGCAAAGATTTAGATATGGTCTCCAGCAACATTCTCACACGCAAACTAAGGAAGTATGGGTTGGGTGAAGGAACTGTATGGAAAGAAAACTGGCTGAAATGGTGGACTTAAAGGGCTCATCTACGTGAGATGCTTTACTCAAGATTAGAGCAAATTACTGCACTGTAAGCATCACTGTCTACACATGCAGACACTTACTGAGTGTGTCTACATGAGATGCTTAACTGCTCAGTAGCATAGTTTACTTTACATATGTACATGCTTACTGTGCAGTAAAAAACCCTAATTGTGAATAAATTTGATCTGCAAATGCATGTATCAAATTTACTCATGATTAGTTACTGTGCAGTAATGCATGTATAGATGCAAACTGCAACTAGCCTGAGGCTAGCCCAGGGCTTCAGGCTAGGTGCTTTTCCTGCTCCAGGCAGGGCTGAGCTGCCTCTATGGCAGCTCCTGCCTCAGGCCTTTAAAAGCCTGCAGGCATTTTTAGACCTGGGGCGCATCAGCAGGCAGCCTGAGGAAATTCTAGGCCCTGTGGCCACAGACCAGCTGTCCCAACCTGCTTGCACCCTATCACCATTGCCTGGCATCGCAATGCCACATGGCCAGTGCCTCCCACACCCCGTGCCCTAGCCCTCACTGGCAGGTCTGCAGCACTCCTGGGGCCTCAGTGGGGGGTGGCCACCACTAGTTCTGCCACTGCAGGTGGTGTTCCCATTACTAGGTGTCTTTCACCCGCTGTGCCTCCTCTGCCTAAGCCTCGTGGAAGAACTCCCCTCAACACACACACCCCAGGCCTCACAGATGTTATGCAGTATGTAGGCTGTGATGGTGACCTGGGGAGCCAGCGCTCACATGTGTGAAGGCCTTGCAGTAGTCCACAACAGCCCGGAGCACTATGGAGTGCAAGTCCCTCCAGCTTTATGGAGAAGGCAGGTGCTGGGGATATGGATCCCGTCCAGGACCCTGATGCACTGGGGGAAGCCCAGGGCATGGACCCCTGCCACCACTGGCAGAAGGTCATGCATGTGGAGCACAGTGTCCCCCAGCACATCCTGGAGGACACCGCACACCCCCAGGACATCCTTCTCACCCGTGGCTTTGCCCTCACCAAATGGGTGGCCAATATACAGCAGGTTAGCAGATGTGGCCACCTTGAGCATGGCAAGAGCCAACTGGGCATTTGTGGGGAGGGGTGGCCACATGCCAGTGTCCTGCCACTCCAGGTGTGGCCACAGCTTCTCTAGAAGGTCCTAGAAGGTGGCCCAGGCCATTCAGAATGCCTCCAGCCACATCTCATTGTCCCAGGTGTGCTGGACTAGGTACACCCACCAATCCTGACTGGCCTGGAGGGCCCAGAGGTGACAAGGCTGGTGGCCCAGGAGGGTGATAGTGGCCCTGGCGGTGGCATCCTGGAGCCCATGGTCAGCGTCCCTGCTGGGGTTCAGCGAAGCAGACAGGGTTGAGGCAGCAAGTGTGCAGTGGCGGCTCTGGGACAGTGCATGGTGAGCAGGCAGGTAGTCGCTACATGTGGGAGAGCTGGGAGGGGTGAGATGGCTGAAGATCAGAAAGTGGGTGGTGCAGTGGGCCAGCAGGGCCAGCGTGGTGGCCAACAGGAGCACAGGGCACTGCTTATCACTACCGGGGCAGAGGCTAGAGCATCCATAGTGGGAGGAGGCACAGGTGGTGAAGAGAGCACTGCTGTGTGCTGTCCCTGTGCTATGCACACCAGGGAGCACTGAGCAGCACTGGCTTTTAAATAGGGCTGGCAGCTGCAGCCGGAGCCTGGAGCTGCCCCCAGTGGTAGCAGGTGCCCATTGCAGGGCCCTGGGAAATGGAAGCAGATTGGCAGCAAATCTGCTCCTGCTTTCCTTGACATGGAGACGCAGGACTGGGACCATTTACTCATGAATAGTTTACTTAGAAGTAAACTGGTGCCACATCAAATCCATTGTGCAATAATTTGCTCTGATTCCAAATAAACTTGCTACCTACAAATACAAATAGCAAATTTACTTGGGAGTAATTACTGCACAGTATGGCATGTACAGGTGGCTGACCGGGAGCAAATGTGCTCCTGGTCAGCCAGCCCCCTCTCTGTGACCACGGATTGGGGGATGGAAAATTCCTCTCTCCCAGCCTGGCTCTGCCACCATGCAACTACAGCTGCGCTCCAAGATCTCAGAGCCAAGAGATGCTTGTCTCCTAGCCCTGGCTGTGTAGTTGTGGAGCTGAGGCTGGGAGATAAGAATCTCCCAGTCTTGGCTTCACAATCGCAATTGTGCTGCTGTGGCAGGGGGAAAATGTCCCTGCCTGGGCTCTGGTAGTGGAGCCTGCCCTGACAGCAGGCAGTTCCTGGGGGAAGGAAGTAATGTCTCCTGGCCCAGTGCTCCCTGACAGCTCCCAGATTAGCACCCAGGGGGAGACTGGCTGTTGCATGAGGCTGGTGCAGGGCTACTGGGGGTGGGAGCAAACTGCAGACATGAGCAGGGGCAGATCTACTAAGAAGCTAATGAAGCATAAGCTTCAGGGCCCCAGTCCTGGAGGGGCCCCAGAAGCTTAGTCGCTTTAGTCGACTTTAGACTTTAGGGGCAAGGCGGGCGAGCGGGCTCTGACCTGTCCCGCCCGCAGCACCAGCTGCAAGGCCAGCTCGGCGCACTCCTGCCATGGCTCTGCCGCCGCCGCCTCGCCGGGCTGCATGCTCGCCTCGGCGCTGCACTGCCACTGCCACTGCCACTGCCACTGCCACCGCCTTTCTCCTCCTCTTCCCCCTCGCGCTAGCACTGCCTCCCCGAGCCTGCCCGGGGGGGCCCTCTAGAGTAAATTGCTTTATAGTAAACCCATCCCAAAGCATTTGCACATGTAGATGCACCCAAAGGACAGCTATCAATTGCTCAATGTCTAGTTGGTAGCCAGTGTCAAGTGAAGTCCTCCAAGGGTTGGTCCTGGGGCTGAATTTGTTCTATATCTTCACCAACAACCTGGAAGTTGGGGTGGAGTGCACCCTCAGCAAGTTTGCAGATGATGCCAAGCTGGAGGGAACAGCAGATAAACTGGAGGGTAAGGCTAGAATTCAGGAAGACCTTGACAAATTGGAGGATTGGACCAAAAGAAATCTCATGAGGTTCATGAGGACAGGTGCAAAGTCCTGCACTGAGGACGGTACAGTTCCATGCACCAGGACAGGATCAGGGCCAACTGGCTAAGTAGCAGCTCTGCAGAAAAGAACTGGGGGTTACAGTAGACAATAAGCTGAATATAAGCCAGCAGTGTGTCCTTGTTGCAAAGAAGGCTAATAGTATACTGGGCTGTATTAGCAAGACTGCTGCCAGCAGGTTATAGAAAGTGATTCTTCCCCTCTATTAGGCACTGGTAAGGTCACATCTGGAGTAGTATTCAATTTTGCCCCTCCCCACCCATACCCCCACTACAGAAAGGATGTAGAAAAATTGGAGAGTCCAGCAGAGGGCAATGGAAATGGTTTGGGGGCTGGGGCACATGACTTCTGAGGAGAGGCTGAGAGAACTGGGCTGATTTATTCTGGAGTAGAGAACACTGAGAGTGGATTTAACAGTAGCCTTCAACTACTTGAAAGCGGGCTTCAAAGAGGATGGAGCTGGACTGTTCTCACTGGTGGCAGAGGACAGAACAAGGAGCAATGATCTCAAATTGCAGGAAGGGAAATTTAGCCTAGCTATAAGGAAAAACTTTCTCATGAGGAAGGTGTAAAGCACTGGAACAGGCTGTGGAAGCTCCATCCTTGGTGATTGTTAACATGCAGCTAGACTAAGCCTTGACTGGGATAAACAAATTGTGTATTGTCCTGCTTTGAGCAAGGGGTTTGTACTAGATGACATCCTGAGGTCCCATCCAACCCTCATTTTCTATGATTCCATGAACTTCTCCCTTTCCGTCGACAGGATATTCCACCACAAAGAACTGAATCCCAGCCACAGGCAAAACTCTCACTGACATTCTGCAATCGAGCCCTGAGTAGCAACTTTCTCTCTTACAAAGTTAGTTCCTCCCACACCTAAGTTCTTAGTTCCTGATAACTAATACCACCAAACTCCTGGCTTTCCTGCCAGTCCACACTAGAAATTTACTGTGCCAGTCAGTAGCACCTTCGATATGCCAGGTTGCCCCACAGAAGCAGCATAGATGTTTGTGTGACCCTGGAGAAAAGCTAATAAACACTGCTGTGTATCAGTGCTCATTAGCCCACCTGCAGCGTCAGCTACATTGCATCTTCTGGTTCAGGAGGTTGACCATATGGAACAGCACAATGCATTTGAGACTGCTGCTGCCTATCCTGGTAAGTTTGCATTAAAAACACGTCCCTTGCAAGGGAAGCATCTGCGCTAGTTTCTCACAATGAAAATTAAGTTCCAGCACTTGGCATTGCTGATGTTGCTACAGGAAGATAGGAGAAGGTATGACAGAACACAAGCAGAAGCACCAGTGGTGTAATGCAGGAAGGGTAACTGGTAGCTGGGGTAGAAAACCTCCAAAACCACCTGCCTGGTCAAGAGAAAGCAATAGCTAGTGCAGCTGTTTTGAGTAATTCACTATTCCCTAAAGTCCTCATGTGCCAGCATGACACAGAGTAAAATTTTAGACCAGGCCCATTTCCCCAGCTAAATCTGTCATCTCTTATAAAATGAGTTTTCAACTGGTCCAGTGGCAGCGCAGGAATCCTGCTGTGCTCTTGAAAAGTGCATCCTGTTGTGTGAGGAGTCAGTCCTGGTCACCACCAATGGATGCAGAGGACTGCCCCAGAGTCTCAGTCCTAATGGAGCTCACATGCACAGCAGACGTGACTGTCTACTTGACCTTCAGAGTATGACAGAGACTTTCTGAGGCATGTAGCTTGGAACGGGGATAAAAAATGGTCCTTGATAACAGCTAATGAGTTTTGCCTCAATATTTGAAGGCCCATCCTGAGACACATTTAATGGACCTTTTGTAGTAGGGTTGGTGTTTAACCCTATTAATCATCTCAAAACAGACAGACAGAATTAGGAGCCACTTCTGCAAATCCTGGTTTCATACTTTAATTTGCTCTGAATAGCCCCCTTACATTTTTAACATCAGCCCGGCTACAGCAACATTCCCTTCTGTTTTCAGCCTGTGCAGCCTGCTATGGAAGATAATGCATAGTCTCTCCTAGAGACTTTACTTTGTTCTCTCATCTTTTACTTTAGAGTAACAGAAAATAACACAGTAGACTGTCTTGCTCTTTGTGCGCAGAACTAAAACAAATGTGGTCAGGGTTGTCAAAATATAAATGGACCAAATTTTGCTAGGAAGAAGGGGTCAGGCTCACTGGGAACTACACAGAGACCTGTCATAGTAGAACCTCATGTTAAAATTGCTCCAATGTTCTTTACAAACAAGAAGCATTAAAATCTCAAAGGCATATCCAATCCATTAGCACAAAACTAAAAATAGCTGGATGCGCTGTTCTTAAAAATAGAAATTTTCTATAAGAAGAGAAGCAGCAATAAGAGCTGCCCACAAGATTCATTTCTAGTAAGGATAAATGCTGGAGCATTAGCAGCATCAATCCATTTCATCTCTGTAATACTTTTTTTCTGTTCTTTAAGTTTCACTTCTAACCTACGTGCAACAGTGCCTTGCCTTTACAGTAGGGCAGCCCCAGATTCTTACTCATTAATAAATACCAGTCTCTCACACAGAGGTTATAGAAAAAAAATGAGGTTTTCTACAAAGCCATTATAATATTTCTGGTTTATTTCTTAGAATCATAGAAAATCAGGTTTAAAAGGGAGGTCATGGCACAGAGCACCCTGGTGCCCTGTGCCTGCAAAGGAAAAGAACTGCAGAGGGGGAGCCCTAGCAGTGATTAGGGAGCACAGCTGCAGGTTACCAGGGCAACCCATGAAGTCAGCTGACCCTAGGGGGCAGGGCCTGGCTCTTATAAAGCCCAGAGCCAGGACCAGGCTGGCAG
>JAGPOW010003316.1:183270929-183283967 GCA_030014935.1 Caiman crocodilus
CTCTCCCTCTCTGGCAGAGGGAGAGGGAGAGGGAGAGGGAGAGGGAGAGGGAGAGGGAGAGGGAGAGGGAAGCCTGAGGCAGGGGCTGCAGCTGTGAGTTGAAGGGCCGTAGTAGCACTGAATGTTGTTTGGGGCTGATGGGATTCTGTTGTTATGGCCGGGTGCCTTATATTTTAGTTATAGCCAAGGAGCTGGAGTTCGTGTTTTGTTGTTATGAATGACCAGTGGTTTGGGTGAGGCTATGTGGGGTTGGAGGAGGCCTCAGGGGAGCCCCCACCAGTAGTGCGGGGGATCCCGGCACCCTGGGGGTATAGTGTTCTTGTAGGCGCCAGAGAAGGCGCAGTGGAGCGCCAGTGAGGGTGCAGCGGCACGGGGTGCGGAGACCCCAGCCCCAGAGAGGGGGCATTTGGTAGGAAGCCCAGTGGGGCACAGCAGGCCCAGGAAGGGTGCAGCACTGAGAAGCCTGAGGGGGGGCAATGTTTGAGAGGCCCGAGAGGGGCCACACTGAGGGGCCCAGGAGGGGCGATCTAGAGCCAGAGGGCTCAGCAACCTGGGGTGCAGGGCCCCAGGCTCATGAGGGACAGCATAATTGAGAAGGCCCGAGGAATCCAAAGGAGGCACTGTGTGAGGAGCCCAAAGGGGGCCACACTGAGAAACCCCAGGAGGGGCAGCAAGGTCGGCACTGCAAACCCCGATAGGGGCTTGCATTTACCGGAGAGCCCATGTTGGGCACGGCAAGCCCCAGAAAGGGGACCCTCTTATAGAGAGGCCCAAATGGGACGCAGGGACTGAGTAGGTATCTGCGAGGCTTGAGCTGCGGTATTGGGGAGGAAGGAGCCGCAGATAGCGCACCCAGGCATTGGGGCGCGAATGGGCAGCCTCCCGCTAATTAACATCAATGAATTAATTACCATCAAAGGCGTGGCAGGAGAGATGAGGCGGGCAGTTTCCCAAGGACAGGTGCGTGGGCCACATGGAGGGTGGGCCCGAGTGCTGACCTGTCACAGTCATCTAGCCCAATCCTCTGCTCAAAGCAGAACCATCCCCAACTAGATCATCCCAATCAAGGCTTTGTCCAGCTGGGTCTTAAAAACCTCCAAGGATGGAGAGTCCACAACCTCCGTGGGTAAACTGTTCAAGTGTTTTATTACCCTCCTTGTGAATTTTTTTTTTCCTAATATCTCAACTAAACTTCCTTTGCTGCAACTTGAGACCATTGTTCTTTGTTCTCTCATCTGCCACCACGGAAAACAGTCCAGCTTCAATCTAGGTCCAGAGTCTCTTCTTACTTGCGTTAGCATCATTCTAGAGGCTTCACATATGGAGGCCACATTGTCCAAGGAAAAATGACCCACCAATTGTCATCTTTTGCTCTTTATGCAACATGATACCTCAGATCCGTAGAGTTAGCTCCAGTTAGCCTAATTTCCATTGATTTCATTGAGAGATTGCTGCTTACGAATTTAGGCTAGGGACAGAAGTTACACATACACTACTGTAAGTGATCAGAAACTGCTTCAATTCTGTAGCTCAACAGAAGTTCAGTGCACATAAACCCCTTTCAAAATGGCTGAAACAAGTTTAAGATAAACCTGGATGGATGAAATATCAGACTTAACTGATTTAGGTTAAATCTGGTTACTGAAATTCTGTCTCAGATCCCTTCCAGATTTGAATTAACTCACAGACCCTCAGCATCCCAGAATGCTTTGCACTTCCCCTGCAAACCCCCCACCTCACAAGGTGGACTGAGGCCAAGGTGGCCTTGGCCCAAGTTGTCTGCTCCAGCTAAGCAGGGAGACATGCTCTAGTGCCCCCCAGCTTCTGGCCTGGGTCACTGCAGGCATGCGGCTACATTCTGAAATAAAAAATGAATGTCTGTTCACTTGCTTATCAGGTCAGTTTACACAGTTAAGACTGACCTGTGAAGATTGAATAGATTCAGCCTCAAGCTTTTTGACTCTCTGCCTGTATTTACTCTGAATAATCTGGGCCTTATAGTCCACAGCCCCAGTCAGTCCTGCAAACACAGAGGATTTTATTTACCTGGGTAGTTCCCTTAACTTGAGTAGAAGTAGCCATGGATAAATTTAAGTGCACATGTGAGATGAAGGCCACTGGCCCTCACTGACCATTCAAAAGTGATCATCTAAATATTAAAACTGAAATTTTAGACATGTTTCTATTATTTTCATGAATATATTGTTTGTGGAACGTTTCTTGTAAAGAACAGCAACAGTAGAGAACCACATGACTGGTTAGTGCCATTGGAAGCGCTACTTAAGGCTGATAAACTGAATTAAAGGGTTCTTCTCATCCTCTCTCCATATTTCCTCATTTGCAACCAGACTAGGAGGGATAGGCCGGGTACTTTGGTGGAGACTGCCATTTCATTTAGATGTGTCCGGTTTGCTCATGTAACTACAAAATTAGGCTCAGTAGAGAACTTCTCTCCCATCTTCTCAGTCCATACTTAATCCGGGAACAAAAGCAGCAGTGCCCGTGAGGTCTGTAGAATCAGCTTTAACAAAAAGATGTTGTGACCACCCACTATTGCTCCCTTTTCTGGGCATAGTGCAATCCCCATGGCCCTCAACAAATCAAGTCTTTCTCTCACTCCCAGTTTCCATTTATATGATGTTATCAGTGACAGGTCCCTGCGAAAAAGAGAGCCTTGCTGACAGGTCATAGCACCTCTGTGGACCCAGACCTCTCAGGGGGTCCTGGCATGCAGTCTCCTGCAGCTGGTCCTCTCCTCTGTAAGATCCTTCAGGGTTTGTTACCTATCCTTCCTGGACTCATTCCCATCCACTTTATTCCCTCAGTCCCTGTCAGGTTCTTTCCCACAGTGGCCTTTCCCTAGTGACCCTCCTTCAATCCTTTGGATAAGCTCTGACTAGCTGCAGTCATCCTTCTAGCCAGTTGTAAGGCCAGAGCTTCCTAGTCTGATTCATCCCTCTTACAGAGCCCTTCCCCTTCTTCTTTGCAGTGGGGACTTAAAGGTGGCCCTGTTAGAGATATCTTTTGAAGTACCATTGCCCCTAAAAGGATGGGCAGGTGTTTGGGTGCAGGAGGAAAGAAGAGAAGCATTCTCAGCAGAAAGCATCAGCTGCCTCAACGCCATGCAGAACCACCCCCACCCCAAACATTTCTACCAGCCAGCTGTACACCCAGCCTCCAGCATACCTCTACCCTGCCCCATCCACCACCCCAAGTAACAATCCCACTAGCACTCCCCACCAAACATTTAATAAAACTACCGGTGACAAAGTAGACTATGTTGTTGGTGACGCCTCTACAAAACCGCAATCCTCTTTCCACTGTTCTGCAGGAACAGACTAGATTCTCCCCTTGAAATACCACCTTATCTCAGCAAATTTTAGTTTTACCCACCCCAGCTTAGATTTTGCTGCTCCAGAAGAGGAAGTTTGACAGTTTATAAGCTTTGCAAACTTATAAATTTGGCATCTTATTTGCTCTTCAGGTGGCAAACTATTTTAGATCCTCACGTCTGCAGAAATTATACGCCTGTAATTGTCAATTGGTCTGTAAACACTTCTCACCTCAGATAATCAGTAAATAAAGCTTGTATTACACAATCGAAAAAGTAACAAGTAAATTTGGAAAAACAGGCTGCAAGCACTAAACAGAAAAGTATCTCACCCTATTTCTCTATCTAAAAATAACTTCTAAGAGCAACTGCATCCAACAGCTTATTCAAAGATCTTTTCCTCTGCTAGCAGCCCTGCCATCTCATCAGCTAAAGCAAGCTTTTCCCAGTGGGGGGAACTAGATGGCCTCCCTAGGTCAAAAGCCTCATCATAAAGCATGACATAAATATCTTTTTTTTTTTCTATTCGATCTTTGGGAATCCTCTGTATTGTGCAGACTATAAAATCATAAAAAATTAGGGTTGTCAAGAGGTGATTTAGTCCAACTCCTGCTCAAAGCTGGACTATCCCCAACAATATCATCCCAGCCAAGGCTCTGTCTAGCTGGGTCTTAAAAAACTCCAAGGATGGAGACTCCACACCCTCTCTGAGTAACCTGTTACAGTGTTTTATTACCCACCCTATGAGAGTTTGTTCTTATATCTAACTTCAAATTCCGTAACTACAGTTTGAGACCATTGTTCCTTGTTCTGCCACCTGCCACAACCGAGAAGAGTCTAGCTCCATCTTCTCTGGAACACCCTTTCAGGTACTTGAAGGATGCTGTTAAATCCCCTTTCAGTCTTCTTTTCTCCAGAATAAATCAGCCCGGTTCCCTCAGCCTCTCCTCAGAAGTTATATGCCCCAGCCACCAAACCATTTTTGTTCCTTCTGCTGGACTCTCTCCAATTTGTCCACATCCTTTCTGTAGAGGGGGTCCAAAACTGAACACAGTACTCCAGATGTGGCATTTCCAGTACTGAATAGAGGGAAAAATCACTTCCCTTAATCTGCCAGCAATGCTCCAACTAATGGAACTAAACATAAAGCCATTGATTACTTCCCTTTAAGCTCAACCATTCAGCCACCTTACAGTCCATTCATCCAATCTGTATTTCCTTAACTTGCTTTCAAGAATGTTGGTGGAGACCATATCAAAATCCTTGCTAAAGTCAAGGTATATCACATCCATTGCTGTTCCTGCATCCACCCAGCCAGTCATCTCATCATGGAAGGCAATCAGTTTGGTCTGGCATGACTTGCCCTTGGTGAATCCATGCTGACTGTTCCTGATCACCTTCCTCTCCTCCAAGTGCTTAGAAGATGATAATTCACTTCCTACAGATAGGTAAACTTTTAATCAAATTTCTTCTGCTATTACTTATTCTGTTCAAGGAGTGAAAAATTATCAACCTCTCCATGTGGTAGTCTTGAAATGATGTTGTAACCATGAAGTGGCTCCATGCCTACCTGGCTGGGGTCATTTGAGCCCAGTTTTCCTCGTGCCCAGGCAGGGGGGTTGGACTTGAAGATATACAAGGTCCCTTCTGACCCTACTTCTATGATTCTATGATGGTCCATGATGTTGTATAAATGATGGTCCATAAAAAAGCAAGAGGATTTTTGTCGGTACTACCTTTTATTGGACCAACTGTATAGTAAGAAGGATATGGAAAAGCTTTGATACTGAGGTTCTTCTGCCTAGATGTGTTGCATATTTTTCTAAGATTCTCCTGAGTTTCCATACCTGGAAGCTTGTCTACATCCCTCCAAACTATACGATTGTTCTAATAAAGTAAAATATAGCACCCACAAAAATCTTTGCCTCAGGTTCTGCGTAAGATTCCTTCTGGTGCTTCCCTGCTGGAAATGGATTTTTTCCTGCTGTCTTTTCCCTTTGCAGTGCATCTTGCCATTTTCTGGGGTAGATTGAATGCCTCTGCTCAAAGGCATGTTGCCATCTCCATGGCTGATCCACATGCATACCAACTCCAGGTGTATAATGCAGATCTTGGATTTCCCTCTGAAGTGTGAATATCTATTAGCTGAGAGACATGGTTAGCTGTGTGACACGGCTAGCTGTGCTACTCTGAAATTAGGCAGAAAGCAGGACATGGCGGTGGTACCTTTTAAGCTAATTTTTTTTTTCTCAGAGGCATAAGCTTCCATGTGTCATGGCCTACTCTGTCAGATGCTCATGCCTCTCTGAATAAAGTATTGTTTGGTTTGAAACATTCCTAACACTTAATTTAGTATTATCATCTCATTGCCTATTTCAAGTACCATTATAAAAACACAAAGCACATTCTTACCCAAGGCCATGGGATTATAAAAATAATGATAAAACAAACATAGCTTAACACTAGCCGTAAAGAAAGACCAAACAGCACACTAATAAATTCAATTTGGAAAAACATGGAGGTGATGCACACAGCACCACAATATTAACCCTGCATTTTGGGTGCATCCATAACACCACCCATAGTTTTTTATTTTCTTTTTTTACTTTTAGCCCATTCTTACAACGGTTGGTCATCACAAAGAACTGGGTGGGTCACAGCAATGTATTTGATACTTGGTTTCAGATCCCACCTGGAAGTAGCTGAGTTCAATAAAATAAATTACTTCAGTCTCCAGATTAATTAACCTCTCTAATAGGATGGAAAGCTTTTCACATCAAGGTCACCCACTTGAATTCAGCTAAGGGGATGATGAGCCACGTTCTCAACTCTATGAGTTGTGCCCATATAAATCAGAAGTAGCTGAACTGAAATCAGTGGAGTTGCTGGTGCAAAATGAAAGTAAATGAAATAAGAATCAAACTCAAGGAATGCAAATTGCTCACCTCTGATGAACATTATATTCACTTGATTGATTTTAAATGGATGTAAGAGTATTCTCATATGTTGAACCTGTATCAAAAATTAAGTAACTCCCAGTGGGATTCTTCTGATATTACATTCTGAAATTGAACTTAACTTGAACAACAGTTCAAGTGCCTGGGGACAGAGTTAGATCTTAACCTCATTTTAATTTTTCTACAGAAGAATAAAAACCTAGGAAAAATAAAGCGGAGGTGTGTTTAACTTCTTTTATGATTTTTTTTTATAGATACGAACCAAATATTCAATGGACTTCATTAACTCACATCAGAAATAAATTTAGCCCAGTATTTATAAGTACAGTTAACTTTGCCTTTGGATTGTCAGTGCATGTACCAAGCAGCATTTCATATCATCTGCATGTCATGCTAGATGTTGGTAGATCTATTTGTCTTTTTGTTATGTGATGTTGGAATATTGGATGTCTTGCACTGCCTCATTTGTCACTTGCTCTGTGTAATTTATTTCAACTGTTGGACTTGATCTTTACAGGCTTATATAGAAGATTACTGCCATTTCCATTCTCTTATTTGTAATTTGATGCCTCCATGCAGCATTGAGCTCACTGAATATATTGGATTTGCTGCCTTTTTTTTGCTATTACTGATATATTGGTCAAAATGCTTTTTGGTGCATTACATTTCTGTTATGCAGTGTATTTCCAGTTGGCATACATTTGCACCATCTCTGATTCCTTTTAAATGGAAATTGCTCCACGACTTCAAACCCCTGTGGAATTACTGGCAATTTATTATGCGACTTTTCTGCTTCAATTCTTGTCCTTTAGGAACCACTCAAAACTGAGCTTTATAAACCTGAAGTAATTTTTTTTTTCAAGCAAAGTGCAGTAATTGACAAAAATAAATATCTGATCTGATTCCTCTGACATTCAAAATTTCAGAGTGATCTAATTAAAATGACGGTAATTCCTGAACACAGAAAGCAGACCACAGACTAAATTTCTTCTCACTTAAACTCCTTCATTTAAAGCCCCCAGGAGCCATGCAGAGGATGAAGTCATCATAGAATTTAGACCACTTAATTCATTTCTGCAAATTTTTAACATGCATCAGCATAAGGGATTTCAGAAACATGTATCGTGATCAAACCATAAAGACCACCATGAAATTTTATCTCTATATTACATACCACATCTCACTTCCCTAGTCCCACAAGGATTACAAATTCTTTGCTGAGACTTTGCAGCCTTCCCTCCATCTTCTTTCTGTAATGAAGTACTTGGGGCTTGGGAATTTTTAAGGCGGGTTTCACATCTTTAATTCCTTTCTTGTGTAGAAGTAAATGAATCCACAGGGCCTGAATCTCACAGGGTACCTAATCAGATCATGTTATCATCTTTCCACTCAGTTCTGTCCCATGCACTTTCATCCTCCTTCTTGTCCTTTAAAGAAACTCTCATTGTTCCCCGGCTGCAAAAATTCAACTTCACTCTGCTCTATAAACTAACCCAGCACATTACATTAGTGCCATAAAAGGAAAAGGGAGGTGTACAGGATTATCTATGATATGGAATATGTCAAAAGAGATTGTTCATTACTGGCTTAGATGTTATTTTGACACTGCTAACCTGGGCATGAAAAGTGATCAGGCTTTGGTAGCTGCCTCCTGAGCTTGTTGAGAAATTATTTTGGGGAAAAAGAAATATGAAGATCCCTCTGCTCTGACCTCAGTAGATATTTTGGAACAGCGCACAGAGGAGCAAGCTGTGAATGAGCTGCACTATAAACCACTTGCGTGGGAGCATGCCTCTTGAATTCTCAGCCTAAAGCTTCACAATTTAACAAGGATCAAACACACTAAGAATTGCCGGCTTTTTCAGGAACTTAAGCCAGTATTATTCTCGCTTTCTGATAGATTAGGCTCTTCTCTCTTCAACTACTTCTCAAGAAGCAGGTGCTGCTTGGTTGTGAAGTAGGAATGAAATCTCCCCCTTTGCTTATACTCAAACCTCTGAGTTAGCCTCCGACATTGAGTTACCATTTCATTCTCTGGAATGTCTAATTATACAGTAGGGTGCTCAGGTAAATTATGTACAATTATTGTCTCGAGCCTCCCGCAGAGTGAATTATAATTCACATCTTTAAGTGAATGATCAAACATCTGCCAACCAATCACCAGTCAAGATGGATATTTGGTTTCTCAACTTCCAACCAATGCAAATTTATTCAGAAAGCAGTTTTGTTGCTGCTAATTACTAATTAAGACTGCCTCCAAGTGGGGAACATTTTTTTTTTTTTGTCAAAGGTAAACAACAGGTGAAAAGCAAATGGAGTCCAAATAAAAATTCCTCTTGAACTGCGCATCATTGTGTATCTGAGTTGTCAATTTGTGGAAGTGAGGAGGGATTATAATAGGCCCCAATCAAAAGGCTCCCATTACTTTGAAGCACTTTAGATCATAACTTAAATGAATAGCACCACATTTTTATGGAACTTTCAACCCAAAACCTTTTATGAGACATACAGATGAGCTATTTCAACTACCATTGAACTGCAGCTACCTCTGAAGTGGAAGGTTGCAACCATTTGACAGCAATGTCCCATATTAGCATGAGGCTTAAAACGCAGAATTCCTTACTTGACTGAAGTGCAGAGGGAGTTCAGGTGCATGCTCTGGGAGAGCAGCTGAGCTTAAAGGCTGACTGGAAATAAAGAATTCTGTTTTGTGAAAAACACTGAGGTTTCAAAATTAGATTTGTTGCACATCAAGAGGAAATGGAAACCTTTCAGGAAAAAAAACCCAAAAAACAGAGAGAACACAACTTCATTAACAGTGTGGTGGCTCAGGCACCTGTGCTGGAGATGGAAGACTGAGAGTCAAGTCCCTGTTTGATCTGATTCAGAGCATGGACCTCCCTGGTCTACTACATCCCAGCTGGTTGCCTGGGCCAGGAAACTGTAGACGCGGTCTCTCTCTTTTTTTGTTCCAATGAATATTTAATGATTCATACAGAGGGAAACAGCTATAAGGGGAAACCTGATGTTTCCCTCCCTTGCAATAATAATTCTCTCTGGCTGTCCAATGGTATGGAGTTTCTAGCTTCTTCCCAAAGTCACAGTTCTAGTTAATAAATGTAATGACCATCTATATCAGCCCCTCTCTCTGCCCAAAAATCAAATATCACCCTGCTCACATCACTCACATCAATTGAGTCTCTCCATCAAATCACACATCTGCTGCTCCTACATTACCCAGAGTTGTACTGGGACAGCTGCAGAAGGGACCAACCACATCTATCCACAGGGATTCTTCCCTCACTTGGTGCTGCAGGGGTGGGGCAAAGTAGCGAAGACTGACCCATCAGTCACCACATGGCACTTGTGAGGAGCAAGAATCCTTTTGTTCCCTCCTTTCCTCATCCTCAGCCCCTCCTGTGAAACTAGGACAGGCTGCTTCCTCTCCCTCAGCTCTCTACCCCAAATCTCCTCTCAGCTTCACTCTAGGATCAAAGTTTCTGATGTTGCTGGAGAACTGGTTCCACATCTGGCCAGAACAGCCTGACTCAGCGGCAGAAAGATGAGATCTGGCAACACTATAATCATCTTTGGCCAATTCTTGTGTTCATTTTGGTGCACTCTCCTACCAACCCATGGAGACTGGTGGCTGCCCCAGCTCCAGACTTCTATCTGCCTATGTACCTGCAAAAATGTTCAGCCTGTGCAGTCTTTGCTCAAATATTGTCCTCCCATCAGGAGAGTTGATGGAATAGATCTTCCTGCCAGCTCCCTAGACCATCAGGGCTCTGGGACAGTAGACAGGACTTTCCATGCTAGTGCTATGTGGAGTAGAGACTCCCTGCTTTCTTTTGTGCTCCATAGGCAAGGAAGGGAAAAGCCATAGCACTATTATGATGCTGGATGCATTTCTGAAGATATTGGTATCCATGCTGTGCTTGTGCCCACAGTACCGAAGTGTGGCAAGTGTTACCTCTCAGCTCTGTGTTCTTGGGGAACCCTGGCACAGTATGCAGCCTGTCTGACTCACAAAGGACTTACCCCCTCCCTACCTGTCCAAACAAAAACTGATTAGAGGAAGGACTTACAGAAGATAATGAAGATGCAGTGGGAGACGCATCTAAAGCCCTCCAGATGTGAACAACTCATGCCCTCAGCAGCTGCGGGGGCACAGTGGTGGCAGGAGTGTGGCAGCAGGAGCAATGGGAGTGGTGGGAGCGTGGTGGTGGTAAGCACTGCTGGCACTGTCAGCAGCTGGGGGGGGCAAGTGCTGATGAAGGGTCGGCGACCACCCAGAGCTGCCTCCAGCAGTGTTGGCAGCAGCCAGCGGGGATCACAGACTGCCTGCAGATGCCGCCAGTGGTGTCGGCAGCACCTTTTTGTAGGGGGGCAGCACCACGCTTGGGGTGCATGTGCACCCACGTGCACCCACTACGCATCACCCCTGCCTCCAGACAAGGGTGATAGGAGTGAAGCAATTCCCCTGGTCTCATTTACATTGGAGATGGAACCGGATGGGAGATGGGACAGGAAAGCACCTTCCTTAGCATTCAGGATGGAGAACAGAGATTCCAAGGCAAGGACCACACTGACCTCTGGGACTAGAGAAGCATGATGGAGGATCCCTGCTCCAAATGCTAATTAACCCACGTCTACATACACCCAGCTCAGCATTTCTTAGACCAATTTTAGTTATGATTCCTTTATTGGTAACCAAAACACTGAATCTCCCTGTCTGTATTGTGAGATCCCTCAGAGCAATCCCACTCATAGCCAGGAGTGATCAGTTCCTATTATCCAGCATATGAGCCAGTGTTTACTATCCATTAACAAACCTAGTGTTCCCTCTTCAGCCATTGTTGGATCTCTTCAAAAACCCCTACCCAAGCTCAAGTTTCTGTCCTGGTGCTTGAATTCAAAAGCTGCCCACTCCTTTTCTGCCTGGAATCCCTCCACTGGTCGAGCTGAGGGCTCTGCCTGTCTGCAAGCTCCAGCGAACACCTGGGAACCTCGACTGGTTCAAGCTTCGCTGAGAGGTGAGACCCCAGCTCTTTTTCTCTCTTTCTCTCTGACTCCAGGAACCTGACTTTTGTTCTCTTACTCGAAGCACAGCTTTCTAAACCAGACTTCTGCTGATCAAACTTGAGCTAGACCTCCCCAAATACTTAATTGAAACTGTGTAATATTGTAATTGTTTTATTTGTCTCTCTTGTATCGCTATTACTACTGGTATCATCATACCCAGCAATAAATACCTTTTATGGTCAAGCTGGTTGCTATACTCTCTCTGAACCTCACTTACTCTTCCTTCTCCTTGACCTCCCCATTTGCTCTGCAGCCACACTTTTTTACCTAAGCCAAAGATCCCTGTAATGCCCAAAACTACGGTGGGGTCTGCTCATCAGGTTGGTTACTACTAGGACCATTGTGACAAGAGATGGTGATGTGCTGAGTTTTGAGGTGCATGAGGGTATCAGCTGAAAGTACTGATCGGACCCAGCCTGCTCAGACACACTCTGTTAGTATGTGTGTATGTGTGTCTAACTGCATTTATTATCATCCTGCTGAAGTAACGGATGAACTGATTTGGCACATGAGGGTGTCAGCCTGCCAGTGCTGAATAACCTGGCCTGACTCAGATATGCTCTGCTAACCTATGTGCTTGTGTCTGACTGCATTTTATTGTTGCCCTGATGAACTGAGTTCAAAGCATATGAAATCTGGTGGTCCCACCAGATGACAAAACTAATCTCTTTAACAATTACTTTGCCTCCATTTTTCTGTTCATGGACCAGGTTATCCCCCCTACTGGGAGCCCTGATGGTCCCGAAGGAGGCACAGCCAGGCCAGGGTCAGTGAGGACCTATTCCGGGAACTTCTGGAGGGACTAGATGTATTCAAATCAGCAGGTCCTGATGATCTTCACCCCAGAGTGCTGAGGGAATTAGCACAGGTCATTGCAGGACCCCTGGCATGGCTTTATGAGCACTTGGTGCTCTGGCAAGGTGCTGGAGGACTGGAAAAGGGCCAATGTGGTTCCCATTTTAAAAAAGAGAGGAAGGAGGACCCAGGAAACTATAGGCCCATTAGTCTTATCTCGGTCCTGGGAAAGGTCTTTGAGAAAATTATCCAGGAGCACATCTGCAAGGGGCCAGAAGGGAAGATTATGCTTAGGGACAACCAGTATGGGTTCATTAGAGGCAGGTTCTGTCAGACCAACCTGGTGGCCTTCTATGACCAGGTCACAAAATCTTGGATGCAGGTATTGGGGTGGACATAGTCTTTCTGGACTTTAGGAAGGCCTTTGACAGTGTCTCCCACCCCATTCTCCTTAAAAAATTAAGCGACTGTGGTGTCAGTGCCTACAGAGTCAGATGGGTCCCTAACTGGCTGGAGGGCTGCACCCAGAGGGTGGTGATGGACAGGTCAACCTGGAGGAATGTGGGCAGTGAGGGTCCTCAGGCCCGCACTGTTCAACATCTTCATCAGCGACTTGGACGAAGGGGTGTGTGAGAGGCAAACGGCTGGGGAAAAGCCCCAGCAGTGTGATAATGAGCACAGCTGAGGGTTGCTGAGGCAACTGAGGAGAGTCAGCTGACCTAGGGGGCAGGGCTCGGCCCTATAAAGCCCAGAGCCTGAGTCAGGCTAGCAGTTCTCTGCCAGCAGCCAGAGGGGCAGGAGCTCCCAGAGACAGTAATGTGAGTACAGCTCACAAGAGCTCCAGAGGCTGGAGCAATGATGTGGAGTGGT
>JAGPOW010003316.1:183284067-183333607 GCA_030014935.1 Caiman crocodilus
TCCTCCACCGTGCTAGTAAGAGGGGAGCTTCCCAGCCAGTATGTGTGCTGGGGGTTGCCTCTCCCCAGATGCATCACCCTGCACTTGTCCACGTTAAATATCATCCTGTTTCTGTCCGCCCACTCCTGCAGCCGGCCCAGATCCCGCTGTAGCATCTCCCTCTCTTCTGGTGTCCCCACCTCAGCCCACAGTTTGGGAGCTCTTAATCATCAAAGTCGTGGCGGGCGAGAATAGAGGGTGCCTTGGGCCAGACTTGGCATGGACGGAGGGCCTTCAGGAGATCATGGCCCTCCTGTAGGACCCCGCCGTGACAGGGTGAAAAGCACCTTGTTCAAGTTCACGGATGACACTAAGAGGTAGGGAGAAATGAGCATACTAGAGGACAGACACAGGCTGCAATTAGATCTCAATAGGTTATAGGGGTAGGTGGATGAGAACAGGATGGGTTTCAATACAGACAAGTGCAGAGTACTGCACCTTGGGAGGAAGAACCAGCAGCATACCTACAGGTTGGGGAACTCCCTTCTCATCAGTTCAGATACAGTAAAAGATCTTGAAGTCATTATTGATTCCAAGATTAACATGGGCCACCATTGTGGAGACACAGTCAGGAAGGCTAACTGCATCTTGTCATATATCCACAGATGCATCATGAGCAGGTGATCCTTCCCCCCTATGCAACACTGGTCAGGCTGCAGCTGGAGTACTGTGTTCAGTTCTGGGCACTGCACTTCAGAAGGGATATGGCTGGCATGGAGAGGGTCCAGAGGAGGACCACCTGCATGATCAGGGGGCAGCAAGGCAGGCCCTATGAGGAGAGGCTTCGGGACCTGAACCTGTTCAGCCTCCACAAGAGAAGGTTGAGAGGGGACCTGGTGGCCATCTACAAACTGACCAAGAGGGACCAGCAGGCTATGGAAGAGTTCTTGTTCCTCTGAGCACTACCAGGAGTAACAAGGAATAATGGCCACAAGTTGATTGTGAGTAGGTTCAGGATAGCCATCAGGAAGCACTGTTTCACAGTCAGGGTGGCTAGGATCTGGAACCAACTTCCAAGGGAAGTGGTGCTGATTCCTACCCCTGGGGGTCTTCAAAAGGAGTCTAGGTAGACACCTAGTCATTGTCATTTGACACCAGCATTCATTCCTTCCATGGCAGGGGGTTGGACCAGATGATCTGCTTAGGTCCCTTCCAACCCTACCAACTAGGAAACTATGAAACATGAGGGTGTCAGCCTGTCAATGCTGAACAGCTTGGCCTGGCTCAGGCATGCCCTGTTACTCTGTGTGTATATGTGTGTATATGTATGTGACTGATTTGGTGGTTGGAGGAACCCAACCCCATTGAAAATGAGTCCTGCAAGATAGCTCCTTTGGAGGTGAAAACTCACAGAAGGGAGAGATACAGCTTCATATAGAAACACAAGTAACACAACCAGCACATTGATAGAATTACAGAAACCCTAGAAACATACCCCATATAAATGAGCGCACCCCAAAGTGATGGGCAAATCTGGTAACACAAGCAACAGCCAGACAATGCACAGTGTCACACTCAGTATCATGGACAAAAGAGCAATCTGGGGCAGATGAGAAAGTGACTTCACATCATTGGGCACAACCTTCAGTGAAGCAGGAGCAACAATGGCCCTTCTCTCAGGCAAACCCTATATAATATCAGGAGCATTTGATTCCTGTGAGCTGTTTGGCACATATGGGTAGTCTAAGTGGCTAGATACCAGTAGCATAACTAGGAATGGGTGAGAGGAAGAACTGCCTGGGGTGCCAAGAAAGTGGTGGGGAGGTGGGGTGCTGGAATCACCCGTCACTCCAGCAAAGTCTGTGCCTCGGCAGCATTGCCACGCCAGGATTTCTGAAATCGTGCCCAGTGCTGTTGCTTAAAGAGCAACAGAGTCAGAGTGGGCAGAGCACATGGGACAGCAACAGCTCATCTGGGACTGTTTTGAAGTGATGGCATGGCAATGTTGCCAGGGCAGACTCCACAGGGGTGGCATGATCGTAGCACCACTCTAGAGCAGCCTAAGCCAACATTTGAGATTGGTGTTCACTGGCACATGCAAAGCTACTGCCCTCCCCAGCCCTGTTTTCCGGACCCACATGTCCCTTGCGCCCCCTTTCAAAACTACACCCCCTGCTCTCAGAAGCACGTGCCCAGCCCCAGCTCTCCTGCAGGATTTGCCCCAGGTGCCAGCTCAGCTTGTTACACCACTGCTAGATATTTCGGCAATGTGCACAGATCCCATCAGTAGGTTAGATAGTCATAGGAGTGGTGCTGATCTGTATAAATGAATGCAACTCAGATGGCAGCAGCAATAGCAGAGTTACACAAGGTACTTTCCACCTAGGTGTCCAGGCAGGATCCTTTCTAGCAAGAACATTGCCCAAAAGAGCGCGGCTAGGATCCACAATGGCCTGGAGAGACTGGAGACATAGTCCACAATCAGCTAGATGAAATTCAACAAGGAAAGGCACAAAGGCCTGCTCTTGGGACAGAATAATGGTATGCAGAGAAAGAGACTGGGAAATAACTGGGAAGGCTGCAGTACTGCAAAGAAGGACCTGGGGGTTACAGTAAACCATGGCAAGGGTTTCAAACTTGTGGGGCTGGCCTGAAGGCTGGATCAGGCTCAGAGACCCCTTTTGCTTCCCACTTCTCCCAGAGATCCAGCACCCACTCCAGTTGATCTAGGACCAGCATTGCATGTAGTATGGATCCTAGTGATTGGAATATGAGCCACACGCAGTGCAGCCCAGCCAGGGGTGTGTAGCACAAACTCCAAACCAGCCCAGAAAGGGCACCATGCTGCATGCAGTTCCTTGCCTGAGCTAGACTGTGAAACACATTGCACCCACTCTGGGAACTACACTGCACATGGTGCCGGCTTCAGCTGGTCTGGAACCTGCACTGCACGTGACGCTCCCAGGCATTGCAGTCAGTGTACATCCAGAAAGGGCTGAAGCAGTTGCCGCATACAGCCCCATTCCTGAGGTGCCGGGATGGGCACTGTGAGTGGCACACACCCTAGGGTGGATAGTGCATATAATACTTCTGGGATCTATGCTAATGTCCCAGGCAGAACTGCACTGCACACACCACCTCTTTCAGACACTCTAGGATCCAAAGCACACATGCCTACCATGCAGCAAGCAATCTGAGCCCTTCCCATGGGGCTGGTCCAGTGTACTCTGTGCCCAGTGTGGGTCTGCTCACCAGTGGCAGGCAATTATTTTGGGTGGAGGGCCACTTACTGAATTTTGGCAAGTCATCAAGTGCTGTATGACAGGCAGGCAGTGGCAGGTAAATATTCATTTTCTAAATTTTTGATGAGCCCCACAGGCCAGATAGAATGGCTTGGCTGGCTGCATCTGGCCCATGGGCCACATTTTGCTCACCCTGGACTCAGACCCAGAGGTAGTACCAGGAGCCAGATGATTGGCATTCCTACAGTAGACCAGAGGATGAATGTGAGTGAAAAGTGTATTTTTGGCCAAAAAAGCCAAGAGCATACTGGGTTGCTTCAACAGGAGTGTCACTTGCAAATCAAGGGAAGGGATTCTTCTGCTCTATTCAGCAGTGGTGAGGAGTACTGTGTCCAATTTGGAAAGTCTAGTGGAGAGCAACAAAAATTATTAGAGGCCTGGGAAGCAAGACTTAGGATGAAAGACTGAAAGAGCTATGGTTTGTTCGTCTGGAGAAGAGAAGACTGGGGTGATGAGTGGGGTGGGGATATGATAGCAGCTTTCAAACACCTGAAGGGCTATTACAGAGAGCATGGAGATGGGTTTTTCTCTGTGCCTGTAGGGAACAGGACTAGGAGCAATGACCTCAAGATCCATCTGGGGAAATTTAGATCGGATATTAGGAGGAAGTTTCTGACTATGATGGTGGTCAAGCATTGGAACAGACTACATGGAGAAATGGTGGAATCTCCCTCCCTGGAAATTTTCAGGGCAGGTTGGACAGACATGCTGTAGTCAGGGATGATCCTGCCTTGAGCAGAGGGCTAGACTAGACTGTAGTGATTACTAGGTTCAGTAAACACAGGCATACATGAATGGCTGTACAACATCCTTTAATTTGTGGAACAGTAGCAACATCTGAAGACCCTTAGTCTGCTTGTTGCTAACTGAATCCTAACTATCTTCTCCCTGAGGACTCTCCCAAATCCCAGCTCCCTCAGTCTACTGTTAGGGAGTATCTATAAATTATAACTTGTATCACTACACAGGTGACCTCAAGTCATGAGGTCCCTATACTTTCCTAGAATCCTAAACCTGACATATGCATTTATAGTCAGGCCTGTGGTACTTCAGAACTTGCAGGTATATTTTTAGTGTTACGTGATATTTTACACCAGTTTTGACATTTTTCACTGTTAGGAAAAATGATCTACCTAAGCACCCTATCTTTTTTATGCCAGTAATAAAAAAAATGATGGGCTCCCAGTCTCATCTCTAATAGCCCTGCTCTTTGATCCCAATTTCTGAAAAGCAGTCACTGGCTCCTCATAATCAAGAGGATTTAATGGACTCCACAGCTCACTCCGGATCTGCAGTTCTGGCTGTGGCAACTTGAGCCAGCTAAAATATAATGAGAAAACTAACATGCCTTTAAAAAAGAATCAAAGATGTCAAGGTTGAGAAGCACTCACCTCACCACACGGCAGTCAGGAATTTGAACAGGTCATCACCCAGAGTTCATAAGTACAACAAGGCAGCTCTGGTCCCTGGGCCGTGGCAGTGCACAGGACAATGCCAGATGCTGCACTGCCAGCTGCAGAGGTGAGATCAGCTGCCAACGGCAGGGGTGGCTGTCTTTGCTTCCCCCCAACCCAAAGGCAGTAACTAAAGCTGCTACCCCACTTGTCACCCACCTTCGCAACCAGTTTGCTACTGGTTCATATTATATTCCCAGGATTGTAAGACAGTCTATGAGCATTTCCATGATCATGAATGCTTAGTTTCATGTCTTCTCAAAGGCTACCGATACCAAATGCCATCACAGTTTTTCCTCTGCACTTGAGTATCCCTGTCTGGTGCTGTTGGTTACACCTTAAGCAAGTCAGCAACACCCTGCTCTTATAATCTCTTTCTTAAAGGCAATGCTGTTTTGCAGGTACACTTCACCACCCACTTAATGGGATTGCTTTGCTGTGGAAATCTTGGCTCAAGAGCTTGGCATCTCTATTACAATGCAATGGCTTAGATACAGCTAGATGAGTAATTGATTTAAGCCCCCTTAGCAGGACAGTGGTCAGTCATTTTTTTTAATCAGGCAAGTCAAGCTAGAACAGCTCCTTTACTTATGTAAAAACTCAGGCAGTTTGAACATATCACTGTCATGGGTTTTTCATCACTGACATGCCAATGACTCTAAATGGGCTTTAGCTGTAGGAAACCTCTGGGAAATGAAAGCTTCCATTGGCGAGCTGAAGTGTGGTAGGGTGGCTAAACTAATGTCCTCCTAAAAAGAAGCCAAGTGCTTCTGAAATGCTTCTGGTTTCTTTAATAGTAGGACAGAAGCCAAATCATGGGAACTGCAGGTGACTGGAGTGGCCACCTCACTCCTCAATATGATTCAGTTACAGCAGCAGAGAAAGTGAGATGGTCCAAGCACTGAAACCAACATGTTCTTTCCCTTATGTCTCCCTATGTCTTTGTAGATTTTACTTATGTCATCACAGCAACATCATTAAGCTCTGGAAAAATGCTCAGGAATCACTCTGCTACCATTTCTGATAGACAGATGTCCAGCATTAAACTGAGTGCTGCATGTTTAAAGAGAATGGATCTGCTACCAGAAATGCTTTCAGTCTGTGCATAGAGACAGCGCAAAGAATGCAAGCCTTTGAGTCCAAGGTCAACCTGCTTTAAGCACAGAGGTGGAGATGGTGAGACTGGGCTTCTGCAGGGAAAGAACTTGCATGCATTGTGACTATGAACTCTTTACAACAAGAGAGGAAGGAGGCACTTGAAGCTGGCCCCAAGGATATTAGGGTTCATGCCAGATTCTCTGAGTAACCTTGGGTAATTTATTCCAGTTGACACCACATGTCTGGACTTCCAAAAAGCCTTTGACAAGGTCCTCCATCAGAGGCTTTTAATGAAGTTAGGCAGTCATAGGATTACAGGGAAGGTCCACTCATGGATTAGATATTTGTTTAAGGATAAAAACCAAAGAGTGTATATAAATGGGTAGTTTTCTGGATGGGAAGCAATAAACAGTGGGGTCCCCCCAGGGATCTTTGTTGGGACCAGTACTGTTTAACATATTCAAAAATGATGTGGAAAAGAGGGTAAGTAGTGAGGTGGCCAGATTTGCAGAAGACACAAAATTAGTAAAAGTGGTGAAGATCAAGGCAGACTGTGAGGAACTACACAAAGATCTTGCATTAAATAGCAGATTAAATTCATGGTAGATAAGTGTGATGCGCATGGGCCAAAATGAACAGTAAATGAGGATCATGGATGCTAATTTTTCACCCCTACTTTGTCCACTTAGATTACAATCTTTTCAGAGAAGAGAGTGGTTTTATACAGTGCCTACCACAGTTGTCTCAACTGGAGTTTTCTGGCACAGTGCATAAAAATACCGGTACCTAATTAAATTATGAGGGTATGTCATATTTACTTTGTACAAAACACTAACTAAAAATAAATAGATAATAGGAATAACTAACCATACACTTCCTCATATTGCAACAGAGGGTGGTGACAGATGTAAAGAAAGCAACATGTTGCATATTATTGTGCTTCACAGTTAAGACGCAAGGAATGAACAGGCATTCATTTGTAGCGTTATACTACTCAAAAGAAAAGTCTTGTCAAAAAAGAGAGTGTGCAGACATTCCCCCTCTCCTCTGCTTCCTGCATCTTCCCCAGACCAGGGGTACCCCACTTTAGGGAGGGTACAGGAAGCCAGTCCTTGGTAGAAGTAAAAAGGCAGGGAAACACACATGTGAGAGACTCCTGCACAGATCCAATCTTCCTCATTAAAAGAGGGAGATCTTTCTCCCAGACCTGGCATTTTTCCTACAGAAAAAATTATATGCTTCCATTTTCTAGTGAGCGTAGGATGTTTCCTGCTAGAAATGTAATGCCGGTCCATGCCCATAATTGTGCTCATATGAAAACTCTTTATATCCGGAAAGCCAAAGCTACCACAACATATAGCTCGATGAAAGCCTATGATATTGGTATTCAAACAACGGACTACAGATTTGCAAAAGAATTTCTATCGTTGCTGCAACTAATCACAGAGGATTCGCAAAAGCTGGGAAATACAAATTGCAAAATAATCTTGCCAAAGGTAATTTTCTTGCAGAAGTGGCCTTGTCTGCGCTGCCTGTGCTCAGTGAACAGTGGGTTTATCCAATGCTTAGTGGCTGCTTGAAATCTCAATACGTGGGGTTGGATCCTGCCAGGGGCTGAGAACCATCAGCTCTCATGTTTCAATATGAGGATTTTTTGTTTGCTGGAGAAAAGTTAAAGGGCATTTTCATCCTCACAAGGAAGTTTGACATCCACTCCACTTAGACTTAGTGTAATCAGGAGGAACTCCACTAAAGTCATCAGTCTCTCAGGGCTGAGCTAAGAACCAGTCCCTCTCAGCCCAGTTTCCACTGCCCTTTCTGCTGTATAGTTATTTACACCTGTGCAAAATGAGAACAGACAACTCCCAAAACAATATTCTCATATGCATTAAGTAAATGCAAAACCAGTCGATAACGGCAACCAGGCTGCTCACCTAATGCAGTACAACACAGACCCCCCTCCACTCCAACAGTGGGGATGCAGTTACATTTGTATGAGAACTTAGACTGGTACAGCTTACTCATGCGTAGGACGAGGAAGAAATGCTTACAGTGTAAGGCATCTTTTATCAATATAGCTGCACACATACCAGTGTGTAATGGTGTAATTATATCACTAAAAATCAAACCCCAGATGATAGTCAGACCAGTACAAAAAGATATACTTAGACCAGGCCTTTGATCTCTTTACAATACTCTGGCTGTGAGATGTAGTGAGAAGTGAGAGGCTGAATGGCTTCTTTTTTTTTTTGTTCTATTATTTTTTCATCCAAGAGAATTACTAGCATGCTATCAGGGGAACAGTTATTTCAGTTTTCCCAGTGGAAAACTAACGGTATCCAGCCAGAGTTCAACTTCCCAAGCAAAATTCCCATTTTCTTTTTTTACAATCACAGTCTTCACTGAAAATGTATTTGACTAGAACATTCTCAGCCTACTCTAGTCCCCAGCAATTTCCAACCCTGTCATATCTGCAAGTAAATCTTGTCCCATTACAGTCAATGGCAGTGTTGCCACTGGCTTCAAAATGGCTAGATAATTCTGAACGCTGCCAGGAAGGTAGATGCACATCCACGTTGTTCTTGGATTATCAGAAGGACAGCCTTGTCCACAGTGTTTTTGTCCCCTTCATTTCTTATTCTGTCAGGGGGTTGGCATTGAAAAAAGCAGCCAAGAAGAAAACATGATGAGGAAAAAAACCCTTTAGGGAAACATTTTCAATCCTCAAAAAAAGGTTTGATTCATGTTCAACTGAAGTTTGGGATAACGATTTGGAGGTTCCTTTATCCTTAGTAAAACAGGATGATAGTTTTGTGAATATTGTTTCATAGGTTTCATAGACATTAGGGCTGGAACGGACCTCAGAAGATCATTGGGTCTAGCCCCCTGCCCAGGGGCAGGAAGTCAGCTAGGGTCAAAGGATCCCAGCATCCAAATGTTTCTTGAAAGCGGCCAGAGTAGGTGTTTGCATAGATTTGTTGAAAATCTGATTTTTTGTAAGATATCGATGAAGACATTTGACCAGCTTTACCCATCTCTCATTCTGGCAGAACTTGTGTATGCATGTTCTGCAATTATCAAAAAAGTCCTGCCTCTTATTTATCAGCAGCGCCGGTGGGAATTCTTCCATCCCTTTTCCCTTGTTTAGCAGTGCAATATTCCTAATCATTGCTCTAATTAGCTGTGCAGATTTCATCCTTCAATTTACAGGTAGGATGGTAAAAAAATCCACTTGCCTACCTGACAAATGTACTGGCAAAAGCAGTGTTTGTTTTTTGACAAGAGGAAAATCTACACAGCACAATAATTATCCTATTTAAGCAATGAAGCTTGAAGACATTCACCACCAGTTGTTTCAGTTAAACACACTGCTAACTTCATTGATCCAATGGCATTAGCAGGGCCTTTAAATTAAAGAAAACACCAAAAACAGAGCTGCAACTTTAATTAAGGCAATTTTGCTGTTGTAAGATCAGAATATACTTTATGACTTGAAAATGATCTCTTATTTCAGGTCTGAGTGAAACTCCAGCAGTACTAGCTAAGATCCCTAAGTATCTGTTTCACAGTGACAGTTTAGGAGCTTGGAGAGCAATTTCACAGTGAGATATAAATCTCAGAGATCAGGATGACTAATTCTTAGCAGATTTTTTATTTCTCTCTTAAATATGGACATTGGGGAATCACTGATAAGGACAGAAATTCAGAGCTGCATTTTTTAAAGAGATGGAAAACAGGCTCTTGCCTTGAGGTTCTTCTGTGACAAGGCCATTTAACTACTGTAACTTTTTATACTATCCTATTTCCATTTCCCTTAAAGGATGGGAGACCACTCTTAATTGAAATTGAAATCTGAGATGAGAAATGATATTCAAATGAAAGTGCATCGTTGCATACTGAGCTCCTGTTTTGGATTAATTTTTGTAATCCAGAGGCTGCGCTGAGCAAAGATTTGTCTCTCTCTGTTTTTCTTTTCTATTCACTCTGGGCAATTTCCATGTCAAGTAGTCCTATACATATACATTTTCTGCCAGATTCTGATAACTTTACTCGATACAAGGACCATTTGTCTTTTACAAATAGTTTTAGTGAAGTCAGTGGGACTGCCCATGCGAAAAGATGCTACAGTCAGTGGCAAGTAAAGAGATTAGAATCTGGCCCTTACTGAGAAAAAGTTTCTGAAAGTTTCCCAAACCCGCTGAAAATTGAAACCACAGACTTTTATTAAAGACTCTGCAAAAACAAGATTTTTTTTTATATATATTATGAAGTGATTGAGCTAGGCTCTCTGCTGCTTTGGGGCATTTAGTCAGCTAGCTTGCATGATTCAAATGCTTGGAAAGCCACAAATAATCCAAGCCCTTGCTCAGTCTGCAGAAAATAGTAAAGGAAAATACTTTGCTCCAGATAGTTCTAATACCATATGGCAAATTGCATTTTCTGCCAGTATGCAGCACATTTTAACTCCAAGGAACTTGTAATTATATTCAACTAATTAGCTCCATTTATTTTTTTACCAGGCTGTCCTTTCTGTTAAAAGGCAAGGAAATTCTCTCTCCACCCACCGTGATTATCATTTTTATTATGTGTATAATTGTTGTTAGAGGAAAAGGAATTTAGAGGCCAACTAATAAATATGCACAAAACATGTATCAAATGAGGGGAGTATGCCAAGTCCACTTTTGTCTAAATTTTCTCTCTCTGACAGATACAAATTCTTCCATTATCTCCCATGTTCTCCTTCAGGTCATCAGAGGGCTAAATACATACTTACAAATATATCACCTGCTCGGAGAGTCTGAATGTGAATGATTTTTTTAGTGGCATCCGCTCTTTCCTTCATTTCAGTGTTATCTTCCATGTCTGAAGTCAGAGCCTTTTGGGTGCAACTTGCTGTGGATTGCTGTTCAGGTGTTTTTTTCTCCCTCTGAAGCACTGGCAAGAGGTATTCTTCTTCAATAAAAGTGTCTGACAACGGCTGAACCTTCTGACTCCCAGGTTCCCTTTGCTAACATGAAACATAAAGTAATTCACTTGAGTTAATGGTTCTAGAATTGACCCTTGGAAAGACATTGATGTTGCCATTTCAAGGTGCAAGGTGGCAATATATCACTATTATGAAGCCCTGTGTGGACTGCTATGTACAAACTCTCCTGGTTTCATAACTAGAATTGTATCTCTGGAACAGCAAAGAGACCTGTGGCCGGGTGGCATTTGTCCCTAAGTACAGTCTAGCGCACAAGACTTGTCGGTCACATAAATCCCTGTTTCCAGGATATAAAGTAAACTGTAAGGGAACCTAGAAGCGTTACATTCAGATCACCCTAAACAGGGTTAGGGCACTCTAAATACCTTGGTGTGCAAGTGATCACAAGGCTTAATTCACCAGAAAATGGGCGCACCCAATTTAATGTTAGTTATCTCTCATCAGATGAGAACTAAGTTTAGATCAGCATGCTCTAACTTGACCAAGTGAGGGTTAACCCAGTTTGCATGGTTCATAACACAGCCCCAGGACTAGGAAAGCCCAGCCACTCTCCACAGCCCCAGGGCTATGCTGGTTTTACCCCATTCACTCTGACCAGGCTATTTTTTCCCATCCAACAACTCTCTCCCAGACTGAACAGCTCTCTCTATGAACCCACCAGCCCCCACCACCCCCAAGACCCATCAGTCCCCCCTGACCTGCCAGCCCCCCCTCCATGGACCCACACCCTTCCTCCCCCGACTTGCTTGCCTTTGCCTGCCTGCCCTTTCTCCTGGAAAGCAGTGAGCACTTGCACTCAGCTATCCTGATTAAGATTTAAACTAAGCTACTTGAACCTGATGTGGGGCCTGCAAACACTTGATACCCAAACCTTGGGCTGGCTGTCATCACTGGCAAGAATTTCATCCTTAGTAAGTATTAAAAATTAGATTCTCTGTTTTGTCCAGTTGTGGCAGAAAATAATCATAAGCAAGTTTCCATCCCCTTGATCATAGCAACAGCCAGTAGCAGGGTACTAGGGCTGTGCAAAGCTTTGGTCCCTGATTTGATTCGGCAGAGATTCAGCCCAATTCAGCAGCCAAATCTCAGAATCAGATGAGCCTTTAATCTCTCCGAATCAAATCGGAACCCTCCAAATTGATTTGGAGAGATTTGGAAAGATTCGACAATTCAGACATAGACACAGCTTTAAATGCTTTTCTACATACCTCAAGGTACCAGGTGGCTCATCAACACTGTGATGTCGGGGCACTTGGAGCATCCCACAGGAGCGTGGGGGCTCCTCAGCATGCTCAGCTGCAGACCCAAAAGTGGACCAGAAACACTTCCGGTCCACTTCTGGGTCCACTGGGGAGCCTGCTGAAGGGCCTCCCCGTGCTCCCCCAGCTCAACAACTAGTGCCTCTTGGGTCTGGGGGGGGGCACTGGGGGGTCCCCTGTGGCTGATTGCCAAACCAGAAGGGCTTGGGGGGCCCCCCCAGGGTACTCCCCAGCAGACCCCGAAGTGGACCAAAAGTACTTCTGGTCCACTTCCAGGTTAGCCGCCAAGAATGTGGAGGCCCCCCCGCTCCCCCCCCGTACTCCTGAGGATGCCCCATCCTCCTCAGCATCGCAGCATTCATGAGCCACACCTGATACCTCGAGGTATGTAGAAATGTTTTTTAAAGCTGCATCTATGTCCAAATCACTGAATCTCCAAATCAGCATCTTCAGATTCGGTCAAATCGAATCAGGGACAGTGATCTGAATCAACGAATCAAAACACTGTCCCCGATTTGGGCTGACTCTGAATCGAAAAGGGCCCACTTCACACACCCTTACAGGGTACTACTTTTTCCACTGCCACCGTTGATAATGTCTTAATTGTCAATAGGGATGTAGGCAGGGCTACTTCAGGTACTTCTAAAGTTGCAGAACGACTGAGAACAACTGCAGAGCAATTTTGAGACAGGGCTGTCTGACCAGTTTTTTGCCTGCACACCACAAGCAGTTAACTGATTGTCTGCAACTCCCACCTGGGTGCCTCTTCCCCCCTGGCTCCTGCTGTTGTTGTAGCTGGGACTCTGGGTTCCTGCTCCCTCCCTGGAGGTAGGGTGGCACAGCCTCTGGGACCCAGTGGGGTTGGGCAGCCAATATTCCACCTACTGGGGGAGTCCAGGGCACCCACAGCACGCCAGAGAGACCTGAGGGCTCACAGCTCATGTGGCATGAGGCCCATACGGCATACAGCCCCCAGGCACTCAGAAGTCAGACAACTCTGCTTTCCAATATGTGTTTGCTTATTTGGGCTGCTTTCCTTTTGCTGCTCACATTGCTTCCCTTGTACTGCTCCCTATTTGCTGCTCTGCTTGGCTCACATTGTTAAGAATGGCCTCTGATTTTGCATGATTGAGTGCCGAAAAAACCTGACACACCAAAAAAATTAGAAGCCAGATTCTTTTTCCTTTGGGTCCTTGTTCACACCAGCAATCTCAATGAAGTAAGTGGGATGTCTGGTGTTAAGAACTGGGAACCATGTCTTCAGATCTTTCTCTTTTTAGAAAGGCTGCCTATGATCCATCTGAGGAAGGTCTGGAGAGAAAGATCTTGTGGTTAGAGCATAGGCTGGGTTGTGAAGGTTTAATTCCTGGCTTTGTTTTCTTTGACAAATTATTTAACTGCTCTGTATCTCCAACTCCCACTTTATATTTATATATACTTCTCTGTATAACTGCAAGCTCTTGAGGGATAATTGCCTGAATATTTGTATAGTGTCTCATCTCTTTGGTCCTCAATTTTAGTTTCTTTCTCTAGACACTACAGTATTGTTAAAAAAAAGAAGCAGCAATTTTCAATGCACCTTAATGATCAATTACCTCCTTGGCATATACTCAACAAACTGGTTCCAGTGAGCAAGGATGAGGACAGCCCAGTATTCTGCCATTACTGATTGAACCATCAACCCTCTCCACTTGAATAAAGCTCATTGAAACCAGTATGACAAAGTGTCACGAGAGGAAAATAAATAAATAAATAAGAATGAAATGTAGTGTCATAATGTACGACTAGAAAAGCACAGCCTGATTTTTACACCTTCCAAATGGGTTTGCATATGTATTAATACCAATTTTCAAGTGAATCATAAGAGTTCCTGTACTTGACTCTAATCATAATCTATCCTGCCATGAGCTGCAGAGTGCTTTTGGCAGGAGTTTGTCACACAGCTTTGCCAGAAGAGAAGTGCTCTTTGGGGATAATAATAGGGTTTGGATAATGGACACTGGATGTGATATGGTATGGTTACATATCACGCTCGTTATCAAGAAGGGGAATCTGCACCTAGTTTGCTTAAACTATTGAGATAACTCCATTTGACTCATTAAAATTTCCACAGACTGGGCTAAATCATAATCCCATTAAGGTGGGCAGCAAACTCCCACAGGCTTTTATGGCATCTCTCTTTCTTTTTCACTCTCCTTTGCTCTTTCCCAGTTTTGCTCATCTCCCCTTTTACCCCACACTCTGGAAATGGGACTCAAGAGTAACAGACTTTTATTTTTGCCCTGTTCCTCCAGTTAACGGGATGTACAGGCGGCTTCTCCCAAGAAAAGTAGAGGAAGCCTGAGTGACCAGACATCTGACACGAGCATGTTAGTCTGAAGTCAGAGAGAAGGCATGGCAGAGGTATATCTTGTAGGCTAACTGAATGAGAGATGCATAAACTTTCACGAGCAACAGCTCACTTCATCAGAGGCTATGAAAGGACATGCAGAGAGAAGGCTATCAAGCAGGAGTGATTTAAATACAAAAGACAGGGAAACTGGGAATGGTGGGCAAGAAGGGTGCATAAAAAAAGGGAGGACAGTACTGAGAAAGGTTTAAAGAGGACATCAAAGCAATAAACCCACAGTGACACGGGGCTTGTAAGAGCTAATCCAGGTGCTGGGATAAGAATTCATAGTCCCTGTTTAGAACATACGTCACACTATCCCCTTTGGGGATGATTTCTTGCTTTGCAATTTCATGTTCAAGTCAGTTTTTAAAATCTCTTGTTTTTAAAACCCTGAGCTCAACAATGGTGTATCCTGAGAGGTAAAAGTGTTCTACCACACACCTTTGTGTGTTGCTGGACTTGGCATCAGATGGGTATCTGTTCATTCTGTCATATGGGGATTGCTCCATCTGTCCAAAGTATGTAGCTGAGGAGCACTGTACGCAGGTGATGGCATATATGACATTGGTAAAGAATCAAGTGAATAAACCCTGGATGTTATAGCTAGTGTTAACTGGTCGACTGATGATGTGGCCTGTACTGATAAGGGGACACAGCAGGTACCTGGGTCTGGTGCAAGGCCTAGTGCCTCAGTAAAAATAGGAGTTAAGTAGTCTGTTGCTGGAGAGACATATTTTGAGGTTGGGGATGCTGTCTGTGAGACAGAACAAGTTTGTCCCTATGAGTGAATATTATTTCTAGGTAAGTTAAGGTTGCAAAAAAAAATTATTCAGAGTTTCTTCTGCAGTTTGCCATCCTGCCACACCTTGATGGGAGTTAACTGAGAAAGAAAAAGAGTGCACGGGTAACTCTGTGACGTTGTTGTTCTTGTAAAAACACATTTTAACCCACTTAATGACACTGTGAACCTGAGGCTTGCTCACTCTGGGAGAGATACAATGATTCACCGTTTCTGCAGGTGTGCTCTGCCCACAGCACTGCCCTTATAAACTGCAAACAAAAAAAACCCGGATAGAAGAGAAAAAGAGAAACTTCTCCACATTGTCTCTATCCACAACTCGTGTCTAGAGCAATTAGTTTTGTATCAACAGTTTTCTTATCAAATTTTGTAGCTTATAACAATGTCAGTAGTTCTCCACTGTTACCTTCGCTGGGGTTAACCAACCATCACTTTCAGTCGGTGTCTCTGCTCCTTCAGCTCTCATGAAATGCCGTGTCTGTCATTTTTGTACCTCCACACGAAGATTATCACCGTTGCAAAATCACCACGGCTCGGGATACTCCTTCCAGGATATTCACACTGCTCACCCATCCCCCTTTTATCCTCATCATTTCTGGTAAGTAAATTATATCAGTCTCTTGTCTTTCCGGTGCGACAGACACTCTCAGCATCAGTGGATGACATCAGCGTTTCTCGCCATTTCTTTGCCCTTGGGGTAAGTTTCTTTCCTCACTGTACTCAAGTAATAGAGAGCAAGGTCTCCCTGTTACAGTCCCCAATAGTTACCTTAAGAGGGTCATCATTTTCCAGAAGGGCTGGGAGGTCATTAATGATTTCTCCAATGCGTTCAAACTAGGGGTTGTAAGAGGCAGCCAGAGGGATTCTGTTGAACTTGTTGCAGGGTTAGTATTGTAGCAAATCAGAGTGAGGCATGAGTCTTGGCTGTATGAATTCGACTAGCTATGGTTTTGGGATCATGTTGCAAGCGTAGGAATTCCTGCTCCAGATCCTTAAGGTATGCACCCCAGGCGGTGGGATCAGAACAGATACAGGGGTAATGCAGAGCTTGGCTGTAGATCTAGTGGTGTGTTTAGGACAAAGGCAGCTGGCATGGATGTATCTGTCATGGCTGCATGGTTTCCAGTACAATGTGGTGGTGATGTGACCACTGCAAACTTTCACTACGGTGTCTAATGAATAAATTTATCTGTAGTCTAATAGCATGGCCTCTGTTTGGATGGGCCTTCTGAGCTACACTTTAACTTTTCAGGGTCAAAAGTCTTCCCACACAAAGTTTTATACCTCAAATTTCTCCCCACTCTGGAGGGTTCTTTGAGCTGGGGTCAGGAGCCCCTTGATTTGTCCAGGATCCTTATGAGCTACTAATGGTTTATATTCTGACCTGTGGACTCTCCAATTCAACTCATATTCTCAGACCTTGACTGGTCCTGGAGCTAAACTGCTTCCTCCCTGCTCAGAAATCCTCCCGGTCTCTTCTTTTCTCTTGCCCACAGTGTCCTATTCATGCCTCAAGCTTCCTGTGCGTCCCCAGGAACCTTGCTCAATGTATATGCCCACTCTTCAACACCTCTCCTTCATATATGGAAATTTGTCACTACCCATATCCCTAATATCTGTAGTAAAGAGAAAATTGCATCTCCTAGTGTGCAGTCATCCTAGCCTCATGCAGGCTCACTGTTCAATCAAAGCACAGTCATTATGATTAGGTTCTCACTATTGTCCCTTCAACTATGTCTTTACGGCATAATGTGGTACTATGCAGAGATACCAAAACGAGCTCTAAAAGGGCTAATTTGGGTATCAAAGGTAATGTGGCTACATTAGTTTGATGCTGTGCGTAGAAAATTAGCCTTTCTGAGAAAGATTACATTTACCGAGGCAAAGCAGTATGCTAACAGCTGGACTGTTTCATGTATCCAAATTAGCTCATTAAAAGTTAGTTCAGGTGACACATTGCCATGCCCTGAAGAAACTTTCGGTACAATGGGTACTTGCTGGAGGCACAGATGGAGAGATATTTCCATGCTATGGCAAACTTCATAACAATAACTTCATAATATCAACCAGAAGTCATAAACCAAGCCATACACAGACTGACTGATTCCTCACAAAATCCCATATTAAAAATCACCCTGATATTTTAAGTTATAGATTGGTTTAAGCCTGAAGCTTATAGCAATGACCTGGATGTGGGCAGTCACTCCTAGAAGCTGGAATCCTAGCCAGGGGTCAGGAGCAAGTCAAGATCAAAAGCCAGAAAAAATTTCAGGAACTGGGATCAGAACTGTCTACAGGTTTACCAGGAGATTAGCTGTGCAGGCAGCTCACTGCTGTCTGCCTTGTTAGCTTCAAAGTTGTGTCCTATTCATTTCTTGTGTCCTGTTCATTTCCACTTGGCACAGTGATTCATCACACCATAAGTCAGGGCAGGATGGCACCTTAGAGACTAACTGGTTCACAGAGGCATAAGCTTTCATAAGAGACAGCCTACTTCACAGCTCACTATTCTCTCAGCATATACGTTAACATTCCTTCAAAATGTCTCTAAGCCTCAAGTACTATAATTACTGGCATGCAAATTGCTGTTATCCACATAAGCATCCCATTTTTTTCGTTGAGTTTTCAACTTTATCCTGTGGCAGTGAGTTCCACAAGCTAATTACAGGTGTACAGAAAGCCACTTATCCATGAAAATAACTGTTGATTCTAGCAAAACTTTTGACAGAAACTGCTTCCCAGGGCTGCCCACCTTCCCAGACAGCTGGCTTTCCCACCACCTAGAGAGCTGCCTCCCCTCAGGGTGCTGGGGAAGACAGGTAGCTCCAGAAGACAGCTGTCTCGGGAATCAGGCACCGCAGGAACCAGCCAAATGATCTAGTTCACCTCTCTCAAAATGGACTTTCTTTGATCTTCCTCTCATGAAAAGAAATCTATATTTTTTGTTTTGTTTTTTGAGATGTTTTGTCACCAAAACAATTTTCAATATTTGGAAACATTTGCCTTTCCTAGTAATACATAGTTAATATACATATATGAAGATAATACACAGATAAATGTAAGCCCAGAGCATTTCACTGAATTCCCTGAGGCCACATAAGAAGTCAGTAGCAGGGATGGAGAAAGCACTCCAGTGTACTGTGTAACTCATACATTTCATAGACATTCGGGCTGGAAGGGACCTCTGCTCTTGAAGGTGTTCAATGTAGGCGCTTGAACCACCTCCGGTGGCAGGCTGTTCCAGACCTTGGGGGCTCAGACAGTAAAGAAATTCTTCCTTATGTTCAGCCTGAAACAGTTTTGCAGGAGTTTATAACCATTCGACCTTGTCATCCCTTGGGGTGCTCTGATTAACTACTTAATCCCACCAGCTGGCAAGAAAAATATTGGACCTGCAGCACAAGTCACATACACTATTTTTTTTAGTAATTTCAGCCTTTGCCTACTTTTATTGTCAATCTGAGTTATTATTATTGGTATTACAGTAATGACTAGAGACTCCAATCTGCTGGACACTGGATGAGCACAGAGTGAAAGACAAGCTTTGCTTAAAAAAGCTAATAGCCAGACAGACAAAAAAGGATGCAGAAGGTGGAAAAAAGGTATGAAAAATAGGATTAGTTTCTGTGAGAATATTAGATTTTTCAGCAGAAATCAAACTACTGGAACAATCTGGACCAAGTCCCCCCAAACTAAAATCCTTGTGTCATCTTGAGGAAGTGTGATCTGACAGGAAAGCCAAATCCACAGATAAGAATGAATCTACATGGCTAACAAACCTCAGCTTTGGCTAGCAAACATATGGCATGGTGGCAGCATTTCCAAAACAAAATGTTTCGGTGTGTTGCCAGAGTATTCCAGGTTTTATCCTTTCATTATTTGTTAGTTTTGGTTTTGTTGGTTTTTTCCCTTTGAGTAAAAGATACATTTTTCCACAGCCAGCATATGAAAATCAAGTTTAGCCAACAACACAGTTTTGAATGCAAAGCTTGTTCAATACAAAACTATTAAGCAGCCTAAATTAACATCCTTTATTATACAGATGAGAAACTGAGGCACGCTGGAATGAAGAGACTTGATTAACATTCAGTAAGAAGTCTGAGGGAGAATCGGAAATTGTATCTGATCTCTTGATGTCCACAAGATGATTTTAATCATAAGACCATCCTTCTTCTTGTGCACTCATGAAAACTCAACAGGAGTTTTATTAAAATGCATAGCCTATTGTGTG
Organism: Caiman crocodilus; assembly: GCA_030014935.1. Lineage (NCBI taxonomy): Eukaryota > Metazoa > Chordata > Crocodylia > Alligatoridae > Caiman > Caiman crocodilus. Next base: position 183,303,569 of record JAGPOW010003316.1, read on the forward strand.
CAGAGTTCAATATTTTTTGCTCTATTATGTACGTGAAATCCTGCAACAAGACTGGCAAAGCAATGCTTGTAGCTTACGGAGAAGTGTGCTCATGAATAAGAAAGGATGTGCTTGGCTGTCTCTCTAGGATTGTTAGCTAAAAATGATTGCTTCTCTTTAACTGAAAAGTAGTAATGCTACAACCCAGCGTGGCCCACTTCCAGCCACAATTAACATTTTTTCTATTAAGTTTTCAGTGCTAGATGTTAGGGCATATGTTTAAAGTTGCAAATTACAAATATCATTAATTTTCAAGTTAATGTGTTCAAACTTTTCTCCATGGTGTGTTTAAATAAAATTAGGGAAATGTGATACTGTACCTTAGTCAAAGCTTCATTTGAATATCCTTCATTACTAGCAGGCTCATAGTAGAGTTGGGCTGTAATTGATAAGAATGCTGATTACAAATAACAAACACTGTGAATTCCATATGTCTATCATTATCAAGTCTTCATGTGTAGAATACAATTCTGGAGCAATTTGTGGTAGTATATATATTAGTGTGTGTGCAGTTTCTTTTTCACAACATGCATGTGTATGCATGAACATACACATGTATCGGTGCTTCCAAAGCAATGGGCGGGAGATTTTCCAATTAAAGGGAAAAACATCTCAGACCATATTCTATTCTACCTATAAGGTATGCAAGTGGATGCTCCTGACAGATGTTCAGTTAAGGCACAATGGGATCTGATCCGTGACCCCAACCATCACGACTTCTGCTATGCTGCAGGTACGTGGCAGGAAACACAACTGCAGGTTTGGGGATCAGATTCCAATTGCACCCTATTGCTGGTGCAGGAAAAACCCAGGATTACAATTCTGTGTTGCCTTTGCATTGGCAATTAGATGGTGCACCTGGCTTGGAGCAGATTTGGGAGCCCTTCGCTACAGTTCACTCTCAAGAGAGGGAGTGCCAATTGGCTGACAGGTACTCTTGGCCTCAAGTGCACCAAATAGCTGATCAGCACTGGCCACTCATTCAATTTAAGGCACACTGGGAATTAGCTGAAAAGTTATGACATATTTTGTGTACCAATTTTGTGGTTTATTCCCTGGTTTATTGCACCATTAATTACATATGTGGCCATGTCTCACAGAGCCCTGAGGTGCCCTGCTTCTGAAGAGGGGAAACTGCTAAGGAGGGAGCACTAGCAATGACTAAGGAGCCCAGCTGTGAGTTGCCAGGGCAACCAGGGAAGGTCAGCTGACCAGAAGGGGCAGGGCCTGGCTCCCTTATAAACCCTAGGGGCTGGGGCCAAACTCAGTTCCCTGCCAGTGGCCCAAGGGGAAGGAACTCTCTCAGGGAAGAAGGGTGAGGCCTGACTACAGGAACAGCATTTTGACACTGCTGAGGGAAGGAGTGTTCCCCAGTAGGCTTCCCCATTGTTTTAGCCAGACGGCTACAATTTATGCTACAGCCCAGGGGCTTGTGTTTTGTTGTTGTTGTTATACTGGTGGTTTGGGGAGGCTATTAAGGGTTGGAGGAGGCCTCATAGGGGACTCACTGCCAAGTGGGGACCCCAGTGCAGTGAGGGCACAGCATTTGGGGGTGCACAGACCCCAACCCTAGAGAAGGGCAGTTGAGAATCCCCAGTGTAGGCAAGGAGAGCCCCAGGAGAGGGCAGCATTATTGGGAAGCCCCAGTACGGGAGTGGTGAGCCTCAGGAGAGGGTGTAGCATCACAGAGACGGCCCCAGAGAGGGGGAAGCATTGTAGATAAGGCCCCAGAGAAGAGGGCGCAGAGTGAGATGGGGGGCCGGGGAGAACCCTAGCACCGGAGGAAGTGTGTATCTAAGGAAGGAAAGGCCAGAGAGAACAGGAAGGGGCCAGATAGTGACAGACCTGAGTCAATGACTATTCCAATGGCGAGGTGTGGACTGCGGTGCAGGGGAGAAAACGGAGCCACAGATAGCGCCCCCTAGCAGTGGGGCAGTACAAGGGCAGCCTCCTGCTAATTAACACCAATTAATCAACTATCAACAAGGTACGGCAGGAAAGTAGGCAGGCAGTTGCCCCAGGAACAGGTGTGTGGGCCACATTAAGGTCAGCCCAGAGTGGATACCTATTACACCATGTTAGTACTTAAGTTGTGATTACATTCACTTAGACACTTAAAAGGTGGACCAGAGCTTGGTCCCTCCTGTCTGCATTTACAAAAAGGAAGCCAAGCCTTGTAAAATAATAGTTAACATTATTTTGCATCTATATGATGCTTTACCTATATGAAGTGCTTTACATCCAGTAATTGATTCTCTATTAGTTTCTTTTGTATCACTCTGCTTTTACTGAAAAAGAAAACTGGATAACCTATTTCCACATACAAACTAATAGCTATGATACTTTATTCCAAGAATAATCAACAAGACCATTCTGCCCAGGTGGATGCCAAGTGCTGCCTTCAGGATGTGTTCACTCTCTTCAACCCATTTTCTGCACCCCAGGTATAGGTGCTAGAGCTGGGCAGAGAAACACAATTCAATTCCATGGTGGATTTTTGGACTTCATAGTTCATTTTGACTCATAAAAAAAAAAAAAACAAAAAACCCTAATCATTTCCAAATTCTCAGTGAAAAGGAATGGGATTCTGGCTCTGGACCTATCCATATGGTAGGCTGCCCTAGTGCTGAGGGCCTTGGCTACTAAGAAGCCAGGAGCTGGGACGCCTCCAGTTGCCCAGTAGTTTGCTAGGCAAGCTGCTAAGGAACAAAGAAAGACAGCAGGCAGGAAAACAGGCAAGTTTTAAAAAATCTGATGAGCAGAGTCTTATCAGATCAGCATTGAAACCTTCTTCCTTGATTATGACAAATTGAGACATTCCCACCAAAAACATTTCTTCAACTCTCTAGTCCTTGTCCATTGACAGTTCTGAAGTTCTGAATCATGCTGCTTCCTTGAGAAATTTGGTTTAATGGGGCTGATCGGTTAAGACTTGGTGTAAGCCATAGGAACCTAGGACTGGATGGGGCTCCAAAGGCCATCAAGTCCAATTCTCTGCCTTGTAGGTAGGCATGTACTGAAGGCCTCCCTAAAATTGCAATTGAAAGCAAAATTACCACTGCAAACCCTCACACACAATTAGAAAACATCAAACCAGAAGCACTAAGAACATCCAACAACAAAGTGCTGGATAAGTGTGTATGAGACTAGGGCACTGCCAATGTTTTTCCAACATTAGTCACTGTTTGCAAATATGGGCTTTTGCATACTAACCACACAGGTTGCTATACCAAGAATACCCTACCCTATCATACCCTTTTCCCCACAAACTTACATAGTTCAATCCTAAAGCAACTCAGGTTTTATCCCTATTATTTGCCTTGGGAAACCACTCCAAAGCTTTACCTATTTAGTAACTAAAAATATTCTGCTTTCCAATTTGCTGTTTTCATAACCAGTCAGTAGCCATTTTCTCTTGTGCCGGTCACGTTTGTCAACCTAAAAACTCTTTTCCCTCCATTGACTTTAATTGATTTCTTTTGACTTATGCTGGTGTGAAACTAGAAATAGGCTCAATATTTTTCAGGGTATAGTGATTGAAACAAACTATGAAAACAATGTAGTGGAAGGACTGTGAAATAAGGGAGGAAAGAGGTGCACAGATTCGAGGAGACTAGTCACAAAGTGTTCATAGGCGTGTACACAGAAAGGACATCTCTGATGAATCCTGAAGCTACATGGAATTTATAAGATTATATTGGAGAATGAGTTGACTCTGAATGCAACTGTTACTGTTTAAGAGGAAAAAAAAATAAAGCTTCCAATAAAATGAAGACTTACAGTATCTGAAAGACTTTAATGATAACCGAGGTTTCGAAGGTGTCACTGCCTTCAAGACCCGCAGTCTCCCCTAAAAGAGAATTATTTTCAGCCCTGTGTAATTGCAGGATGTCTTCCCACTCCAGAGTGAAGGTGATTATCTCTAAACATAGAACAAGTTGACTATCCCTAGACAAATAATAAGACATTATCTTTCTCTTCCAGGCAGCTAATTAAACAGGTTTGGTCTGTACCAATGTGTGTACTGTAATTTCTACATTATTATAGCTACAAAAATTAGTGTCAGGGACTGAAAAGCAGCAGGAATAACGAATACATTGTTGAAACATAATGAGGTAATTACTACCTAAATACCTAGAAAAATGTATTATGTTTGCATTGTGAGACTCTCAGTTACAGATTACCTATTTCTCTCACAGATGTTTATCATCTTCTGTCTGTCTCTCTTTCTGGCTTGCTATTTCTCCCTGTCATCATACAATGCTTTCCACGCCATACCTTTCATCACGTTGAAAAAAGAGGGCCAGCAGGTGCTTCTCATAGAGCCCAGAAATATTACAGCCTTGACATGTTTTCACAGGCCAACTCAAAGAGGGAATGTGAAATCCAACATAAATGGAAAATTTGAACAGACCAGTTCTTCCATCACCCGTAAGGAATCAGTACTCAGAAAGCTAGATTCTTCCCCAGTGCTTTCACTTTACACTGGGCATCAAAGAATCAGAAGATGAAGAATGTACAAGTACAACACCCACAGAGCCTCATGTATGATATATGATACCAGGACTGAGCAGTAATATCAGAGACCAGACCATCCATCCATACATACACATCCATCACAAGGCAGAATGGCCCTTTAAGGGAATTAAGCATAACCACAGCCTGTGACTAATTACCTGCCTTTCAGGTCAAGGCCAGATATACTGGTAGATGGCTAACCATTTGTATCCTGGGGCCCTTGCAAATGAAAATATTTTCATTTAATCTCACAGATGTTGTACAAGATACAGCAAGCCACAATCATTTGGATGACACTTGTTTCATTATCAACCAGCTACTTGTGTAGTTTCAGTCTAAGCCTACTAAAGTGCACATTACATTACCACCTGCAATTGCTAAATGTGTAGATGAATTTTCTCTTCAGGCCTGTAAACTCAAAGTATGGTTTTAAGAGCAGTAGCACTTGGGGCACCAGAATAACAGTGGACACCAACACCCCCATTAATATTATTGGGAGGGAATAAGGTTTGAGGTTGTCCAAGAATATAAACAGTAAATCCTGTCAGCTCCCTGACATATATTTTACCTGAGCTCCCCACTCCAAGAACCTGATCTTATGGTCCTACAGAACCAGAGGGTAGTAGTCTTTATGGATGATGGATTTGCTTTGCTCATTTAGGTGAGCAAGCAATGTGTTAAAGTGTCTCAGCAAGACCACAGTGCGATTTGGAAATCCCATTCTCTAAAAAAACAACTGTTATTTCAGGAATATTTCATGCCACTTTAAGAACTACATTGCAGACTGAGAACCCAAGAGATCACTTGCCAATATCAAGATGGTAAGCCACAGTTCCCTAAAGGTCACAGCAACTCAGAGCTTGCTGCATTGGTACAGATTCCCTCTATCAGGTGCTTTGGTGCTGGAAGGCTGGGACAGGCTCCTGGCACAGCTCCATGGAGGTTTGCTTTCCCACTCCTTGTTGGAGTTGCACATGGGCATCTCAGACCTGCAAGATCAGGCACTCCCACTACAATGTAGGATCTTGCTCCATAAACACATAAGTACATCATTGTTATCCTCCAAGGTCAACAACCATACTGGCTCTGAAATACCCAAAGGTCTGTAAAGCATCTTTCAGAGTTGGTGACCAAAAGCATTAGCAGCTTTTAGTGGACCCATGACTTGGCCAACTTACATAGCCAGGGAGGTTGTGAGGAGCCTGAAGATCTGGGAAATGTCAGCAATATGTGATGCCAACCAAGCATACTCCTCTCTAGTTCTGTAGGCACTGGGTCCAAGAAGGAAGGAAAAGCTAATGCTACCATCCAGGACAAGCTATATGTGACATAGAAAGACTCTGGTCTGTGAAGTATGAGGAAATCTGAGGTGTGTTCTCAGAAAACCTGTGGCCAAACATAGATCAAAAATGATCTGTGAACCAGAAGGAACACATCCCCCTTGCCCAATAGCTGAATGGGCAATATTCACCTTGGATTTGACAGAGTAGGGTTGAAATGCCTTGATTCCTTGATTTTAATCTCAGACTTAATTCTAGGTTTCTGATCAGTCGGGAGCATGCTCTGCCCTTGGGATGTTCTGAAATGTCTGTCTCTCAGTGCCTTCTGTCGGAGTCATCCCTCCCCTCCCAGCAAAGAAAGGCATCCTAAGTGCCTGAGCTTGTACTGATACCAAACGGAAACAATTGAAAATCAAATAATAAATTGGACAGGGGAGGAAAATAATTTTCCAATCATTTCTGCTCTATGTGGAAATCATGGAAACCATACTTAATCCAGTGTGGAATGAACCTCCTTGCAATTTATGCATCCACATGCAGAATGTTTCCCTTTGTGTTTAGACGTATCCAGTTACCAGAGTCTAAGCTACATTATACCGTTCAAAGCCCTCTCTCCTCTTCTCAGTTTTAACCTGGTATTTATCCCCCTTATTCAAGTAATCACAATTGCCAAGGATAATGCACTCATGTGGACAGCAGTGGGAGCAGGCTTCTGTCCTCCGTTGTGTGCCTGAGTAATTTTCTACTGTGGTGTACACAAGCCATCAGTGTTTCTGGCTTCACTGGTTGGAAAACTCATTTTGGAAAACTTTTTCTAATTTTCTCCTGTTCCTGAGTTCTTTTCACATTCAAGTCCTACATTAAACTTCCTTTCTCCTTTCCTTTCTGCTCTCTGACTCTTGCCCCCAAATGCCTTCCATTTGTATCTCATCCCTATGCTCATAACTATTTAATTTTGTTATTGATTGTTCACAGGAAACAGAAACTTTGGGCTTAATTGATGTCATTATGTATTTGATACTGACAAATTCTTTTATGAAATGCAATAACACGGGTTTTCTCTTTTTATAAAGACTTCACGGTAAAAATGACAGCTAAGTTTTAATGTATCCATAGGATCTATAGAATTACATTCCCAGGCTTTTCTGTGCCTGATGTGCACTGCAGTGAATCTTATTTTCAAAATCTGCTTGCCAGATTCAAGTGCTCTTCAGCCTCTCATGTTCCCCTCAAATGTTCAAGGATTGTGTCAGGGCACAAAACTATCAGTGGGTTTAAAGAGCCATATGGCAACAATGTGGCAATCCTGTAATAAAAGACAGGATAGGTCCAAGGGAGATGGCACTTGCTCTGTTCGGCAAGCTGCCCACACAAAACCATTCTTGGTTGGCACCACTGGCCCAAAGGAACTGGCATGCCACATTGTGTGTCGGCACTATGCCATCCTAACAGATGGCATGAGTGTAGGCAGCCAAGAGACCATATATGAACATCCAATGTGCTTTCTAAGAGCATAGTTCACAGCCAAAAATCTTTCACTGGTTATCTGCTTTGTGTTTCCGTGAGTGTTATCATGGAGAAAAAGCAAACCTGGGAGGTGAACCTGGTGAGGACTAGGAGCCTTTAATGGCATAATCTAAGTCAGCGGTTCCCAACATGGTGCCCGTGGCACCATGGAACCCTGCAAGGTTTATTCAGGTGCCCATGCACATTTTCATGCTCAGTAAAACTCATTAGTCCAACAAAAAAATGCTGTCCTATTGGCACCCGCTGATTTTTCTTTTAAGTTTAAATGTGACCTTGGGCACATAAATGTTGGGAACCCCTGATCTAAGTTATAGTGACACTGGCAATAATACAACTGAAACCACTGACTAAAGTTCAAGAAACTCTTTATATTATTGGTATTGAACCCTAGAATTTGGTAGTCGGTGGTATTGTCATGAACTAGGATGCATGTGCTTCATTTCCCTTTGATATACTGGAACAGGGCTGGCCTTACAGAAAATGGCACCCTGGACGAACTTGTATTTTGGCACCTCTGCAAATCAGTGATGCTGCTGCAGGCAGAGACAAGGGACATAGTCCAGTGGGGAAGCAGAGCAACATGGTATGCCAGGCCGGTGGGCAGGAAGGCAGGCTGGACTGGAGCAGGTACCACTCCGTTCACACATGCCCGGCCTGGCTCCTCCTGAGCAGTTGCTAAAGGCAAGGGGCAGGCTGGGATGGGCACTACTCCTCCTACCTGGGTCAGGATCAGCCTGGGTGGGACAGGGAAGGGGCTGTTCACGTGTTCTCTCTCTCTGTTTTTGCCTCAAGGACCTAACCACTTTAACTACAGCCTTCTATCTCCTCATTCCACCTTGTTGCATCTTTGTCTAACCCTTTCAAATTAGGTGTTGCCTTGGTCCACCTTGAGATCTGGTACTCTCCACTCCAGCTTCCAAAATCTGCCTCCTGTGCCTTCTCTCATCAGTTCTTGCAATAGGCCCTCACCATTTCATTGTCTGTGCTTTTATCCTGCTCAAGACATCAGGTCTTTTGTAAAAGTTCAAAAGCTCTTGGAGTAGGAAAATATTTAATCCCTCTAGTTTGCCATAAACTTGCATATAGCCACAGTGAGCTAGGCAGGACTGAGTACCTCTTGGATATCATCATAACATAAAACAACAACATAATAATGCAGCATTTTAAATTAACATTCTTCCCAGGCTGATTCAGAAGGCACTCACTAGTTGTTAAAAATGGTATTTAAACATTTTCAACCTATCAAACATATACTTGATTAAATGCTTCCTGACAGATAAATTCAATCCCTTACTTTGGCTCTTCGGTGATTTTTTTTTTTTTTTTAACTAATCCTGAAAACAAGGTAGCCTTTTGTGGCATAAAAACTCAACAGGGCATTGAGTATCTTGGTTCTAATTCTGCAAAGTGCTTCTTAAAGGCATGTTTAATTTTAAACATGTAAGATAATCCTGTTGGCTTTGTATCTATAGCTGAGCTGAATGTCTGGAAGGATCAAGCCTCCTGAAGGGGAAAATTATTCTTCCAATTCATGTGGTTTCATAAGACACTAAATCATATATCTATTAAATTGTTGGTACATAACCTCTCTGCGATAGTTCTAAGCACAGCAGGGCATCCAAAGCTGCTACTCTACCTGTCTTGTAATACACATTGTCAAAATCTAGAGAAGCCCAGTGGAGAACTGTGTTTCCAAAATTAAGGCCTTGATTCAGCAAATAATTTAAAGCAAAGGTATAATCACCCCATCTTAGTTATGCTACCAATTTAAGCATGTGCTTCAGTTCAGGCATTATATTTGAGTAAATAAGAGAAGTCATGCCATTCCAATTAGCCAGGTGCCAAAGGGTTTTGCTGACTTGGGGTCCCAATGCATATGGATGGTATCCTGGTCAACAGACCTATCTTAAAGATGCTAAAAGTCTGGATTCGTACCAGGTTTAGAAAATGGCATGAACCAGAAAAGGCAGAAAATATTGCAGAGGGGAGGAAAAAAGAAATATAAATAAGAGGAAGGAGTTTGGTGCTGACTGATACAGAACTGATTTAAGCAGGATTACAGTTAACAAGCCTTTGAGGTAGGATGCTCCGTTGTGCATTCATGCCTGAAATCCTCACTTTGTGTCATTTTCGATAATATATAGCAATGCCAGAGACATGATTGCTCTCTTGATTCTATTTTGTCCTCTCTGTGGCTACCAATATGACATGTAAATTGTGCTCAAAATGCTTTTACTTTTTGCATGTGACAAGATAGAAGGTTGAAAGTACCTGGGTCTTAGTAGCTAACATTGTTACGAGCAATTTTTGAAGTGGCTTTTCACTAATTATTAAAAACAATAAATATATTTAATGCCGAGAACATTTCCTAGCTTTATGCTGGATTGAATTTTTTCTCTAAGTATTTATAATTATGTACTTGGTATGAGTTGTGGTTACTATTCCTGTATCACATAACAAAATGCTCACAATTAAACAAAAGAAAACTAGAGGGTGTTTTTAAACTAGACGGTGTCAGGGTGTTTTATAACTTCCCTCAGAGACATTGGGTGTTGGCTGGAGCCAAAGCTGGGGACTTTGGCGTGTCCCAATGCTCCTGCTGGGAACAAAGCCAGAGTTTCCCAGCTAGAAGGTCTTGCGTTTCCACTCAGGGTCAGATTGATAACCATATTTGTGGTCAGGAAGGAATTTTACTCCACAGCATGGCCTATGCCTTCCTCTGTAATAGGGGGCATGCCCCTCTACCCATGATCTCTTGAGCACATACAGGCAGTCCTCAACTTAAGACATTTTGAGTTACTATGAATGGCACTTGCAATGTTTATAAATTGTCACCCTGTTTCAACTTTCCGATGTCAGTTTTGACTTTACAACGCTTGATCTGACATGACACCATGCCAGTGAACAAGTTTGCTGCATCTCGCTGAAGAACACCTGTCCAAACTTCCTTGGACACTTCCTTTAAGAAAGCAGACAAGACTCCAGAAAAACCTGCAGCCAGGTCTCTTGAGAAAACTCCAGCCAAGAACTCTTCAAAAAGTCCGGTAAAGTCACCTCAAAGAAGTCCTTTCAAATCAATATGAATGCTATTTACAATATAAATACATTAATGTAATTATATTACTCATCTATAATTGATTGAGTACAAAACTCTGAGTTATATTTGGTGAAAATAGGGCATGGGGCCTTGGTTTAGAAACCAATCCCCCATTTATAACATTGTTCCTATGGGAAAATTGGTTCCAAGTTACGATGTTTCGATTTAAGACACGGTTTTCAGGATCCAGTTGTGTCATAAGTCTGAAGACTGCCGGCATTGACAATATTTTATAGAAGCAGAACACTGGCACTGTAATTCCCCTGCTTTACCAGTGACAGGTTATGGTGTTAGGACTGTGTTGTGTCAGGGGTGGTGGTTGTCTTATGCTGAGTTTCGATTATGGATTATATAAGATGGTTTGTATAAGGATGAACCTGCCTCAGGCAGGTGGTTGGATTAAATGACCTCTGGAGGTGCCTTCCAGCCCTAGTGATTGTATGATAGACAGCACAAAAGGACAGTCAATACAGAACTTATCTGTGGCATGTTAAAAAAAAATGATCATGCCATAATGGCAAAACATACCCCCGTTCCATCTCTAGTTGACCAGAACATGAAGCCCATTCATGAGCAACAGTTTTGGCCATGTTCATGACCTGCAGGATATATCATTGTAATTCATTATATCTAAGAAGAAAGCCATCCGCTAGAAAAAGCCCCAACTGATATGAAACACAGCAGTCCCTCAGTTTAATAGTACCAGCTCCCATGAATACATCACCACAGTGGTTTACTTTCTGAAATAACTTCCTACTTCAAGCTCTATCTAGATGAAGTTAGTAAATCATCACCTCTTCCTTCCACAGCCATATACTCTCTGTTGCAACTATTATGTTGGAAAAGAATAGAAACATGATGACAAAAGACTAGAACTAGTTAGATTTTCTCCTGGAATTTCTTCCCATTGGACAATAACATTCAATCAAAATCAGAAAAGTCTGCATGAATGTGACAATTTCAACAATCTTGCTTTTAAAAAAATGACATAAAGCATTCCAATAATGTCAAAACATTTTGTTTTGACAGTTCCAAAAAGCAACATTTTTCTTCCAAGTTAGTTTTATAATTTCCTTTACATTTTTAAAAAAAAACATTTTTCAGAATAAAAATCAAAACCAAGATTTAATTTCCATAGAAATGGGGTATTTCAATTATCCCCCCAAAATTATTTTAAAGCTTTTTTTTGAAGAATGTTTAAGTTTCATTTCTTTATCATTTAGAACAGATTATTATTCTGCAATGAGACAATTTCCCAGCAAATAAAACTCCCAGCTCTCAGACAGCTTTACTCATGAGTACAATGTTAGACTTTCACAGGACCTGCAACTAGATTATGACATTAATTACTAGAAGAGAAACACCAGAACATTGTCTCCCGGGCCCTTCCCCCGGGAGCTGCCTGCTGCCAGGGTGGGCTTCACCACCAGAGCCCGGGTGGAGACAATGTCCCCCCTGCCCCAGCAGCAGGGAGCTCCCAGCCCTCACTCTGTGATCACGGAGCCGGGACTGGAAGACAAGAATTTCCCAGCCCCCACTCCCCGATCACAGAGACAAGGCTGGGAAGTAAGAGTCCCTCAGCCCCTGCTCTGTGATCATAACCACGGAGTAGATGCTGGGAGCTCCCTGCTGCTGGGGCAGCGGGGCATTGTCCCTACCCAGGCTCCGGTGGTGGAGCTCACCCTGGCAGCAGGCTGCTCTAGGGGAAAGGGAGCAATCTCCTGCCCCCTGCTGCCCAGCTGATCAGGAGCACATTTGCTCCCAGTTAGCTGTTTACACATGCTGCACTGTGCAGTAATTACTCCTGAGTAAATTTTCTACTTGTATTTACAGGTAGCAAATTTACTCTGGGTTAGAGCAAATTACTGTGAAGTAAGCATCAGCATGTGTACAGGGTGACGCTTACTGCACAGTAATTTACTCTAATCTCAGTTAAAGCATCTTGTGTAGATGAGCTGTGCAATTGCAAACCTACTCTGACATTAATTTGTCCCCAGGATGGATAGTGATGATTGCTAAATGTTAGCACAGCACTTTGGAAATGCAAGTATATTCAATTATTAATATTGTGGTGGGTATCACCACATGACACTATTAAACACAGGCTTCAAAGATTTTTTTTTTGAGTGTAGAAGGATGTGTTCACTGTTGGGATGTTTATAACTGTGGTGGACTTTTGTTCTGTAAAAAGGAAGTCCCTTTTGGAGAGAGAGCTGGTTAAGCAATAGGAGAGTTTCTTTGCCGTGGGCCCTGATAAGAGTTAATTCTTAAGAATGATTTGATCCTTAGGTTGCAGGTGCTGCTACTTCATTTGTTTCCTTTAAGTTCCTCCTTAAAATGTGCTTTTTCCATGGTTCCTATAAGAACATAATAATGATTAGCATCCTGACGTGCTGAGTACTGCATAATCTGCTGACCAATATTGCTTCATTGTTTCTTTGTGATCTATTGTCTCTCTAGAAGGCTGGTCCAACAGAGACCAAAAATGCAACTTTTTAAAATCTTCAGAAAAACCATGATAACCCTGAAGGTCTTCAGAAAAAACATGGATAAACCCCAAGGTAGGCTTTTGTCAGGGATTTGGAAGAAACATCTATGGCAGAAATGCACAACATCCGTTCATACCATGCCCAAACAACAAACAGGAATAGACTCCTTCTTTCCTTGATGACCAACAGGATTGACTTGAGTAGGAACAGTTTTTTTGCAGAATCATATCTCTTTAGGCCCTAGCACATGTTGAAGGAGGAATGTCTCATTATCTCTAGAAGATATTACCATAAATCCACCCTGGACCCTGGCAACCTTCATGATGGAAGTTCATCAAAACTGATACTGTGAAAAGTCTACGTTTCTGCAAATCATCATCCAATTAAAAAAAATACCAAAAAATTCTGACCTATTCTACAGAGAAGCAATGCTGGTGTCAAAATGGGACATTAGTATTGGAAGAAGAAACATCATCATCATCATCATCATTGCCTGCAACACAGTTGCTTGACCTGGTCAAGTATCTGCCAGAATTTTTCAGTATCATTTGGAGTAAGACAAAGTACTGAAACTTGTAACTTCTTTTGTGAGATTAATCAAAAAGATATTGGCTTAGTTTGTTAAAAAATTCTACCAAAATAGAAACTCCAAAGACAGAATCTAGGAAGCTTCTTCTCACATGTAAGTTTAAAGAGCTGGTTACAAAGACTATGCCATGCCATAATTTCCAGACTCTATTTGAACCTTCTGAACATACCCAAGCTTTCAGTTTAACAGCTTGGGTATATTGGACCCTGGATATTATTTGGCAAGTTTCTCAGCTTGTATCTATCAGCCTAAATTCACTGTCTTTAGTGGAAGTACTCCAATTTCCACCAGCTGATGTTCTGGCAATTTGTTTTCAGTACTGGGATGAAAAGCTTCCCAGGCTAGCAAGGAAGAAATATGGATGCATCATCTCAAGATTTTGTTTTTAACTTTCTGTGGTTGCTTCTTTCCTGTTACCAGCTTTGTCTAAAACCCTTTTTCCTATTTCTTAGTAGCTGTTGGATTAATGTTGGTTTCATTCCTCAATGTCACTGATAGTCTTGTGCAGACAGACAGATAGGCATAAATATATGCATGCATGTTTCACTATGTTGTGGTTTATCACTTCCAGATGTCTCCAACTTTCAAGGAATCCTTTGTTGCCTAGTCCACCAAGTTCTGCAAACTTGTTGCTAAGTCTTGCAATTCCCAGGTGAGTTGGCAAATCTTGGCACTGAATAATAACAACCCACAAGTATACTAGGATTTTAAATTTAGAACACAGGTTCTGAACAACTTTTCTGGCTGACTGCCATCAAGGATAAAGTTGATTAAGGATGGTACTCCAAAAAGTAATATAATATATAACTTATTTCAGCAGCCTCAGCATTTTCCACATAGCTATCTGACCGTTCCCACTTTCAGCAGAAGTGGGTACTAATAACTATATACTAAGCAGTAAATCAGTCACAAGTTCTGATGACCAGGAGTAGAAGAGAAGATGTATCCCTAGTGGTAAATACTATGGATTTACTTACAGTTTTGATCACATAAATTTTGGATGATGACTTTGAATCCATTGTAATGACTGTGCCTGGTCTAAAAAGTAATAGAACACAAAATTAACTTTACAACTCCAGTGATTAATTTCTCTTCCTGGAAATAAAAACCAATACAATATAGTGAAAAGGTTCAGAAAAATCAGATCAGATTGTCATTTTAACAGCTCCAAATAAATATAGCATTATCTTCTATTGCCCTTCTTTGGAATTCGGACAAACAAAACAATCATTTAAATGGCAGTAAGCCATGATACATTGTATTCAAGGATAGTAAAGAAAAATATATCCCTATCCATTCTATTTTTCTCCTCTAGGAAAGATAGGAAAATAAATGACTTGTAAAAGAGTTCTCTGCAGAATCTTTTGTAGTCTTAGTGATTTACTTCATTTCAAACTTAGGCCAAAACTTTCAAATGAACATACGCAATGTTGACTTCAACGGGAGCAGGAGCGTTAAGACAAGACCTCTAATTAAGTCTACATTTTCAGACTTCCACATCTTCAGGTAAGCATGCAAAGCAATGCTCAGTGGTGCTAGCAGAATAAGACCTGAATTCCAAGTGCTCTGAGCACCCACAATACTTGTGAATGCAATGCTTGTGAAATTTGAGCAGAAGGTCTCGTGTTGTTAGCCCATCCAAAATCATGTTTGAATATGGCTTAAGAAGTCTAACTTTTAACTACCTCTCTCCAATATTTCAGAAACTATTTAAAATTATGGAGACCCATTTAAACTATTTAAAATTATGGAGACAATTGCTGTTCCTACTGTAACTAAGGGCAACACTCCCATTAATGATTAAAGCAAGTGTAATTTGTCTGTCTGCTGTTGGTGGGAAAAATCATCATTAAGGGCAGGTTACGTGTTAGCTTCTGAATGTCTCAACTGCGACAGTAGTCTCAATGGATAATTAGGATTTTCAGGAATGTATTCTGAAGGAAGACTTATTTTTGGAGCACAGGAAAGTAGAGCCAGAAGGGACCTCATGAGGTCATTTTGTCCAGCCTCCTGCTTTCAGAAATTCCTTAGCTGGAAACTTGATGGCTAAGATGACAGTATATAACACCCTGAAATTCTATAGAAAATTCCTATACATTAAGGAATCTTCACACACACCCTTGGTAGATAAAAGCTATTCCAGTTTTGACTTTATAGTGAGATGACCTTGATCACACAAGTCAGTAGCAGAACAAATGAGCCCACAAATCTGACTCCCAGTTGTGCAGTATAATCGCTAAATATGGAACTGGACCTGATGAGATGCTGATGGACAAAATGAGAATTAAGTTAATCTTTTTTACTTTATATTCTTTGTTGTTATCTGGGCACCTTTTAAACAGGGCATAAATTGGGATAATGAATACCTGATTAAGAAAGATCAGATCAACCATCAGCTCTTCTACTGTCTGTGACTCAGCTAGAAAGCCAAGATTTAATTGGTAGGAAAAAGAGATATGTTTTTAGCTCCTTCTAAAAGTAGAAGAAACCCAAGCAGGGGAGAAAGGAACCAAACAGAATATTCAGGGAGATAGATACAAATGTTGAAATTGCTAGAAAAGGAAAAATATCTCTAGAGCTCAGTATTCAAACTTTTTTTCAGTAACTTCTTTTCAAAGTACAGAAATAAACAGGCCTGACATTTATTCATTAAACTTCCTGCAAATACTAATAAAAAAAATCTGCCTGTTAGTTATCCCTTTGATGGCAATAGCAAGATCAGTTAGGGTTGGTTTTATAAAGCTGAAATAAATATGAAAGGAGAGAAAAAGACCAAAAGATTCCAACAAAGTAAATCTTCAAAAGACAAACACGATTCCACTACTGTGTCTACTGATCTTTTTCTCAACATGTTATCTTTTTATTCTTGGTATTTAACTGAAAGCAGAGAGGAGAGAGCAAAATGCGAGATATTTTTTTTCTTTGCTCTCAGGAATCTTTTCCTAAGAGAAATTGCTGCAGTGGATCAGACCTTTGAATGGGAACAGCCAATGCTGACCGCTTGTGAGAAAGTGAGAATTATTGCAGTAGCTGTACAAGGAATAATCTGTCCTTTATTTAAGGTTTTATTCAATGCTTATAATAAGAGATTGGCTTTAGCCCTGAAGAATGAGGTTTAATTTTCTTCCCAAAATGTTTGTAAGAATTAATTACAATAACTCAGGATATTCTTATTATCAATGAAAATGTTGAATCACTTTGCAATTCTTGGAAAATTCTTGACCCCAATTACTTTCTGTGGCAATATAATTTATGCAATCTAATTTTACAGGGTGTGAAAAAAAATTCTTCCTATCAGTTTTGAGTTCACTTTTTTTTAAAAATTACGCTGAATGTCACCTTGTTCTGATGTTTGGGACAGAAAGAACAGAAGTTTTAAAATTTCTTTTTCACGTATCAATCTTTATTTTCTATACATGTGTTACATCGGCTCTTACTATTGATTTTATATATGTGTCTAAAATAAAATAAGATAAAACATTAGAAGCAATGGAACAAAATTAGACAGAGTCCTGTAGGGAAGTGTAACACTGGATCTCTATCTTGTGGTTTCAGTTGTGTGACATTAAATCATTTCTCTCACCAGATTAATCATTAATATTATGTCTTTTAGGGAAAGCTCACATCTGTTTGAAATTTCTCATGCCTCAAAGTATGGCTGGTTCTGAAATTTTCCCCTGATACTTTTTTGACAGAAAATTGGATCTTCAACTAAACATTTTTTTTGTGCTGGCTTCCCTGAAAAATTGTGATTTTTTAATACCTCTCAGCCCAAAAAATCTGAAAACTTGAATTTGGAAAATCTTCATTGCCTCAGGGGAGTTGTTAGGATGAATCTTGCCCTCTTTTTATGCAAGAAGCAAGAGTTGTTTGGTAATGTCTTTTATGCAATTAACTGCATAGTTGGAAGAGACGTTAGATAAGCTTTCTGGCACAAAATGCTATTCCTGGGTCTTTGTAAGGTTCAGGAAGAGCATTTTGGGCCTAAAATCTTGTCTAACACCTCTCCCTGCTCTATAGTTAATCCAGTAAAGGGCATTACCAAATCATCTTGCTTTTTTGCATTGTCCCTAGACCATCACAGTTATTTAATACTAAAGGACTCTTTCTTATGGACTAAGGTCCCTAGCTATATTACACCTTCTGTGGCTGCATCTTCATGAGGCATTGACTGCACAGTAGCTTGTTACTACTGCACAGTAACACTGCATGGCAGGAAGCTTTATGTGACACTAGTACACAGTATTAAGGAGCTATGGCACAGTCAGTGTCACCTATAAAGCCATTCAGTGACGCTGCTGCACTGCAACTTGTGTTACTATGCAGTCATTTAGTACTTGAAATAACTGCGCAGCAATGACTGCGCAGTAAGCAACGTATGTAAGCATGGCCTGCAAGACATAATTAGGGTGACCATATGGACAATGTGAAATCTGGGACATTGTCCTCTCCACACACCTCCCTTCACTGATGCATTAAGAGGTGGAGGTGGAGCACCACTGATATTATTATTCAGGCAACTAAGGAGTCAACAGCCTGTTAATGACCCATTTTTTTCTTCACAGGTATTAACAATCCCCTTTTAAATAGTCATTCCACTAATCAAGCTAAGCTATTAGGGCAATTTTGCTGTCTGCCAGAGCTTCTGCTGTTCCTGCCATCCTGTGCCACATCCCAGGATGCTTGTTTTAATTTTCACCAGCAAGCTGGGATCAGACTGAAATACAGGACTGTCCCAGCCAATCCAGGATATATGGTTATCCAGGACATATGGACATAATAGATATGGAATTTCCCTATAACTTTAATAGCTCAGCAAGATGGGAAATGAGGAAGCTTCATGGGAGGTACAGTCCAGCCACAAAACTCACCACACACAGAAAGAAGGGAAATGAAGCACCTAAATGACAACAGTCATGAGGCACCAGGGTTACATTTCTTTCTAACCAATTTTATTTCAAAATCTATTCATTGGCACCAATTTGGATAATTGTATCTATTACGTTAGTCAACGGTAATAAAATGTACTGATAATGACATAAATGTTAGTCATTCCAGTGACCTCAACAGATTTCAGATTCAACCCCCCACCCCACCACCCCCTTCCCCTTCCCCAGGGCTTGCAAGACCTGAAAAAATAATAGCCACAACATCAAATCCCAGTTTGGTACCTGTGCCCCGGGATAAAGACTCCACTGAAACAACATTAATTGAAATAATTTACCTGAAAAAGGTCTGAGCACAAATTCTGGGGTTGTTATAAGGCAACTTTTCAATTGGCCATCCTGAAAGAAGTTCAGTCTTGTGCAGGAAATCTATAAAATCTGGCCCCTCAGTAGATTCCCGGCTCAGAAATATATTTAAGAAGTCCTAGGAAAATAAAGGAGTCTTCACTAAATGCTGAAAACAATGATCACATAAGAAATCAGTGGGGCTAACTGTTCTGTTTCTCAGTGGACTCAGTGGGTACATTCAGCACAACGCCTGGGGCCGGAGGTTACTATTGGCAATTTTACATGTGCCCCAATACGTTCTGATTAGAACATGTCAGAGTTAATTGAGTCTGATGGAGTGCCCTAATCAAAACACTCCCGTGTGCTGCAGCATCGCATGTATTCAGCATCCCTGTGTTTCAAAATGGCAGCGGGGACACTTTTACAAATGCTCACCAAATAAGCTTTAGTTAAAGTGCCCCCCTGCCATTTTGAAATGTGGGAGGCTGAATACACGACACACTGCAATCATTTTAATGAGAGCTGCTCTAATTAAAATGCCTTAACTCCACCCCAGAGCACATGTATAGGTGCTCTATATGTCTCTTATACACCCAATACAAAAATACAATGGTGTTTGCTCCTGGAGGGTAGGAATGCACTTACTAGTAGCCTATACCAGGAATAAATCACTATGTTCTGCAATAGCTGAGCTTCTCTACCCAGCAAATAGGGGTCGGTGGGGCTGAGGAATCTCATCTTGTAATCCTTTGGAGAATGGGTGAGGAGACTAGTAGACCAGTTTATTCTTATGGAATTCAACCAAAGATCCAAGTCATTCACATAGTGCACAAGGAGATGAGCTACTTCTTATTCCTTGTATGGGCGGGTAACCCATGTCACACTACAGTCCACAGGTAAAAATGCTGCAAGGAAAAGATTTGGGTTTGGTATAACTCTTATTTTTCAGAGTTTTCTTATGCATTTAAGATAAATGATAAAATATCACAGGGAGAGATAAGAAAACATAAGTCTCTTGAAAAGGGATGTTTTCAAGAATTTAGCAGCACACATTATTTAGCTTAGAAAGACTTGAGACAGAGACTAGTCAAAGGCAAGATGGGGTGTTGATAAGAATGGTTCCCTACCTTGGGCAAATTCAAGAGGAGGTTGGATGATCACCTGTCTGGGGTCTTGTGCACCCAGCATTCATTCCTGCCTGTGGCAGGGGGTCAGGCTAGATGATCTGATCTGTTCAGGTCCCTCCTGACCCTAGCTACTATGAAACTATGTCTGTGTGTGTATAGTGTCAGGCTTGGCTCATTCCAGTCCCCACAAGTAGCACTTAGCTATTAGGTGTTTTGTCTATGTGGAATACGTTCGCTTTCCATCTCTCTCTGCTTCCATGCCCAGCGGTCTGTGGGACACAGGAAACAGCAAGAGATAACAAACATCTCACTAGAAGAAAGGAAGAGAATCTCTGTACCTCAGGGAAAAAAGATATCATGCCCAGTCTGCTACTCATGGAAGGAAATTTTTAAAATGCAAAAGAAATGAACGGGTGTGAATGGGAACCAGATTGCTTGTGAGCCTAGCCTCACATTGCTCTGAAAAGAGTTTGGGATGCTGATCCCTGATGAGCTGCCAGAACAAGACTAATATGCAAAATGGATTCATCTTTCCTTTCTTCCATTAAATGAAGACAAAGGGTCAAACCACAAAATCAATATCTAGTAACATTCAAGCAAAAGGTATGAGAGGTAAAAAATTAATTGTTTCAGGAGATCAGAGTCAAATAGTGTAGCTGAGGTTTTAAGTATATAATTTTTATGGCTGATCATATCAGTCTCAGTTACATGTGTTAAGGGAAGTGTAATGAAATCTCAGAAAGGAATTTCTCCCTCCAATCTATAGCACTAGTCTCATGATTTATGGGGCAGGTGTTCTTGACCCAACCACTGTGTGGGGGGAGGCAGAACAATGGATTTCATTAATCTGTAGTTTAATCTATTATGTGACACTAAAGAGGAAAACTTCACTTTTCTGGTGTGTTCAAGTCACAAGCAACATTTGCATAACAGATCAGATGGAGCAGAAGGCAACTCTTGCTGGGGGAATAGAAGGCCAGGACCATATTCAAACTACAAGGCTTATTAGTGGAACAAGCATACATCAAATCAGCATCTCCTGGACCTGATGGGATTCACTATGGGATGCTAAGCTAAAAGTCAGCATATTCTTTGGCATAGATCATAAAGTCATTAAAATCAGAGCTGCTACCGGAAGACTGGAGGAAATCTGGATATAGTACCAAAATTAAAGAATGGAGGGATAAGGTTAATAGACCAGAACATTTGGCTTCTGTAGCTGTAAACATATTGGAATGGCTCTTCTATTAGAAATAAGGTGGTTATTAAAATAAATTTAAAAGAGAAAAATGGCCACCACTAGGGAAAAAAAATGCTGATCACTAAGGATCCTGGGGTTCTCTCTGTGTTTAAAAACAGCAAATTCTCTGATAAATATTGCAAATTCTCTGATTTAAAAACCCCAAATCCACATTATTCCACAATTAAAATGAAACACCAATATATATGTATAGGTATTAGTTGAACACAATGTTTTATTGATATAGTTACAATTTTAAAGCACTTTAGAAGTCTACCAGTACTTCAATCACTATAAAAAAAACAAATTCTAAATCCCTATACATCTTGCTGTTTGATATTGGGTTTTCTATCATGGAAAATCAGACCTGCCCCTGTCCCTTTCACTTACCAGGATGTGGGTTCAACTGCGGCATCCCCCCAGTTGCTTTGTGGTGCTGAGCAGCCCTGATATGCTGGTGCTCTGCCCCTGCCATTGCCCTCACTCCCAAGTCACAACCCCCTAGCCCTGCTGATGCCCCTCACTCCAGACCTACTGCCCTGCTCCCAGCACCCCAGTGTGTGAGGAAGGGCATGGTGTGTGGGGAAGGAGGGGGGCACAGGAAATGGAGCAGGGGGGGCACATGCCCCCTGAGATTGCTGTGCCCACAGCAGGGTATGGGACTGCAGCTGGGTCAGATTACCTGCAGAGGAGCTGCCTCTATGGCCCAGTGGGCAGGAGCCAGAGCATGAGGAAATGCTGTGCCACTATAGCGAGGTGCAGAAGCAGCAGCAGAGGCAACAGCATGGAGTTTTGGCCCCGCTGCTGCCGAGTGGGCAGGAGCCAGCTCTCCTTGGCAGCGACGGTCCTGTGACCCTGGCACTCGTTTCCTGCCATTGGCGGGGGGTCAGACTAGATGGCCTGCTCTAGGCCCCTTCTGACCCTAGGTACTATGATGGTCCTGGAGGCAGCACCTGCCTGAAGCTGGTCCAGCCCAGCTACAGCCCCACGCCCCACTGTGCATGCAGAAATGTCAGACAGCATGTGCTCTCCTACCTGTGCCCCCCTGGCCTCCCAATCCATGGCCCGTGCCCCTTTGTTCCCCCCACATAGACTTACCTGGAGAAAGCTGAAGAAGCTGCTCTCCACCACTGCCTGGCTGCCACATACATGTGCACGTGCACATGCATATAGTGCGCCTTGCCTCTAGTCGCCCTTTTCCCACTCTCTGTAGGCCCAAGCAGCCCCTTGCAGGCTGAAACTCAGCCAGCTTGCAATGGAAAACCTGTGGTTTCCCATGTTTTTTCTCCTTGAAAAGAGAAAATCTACATTTTTTTCTGTTAAAGGAGTAAATCCACATTTTCCCTTTTTCCGCAGCAAGCTGGAAACCTGGATCCCTGTTGATCACATGGTGGTTCTCAAGTCCTTTATTTTTTAGGTAGGCTATCACCTATAAAAGCTTATGAAAACGTATGCATTTTTCAATTAGTTTGATTCTAAAATGCTACCCCATTCTGCCTTCTGTGATCCTGGTGATGGTTGATAAATGCTAACTTTGTAATTAATATCCTCCTACAAAAATGTGGTGAACACAAGAAAAATATGTTCAAAAGGTGAGGAAAAAATAGGTGAGTTGTATTACATCTTCATCTTAGTGAGGGTATATGGATAAACATTACATAAGGGTTTAATAGAAAATGTGAAATTAAGGACTTTATCACTGAGGTCACCATCCAATGCGTAAAAGACCGCTGTAGTTAAGAATAGTAAAACCACACTGAGTGAGAGGTAAAAGAAGTCTCCTTTACCTTCCTTCTAGTAAGTCTCCTATTTGAGACGCTCTTAAGAGGCAACCTTGCAGCAAGAAAACCAAAGGGTTTGGTACTGCATCCTAAGCCACCCCAGCTCTCGCTGGGTAAAATGTAAAGCTGAAGAGTTAAGGGAAAACTTCTGTATTGTAGTGGACAGCACTGTCATGAGGACAAGGACTCGATCCATGTTAATATATGCCTTTTGACAGCTACTAGAATGGGGCAGATGTTGAGAGAAAATATATGCACAAAAGTGTGAGCAGGTTTATTACATTATTCAGGCCCATTGCTAACAGGAACCCTTATTAAAAGAAAAATGAATGAGCTAGTGACTGAGTCAGCATCAATCTTCCTCATTCCTATAGCATTCATAGAAATTATATGGAATTTGGACTAGAAATAACTCCCAGAAATGGATACTGTACTGTTTAAAGGGATGTTTCATCCAAACAAACTGTTTTAATCAAGGTGTAAACTGTTGTCTTTGTGAAATCCAGTGTAAACCTTAGGGCATCTTCCCTGCTGGTTAATATGAATTATAGCTCTGCATGGCCACCTTCTGAGAACAGCAAATAGGAAAATATACAACCAGAGTCCCTTTGATGTTAAGGGCTTCAATACTGAAGGAGAATAATGAGATGCTATTTCTATACATGGCTGTCTCCTTACATACAGTTAGTTGCCTGTTATTCTGCTTCTCAAATAACTATCACAGTCAGTGTCATGGCATGCCAACCTATCAGTAACTTAGAGTGTCACATATTCCACTGATTAATGTAGACTGACAACTACATCCAATGAAAGAGCAGATTATTAAGTAGCTGTCTATATATGGAGAGAGCAGAAAGAGACATCAGACATTTCCCTGCTTGCAGCAATTAGGGCGGGGGGTGGGGGAGGGTGATAGGTAAAGATAGGTAGAAAATGGGCTTCCCACGAAGAATTTCAAGATGGGTCTTGGGGATAGAGATGCTCACAGTCCCAGAATATCCAACAGTCCCAAAAGCTATCTATAATATGGAATAGGAGGCAATGGAAACAGAGAGTTTGTATATGCTGCAGTGGTAATGTATCCTGTCACAGACGCAAAGAGTACCCCACTTCTACTGGCCCACAGGTGTGACAGGCTGGCTGGTAGTGACTTAACCCAGGGGTTTTGAGGGGTTAAAAGATGATTGGAAGACTTGGGATTCCCTTTCCTCACCAATCCGGTAATGCTTTGGCCCAGGAGTTTTGAAGGGGTAAAAGATGATTGGAGGACTTGGGATTCCCTTTCTTCACCAATCAGATCCCAGAGACTCACCCTCCATGTCCCCTGATTGGCCCCTTGGGTCACCTAGGGGGGGATAAAAGGGGCAGCATGGCTGACTCAGGAGAGACTAGTGGGAGACCACAAGGAAGGAGTCTCAAAGAGCTAGGAAGGGCTGGGCCAGTGGGCGGGAGAAGTTGCCCCAGAAGAGCCTGAAGGAATGGGACCTGCAGGAAGCAGTTGGACCCTCAGCAGCGCGGCATACAGTTGGCAGGAGAGGCTTCCTCCTGGGCTCCACGATCCTCTATGAGAGGCTGCGGCCAGCAGGAGAGGCTCCCCAGCTCCAGCAAGGATCTGAGCAGTGATCTGAGAGGTTCCCAGCTCTGCTTCCACCTCCACCAGTAAGAGGCCAAGCAGCTTGGTATGAGGCCAAGGCTCCTGGAGGGCAAAGACCCCTACCAGCTTAGCATAATACCAGCACTGGCAGCTGTCTAGTAGCGCTCCTACCTACCATGTGGGAAATCTGAGATCAAGTCCCAGTTGGGATGACTTAGGATAAGTGAAGTAACATGGAGAAATTCTTGTTTTGGTAGAAAGGTGTCATTGGGTTTTCCTCCTTTCTCCTCCCTCCAGGTACCTAGGCCCCATATTCCTTGTTATTTGATGTTTTGTATTTTGTGCCTTTTATATTTCACCAACCAGTATTGTTTGTTCTTCTGTTTGTGTTTTATATTTTGGTTAACCCTGTCTTTTGTCCAGTGGATGAATATGCCTATGATTGTAAGTGTCTAACCTTTGTTGAATCCTGCCCCTTTGGGACATTGTAGTGTCCCCGATACCCGCTGGTTTATACTGGTTATGTTCCCAATACTGTTATTTCATTAAAAGGTATATGGTTAAGTCCCCACTGGTGATCTGGCTCTGCTCCATAGGGGGAGGAGAGTCCCTACACCTCCCACAGCGCTTGTGCATCTGCTTTGATCTCTTCATTTGGAGAGGGGGTATCTCTTAGAGTACTGCCTGGGTTACACAGGCAAGATCCAGATGTGGAGGTTTTTCAGTAAGTCTTCTCTGGCCTTGTTCCCAGCACCTGCTGTCAAGCTTTAGTGCCTGACACTTGAGTGCAGGTGCTGGGGATGAGTCCAGAGCAGCCTCATGGCCCAGAACAGTTAAATGTCTAGGTCAGGAGCATAGCCACTGACTTAGGGTATGCACAGGCCTTCCAGCACTGAGCCATGCTACTGTTGTAGCCATGAGTTTCTTGTAGCTAAAGTAAAGACCCCAGCCAGTTAGTTATCCTGGAGTGGGTCTCTGGTGAACAGAAATTCCACTATGGATTAAACTTCTTTTCTGGTCCATATTGGTGCTCTCCTGGGAAAGGTTTCAGCAGGGTTGACAGCACTGAAACTCATGTGAATCATGGTATTTTTGACTGGCATCTGTGGAGATCCCAGTGAATACAGTAGGCTCCTAAATGCCATGTTATAGTATTCCAAGAGGAGATAGGGCAAGATCTCAGTGCAATAAATGATGTCCAAGTGTTTGGCTTTTAGCTCACAAATGATCACAGAACACAAACGCATCCTCCCAGTCAGCTCTAGGTATGTCCAGACAGAGAGGGAAATGACATGGAGCTGAGTGTCAGACCTTGTTTTACTGAGACAACTGAATCCGGTGTCAGTCATGTCTTGGTTTCTATGCTTGTACAAGGTCATACATGCTAGTAAGAATCCTCTGCTTGCCTCCTTTCCTTGGTCTCATCATCCCTGAGTCCACACAAATAGGAGTCACCTGCTTTTGAGTCTGCACCAGGCACTGGTGGATGTGGAGGGAGTAGAAGATGATGAGACTTTCATACTAGCTCCGTACCCTAAATGTAGTCCCATGGCAGAAAGAGAAATGTGTCATATTAGTTGCTAGTAGCAGTCAGTAGGACTTCATGGTCCTCTTGGGTCAAGTGCAGAACATGGAGGAAAGCAGAGCATCCAAACTACAGTGGTATCCCTGGGATGGTCTAATGTGGCTCCATAATGTCCATCCCCCTTCCTAACCATCACCAGTGGTACAGTCTTGTTGAAGTGTTCAGAAGCATATTTAGCACAGAGAGTCATTAGGAAATAGTGGTGAATTTTGTCAAAACAAAAGGTTAAACTCTGCTTAATTCAGAGGCTTACATCCAAAAATGGATAGTTCTGAACCAGGCACCTGGAAGATAACAAATCCAAACAGAAGAAGGCAAATTCACCAATGGTCTAAGTTGGCACAGCTGCCGGGGAAGCTGAGTTTACAGTACATTTCAGTAATAAACTATGCCCAATATATGTCGTGAAAGGAAAGTGCTACACAGATGCTTGTCCTCCTAAAGATAACACAGCAGGGATAAGGATGCTATTTTCTGTCCTCCAAAATCAATTGGTAAGAGGAGTCAGAGTCAGTTGTAAAAGGAGGTGCTGAGTTTTATCAGCATGCTGCTACAGAGATGAGAACAGCAAGACAGCTTAGAGAACCATCAGCCTCAGTCCTGAAATTGTATATTAAAACATATTAAATTCTTCAAAACTAACAATCCCCAGAAGGCACAGCATCCCTCGGCAGCTCTCTGGATCAAAAACCTCCATTATATGGGGAAACTGGCCAGCAGAACTATCTCAGTGCAATAATATCACTAGAGTTGATCCCCATGTAGACTCTTATTCTGAAATAAGTGCCTTTCCAGATCATTTTGTGTTTCTTTCTAAATTTCCTTGTGCAGGCAAGCTTTTAGTAGAGATTTGCCCCTGGATATTTTTTTTGAACTTGGCAAGGATCGGGGAAGGACTGTACTCTGGAAGTCCACCGGCATTGAGATTGGCAGGCATTCACCTCCGTAAACCCAAAGGGAATTCAGCAACTGTGAGTGTGACTTAGGAGACCCTTAGAATTTGCTTCTGTAAGTTGAAGTCAATGGGAAAATTTCTACTAATGTTAATGGAGGGGGTGAATTCTACAGCAGTGTGGGGTCTATTTTAAACTTCCTTAAACCTCCCTGAATTTAGGAGGCTCTGATGGACACCTCCATAAGACATGCTCCCAAAGCAGAAACTAATGCATTTACAATTAGAGCTTGTGGGAACAAAACAGTCAAAAAGGTAGAAACTTATATCCAGAAGCATGCGATTTAGTCACATAGGCTCAGCCATTCCTGCTGAGGTCCCTATTAGTGTAACAGCAAGGCTCATTCACTCTCACCCCTGACATCCCTACCTCCCAACTTCTCTTTAGGTGTCAGCACCTGGGTACGTAACATAAATACAAATGTTATGATCACTCATAAATTTACCCAACTTCTCTTTATATCCAGCCACCGGCGTTGACCTTCTGCCCTCCTGTGACAAGGAATTCCATGGGCTGACTTTATGCTTTTATTGCTCTAAATTCAACCTGCCATTAATTCCCCAGTGGCCTCTTGTTCATGCCTTTCAGGGCACTACAGAAATGAAGTGCTAATCAGTTTTCAGTCCTCCCTCATAATCCTCGATACCCAAGTAACCCCCCCTCCTCCACTTCTCGCCCCCTGCTCGTACCCAACCCCCTGCAGATCTTTTCTTTTCTAGGCTAAATTCTACTAAGGCTTAATAAGCCTGCAACTCTCATTACTGCATTTGGCAGGGGAAATGCACAGCACCTAAAAGGATGAAACCCTCATCCGTTGTGTCTCTTATTATTTGCCAGCCCTGACAGTTCCTCTCTAATTTACCATCCCCTGAAGAAAGTCTGCCATAACTGGGCTGTGGCCAATTCCCATTTAAGTCAACAGGAGCTGCACACAGGCAAAATCTGACAATAACATACTTCAAAATGTTTCCCTGCCTTCTGGAATTGAATGTAACTATGACTCTGCTTGCATAGCTACTACCTGCTGGGGAGTGACAGCCTGATGCACTTCTTATTCACGCTAGCTCACAGGATCGGCCCCTAATCCATTGATGTCATGGCTCATTGGCCAATATCATTAAGAGCTTGCCATCTTAGCCTACCCTATTGTGTTCACTGGGGCTACTCATGGAATAAGGAGAAACTCCACATAACTAAGAGTCTCAGGATCTGTGCCCACCTGCTATTTTACAATTTTACAGAGCATCTGTAGCGATTATGAGACCAGTCTTGCAAAGCTTGCTTATGAGATGCATGCTGCTGATACCAACAGGTCTATCCAGAACTGTTCACATGGATTAATGGCAGACAACTACAGCTTCTAATTGCAAACTGAAGGAGAGTCATCTGCTCGCTGAATATCTATGTGCAAGGTGTTGTGTGTCTCCTGCAGAGCACGGACTACCCTCATCTCCAGGTGAAGCCAGCAGCCGTCCCAGGAGCTCAGGGCCTTGCAGGATTGGGCTCCAGGCAAAATAAAATGAAAGTAACACAATTACACAGGGTTTCTCAGCTCAGGGAAAGGACTCACCTGTCTAGAAAGAGCCAGCAGGGAAACAGTATCATGACAGACTACTGTGGCATTTCTCCTAGCACCAGTCAAGATGGCAACATCCTAGGAAGAAGTTAAGCAATAGATGTGAATTATTAAAGAGGTTGTCTATAAAACTGCCTTTGAAAAATATAAGCTAAAATAAAGGAATATTGCTATCTATATATTAATGGAATAAATCACAGCTAACAGCCAAGTCAGAGCTGCAGGGTGTCAGTAAACGGGAATCTCTATAATATAAGAAGCAAACAGCCTGGAACTGTATGAAAGAAATAATAATATAATACATGTGCTGAACCCAGAGGGATTTCCTCTGAGAGTGAAGTTTACTCTTCCGAGGTGAGAGCACGTTGTCAGGTCTCTGGTAGGAGTATTTTGGATTAAATACTTGGTGAGGGTCCTGTTTGGCACACTTGGAGTCTTAGCAGTATCAAGTTAAGGGCTGCATCAAATTCTCCATTTTAAGGGGTGTGTTTAATGAAAAGAGCTCTCACACTGGAGAATTCAGGCCCAAAACTCAATTCCCAGATACTACCACCAATATTTGGGGGTTGAAACTACTTTCTGCAACACTCACAGTGCAGAAAGCATTATAAAAAGCTTCCTGCCTCAGCAGCAATGCTGTGTAAACCAATAAGCAACGCTCTTCTATGCCCAAATTTTGCTGGGCCTCTGCAAAATATTTCTAAATGGATTACGAAAGGTCCTGTAAATTCTCCCCTGCCTGGAATCTTTAATGAAGATCGAATGATTTGCTAAATGATATGCTTCAGTTCAATCACACATTATCAAGCCACATGTAGAAATCACTGGATAAAATTCTGCAGCTGGTGTTATGCAGGAGGTCAGACAAGATAATTATAATGGCCCCTTCTGGCATGAATCTATAAAGCTTCCTAGCATTAAGCCTCCAGGCTTTATCTTTCCTCATGACCACAAGGGAAACAGAAGCATTTTTTCTTGTTTGTTATTTATGTAGCCCCGAAGAGAGGAGGACTGCACTGTCACACATTATCCTCACCACTCCACAACACAGGCAAGATAAGGAATAAGACTGACTGGGCTACCCCCAAACGCTGGTGAAAAAGAATAGAGGCGTGAAAAGGCAATATGGGATAGAGAATAGAGTATGGGCCTGGGGCTCAGAAGACCTGGTTTCTATTCCCAGATCAGCTTCTGGCTGCCCCACTCCAGTGAAAACCTGGAAATTGGATTTGCTTGGTTTTACAGGACAGTGAGCAAAAGTATCAATAATCATTTGAAATTTTTTCCACTGACAGACTAGTCTATCAGAAAATGCTGACTCCATGAAATTGAAAAATGTTTCATGGGTGCATATAGGTTTAATTAATGTTTAGGAAGAACTAACTGAAATGCTTCAACAAGTTAAAAAAA
>JAGPOW010003316.1:183333707-183362050 GCA_030014935.1 Caiman crocodilus
AAAAAAAGGGGTTTTTCCAACATTATTTTGTCTATCATTTTGATTAAATTATTATATAAATAATAACATAATAGTTGAACTAATGGAACATGATAAACTTCAGAATATGTTTTCTTAACATTTCTGGGTTTGTTTGAATTTTCAGCCTATTTGGGGGTGAAATGATATATCCAGTCCCTAGAATTTCGTGTGTGATGGAAATTCTTATCATCGGCCATCTTGTTTTATTATATATTGCCATGGTCTGTGAATCCAGAACACTACAACTGATGAAGGGGAATAAAAACTTCCTGATTTCAGTATTAAAGCTGCTCACAAAATAGATTATTTTTCCTTCCCAGGGCAAAAATTTACAAAAATAAAAAATGTCAACTCATTCCAAAAATAAAAAACAAAATTGTTCCAGCTATCTAATACTGAAAAGTTTGATTAGAAAAAAACCCTCAAAGTATTCAATGGTGCAGTTTCCTAAAAAATCCAAGGAAGGTAAATATAAAAAACCATAATTTTTGTTTGGTGGAAAATTTTCGGCCACCTCTATTCAGCACGCTGAATGCATCTCTTTTTTTAATATACAGAGTATATCTAGGGTGGAACGGTTTGGGTTGATTTCTGGAGGCTTTCTCCCTTGCTCTAGGAGGGTATTAACCTTAATGGGATCTTTGCAAAAGCATCTTAATGAAACATATAGATAGGTATTTTCACAGGGCAAGTCTAAAGAGACTTTTAGAAGTTGGTAATGCAGATATACATTTCATTTTTTTGTCTGATATGAAGCTATCTGCAGTCGGTCGGACTCTCTCTGGGTTTCTATCAGGTCCTGCAGCAAGCAAGTTTCTTTGGGTAGATGTGATATCTTTTCTCAGACCAAATGAATAGTTGGAAAAAAAATTCTTAGCAAGCTTTCGAATGCAATCACCCTTCTTCAGGCATAGGGAGTCTTTGCTGTTCTGAAACTCCAAGAAATGAGAGAAGCTAAAAGTGTAACAGGACGGCAGTGAGATACGAGATCCTGCAACATTTGGTAAAAAAAAAAAAACAAGAAAGAGAGTATTGAGGTACCCCAAAGTATTTCCCTTTCTTCAGAAAAGCGACCGTTCTGGCATAAAGCTCTCCAGTCTGTTGGTTGAGAGCCACCTTAGTGACCACAGCAGTGCCTGAGAGAATCAAATAGAAATTCTGCGGGACGTGGCCTTGCCTGATGATCACTCTTCCTGGCCCAAAACTGAGGAAGAGAAAAGAAAAAAAAAAAAACAGAAAAGATTTTAAAATAAGGGGAAAATTCTTGAATTTTCATCCAAACAAAACTCTCTCTCTCTCTCATTTCTTAAAAAACGTGTTCTAAGAATGGCAGGATAACCGCAGTGGTATTGTTCTGGTGACATCTTGAGGTACTTCCAGATGTCTCCCATACCATTACAATACAATAATTACTGAAACTAATAATTACGTTGCTTCCTAATTCAGAATAGCATTGTTAAAGAAAGCAAAAGGAGATAAAATGCAGAAATTGAGTGGGAACTGAAGGTCCTCGTATTAAAAAAAATCTCCTATATCTGATTTTAAAAAATTACATAAGGCAAGATTTGTGGAGGCATTTGGGTCTCTCAGCCGCACACATGTAGCAGCCCAGATACCTGACAACTTTATAGAATGCCAGCTTGGGGCTGGTGGCCAGGAAGCCTGGCACGTGCCTACGATGGAGGTAGGTGTTGCAGGGAAACCAGGTGGGAGCTGGGAGCAGATGTAGCCCCAACCCAGCCTGGGCTGAGCCAATCCGAGCAGCTCAGTCCAGGGGGCAGGAAAAGTAGTGCTGGGTGCTGCAAGCTCCATTCAGGTAGTCCTCAGAAAGGCTGTGGAACTATCAAGAATATCTGTACTTGTAAGGTAAGACTACTGATATTCAATATGAATTGTGTGCTTTGATTTGTAGAACAAAAAAAAGTTTAAGTGGTCCGCCGAGACCCTCAGCAATTTTCAAGTGGCCTGCAAAAAAAGAAGTTTGAGAACCACTAGTCTACACAGTTTAGACTAACCTGGGAAGATCAAATCGGTTCAGCTTTGAGTTTTTTGACTGTCTGTACTTAGCCTTTATGCCTACAATATCAGTGAATTAGAGTCCGAATCCATCTTGATGCACCTGAAACTTTTTCCTTTAGACAAGTTTAAAATTTTTAGCCAAAATATATAATCATTATGAAACACCAGAAGTTTTTTTTTGAGAAAGAAATCCAGATTAGGCTCACTGTTATCCTTTTTAACAAATGTCCTTCAAATCTGTCTTTACTTTCATAATTCTTCTAAATTTGTTCTGTTATGTACTTCACAGCGTAAAACACAAATCCATCCCCTTACCAGACTCCATTTTGCTCTATGTAAGGCAATTATAAAATAAATATGGATTAAAGAGCAATAAAACCTTTCTGCTTTTTTTATTAGACTCATTTGAAATATACAAATAAAGCTATTACACCATATATAAATATTGATCTACACTCAAACCTCCAGGATGGCTCAGAAGAGTCTGAAATGTGTTTCAAAAACACCCAGAAGAAAGTATATATTTGGTTAAAATATGATCTTGTTTATGAATTTTTCATTTAGAATATGTTCTGGTCTAAGCTGATTTCCTGTGAAGTTGCAAAAAATGTGAGTTTCTATATCAAAGGCATCCTCTTCCCTGTGAAAGGAAATATATACATTCCAGTTAAATGCACAATATGCTGCCAGGTGACATGCTTTTGTAAACACTTAATTCTAAAACTCAGATCCACTTGCCTGAAGCCTTATAGTTCTCACTAGAATTGTAATTTGGGTTATCTCCATCATACTAGTAAGAGGGTCATTGCCTTTGATCATAAGGAAAAGATTATAAGAATGATTGTCACAGGTTTATCACCATGGCTAACCTTGTGGATCCTATAGCAAGCCCCTCCAGCATAAAGCAACATATTAATTGTGGCGGGCAATTAATACACGTATGTGTGCACATATGTAATGGATTAATATATGTAAGGATCCACATACAAAGGTAGCCAAGTTTCTTAGAGACATATCCCAAAAACAAATTAAACAACATAATGGTTTCTGTTTCAACATCTACCTTTTAGATGCTTAATTCCTGGATTGAAATCCAGAGTCCTGTGGGAGGAACCCAGGCTCCTTATCCAGTGCATGAGGAGAATTTGGCTCCTCACAACCATCAGCATGATCTTCAGGAAGACACATTGAGCAAGATAATAAGGAAATACTGCAGAAAAGGCCTGGATGACCAAGTTCAAGTCTTCCCTCCGCCAGAGTGGATTCCAACTACCATCCCACTAGGAAGTATCCTAACCAGCAGGCTAAGTTGACTCTAGGGTAAAGACTGCCCTCTTTCTGAAGCTATTCACTTATGAAGAAAAGAATTTATGAGGCCCTGAGCAGCCTCAACCACTGGTGCTGCTTCTGGTAAGCTGCAGGCAGTGCAGGAGGCTGGAGCCAGGCAGGAGAGTGATGGAGGGGGAAGGAGCTGAGCAGAGAAAAGATAAGGAGCCTGCAGCCAACCAGGGAAATCCCTGAATTGTCTCCAGCCTCCTGATTGCTACCCTGCTCATCTCCTGCCTCCTGCTCATTCTCCTACTCATCTCTAGCCTCTGGAAGACTAGAGAGAGAGCAGGAGAATGAGCAGGGGGCTGGAGACAAGCTGGAGGCTGAAGACAAGCCCCTGGACATGAGCTGGAGATGTTCCCCTTCTGTCTCCAGCTTCCTGCTCATCCTCCTGCTCATTTCTCTGCTCGTCTTCAGCCTCCCAAGGCTGGAGATGAGCAGGGGAATGTCTCCAGCTCATCTTGGTGGCTTGTCTCCAGTCTCCTGCTCATTCTCCTGCTTGCCTTCAGCCTCCAGAGGCTGGAGGCAAGCAAGGGAATGAGCAGGGGGCTGAAGATGAGCAGGAGAACAAGGAGGGGGCTAGAGACTGGGAGGCAGGCTTAGGGGAGACTGTAGCCCCTGGGGGCACTGAGACCCTGCAAGCAGGGCAGTCCATGTGCTGTGGCGGGGGGGTCTGCCCTGTGTGGGGGCAAAGGACCCACCTCCCCCAAGCAGCCCCCACACCCACAGTTCCCTCACACTGACCTACATCCCCCACAACCCTCCACATATACACACTCACATCCCCTCACCCCCCTTCTGCAAACCCCACATTCCCCATCTCACACACACACACACACACACACACACACACACACACACACACACACACACACACACACACCAGGTGATAAGGAAACCAAAAACAAATATTAAAACCTATAGACATTTAGGATTTATTTTATTATGATGCTAGATACACTGGTAGGCTTCCAAATTGCTTTAACATTGTAAATATAGCAATGAAACATTGCCCATCTGATCAATCCCTCTCTCTCTCTCTCGTTCTAATTATGGAAGAATGCAGATTTTGGGGTATTTTAAATAGTGAATTTGGGATGCTGCTTCAGCAGTCTAGCTGACACAAGGGGCTAGTATCCCCAGATACCAAGTGGCTGGGCCTCAGAAGCTACTGTGGGCAAGTAGCCCTGAGCTGCTGAAGCCAGCACAGGTGCTAGCCCCAAGCTCTAGCTCCCCCTAGTTGCAGATCTGGGAGGAGCCAGGCAGAGTTATTTTGCCCCAAGTGGCACAGTTTGCTCCACAACAAAGTGCATGTCTGGGCATGTGCACTGAGGCAAAAAGCACCAGCTCAAACTTGTACTGCTTCTATTGAGCAGCTGCAAGCACATGTGCTTGCATGTGTGGATGTTCCCTTCTTGTTTCTGTTCTCTCTCTGGCTCAACAAATCTTAACTTTTTCTCTACAAGGACAACCACTTCAGCTAGAGAGGATGAAAATATCCCCCACCCCCAGTCATTGGTAGTCTAATTGTTAAGAGAATCTCCAGAGAAGTAAGCTTACATCCTGTCAAACAGAAGAGAAAATTGGATTTAATCTTTCTGCTTCCTAGACAAATACACTAACCACTCAGGTATCATAAGGCCCTGTAAGAATATGCTAGGTATTCTCTGAGTGCTTACTATACTAAGCCCCTCAACTGTCTTTGACAGAGGAACATCCACCTTCTGAATCCCAGTTAGGTTGTGATTACAAACAATCAAAAAGCCTGAGGCTGAATTAATTCAATCTTCCCAGGTTAGGCTAAACTGCATAGATTGAACCAATATTCAAGTAAATTGACGTTCACTTTTGATTCTGGCCTGGACCATACATGCTTGTAGTGTGCTAGAGCATGCCTTCCTGCTCCGCTGAAGCAGATAGCTTGGGCCAAGGCTAGCCAGCCCACCCAGGGAGGTGGGGTTTGCAGGGAAGGTGCAAAGCATCCTGGGATGCTGAAGGACTGAGAGTTAATTTGTATCTAGAGAGGGGATCTGAGTCAGAAGTTCAATAAAGCAATTTAACCTAAATCAATTAAGTTTGATACTACATCCATTCAGGTTTCTCTTAAACTGTTTTAAGCCATTTTTGAAAGTGGTTTACATGTGCTGAACTTCTGGTGTTTCAGATTTGAACCAGTTTCCAATCACTTATGTCAGTTTATCTGTAATTTCTGTCCCTAGCCTTGGGGAACCTTAAGGTCAAAAACTGAGAACTCAGATGCCTACACGGCTAGGTAATACCTCTGCAAGAATAGTTGGGATTATAATTTTGGATTAGGTGCCTTCATTCTATATAAATAATATTTTAGGTAGAAATATATGGTATATAAAGTGTGTGTGTGTGTGTGTGTGTGTTTGTGTGTGTGTGTAGAAACATGTGTATACATATTTATCAGTACGTGTATATATAAAGTAAGATTTATATGTGGTTTTTAATCCTTATCCTACAGACAGGATAGGATACAGAAGGGTCAACTAATTATCCCTTCTGACCTTAAATTCTACAAAATGATGTAATTTTAAATATGCTACAACTTAAAATAGGTCTTGCAAGCTGAAAAAGTCTTGTGCTGCTTAACTGCATGGGTGGGCCAATTAATAGTCCCATTAATATGATGGGAGCTTTGCCATTGACTTCAGTGTAACCAGGACTTGACCCAATGGTGAGTTTTATCCTCTGTGAACACATGAGCTACATGTACTGCTTGAATGTAACTACAATATGCAAGGAATTTTCCCTGAAGAACTACACGGTAGCTCTTGGTCCCCAATAATGAAAAGACTTTCTATATGTTTACCTTTGAGTGTATGCATAGTGCCATTAATTTGAAAGAAGCCCTAGAGGAGAGGTTTGGTGGTCAGGACTTCTGAGTTCTCTATTTCCATTTCTGCTGTATACTAGCAGGTCAAAACATTTGAGGGCTTTATTCCATTCCTTAGCACAAGGGGTTGCATTTTCAAAAACTTGGAAAAATCCGTTATGTGTATGCAGGCACATGCTTCAGTAGATTTTTTTAAGACCTGTGGAGAGGTGTCTAAATATTGGAAAGAAGAATTGAGTCCTTGGATATCAAACTTGTAGATATAAAGTTTAATTTCCTCTGTAGTCTGTTTTTCATTTTTCTCATCTTTCCTTGTAGGCATTCATCACTAGCCTTATTTTAGTTATCACTCATGGTCCTTTATTACAAGATTTTGGTACATCTGGAAGTGAACTTACTTTCTTTGGAACTCAGTTACTGGAAGTTATAAAATCATATATGCTTGCATCAGACTCATGAGATTAATAATTTCAAAGACACCTAAGTGATTTAATAATCTGATTTCTATATTTTTTTAACGTGCTTTAGATGGTAATGACTAAATCCACAAAATAATTTAAGTGTCAGAATATTTAGCATTGCCTTGTCATTGTAGGATGATCTACAGCTCTGACTTAGGAGCCTCCACTCCTGATAAAATTCATATCTCAATTAATTCAGTAACAGTTTTGGTATTGACTTAAATGGGACCAGGACTGGAGCCAGTAGTGAATTTCAACCTCTGTGAACAGATGAGTCAAGTGTTTTGGGCAAAAGTATCCACAGTGTGCAGAGAATTTCCCCACTAGATTAACATAATGGTCACAATAAGACTTATGATAACGTTGTCTTACATGGGAATAAGTTAGTTGCCCAAGAACGGCTTTCACAGTAGTCAGCATGGTAAGTGGTAATCTGCATCAAGAGGTCAATACGAAATGCTTATGAAATCCCACTCTTCCTTAGGACTATGGGAAGGTGCCACTATCAACTTGGATTTGATGGTTTGGAACCCTGTCTTGAAGACAGATGCCTAACTGATCTCTTTCAAGATACAACAAGCATTCAGTCTTGCATATGCTGGTTTTATAGTCCATTGATTTCCATAAGGTGAGACTCAATATATGTGATACATGAGTGAGAAGAACTATATCCAGTGACTTGGCCCAATTTGCTTTCTGTTGCACTTGAGTAATTCCATTCGAACATGGATAAAATAGAGATAAGAAGCTGGCTCAGTACCTAAACAGTCACTGCATGATTTTTAATTTAAAATCTTAATACAAATAACAGCACCAAGCAATAAACAGGCAAACTATATGTGTTATATATACACACACACAAATCCAGTAAAATGGATTACAGAATGTTTCAACACCTCTTTAGTCTCTCTAGTGTTAAAAATTCTGAAGGTATGTAGTTATGTGTTGATGTATTTGTTAGCTTACATGAACCGAGATATATAGATCTAATATTTCACTTCGCAGAAACAGTTTATTTCCGGCAGTAAATATGATGTTTGTGAAATGAGAATAGGCTATTTTGAACAGTTATAAACCTGCTGAATAATTGAATTATTACTCATTGGAGGGCAGAATAATTTGTTACCTGTAAGATTCCAGCACTCTGAATCAAAGTAATTACATTCACACTGTCACTTAGTGAAATTATGGCACAAAGCATTATATGAAGAGAAGGCAATTGCTGAAAAGATTTTGTTGAAATAATAGTACCAGTTCAGTACTTCTCTTGCTTCATTCATTGTTACTTTATTATATGGCTAAATAGCTCATTCAACTCTGCTTCACTGGAGTGACAAATAAGAGTGTTAAAAACTATATCTATGAAGGAAAGGCCACACAACATTTAATGAAAAAAATATTAACTAGTCATTTTTAGGCTCATAAATGTGAAGATGACAAAGGGATGACAAATTTAATTATGAAATAAAAAAGTGAAAGACTTAATTATCCCTTAAAGATTTAAAGGAAACTCTCCACTGGAGGTTTTCCGTGTCTTGTTTTTCTTTTTTTTTCCTTTTTAAGAAAAATGAATCCTGACTGGGAATGGGTTCCAAAACTACAGTATTTCTGAATTCCAGACAGTAAAAGATCATTAGTCAAGACCCTGAAAAAGTAAAAAATTCACTTACAAAACAAATTATTTTAAAATTATTTGATGGGGATTTATTTTTATCTAGGTCTGTGTCTATGTTAATCTGTCTACAGAGAGAGGTAGTTAGCCATGCTAGTCTGAAGTCATTTAGAAGGCATGGTAAATATGCACCTTTAGGTTAAGTACAAACATTCAGAAATCCCAAGGTGGAATTGATCTAAGCTATGCGGTTTTCTGTAAGTGGCATAGTTAAAATCAGTAGCAAACAGAACGCATATTTGACCTCTGGTGGGGGTAAAATGTCTTAGACCAGGTTCTTCCATTTTTAAATCAAAATTCTGTTCTGGTATAGACTGGTTTCCAATCATTTATGCCAGTAAAAGTGTAATGTGTGAACCTGACCTTATAGATTAATCAAATTAGCTATATAGAGAGAGAGAGAAGGAAAACAAACCTTTGTGAACCAAAGATCACTTCAGATGAAGTGAACTTCAGTTCCTGAAAGCTTGTGCACTCTCTTGCTTTCTCTCTGTTTCTATATTTACACATGCACACACATCTTATTTAGTCAATAGGTGCAATGTGTATACACACATGTACATACATAGATCCCTCTTCACTCTAGTATCTCAGCATTTCATTTGCACAGTACATTCTCACAGTATATTCTCCAGTTGAGGCAAGACAGCACTATTATCCCCATTTCATGGGGAACCAAGGCCCAGAAGGGAAGCTACTTTTATGGCTTAATACTGCATTCAATGCTATCTGCACTTAGGCTTTGTAGACACTATGTCAACGTATTAATAATGGTAACGATTAATAGATTTTAACAGCTGGAAGGGACGTCACAAGATGATCAGGTCCAGCCCCCTGCACCAGGCAAGAAAGATAATGGGGAGGGGTCAGGTGACCCCAGCAAGGTGATCATTTATTCTCCTCTTGAAGATTTCCAGGGAAGGTGACAGCACGACCTCGGGAGGGAGCCTGTTTCACAGTCTGGACACCCTGGCTGTGAAGAAGTTTTTTCTAATGTTAAGCCTGAAACAGTCTTTCAGGAGTTTATGGCCATTACTCCTAGTTATCCCCATGGGTGTCCTGGTGAACAGTTGTTCATCAAGCCTTTGATGTATGCCCCTGATGTAGCTGTAAAGCCACTATCACCTTCCCCATCAGCCTTCTCTTTCTCAGACTAGAGAGTCCCAGATCCCTCATCCTTCCCTCATATGGCTTGCCATGCAACTCTCTTATCCCATAGGTGGCCCTCCTCTGGACTCTCTTGAGCTTTACCACATCCTTGTTGAAGTGTGCCACCCAGAACTGGATGCAGTACTCCAGCTGCAGAGTGGAAGAATCACTTCCCTAGTTTTTCTGAAGATATATCAATCGATGTATGCCAGGGTATTATTTTCCTGGTTGGCTACAGCATCACACTGCTGGCTCATAGTCATACTGTGGTCTATTATTACCCCAGGTCCCTTTCATTTGTTGCGGGGGGGAGTTGTCCCCAGATGGAGCACTTTATATTTCTCAACATTGACCTTCATTTGATTCAAATCCGCCCAACTTGCCAG
This sequence comes from Caiman crocodilus, assembly GCA_030014935.1. NCBI lineage: Eukaryota > Metazoa > Chordata > Crocodylia > Alligatoridae > Caiman > Caiman crocodilus. The sequence goes on from JAGPOW010003316.1 coordinate 183,343,605, forward strand.
CCTGTCTAGGTCCACCTGTATCTGCAGCCTATCTTCAAGTGTAACCATGCTTCCCTGTAACTTGGTGTCATCCATGAACTTGCCCACTGAGCTCTTCACCCCCACGTCCAAATCATTGATAAAGATGTTGAAAAGCACTGGACCAAGCACTGACACCTGAGGGACACCACCACCCACATCTCACCAGGACGACACAGATCCATTCATTAGAACTATCTACATCCTACCCTGCAACCAGCTCCCTACCCACCTCACTGTCTCACAGTTGAGTCCACAGTCTTCCAATTTCCTCATGGGGACATCATGGGATACTAGATCAAAGGCCTTTTGGAAGTCAAGGTATACAATGTCAACCTCCTCTCTCTTATCCAGGTGGTAAGATACCTGATCATAAAAGGAGATGAGGTTGGTAAGACAAAACCTGCCCACAAGGAAGCCATGCTGGCTGTCATTCAGAATCCTACCTTCTGCAAGTTTATTGCAGATAATCCTGGAAAAATTCATCAAGGAGTCTTTCCCTGGGATAGAAGTTAGAGTAATTACCCAGGTGTTCCCTTCTTGCTTTCTGATAATGGGAATGTTGTTATTTGTGTGGAGGTGCCCAAATACCCAGATCAGAATTAGGACTCACTGCTTCTATCACTTTGTGAACACATAGGAAAACCTGATCCCCATCGTGATGAGTTTACAGTGGTAGATCGGTAATACAGTGCACATGCAGTCTGTGTGGACAAACTCACCATCCATTTTGGACTCCCTTTGGAAAGGCTCCATATATTCTTACCTGATTGCAGGAATGGGCTTAATTTAAAAGGCAAAGTGAGGAGTAAGAGAAGGCAAAAAGGAAGATACCAGTAATGATTACATATGTTGAATTAGTTCACATGCAATGTCTATGTGGTTTTGAGTCATCTGATTAATCAATTATTGCCTATTCAGGTAATTTCAGAGTACTTGCTTCTTATTTTGGCCATGAACTGCCAATCCTTCACATACTTTGTCATTGATTCCATATTTCTGCTCCTCTTCTTATCTACCTGAATCTTTTGCCTGTTTCAGATGAAAGATATCTATCAAATAGACTTCAGTATTTATCCTCTTGTTTTTAAGCTCTCCAATGACATCATGGCAAACTTACCATTCATACCAACCCAGCTGTGCCAACTTCTCCTGGATGTGAACAGGGTATTCTGAGAAAGTACTGACTGTTGACTTTAACGACAGCATGGCCTAATTGGAGACATAAAATAGTGATTGGGGATAGGGGTTAGTGAGTTTTATTAACAAAGAAAATCTAAACCAAGATAGCTGGGGAGGCTAGGAAGCAGTGACGGGAGTGTTTGTTTTCAGAGACGGAGCTGAAGCATGAAAATAGATGTTTTTTCCTTAGCAGCCAAGATCTCAGGAGTGGTTTGCTCCTGTGAGAGATGTATGTAAGCAACTGAAAGTATTCACCACTTCACTGAGGCATTAAGCACTTCATTAAGATCTGACTTGAAAAGAGTAGAAAGAAGGAGGATTTAAAGCCAAATTCACATCTATGCTAGAATTAGTACTGGTGCAGGGGTGAAAAGGGAATTTTCTTGTGCTCTTCAATGACAGAAGAAGCTGGTAGGACTGTGATATAGATTACGGCAGCCAGTAACCACTGAAGTACAAAACCACTCCAGCTAAGCCCTCTTCTACCTCCAAGCCCCCACCTACATATTACAGGTATTAAGCAATTAACTGGTTGGTTGTACAATTACCAGGAGACAAACTACAGGTGTAAAATAGCTTGTCTTCATATAGAGATACAGAGAGAGAGTTATACATATTTTCAAAGTCTAACTTTTTTGCTAGTGGGAGCTTATATAGCTATATAAAGCTTTATAGCTATATAACCTTCCACCAGCAAAAAAGTTAGACTTCGAAAATATGTATTAATTTTATAGCTGGTTTCTATCAAGCTTTAATTTTCATGTGTAGTAGGGTCTCCCTCCACCTGGGAACCTAGTCAGCTAACAGGGCTCACAACTGCAGAGCTACACAAAGCCCAGTGAAAACACCCTGGGCCCTGGGTACTGCAGCTTCCATGATCTCTAGAGCTCATGGGTGTGTGAAACCCTCAGGCCCTGGGAACTGTGGCTCCTGTGATCCCTACGCCTTGTGGAGGTGCAAAGCCGCTGGGGCCTGGGGATCATGGCTGTCATGATCCCCAAGGCTCCAGGATGCAGGAAACCCCCCAGGGCTGGAGGATCACTGCAGCTGGGGCCTGTTGGATTCCTAGCTGCAGGAGCTTGCTATTGCCAATGCAGAGGGAGAAGATCCTGGGCTCCCCCTGCACCAGAAGCAAGGGGTGATGGGATCTAATCCACAATCCCACACTCACACTTCCAGCCATGCACATCTGGTTTAGAGTGCGTGAATTGCACAGATCTTTCTTTGGAAATCAATCCCCATTCCAGTATCTCAAGGTAGACTTCCTTAAACTGAGTCCCTGAAAATTACATAGCCACTTTAGTAAATCTTGGCCAAATCAATGATTCTTAATCTTTTGTACAACAAGTTTCCTCTTTTCCTAGGTTTTCTTTGATCTTCTAAACAGATGCTGTCTCCAGACGTTTTTCATTTACCAGTAAGAGGAGTAATTATAACCTTCAGAATTACAATCTCGGGACTATATCATGTGTGGTGCTAAGCACTCGAGGTATTCTACACCTTAACATCCCACTGAAGTCAATAAGAGTTGAGGTAGCAAAAGTATCCTTAAAGCTGCTTAGCACCACATAGCAGGTAATGCAAATCAGATCACTGTCCAGGATGTCACCATTACTCAGTTGTCTGTTTCCTCCTAGGATAGGACCGAGAGATATGTTGCAGAAGAATGCAGGTGCTAGCACATCTTGGCCAGATTCCAACTCAGGTAATTACATTCTGTCACTTTGGATTCCCCCTGCAACTGATTTTAATAGCCACAATGTGACGTGGGTCCATAGATAGTTCTGAAAATAAGCAGGTATGTTACTATATTATTTAAGCCTACAAATACTAGAATTAAAACCATGGTATACACCTGCTCAAGAATAAGCAGACATTGATGGAAGAATTAAACAGAAAAGAACAAATCAGGTTAACAGAGCTGGTGGAGCAAAAATTATATCCTTTCAGTGTTTCCCTTGCTGAAAACAGAAAATCTCTACATACAATACAGGAAAAGCTCTGAACCTTGGAAGAGAACTGCTTTCCTAGAGATTGTGCGGCAGATGTCAGAGCTCCTATGACAACAATAATTCACAGATATCTTAGAGATGTTAAAGTAATAATAATTATCACATGGCGGGCACGTCTACAAGCAATGCACTAAGGCAATGTCACAAATCGTTTTGCTGTAGTAATGTACTCCCTTGTTATAGTGCATTGCTATAGCGATGTAGCAGCTCAAAATAACTGCACCATGCGCACATCACGGTGTGGGCTATTACTGCCCTATCACTTAGTACTTCCAAAAGGAAATACTAAGTGATTGGGGCAGTAACAAAGCTGCTTTGGGGGCACATGTAGATGTACCCACTATCAGTTAAAGTTACCACTTCACTTTTTTTTCTTAATGAACACACTTAAGTTAGGGAAGAAACCCATATTCTGGAGGGAAAGAGGCCTCTATTTGCATTCAGGCATGTCTGACAGAAAGATGGCAAAATAAAACAAGAAACACTTTTTATCCTATAGACTACCTACGTTACACGTGCCAAACTGACAGTTCTATATTGGTGTGGAATGAATACTGCGCTTCATGAATAAAAACCGAGTGAGAATAATCTTGTTTGAGTACAAATCTCTGATTGCCTCCAAACAAATGGAAAGCTTGAAGTTAAATATACAGAGAATGTGAGTTATTTCCAAACATCTATGTTTGATCTGAATGGAGTAAGTCTGCTGAGACAGCTGCTTCTAGTCTGGTTTCTGCCAATTATATTTTCAAATTCTTTATTTTTCCCTTAAGGTTTTCACCAGAGAGCTTATCACTAAATTGGTACCCCTGAGAGCTGAAGAACCCCCAAACCCCCAAATGTTTAAATCCAAGTTTGAGCACTGGGAGAAATCCTCACCTGTATAAACTGGGGTAATTCTAGTGAAGTCAAAGGAGCTCTGACAATTTTGCAGCAGCTAAAGAATTGGCTCTTTGTGGTTGGGCCTTTATATAAATGTGCATACAGATCAATAGCTTGAAGATCAGGGGTCCATTTGAGTTGCATAAAGTCACAGAAAAATAGGACATGGAAAGACCTCAGGAGACCATCTAATTCAACCTTCTGTGGAATTTCAAGCTATTTCAGAGATTTCAAGACTGTCATCAAATCCCCCCTCAGTCTTGTCCAAATTAAATAAACCCAACTCTTCTCATCTTTCCTTGTTTCTTAGACCTCTAACCATTTTTGTTGATCCCTACTGAACTCTTTCCAAATTGTCCACATCTTTTTGAAGTGTCATTCCCAAAATTGGACACAGTAACCCAGCTCAGGTCTCATTGGTGCTAAATAGAGTGGACGAATCACTCCTCTTCACTTGCAGGCCACGGTCCTGTTAATACAGTCTACTATGCTATTGGCTTTGTTTGTTGTTTTTTGTTTTTTTTTTTGGGGGGGGGGGTTGTAATGGGAGCACACTGTTGACTCTCAATCATTTAACAGTCCACTACAATCCCCCAGTCTTCTTTTTGGCAGTACTGCAGCTTAGTCAATCATTCCCTAGTGGGTATTTGTGCATTTGATTATTCAATACTAAATTCATACAACTCTCTTTCCTTAAATCATACCAGTTTGATGCCTTCTGATGTTCGGTTTTCTGGAGGCCCTGAGAGAATGACTCGTGCCTCACTGCTGATAGTTGTCTGTGAAGAAGAGGAAAGAGCCTGTCAGCGACCTACAGGGACTGATCAGCCTGTTCATTGCAATGCGCTGAGAGAGAGCCAATAAAGGATATAATTGAAGAGGAATAAAAACAACAGATTAGATCACTTTGTGAGCATCATGAAAGTCTGTAGCCATATGAGCTAGCTCAGAAATCAGTCTTTGTGAAATAAGCCTTTCATGAAATAAGCCGGCTGCTTCTTAGAGCTGAGAGAGAAATTTTCTCCCTATGATGAGACATAGCACTGTTGCAGCATGTAGGCATGATGCTAGGGTGTGCTGGAATTTGTCTTCCTCAGATGCATCAAGTATTGAGCACTGATCAAGGGTCAATATTAGTCAAAGGTCCTGGGCACCCAATGTGTTTACAATGGTATAATTTACATCAGACATATACATGGATATAAATTATACCAGAACCTAGAATGCACAGAAGACCAGCTTCCTGCATCTAGTACTATAACATCTCACCAGTAGGCAGTAGGTGAGCTTTTAAGACCCAGTTTGCTCTGACCAAGTGGCTATCCCAGGTTAAGCTGCAGACACACAGCACCTACACTGGTATAGTGTGCACTAGTATAGTTTTATAGCAATTTTTCTCAAAGAAGAGCTCACCGAATGCACGTAAGTTAGGCTGAATGTCTGCTACGTTTTTAACACCAGTGTATACGGCCTATGTCTTAGCTTTCAAAAGTGCCTTAAAGAGTCAGATTAGTTGTTCTCAACTTCTTTGGGCTCCAGACACTCCTCAGCAAATGCCAACTCCTAGTTTTTACTCATGGTTCGATTACAGAAAAATAACACTGCAATTCTTCTGTCAAAAACAACTTGGAAACACTCAACCAGTCAGAATGTTTTTAACATTATCCATTCCTGTTTGAAAGCTCAAGGTTTAACTTGTGAATCATATCTGCACACCTACCAGTGCTAATATTGCGTGGCAACCTTGAAAGGACCTCAAGGCACCCCAAGGCACCTTGGCTGAGAATCACTAAATTAGATGTTCAACTCTCATTGAGATTTTGGTGCTTAGCTCCCTTAGTCCCCCTGGAAAAAAAAATCTCATCCTAAAAGGGTAGCCAGGAAGAACCAGGGAGGACTCAGAGTGTCAAGCATATAAGATTTTAATGTATGAGAAGCTGCCAATGGATATTCTGCAATAATCCAAGAACTCCTTTCTAATATTATTAAGAGTTCCTTCCTTCAATAATTGTGTAATTATTAAACTGATATATCATTTGAGTACACCTTCTGAAATCCCAGATATATTTGGCTTTTTAAGCTTTGAAATTACACCAATGATGGAGGAGTTATTTAGCAATTTTTTTCATATGCATTTTATCTTTTGGGTGGTGGGGGGTGGAGAGAGCTCATTTTCAAAGTACGTTCATGATGAGTGTTGATCTTTATTTGTATCTGTGTTGCTGAATTTACAACCAGAACCAACTCCCATTGAAGGCAATGGCAAAAGCTTCATTGAAATGGCCCATTAAAATTCACCAGATGCCAAACTCCTAGGCTATCTTGAAAATCCTAGCCCTATAGACTATTTACCATCCTCAGTCTGGGTCTAGTCCTTTAAGTGGCTAAACACACTTAGTGCCCTCCAAACCTATGCAGATACTAGGAGCTTGCAGGCTTGGGGAGTCTCTTTTCTTTTAGCATGTCCTTCAGCTGTTACACACTCTCAGCATTATCAGTGATATTCCAGTCTTTCCCAGTGCCTCAGGTAAAACACCTGCATTGTTGTTTCTTGGAGGTATCATCAAATTAATATGCAAACACTTGTGTTGGCTTCCTAATGTAAAATGTCATATCCCTGGCAGATAATGCTCAAATGCTTCCTGTTTGAAGTGCTGGCAAAGAATTCATGAATGATAAATTAAGAATTTTTTCCAGGTTCCCCAAATCTGTGTCTAAGTGATGGCATATTTGCAAAACTTAGAGGGAGATCAGAAACATGGCACTGTATCTGAGGTTCATTTGTAGAAGGTAAAGTAGCATATGTTATGAGTCAGTTAATCTCTTTAGGGCTTTATCCAGCACAAATTAGGTTCTGTGGTCACTGAGTCACAGCAGGCTGTGGGCTGCTGCAGCCTTGGAGCTTTGTCATGATTCAGCTGCCAAGAAACGAACTGCTCCATGGGCACGAAAATTGGCTTAAGCTGTGCGAGTTCCAGACACACATGCACGGATCCAACAGCTCTTCCTCCCTCTGTAGCAAGCATGCTTCAGTGTGATTGCTTTCTTATTGACTCTCCAATGGACATGATTTTAAGAGGGTGCAGTTGAAAGCAATCGACTGTATTAATGCAGTCTTAGAGAATTAGTAAAGACAGTTAGAAAAAGTCTTTTAGTAGAAACGATGGGAAATATTTCATGAAACATTTAAAGCCAGTCAGAGGAGAGTACTAGAATTCACAGTTGTACACAGAGGGTTCTGCATGTTGCCTTAGTGCAGTGACTGAATTTTTGTTGTATTGTATTTGAACAGCTCAGTGGTAAAAGTAGTGAAAATGTGACTATTTGGGGTGGAAAGGACAGGACAGACATGTTTATAGAAGAATTCCAGGTGCAGATTAATAAAGATAAAAGCAAGGCAATGGTTGTTGCCAAAAATGGTACCCCATAGACAGAACAATTACATCAAGCAGTAAAATCTTCACTGTAGTTGAATTTAAATACCTTCACTCAGTGATCGTTAATGACAAAAAGGCTGGAAAAGAATTGACAAGAAGGTTGCAGCTTGCAGGGAACTTTTAACTAATTGTTAAAGAGTTAGTCTGAGAAAGAAACATCCCCAGGGAAGCAAAGCTGGCAATGTACAGAGCTTATTACATCCTGATTGCGTGGAAGGTGCAGAGACTCAAGTTCCAAGGAAGGGGGATTTCAGCTGGCTACAGACTATATAAATGAGTTTTCTAAGGGCAACTGTTGGGAAATTGAAAAGAGTCTGAATGAGGAATGTCTGACTAAGAAGAATGCAAAAAATCAGGGGAACTGGAAGATACAAGTAGAAAGACGATGCCTGCTCTGGTTTGGCCGCATGACACTGCTGCACAGGGCCACGACAACGGATGCTGAAGATGCAATAGGAAGGCAAGAGGCCAAAAAGAAGACCACAGAGAAGATGGGATGGCAATGTGCAGAAGTAAATGATTACAAGAGGCGAATCCTGAGAGGAAATCATGGAAGAAAAGTAATAGGGAGTTAGAATGAGAGGGATTGGAATTAATATATTACCAGACCCAGCAAGGTGCTGCAATTGTTGATTTATGATGCTGATGGTAATGGCAGAGAGGAATGCACTGAGTCTGAGATTTGCAAAGCAGTCAAAGAGAGTTGGAAGATACAGTGCCCCTTAAAAATAATTTCTCACATGCCTTTGAAAAATCTCAGTCTAAATTACTCACTAGAGGCAGAGCATGTAGTATGGACATTCTCTGCCCCTAGCAAGTGGACATGGGTGCCCAGGTGCACTCAGGGCTTCATGGGTGCCAGGAATCCTGGTCCTGTTCCCAGCTTTGTTGTCAATTAAGCTTGGAACCTGCATCCCTTTGTGAAATGGAGATGCTGTTTGCCTCCCTCACAAGGGTTGTGTCAGGGTTAGTTCAATACTTACTCTTTGTGCAAAACGCTATGAAAAGGCTATTTATTATCACTGTTTATATTAATAATTAAAAACATATCCCTTGGTCATTTCCATTTCTAATTTCTGTGATTCTTTGAAGTGTTCTCTTAAGGCAAGATACTCTGGAAGGATAAAGTATAAAACACAGGGTATGTGCTCACATGTGACATACTTGAAACCATTGTACAAGACATATTAGCTGTATATTGATAATGATAAGCTCTTGTCATTGTTATTTTACAGTAACTGTGACTTTGCCAGGAAGATTGCTCAGATAAAGGCTATCAATTAACTGAGCAAAGTACACCCTGCTGCAAAGACACTAAGGCTTGTTCATTTCTAGGCATTTGATTCAGCAGGCTCCTGAACAGTAGAGACCTCCTGAAGTTCAGCAGTCCTGAAGTCTAACTTTTGTGAAACAATCCCCCCCTCTTCTTGCTTGTTGAATACAGAGGTAACATTTTTTATTGTACAGATAATTTTTAAAGCACCGAAGTGACTAAAAGACACACTTAAGGATATATCTACACTATACCAGCAGAGTGCCTCAGCTGAAAGGTTCCCACCTGCTCACATGCTCCAAATGCAGATATGTCAGTGAAGAACTCCAAAGTATCTCTTCAAGGTGACCCCAGTCTCTGGTATGCTTGAGAGTAGGTAGGAAAACCTCCAGAGCAACCTAACCAGCCAGGTTTGAAGCATGTGATGGGTATAGGTGAACAAGGCATGCTTCAGGGCATCCCAACAGATACATCCCCAAAAATTTCCTTTGAAACAGAACTATAAAAAATACCTGTAAGACACAGCATGTAGCTACAGCATTCAGCAAGTGAAAAAGGAAGGGGCTTATAAGTTCTGTTTTCTGAAGGTGCATAGGACTTAGGCTCCTAAGTTTCTGTGATGCTTTTGAAACTTTTGCCTCTCATGTCTTTGCTTTTTAAGCAGACAAGATCCGTACACTGTGCATGGAGAGCTGTCATTGTAACTCAGACCAGATGTCCTAGATATTGCAAAATAACGGCACTACAAACTCAAGGGAAGCAGCTGGACCGCTACTGTGCAAACAAGAATTCAGAAAAATGGAAATGTTGTTTTGTTCATTTTTTAAAGAATATCCCTCTCTGATATTTCTGATACTATGACAGGTGATGGGGGAATACAGAATTTTTAATCGGGACCTAGAATACTCAATAGCATACTACTTATGCTTTCCAGATCCCAGCTAATGTGCATGAGACTGTGTGGGGCAGGGGGCAAGAAAATAAATATCCAATATAATGGTCATTTAAACCAATTTTTAAGAAAACGTTTTATGTCTCTTGAAATCTACTGAGTAGCTAAACACTATTATATTGTACCACACAAGGCTGCAGAGGTAGTATGACATAGCCCTTGATAAAGATGTTACAGAGGCCCTGAAGGAAATCTTTAGTAGAATCTAATTGTTTAAAATTAAGTATGTGCTTAAATACTTTACTGTACGAGCAGCTCTGAATTATTCAACCTGACAGATAAAGACATACAGTACATATTAGTGTGGTCTATGTAACCTGTCACTAGGTCAGTTTTAACTTTCAAGAGTCTTAAGAACATAAGCGGTGCCTGTAAATGTGCTGGGAGGTTGTTTCAACATGCTGTAAGGTTAACAGAGCCAGCCTCCATGTCTTGTATATTAGGCCTGTGTAAGTAGGCAGCTATTCCATCCAGCTTCAGATCCAGCTGCTTCAGATGCCAGGGAACTGATCTGGAGCTCTGGACTGGGTTTCTGCTTCAATCCAGCCAAAGTGGCTCTGAAGCTTCAGAGCTGCCTTGGAAATCCAGCCATAAGGTATAATGGGGAAATCAATGAAATATCTATAACTTTGTTGGTTTTTGTCTTATTTGGATTCAATTTGCAGAGGTTGTAGCCTCTGCTAAGAGCACGAAGCCTGCCAAATGTCAAGAAGATTGGTACAGGGGTTTGAGAGGGAACTGCATCTCAAGCTGCAGACAAGCAAAACTCGTGACATAATACACCCAGTATCTCCTAAGGCACAGCAAAGTGAAAGCTGCAGGGATGGTAGCCCCTGCTGCGGCCACGCAGTCTGCCAGCTGTGAAGGAGATAGGTGCAGCGGTTCTGTGCACCTTTGGCTTCTGACAGACCAAACTTGTGACATGGGTCACATGGGTCCTTATGCAACTGACTGTGTCCGTCTTGAGGCAGTTGATTGTCTGTATTGATTATTTCCTCTCCTTAGTCTGTGGTTCTGTAGGTGTTAATTGATGCTAATTAACTGGTTACATTAGCTAGCGACTGTGTATTGAGCTGGTCCCTAAGTGAATTATGATTGATTGGTGACTGGTAACACAATAGCTTAGCAGCCAGCCCTGCAGTAGTTTCCCCCCACCTGCCCCTCTTCCCCCCACCCCAAGACAGACACAGTTGCACAAGCACCCATGTCACAAGTTTTACCTGTCAGCAGCTAGGGGTGCACCAATCTCCTCGACAGCTTGCAGGCTTCATGGCTGCAGCGGGGTGACCATCACTGCAGCTGTCACCCTGCTGCGCCTTAACACACACAGTGTCACCCATGTCATGTGTTTTGCTTGTCTGCAGCTTGAGGTGCAGTTCCCCCCAAACCCTTACACTTACCTCCTTGAAACTTGGCAAGCTTTATGGCCTGAGCAGGGGTCACCACTACTACAGTTTTCAGCCCGCTGCACCATAACCCACACAGGGTCATGCATGTCATGACTTTTGCCTGTCAGCAGCTTGAGGTACAGTTCCCCCCAAACCCCTGCACCGATCTTCTTGAAACTTGGTAGGCTTTGTGGCCTCACCAGGGGCTACCATCTCTGCTATTTTCACCCCCATGTGTTGTAACATATAGACATGACAAATTTTGCTTTCAAGAATTTGGGGTGCAATTCCCCCCAAACCCCTGCACCAATATTTTTGAAACTTGGCAGACTTTATGCCTTTATGCTCTCAGCAGAGGCTACAACCCCTGCAAATTCCATCTATATCAGACAAAAATCAACAAAGTTATAGATATTTCATTGTTTCCCCATTATACCCTATGGTCAGATCTCCAAAGCACTTGAGAAGCTCTGAACTGCTTCAGAAAGCCTAACGAAGCCAGGGCTTCAATCTTGACTTGTTGCTTCAGATGCCAAAGTGTCCAAAGGTGCTCTGGATCTGAAGCACAGTCCGAAGCCTTGCATAGCCCTATTGTATATCAGTACCCCTGCACGTCAAAATGGGGGGGGACGGTCTTTAACTAAAGCTCATTGAATGAGCTTTACTTGAAGTCCCCCTGTCACCATTTCAAAGCATAAGGACAGTGACACATAAGATGCTGTAGCACTTTAATTAGAGCAGCTCCTAGGGCCACCCACAGAGCACACCTAAAAATGCCCAAGACAAGTATACTGGGTCAGACCAATAGCTCCATCTAACCCAGTATCCTGTCTTGGACAGTGGCAGAAGTGGAGGCTATAGAGTCAGAGCATTGAGATAACTTTGTAATAAAATGCAGCATTTGTTTCCTATTGAACTACTTCTTGTTGTAGGGACACCTTCCTATTCCATCAACAAAGTGATTCCTATTGCAAATCTTTGCTGGACCAAGCTATTAGAACTCAATTAACCATGTCTTTATTGCACTGCTATTGTGTAAGTTACCTCTACTTTAGCTTTAAAATAAGCACAGTCAAAGAGGAGGTTTTCAGTCTCTGTGCTGGATCCAGTGTATTGAAGCTGAGCAAAGGATAGCAATTCAGCTTTAGATGCTGCATAGTCCCTGCAATGAGAACAAGAACAACAGCAACCATATAAACACCAACACAAAATTATCTCCATAAAACATAATGAAGAGCACATTAATCTCAGCACCTTGCTTTATATTAAGCAGTATCCTAAGGGGAAACCTTATTCTCTCGACTCCCATCGACTTGCATATAAATCTAATTGAGAGCTGGATAAAGCTCTTCCTTATCAATTGTTCTTAAATTTAATCTCCACAGACATGATTAAGAAAATAGAAGTTAAATCCCAAAATAGAGACAGATTTACTCAAACGTTGTCCTGCTTTAAAGGACAGCAGGAATCAACAAACTAAGCAGTAGGTTTTGAATACATCTCTGAACAGCATGAAAATTAGTATAGTACCATATTGTAACTGACTGTCAGTGTTTGCCTGAAAACTACATCTCCGTTGCCCGTGATGATTCTCCTGAAAAATAAGTGGGGACCAGATTCTCTCTGACCTGTTTGCTGCTGAAGTGGCCTTATGCACCAATTCTATTCCTCCCTGAAGTCCCTGAAAAACTGTTAAAACCAAAGTGGGCAGGTCATATTCCTTCCTACTGCATTTTGTGATTCAATCTTAAAGGCCAACTTCTTCCTGATATAAAAAAAATAGAAGCCGTAATGGATTTTCAAGGATTTGAACAGGGTGGAACAAGGTGGAATAGAATTTCCCAAGTCTATTTGGACATTTAATAGGTAGCACAGACTCTGGCCCTGAATTTCTGAGTCATTGGTGCAGCTGATTGGTCAGCTCACCAGAACACAGACAGAGGTAGGCAGAAGGAGATGTAAGATTTGGGAATCTGAGGAAGAAAACAAGCCAAATATTTGAAACTCAAATAGCTAAAGTTAAGCTTCCATATTTATAGTTAGCAGGGATGGTCAAATTTTTTCCAACAAAACTTTTTTTAATGAGAAATTGGTTTTCCAATGAAATGGGTATTTTTTTCCCAAAAAAGCGGCTTTTTTTTTTTTTTACACATTGCACTAGGGGTGAGATGGGGGAAAGGGGGAGGCAGAAAAACAATAAATCACCTCCTTCCGGATATTAAAGTTTCCGTAGCTTTGATGTTTTTTGTATGAAATGCCCATTTTGTTTTCATTAAACACAAATTAAATGAAAATGTACTTGTCATCTACTTTTCCAAAGAAAGCAAAAACCCGTTTGTCGACCAGTTCTAACAGTTAACTAATTTCAGGGGTGCTTTTGCAGCATTGCTTTTCCTGAAGTCGATGGGAACTGCAATAGCAAAGCATTTTTGTCTATATTTGGATTTAGGTGTCATGCTTAGAAATAACAGCCCTAAGTGCAGTTCAAGTGAAAGTAGCCTCTTGGGAGAAGGGATAAAGAGGGGACTGGAAGACCACAAGAAGGTTCAGAGTAGAATTTCCTTGTGATTAACATCTACTATGTATTTGGATTAAATAATAATTCAGACTCTAGCAGGAGATAATTCAGTAAAGCACAAAGGAAGTCTAAGAAAAATAATGTGGAGAAAGTATACAGTCACATCTTAGTCTCAACCGTATTTAGTCACAAACCACAAGGACTTCTTCTACCAAAATTGGGGTGCCTTTTTAAAGCAGAGAAGCTGATTTTTGTTTACTGAAACAGAAACATGGAGATACTAAGCTATAATGGCTACTGAAATGGCTTCTTCCTCTCACTGGCTCAGCAAGCAGCAGGATTCAGATTTAACTCCCTCACAGATGCTATTTAATTAGCAGTAACTTTTGGCTGTGGTCATCATTCTGGAAAAAATCTTTTTTCTACATTCATTCGTCTGAAAGTAATAAGGTGCATGTCTTTATCTAGGGGCATGTGATATGTGAGAAAATATGCCATACCCACAAGAGGCAGTCCTAACTACCCACATATAGATTGCTGTCATGTTGGATTTTTGGTGATTGCTAAAATACAGAACATAGTGTGCACCACAAAAGGTTTCACTGAATATTTAAAGGTCCACTGCTAGAAAGCCTTCAGTAAGAGAGTTCAGGATGGGCTCTTTGAAAACCCCAACTCATCAAGGTGCTTGTGCATAGACCTATCATTAAAAGCAGGACCTAAGGGTATAATAACGCTCATCTGTATTAATTAAAAATACAAAATGTCTTCATGGCTATTTAAAAACAACTAAGATATATATATATATATATTTAATTTTATTTAATTTAATTTTATTTTTTTTAAGTTTTCCTCTTGTGTCTACAATAGTCTTAAAGAAAATCAAATGTTGAGCTTCCCAACCCCAGACAATGTTGAGTCTCTTGTTGCTCAGATCCCTTGGAGAGTTTTGATGTTTAGTTTTTAAAGTTTGCTTTTCTTCTGATTTAATACTGGTGCTTTTTTTCTATAACTAGCACAAAACCTCAGTAGTCTTTAACAGGAAATCTCATAAGACTCAAAGTCAATATGGGCTGAAGGAGTAATCCTAGCAAATTCTTTTCTGTTGGAATCCCTAGGCCTAAAATGAACTTTTGAAGTTGACAAACACTTACATATAAAAGAGAGAAATGGATCCAAATTATCGTATGGATTATTTATCGTATGGATACATAATTAATTACCCATGTATGTAAAAATACACATGTGCAAGCACATATACATGTACACACTGATATTTCAAAAGATGGAAAAAGAAGGATCATAAGATGATGACCAGTATAAAGTTATTGTCAATATTAACATAGAATCAGAGAATAGTAAGGCTGAAAGGGATCTCAGGAGGTCATCCAGTTCAACTCCCTGCTCAAAGCAGGATCACCCTTTACTAAATCACCCCAGGTAAATGTTTATTTAAGTAGTTAAGGGTCTGCCTATTTGTATTGTGCTAATAGCTAGATTACCTAAATAGGCCCTGAAGCCCATAAACTTAACTTATCATATTTACTCAAATCCAAGATGAGTTTTTTTCTCGCCTTCAACTTATGGGGGGAAGCCCCTCATCTTACATTCAAGTACAAGTGGAAAGGGGGAGAAATGGTGCACCCACTGCTTCCCCACACACCTGTCTACCCACAGGCTGTGCTCCCTATTGTCACCCCCTCTGCTGCCACCACCACCATCACTTACCTTCTCATCAGAGCTCTGGTTCCAGCTGGCTAGGACAGGAAGCAAGGAGTCTGAATTGCTTCCAGCCCTACCATGGCCGTGCAATAGTGCAGGCAGTTCTGGGGCTGTCTTTGAGGCAGGCTCTGGGGCTTCGGCATGGCTGGCTTGCAACTGCAGGCATCATGTGCTCTGTGCTCTCTGCCCTGGGCCAGAACAGGGGTCTAGCCAGAACCAGAACTGCAACAGGAAAGTAGGCAGTGGTGGCAGGGGGTGGAGGGTAGAGCAGAGGGCAGGCAGCAGGGGGTAAGGAGGAGGTGGGGCAAGTGGTGAAAAGAACAGACAGGAGGTACAGGCACCACAGGCAGGGAGGCGCACAAGGACTGGAAGGGAAGGCAGGGGTCAAGTCACTTGGTTCTCCTTTGGCTTTCCTTTGACTGCTGGTTGCCCTGCTGCAGTGGTTGGGGGTGCAGACTTAAGATGACCTTCCAAAAGTCAGATTCTGTAATCTAACTATTGCGGGGGTTGTCTTAAATTCAAAGTTGTCTTGGTTCAGATAAATATTGTAATAAAAAATGGTCACTGACACAAAGAATTCAGAAACTAAGGAATAAAGCATTACAATTTGCAACTTGAGAATCATATATTGTTCCCAAACTTTACAGCACTTCACATCAATATGCAACTTGCCAACAAAACTATCAGTGCAGAAGCAAAAAATATTTGCAAAAATGTATTATGGTAAAGCTGAGCAAAACTCAAAATTTCACTCTGGAACTTGTGACATTTTACCTTTTTTTGTTCTAAAAAAGTATATAAAACTTTAAATTTAATTTTTTCATAGAAAAAAAGAATTTTAGAGCAATTGCTGATTGAAATGAAATGTTTTGATGGAATGGAATGGAAATGTTTCATTTGAGCTTACTGAATTGACCATAAATACTTTATTTTAAGCAACTATTAAAGTGCATTTTTCTATTCCAGTGCCCTGCCTCTTGAGAATTATAGTTCAAGAGCCTGATGTTATGCTCCATGCCCTCCATTCTAGGTCAGACTATATTTCCTTTAATGCATCCAGAATTGTTCAGCTCCCAGGTCATATCGCAGAACTCACTCAGAAGGAAATACACTTTAGGACCTGCAATTTTGGGAACTATTAACTCTTCAGGCATTCTTGCCAATAGTTGAGAATGTGATCCAACCTACATCTCCTATTCAGCACCAGATCAAAAAAGGCAAACAAGTTTAAATTCTTGAACTGAACTAAATCAAATTCATTTTTGTTTGAAATGAAAACATTCAGTATCACTTGAACAAAACAGAGTATTCCAACTAGAGTAGAACTAACCTGGAGCAAAGTAGTCATTTTGGAGTTTTCCCATAAAATTAAAAACTCCTTGCAAAATCAATATTTTTCAAAATTTTTTTTTGTGGAAACTGCATTTTTACCCATGGAAAATTTCTGATAAGGTCTTGTCATTGTGCATTCTGAGCTATATACACACACACACGTAGCCTTATTATATACCTTTCCAAATCAGCTTTCAGGTGAACACTAAATAATTTATATTGTTAAGCTAGAGGCCTTAATGCTTGCCATTAATCATAGAGCTGCCTAAGGCTGATGGGTGTGTTTATGTGTTCATAATTCTTCTTCCAGACTAAATGAAAGGAGCAATTAAACCCCTTTAAAAAAAAAAAAAGAGAAAGCAGCAGATAGTGGTAGCTACTTCCCAAGAGAGTCAGAAATCTGAATAGGGTAAACTATCTGGTCTGACAAATGCAGGGGCTAGAGGATTGTTTGGGAAGCTATAAGCTATAACAGAGGCTTATGAGAAGGAAAAAACCAGAAAAGAAGTAGTTATGAGAATGGCTATGAAGAGGAGTAGAAATACAAAACTCCTTGGAGCACAGAACTGTTAGGAAAGAGACTTAGAAAACAAGAACAAGAAAACTGACTGCTGTTTGCTTCTACACTGCTCAGAGAAACAGTACAGTCTTCATAAGGTTTGATCTAACGCAATGCCTGACACATGCCATCAATTGTTCCTTCTAATGGAAACAAGCTTGCAACTCGGAGTTAACTTCCTAAGTCAAAAGAACAACAAGATAAGTGTAAAGCAAGCAGCTATTTCCTGGATGTGTCTCCACGTGCATTTGATGCAAGAGCAGTTTATTTGCAAGTAAATACTCCCAGGCAGGTGTCTACATCTGCAGAGAAGCGGGAGCAGATTTGCTGCTAATGACAGCAAGACACCACCAAGGGGAGCTCTAGATTCCCCCTGGGAGCTGCCCAGGGTCTGGTAAGGAGGACCAGGCCAGGAAACATCTGTGTCCTGGCTGGAGCTGGGACAATACACCCTACCCCAGGGGGGCTGCCTGTTGCTGGGACAGAGACAATGTCCCCCTAGGCCAGCAGCAGCAAGGACAGAGCATGGAGAGCCTGTTCCCCACCCAGCTCCATGATCACAGAGCCGAGAGGAGAACAGGTTCCCCAGCCCTCACCAGCAGGGAGCTCCCAGTGCTGGCTCTGTGGTTGCAGAGTTGGTGCTGGGAGATCCTTATCTCTGGCAGCAGGGAGCTCTAGCCCCCTATTATCCAATCACAATGATGAAGTGGGGGCTGAGAGGTAAGGCTCTCCCAGCACCCACTCCCTGACCACAGTCTTGGAGTGAGGGGCTTGGAGATCCCTGCTGCCAAGAAAGGGGGACATAGTCCTCACTTGGGTTCTGGCAGCAGAGCCTGCCCCAGCAGCAGATAGCTCCCAGGGACAGAGAGCAATCTTCCACACCCTCGTGGCCAGTTGACCAGAAGCGGATTTGCTCCCAGTCAGGTGTCTACACGAACATTACAGTGCAGTAAGTAATCGCAAGTAAATTTGCTACTTGCATTTGCAGGTAGCAAATTTACTCATGGTTAGTGATGTTTACTGAGCAGTAAGCATGTGCATGGGTAGACACACTTTCTTACTGCATAGTAAACTATGCTATGGCACAACCAAGTGTCTGGTGTAGACACACCCACTCAGAAGTTACTTGTTTTGTCACAAGTATTTGCTTAGTAACAAAAATGTATTCTGG
>JAGPOW010003316.1:183372243-183388247 GCA_030014935.1 Caiman crocodilus
TTTGGGAGAATGTAAAGAAAGGAGCCTGAGAAGACAGGAAGAAAACAGGTGTCATGACCAAAAATATGGAGCATACTTGTGTAAGCCATCTTTGGGGAGGGGAACTGTATGTATTACATGTACAAGAGACTTCCCTTCAGATAGAAAAGTATATATTAAAGAGTCATATAAAAAACTAAAAGGAAGATTCACAAGTCGTAATTTGGTTTTTTAAACCTTTCAAACTGAAAAATTGCTCCAGGTTTTTAGAGACTTCTGCGCCCCACTGGATTGGACCGTTCCAGAAGTTTTGCTTGCAGATTGAGCTAAAAACAGCCACTTGGCAAGTTAAACAACTAAGCGGTCGGTCAGGAAGAAACTATAAAAGGAGAGCAGAATGGCGGGTCTGTTTGATCAGCCATCATACAAATGCATTAGAGCTTTCCCATCAAGTGCTGTTCCAAAAAAAGCACTTGCGAGTTTAAACTGATTCATAAGTTGTCATATCCAGAGACAAGTTAGTAAATGATTTCATTGATCTGCAGTCATATACAGAGCCTTGTGTAATTGAGCAATTGGGACTGTTGGGTCATAAGTGTATGCTCTAATGGAAGATACAGGCATACTTTTTCTTCTTGCTGTTGTTGTCAGTGCTTGTAATTTTTTTTTTGGTTTGCTAAGTTTCAAGTTAACTTTTACTCTCTCTCTTGTTAGGCTTCCCTGTAGATGCTCATAACTATAGCCTCTGAGCACACCACAAAATGAATGGAGATGTGAACAAGAAGCCAGCAAGGGAATCAAAAAAGATGCATCTTTGCTTTGCAGATGGCAAATGGACAGAGACCACGGCTGAGACTGAAAGGGATCTTGGACCTGATTTTTCAAACATGCTAAGCACCTGTATCTCTGCAGCACAGCGCCAGAATGGTTCCTGATGTGTAAATCTGAGCCCTGTTCTTGATTCCTGCTGAAAGCTAGCTCCCATTAACTTAGCTGTCAAGGTGCCTCGTCACTTGGGCTGGAAAAAACAACAGCAAGATGGGATGATAACCACATCCCTCCTGTGTGCTGTAGGCTGCAGGTGTGCCTTCACCAAGCTAGCCCTGCTAGCTGCAAGTCCAGACCTTGGACATATCATTCCAACTGAAGTCCAGTACAAGCTGTGGGGTGAGCAGCATCTATGAAAATTAAGACCAGAATGATTTGATTCAGCCCATGCAGGAAGCCTATAGAAAGTTTCTAAGTTGGCCAAATGTGGATTCACAGGAATAGATAAAAACCTCTCCTTGACATGGAACAAGGCTTGAGTTTGGGTGGGAAACTGGTCTTCAATACACAGAGATACTAGAATGTTTCAAAGGAAGGGTCACCAGAACTTTTTAACACGGGCAAAACAATATATTTTTCCCTTAGTTTCATGCGTGAAAACAGTTGAACCACTTTGGCTAAAACTTTCCAAAAATGTTACGCAAATGCCTGGTTCAAGACAGGTCATTCCAAATGGTTAAATTACATGAAGGTGCAGGCAACTGAACACAGGGCTTTGTAATGTGAAGTGTCAGCACACCTTAAACTAAAAAAAGCAAATCTGCAAAATAAAGCAGCATACCCATGGATGTTCATCTCACTTCCCCGATTAGAAAAAAATTGGTTTGACAACAAATTATTGTTCCAGTATAAACAGAGCTCCATTTCTCCATTTCCCTCTTGTCTGTTTTTTTGTTTTGTTTTGGAGTCTTTTTAAACCTGAGTACAACTTCCATGGATTTGCTTTTGAGCCCTGATGGTTTTTCCCTGCTGCAGCAGCAGCAGAGACTTGCATGAATACAGTCTATATGCAACAGTGATTCCAGGACACAAACTGCTGCCTCTATAGAAACTCTGGGAGTTGGCTCCACATACCATGGCAACAGGAACCAGACCTTTCAGAGAAGGCAATAAGTAGATAGGTCGCCAAAACGTCATGAGTGTATTAGAATATATTTTCCTCAAGGAGAGAGTGGAGTTGAAGGCTCTATTGGGCTCAGGGAACAGATCAAAGTAGGGAAGCAGGTCTCAGAAGCATCTGGACCCAGCTCCCAACCAAAAGGACAGGTGACCTGAATATCCTATGCTTTCCCAAGGAATTCAAGCTAAACATTAACAAAAATAAAACATTATGCTCTGGACGTGCAGTTTGAGCACGCAAAAAACCCCTAACTTCACTCCATAATGCCACAGAAAACCACTTAAGTATTTTAGTGTTTGTAGTCCCACAGGAGACTAAGCAGGGAAATAAGACCTGGAATTATCTTTCTCTTAGTGCACCAACATGGCAGTTTTCTACCCTGTGGACAAATACAAGGTGCCTGGACTGAGGAGGAACAGTAGGATTACACACCTGGGCTAGGTACAGGTATTCAGAAAGCCCAAGACAAAAATCAGTCTAAGTTGCATGGTTTTCTATAAGCATTGTGGTTTAGATCAGTAGCAAACAGAATATACCTTTACCCTTTGGTAGGAAGAACAAATTTTAGACAGGGGCTCCACCATTTTTAAACCAGTCTATGGGTGTCGAACTTCTGTTGTGGGTATAGACCAGTTTCTGATCACTTATACCAGTAAAAGTGTAATGCCTGTACCCGGCCCAGTTGTGTTACAGATTCGAATTGATTTCTGATCACTTGTACTGGTTTGTGTGCAATTTCCGTCCCTAGCCTTGAGGTTAAGTTCAAGAAAAAGCAGAGGAAGAAGCTCCACAAGCTGAATCACTAAGGTATTGGCTTTGATAAAATGGACCCAGTTTCCAGTCCCCCTAAAGAAAGCTTGAACCTTCATCTCACTTACGTCCTAGCACAGCATACAAGACACCACTCCACACGTCAAGCATTATTTGGATCCTTTTCTAGCATTCCCTTTGAAGCCGAGTCATTGCACCTGATGACTACTTGCTATTGGATAAAATGTAAGAAGAGCAGTGCAAGAGTAACTACTCCTCTGGGGCAAAGCTCAATGCATATTCCTTGACATAGCAATAACTATCTCACTGAACCACATATTGCTCTCTTCCTGGACTTACACATTTCCCTTTCTGGGCTTCCTGGTGAGCCAGCTTCAAAAAAGCACACCAGAAAAGGCTCTACATATTATTTAGCTAGTAATCTGCCTGTCGGTATACTGTGTTAGGAAATCAAAAAGGTGCCTAACCTCTTCTAGGGAAAGGCAGCCCAGAATCCTGGTTTCTGAGTAAATATCCTGTTACTGTTAATGAGGTTAAAAAGGAAAAAAAGAGGATCCACCTCTGGCATCTAACATTAGATGACTGGGTATATTTTCATGACGCGGATGCAGGTATGTTTCCATAATGGGTGTGCACATATAGCTGCATACCTGCCTGCTGTGCGTGTACCCTGCTGTGCATGCTCAGTTCATGCTCACATGCTTGTGTCAACATTATGATGGAAACAGAATCATTATCTTCATACTATGCTACCTATGTGGGTAGAAAGCTGCCATTTAAGCACACAAAGGGAAACAATTCTACGCACATCCTTCACTCCTGCATTATTTCATCTCTCACCCCACACACCGGATCCCAGCCTTGCAGACTGGTTTCTGTTAGGAATGACACTTCAGTAACATGACCTCCTCAGAGATCTACCGTGTTTTACTCAGCTTTTTAAGGGTGGGAGATGTGCCCATCTGATAGTGCCTTGTTCAAATATGTCATCAATAGGGTGACCACATACATCCTGGTTTGGCCAGGGCAATCCCAGATTTTGTAGGCCATGCCAGCATCCCAGCCAGTTGGTGAAAATTAAAACAAAAATCCCAGAATCACAAGGACATGGGTCATAGTCTGGTGGATAGGTTGAGTGGCACGGTGCACTAGGCAGGTGGGATGCATGTCTTACCTCACCACCTGGTATATCATGCTGCTCTGACTCCCTTCTGCAGGAGACCACACCACATACCCCTGCCCGCTTGCCTGCAGTGGCACTGCTGACAGGGTCCAAGATTTCCTTGAAAATAAGCTAGGGTGACTATATAATCAGGGTGTTTCTGTTCTTATTACTGGAGAGTTGTATTACTGGAGAGTTGTATACCATATGTGGGAAGGAGCTGCCTTTTTCAAACATAAACCATATTCCCCGTGACTTGCTTGTGAATCCTGATCATTCTGGAAGAATGTCCCACGAATACAGTGGTAGATTCAAGTCATCTTCCTTTACACATATTGCGTCTTTACATTTTCTAGGTGGAACTCTGCAGCATGCTCCAGTTGTAATATTCCTTGATAAGAGACAAGCTTCTGATGTTGCTTATATCACGCTAGTGCAAGGCTATGCATTAAGAAATTATCATTACCTGAGCCATATGGTCTCTGTACTGCATTCTCTACTCTTGCTTTTAAGAAGTGTAGCTCACATTCATGCTTATGCTGTTAAATGTAAAAGTGCACCATAAAATAAATAGTATGTGCAATTTGGCTGAGTTAGCATTACTTCAAGAATTCTAAGCTTTTCATATAGTAAACTTAATGTTGCAGAAATAGATGTTTTTCAATGGTTTTTAAAACTGTTTGTGTTTGGTACAAGAAATAGCTATTCTTTGGGCCCTGTTTGACTTGACTCGCACAGTTTGTGCTTAGAAAGACCTAGGAGTGAAACAGCAGGGATGTCAAAGGTCAGAGTGGACTGTGTGTGGCATCATGCTTTACCTTACGATTGCTATCCGTCTTTTGTGTTTCAGTGTTGTCTAGAGTCTTAATCCTCAGAGCTACTATTGTGCTAGGCACTATAAAATTCCTGGTGAGAGACAGTCTCTACCTAAAAAAGTTTACAGTAACTGCACAGGACAGAAAGGGGAGAGGGGTAAGGAAACCGAGGCAAAGAAGAGCAAAATGATTTGTCCAAGATCATAACAAAAATCAATGACAGAACTAGGTATCCTCTCTCTTTAGTCAACAGCCCTGGCCAGTAAACCATACTATTTCCATGGTTTGTACACTGTTTCCAGTGCAGCAGCCCAATTCAAAGATAAAGTCAATGAAAATAGTCCGATTGGCTTCAATAAGCCCTGGATCAGACCCGTTGTCCCTCCTGCGCATGCCTGAGCACTAAAAGCTTGCACAAATATTTATTAAAGGTATAGAAACACACTATTAATTTTATCCTTCCTAATCAGATGTCATATGGCTGGTTAATTCTTGTGTATTTAGATAATTTGCCATTAATAAAGCTATAACCTTTCATTCTGATCATGGAACGATGGAATTACTGGGGAGCCATTTGGAGAAGGAGCAAAAGCATGTGCCAATGTTAATATTGACATCATTAACTGTATTGTGAAATGTGTCTTTAAAACTATTTTCAGTCTTTTTTTTTTTCTCTTTTTTTTCCACTAGCTTATTTCCAAGGGAGTAAAAATGCAATGTTCATAGACTGTGGTGCCATTAATTTCAGAGATGGCATAAATCCTCTGAATTGGCAATTAAACTGAAGCCTTGAAAACAAGCTCAGTGATTTCTTCTCAGTTCTTTTAGGCAGGGAAAAGTTCATGCCCACAGTTTAGCAGCAAAGCAGCTCAGGAAATTTATTAATGCTCCAGAAACAGGTAATCAATCCCTTCAGGTCAAAGATGAGAGGTACTAGCATCAGGGCTTAAAGAGAAACCCTCCAGTAGGTCATTTGGTATTGGCTTTGGATTAGAGGGATTCATCTCTTACAGCTGAAGGTTCTGGTTTCTCTCTCTTGCTCACTTACCACCCCCTCCCACCCCTCTCCCCTGCTTTTTTAAAAGGAAAAGTCTTTATAGACTAAAAAGAAGTGGATGGGGATTTTTTTTTCTTGGATGTAACTGACTTCTCATTGCAAAAGCAACAGCTAACCTCTGACACAAAAGAAATCTATAAAAAATTCGATGTATCACGGGAAGGGGCACTAGAAACTGATACCTTGTGAAGGTAAAGAACAATGCAAAGCACTTGACACTGGAATTTGTACCTTATAGCTGTCATGTGTCTCATTCCCAGGCAGTACAATGTCTTCACACTTGGAAGCCTGTAGAACAGTGAATTGAGGACAGGATGTCTCTTGCTTTGCACTTTCTGTTCCACCAGCTTCCTTGCCTGTGCACTTCTTGCTGGTATCAACTCTATCATCTCCAGGCTTGCTTTTATTCATCAGAGAACTAGGAATAGCTAAGGAAAAGTAAAAAGAAAAATCTATATCTGTTATGGATTATATATATGTTGCGTGTGCGTATTTAGCCGATTGCAACCTAAAACAGATAACCGAGGCTTACATATTATGCACTCTTTTATAGTGGGGAGATCACGTAAGAAATCTTTGGCTTCATGCTGTGCCCTGCTAGCAAATGTAATTTATTTTCCACACTACCTGCCTTCTCTAGCAAACAATGGCTGTAGATTAAAGCCTATTTATGGGTTTGGGATATTTCTTTTGCTGGCGAAAGGCAGGACAGAATAAATTATAGGATTCGTAGAATCAAACAGCAACCAGCAAATTGTGTTTAAGATCATGATTTCTTCTGAGATAGCCAAGGCAAGTTATTGGTGCTGGGAGAAATAATAGATGTCATCCATGATCTTAAATGCCTGGAACTGAATGGACATCCTGTACAAAACAAACAGGCTGTGCCTGGGGTTGCTGCAATTCACGTTATGCTGCACAGACCAGCTCTATTCTCCACAGTTGAAGTGAAGGGGGAAGACTGTGGATGAACCAGTAAGTGGCAGGTGTACAGCCAGCCAGTGGCCTAGATGCACTGGATAGCAGCCCTTCCTTGAGGCAAGGTGCAACAGGCCATGGCAAGCATTATAGCCCAAAGCTAGCACTGACAGCAAAGAGAAAGCCGAGTAGCTTCTCTGTCATGTGCCTCCTCACTGGCAAGGAAGTTTCCAGCCAAGTAATTCTATGACACATAGTGCTTTTACTCAAGCTGTGCTCTACACTGTACAACCATTACTTGTATTGGTGAGGAGCAGTGATTGTAGATTCTCATATAACTGCTTAGCAGGGCAATCTAATACTTCCTAACAGGGGCCCCCCAAGTAAAATATCCTTGCGCCTGAAGATTTTGGGTTGAGATAAATATGCGGTTCCAAATGAAATGACTCTGCTGATCTCAGCTTCCTTCCCAGCAGACAGAACTGCAGGTTCAATTTGAATGTGTCCCTTTGTTTTCCACTTTAGCAAATTCAGTGAAAATATAATAAGCTCCTGTTGGGGGTGCCTCCTGGACAATTTTCTATGTATCAGCAATGTGTGTATGTTGGTAACATCCTGATGTGAGTAAAGAAGGTAAAAGTATTTCAGCATCCTGCGCTGCTGAACAAAGCTGAGGCAATTTAATGGGAAAGGATGCACCTAGTTTTAATTAGGAAGTCTTGCAGACCCTGAACCGTGAGCAAGCAAGACAAAGAATCTGTCATTTGGACTAATTTCACATGGGCAGGCTTTTGTTGAAGCTTTTCCTTATTTATAGGGGTGTGCATGGAAGTAGAATCAACTCCTCGAACTGAAAATCAGGATTCAAATAATTTGTTATTTTTTAAAACTTTTGGTATCTATCTAGGACCCACAATATAAAAGCTAGGCAGTACCAACTAATTCCTAGATTAAAATGTGCAATACATCTACCACATTGCTAATCTCAGTTTACTAGCTAGCATGGTAACTAAATCCCCTATCATCCCTTCCATAGATGATCCATGCAGATCAAATCTGACAGGCCAGCGTGGGGTAATTTGTGCTGGGGCTGCATGCAGCGTACTAGTTTTTAGATAAATTCTCATTTCCAAAGCTTTTGAACGCTTAGCTTTGAAACTCTGACACATAAAAGGGGGGGGGGGAAGGCATCTGAGAAAAAAATGTGTTTTCTGTCTGTCTTTCTCCCTTTCTTTCTTTGTTTTTTTTCAAAAAACTCCCTTCGAAGAAATGGAAGGAAGTGTAGACGGACTGCCATCTATTGGCATGCCCATATAATATCCATGATGAATGAACATTTCTTAGTCAAATGCAGCAAGAATACATCATTTCAAACCTGACAGAGTGGTAGCTTGCTATGTGCAGCAAGATTAGCAGATGAGGACCAGCTAATATAATAAAGAAAAATATTGGGCTAGGAATATTTTTTTTCCTTTTTAATAAACTATAAAACCTCTTGCATTCTGCAGTCAGCAGATTCTGACTAACCTTTATTATTGATGCAGGTTTAAATGCAGTTAATACATATCTGGACCCTGTGTGCGCATCAGTATTATTTATATAGACCTGTCAACGTACATAGCACTTTGCAAAAAATCATTAAAAAGAATTTCAATCCCTAACCACTTTATAATCTATCAGGGGCTAATTGGATACTTTGAGATGATTCAGGACAACAATTCCATCACAGAAAGGCACAAAGACATAGTTATTTAGGTGATCAATAAAGGAAGCATTGGAAAAAGAAGTAGGCCTTAGGCAAAGGTTTCAAAATAGCAGAGAGTATTTGGAACAGGAGTTGTAGAAAGATGGCTGTATGGAGAAAGGGGCATGGAAGGAGGTACAGAGTAAGCAGAGAAAAAGAAACGAGAGGAGACAACATGGATGCTTCTGTATCTTATGTTAGCGTTATCCTGAACCAGCTGTTCCTACTTGGGAGTATCTATTATCTTTCAATTTTATTGGTAGTCGGCCTGCATTGTATACAGTCAGAGCCGGCTAATCAGAATCTTTTGGTGGATTCAATACTACTGGGTGCATCTAGACGAGACATTTACTGCAGAGTTGACCAATTAGTTCTGCAGTAGGCCTGTGTGAACCAGCTAGTATTTGCTTTGGATTCAGATGCAGCTGATTCAGGGGACAGCTTGGCGATTCAAATCACTGCCTCGAATCAATTCATCCAAATCTGATTCAGCGATTCAGCAGCCAAATCTCCGAATCAGCCAGGCCCATCCCCCACCCACTCTTCCAGCCTGGCAATGGCTGCCCTGCACAGCCCAGCTCTATGCACTTTGAGAAACAAAGCCCGAACTCACCGGGGGCTGCCAGGTGGGGAAAGGGATGATCCCCGCTGCCCCCCACTGCCCCACGCTGCATGGGGGGCTCAGCATGAGCCTCCCGAGCTTCCCCAAACCAGCTCCCTGCCCCCATGGCTGCCCTGCCCACTGTGGCTCTGGGCAAAAAAACCCCCAAACTCACGGTTCCCTCTGTGGGGGGTGATCCCCACTGCCCGCCCTGCCATATGGGAGCTCTGTACAAGCCGCTCCAGCTCCCTGCCCAAGTCATCAAAGCTCTTTGAATCTTTTCCAAAGATTCAGAGAGCCTTGAATTGATTCAGATCTTTTAACTGGTCCCCTGATTCAATTTGGATTCAGAGATTCAGCCACCAAATCGGGCCAAATTTCCTCCAAATCAAATCACCACCCAAAGCTTTGCACAGCCCTACTCTGCAGTAAAACATCACCATCTACACGTGCAATACCATTAGACTGGAGTAAGCTAATTAACTCTCCTGTAGAATAGTACTACCAGGTACAAGTACTGTCCTGCGGTGGAGTACTTTACTTCACCGCAATGCGTGTGTAGACAGGGGCCCGCCCCGCTGGCTGGAGCAGGAGGGTGCTGGTGCAGATGCTGCCTGCCGGCCAGCCCCACAGTGTAGTGCCCTCATGCCTCACCCACACCCCCTCTACAGCACATTGAGCTGGCGGGAACAGCCCTGGGCTGGCAGGCTGACCCAAGACCCCTGATAGCTGGAGCTGTGCTACCCTGGCAAACTGTGCCCACGTTTATTCAGCCACCTCAATATCACCTGTAGGTGAGCCCACTGGGTACTAAACCTAAAACAAACTGTATAGGCTGGAATCAGCAATTCTAGTAAACCATGTTTCTCACCTTTATCAAAGCAGACTTCTATGGCTTCTGCCATCAGGGCCTGACCTTATAACAATATTTGACACTTTTCTTTTGCTCTATCCATATAAAAGACCCATAGAATGAGAATTTGGCTCAAATGAGTTTAATGAAGTCTTGCCACTGATTTCAGCAGAGCCTTTTTGTCCTTCTCCCTTATTGCTAAACAGAATAAGACCCATATTGGTATAAGGTTGTTAGTAATAACCAGCTTTTAAGCATCCTCTATGAACTGACCTGGTGATTTCAGGCCAGCCCCTAGTACACAACAGTGTCCACGTTGTACCCAAACTACCACCCAAACCAACAGGAGCTGGATCTCTTGTTGATGATCCAAGCAGAGAAGCCAAGGCATTAAAAACAAAACAAAACCCAAAACATATAGTACCCTTTCCTGTCAAATGCTACCCCCATGTTGATGCAAAACTCTGGAACTCTTGGCTCAGAAATGATTCCTTTTATTGGACCAACTAAGAAATTGCAAAAGAAAAAAGAGTTGGTGTAATGAAAGATATCATCTACAAGCCAAGAGTTTTAGAGTCTTGCATTTCTTTTTGTCTCAATCCAACACAGCTTGATCGCACTGGGGAAGGCTGCAGTGCTTGCAGCCTATAATACAGCTGTCTGTGGACAGAAAGAAGAATACTAAACCAAATCCTCAAATCATGCAAGTCCACGGACCTTCAATGACTTCAGTGGTGCTATGCCAGTTTACTCCAGTTCAGGATCTTGTCTGTCAGTGCCAGACCTATCGCCATCTAGAAACACAACGTTCCTTTTCAGAGCAAGAAAATGCACCATACCTGCTTTCAGGAGGAAGATCTTCAAGGACTTATTTCTTCTGGCACTAGAAGGATAAACTGGTGGGCATTATTATGAAGTAAAACAGGGAGCTGCAATAAGGTGTCTTGCAGCTATTTACCAAGTAGATAGCTTAATGTTAATGTCTGTTAGATCAGCATGGTAACAGCCTCCAGAGGGTGTGTAATAAACAATATTATCAGAGTTTGAGAGCAGGGAGTATCAGATTCCACTGCTGATTGACAACATGAGAGATTGGTTTATTTACTATTAGGAAACCAATTTATAGTGTTGTGGTGTTGCCATGTCTTTGTTTACTAGGAACTAATATGCAGCTTTCATACTTATTTGCTGTGTAAACACATCTTTCCTTCCCAATTCCAAACAGACAGTTGGTGAAGCTGGTACTATATAGCAAGGGTTATATCCTGAGGGCTGTTACACACATTAATACTGCAAACCAGAATTAAAACGGGACCCAGCACATGCGGAAGGTTTGTTTTGAGGTCTTAAATAGGAGGCAAGTGATGCATTAGACTCACATTGTCCATCTGCACAGAATTTCACCCATTGTGCCTATTTTCCTGCATCACTTCAGCATACAGATAAGGATTTTGCTCATACACTTTGCACATGGGCCACATTAAAGCACAATCAAGGCACAGATCCAAAGAGCTTATTGCTCGCTATGCAGAGCCTTGTTCTTTGCTGTATGAATATTCACAAGAAGGTCATTAAGGGGGTAGGGAAAAAAGGGTTCGCCTCTTTAGAGGATGTCCCACAGAGAAGCAAACTTGTCCTTGGAATCAGTTCCGTGATGCCGCTGAGAATACTGAAATAAATTAGAGCTCCTGATGCTCTAATCCATGAGGAGGGGTATTTCATTATGTGTAAAATATGGGTTAAGCATTATTCTATTAAAGTGTACAGCATTAGCCTTAAATGCTACATGCTGTTCTTCAGAAAGGCCATTGCTTTGGATGGAAGTACTGACAGAATCAGTAACGCTAGTTTGTCTGACCATGAATCTGGCATGGGTTGTTTCAGGGCCTGATCTTGCAACACTTCATGTAATGCCATTAATTGAGGTGAGGCAACTTGTATTAGCAAAGGAGGAAAGGTCTGGCCCTGAATCTGCAAAATGGTTGTTATTACTGCCTGTTGGTGGCTTTGTCATTGACAAAAGATGGGAGTACGGACTGTTAAACCTCAATAGCTGGTCTAGTTGCTGTAAGAAATGTGAAGAGAAGAATGCCTATCACGCAGCAGTCTCTGAATATGGTGTTAGCATCCTTCATTTTAATTAAAACTGTGGTATAAGAAAGTGTGATTTAATAACAGCGTTGGGCAAGTACCCAGGTTAGAACACAAGTAGGACACCTTCAGGGCCAGGATTAATTAAAGTGAGGGCACTCCCCAATGCAAGGCAGCCAACAGGATGAGGGACAGCACTAATAATTGGAGTTCAAAGCCAAACCCTTCCCTGCAGCTGCTGTCGGACCTCCCCAGCAAGAGAATAAGGTTGCTGCGCTCTGGGAGCAGGAAGATAAGATTCCAGAAGGACTGACCTGATATAGTGTCTCCAAGGCACAACATGAATCTCATCCACAGAGGAACTCAGCATGGGGGCATGTAGGATGGGGCACGTGATGTGTAGCCAAGCGATACCTTGTGCTTTTCTTCATTTTCCCTTTAGGAGAGGCTGAAGGAGCTAAATAAGTGGCCATAGAAGCTATTTTGGCTTCATAGCTGCTCGGTAGCATGCACATCAGCTTAGCACCACCCAGCTTTTATAGTCAAGTGCCTTGGAGTAGCAAATCTGCCTTAACAGGTGTGATCCTGCAGTCCATTCAATAGCATAATTGGGGGAAGTGACAGGGGTACCAATTGTAGGCGCCAACTTGGAAGGCGAGGAAAATAGCAGCTGCTGCTTCCTGTTTCATCCTGGTGCTGCCATTACCTCTGGCAACCTGGCTGCTGCCCCTGCCTCCAGTGCCACTTCTACCCAGGGTGCAGAACTGCCCAACTTCACCTCTCCCATTCACAGACTACATCCCTGTTTACTTTAGTGGGAATTTTGTCTGTACAGGGGCTGCGTGAATAAACCCTGTCAGTGGGTTTACTCTACTAGTGGGTTTAACTCTACTTATGCATTTCAATCTATTTTTAAATTCCTTAAGACAGCTTCTTTCTTTGTTTTCCTTTTCTGGCTGGTGGCAGACAAAATTCTGATTTCCTGCATGTTTCACAGATTTTGGCCAAGTCTGATGAGAGGAATAAAGGCTCAAGGACTACCTGTAATTCTGTGCTCTCATTTTCATACTGATGTGTTACTGATGATTATTGAAGATCAATGTTTTAAGTTAGTAAATATTAACCATTGATACTGACCCTCTGAGCTTTTTAAAAAACCCTCTGATTTCCCTGCAAGCAAGTTCTTTGAACATTACAAATAGCTGGATCTCTGTTTGTTCGTTTTGATTGGGCACGTAATTGAAAAGGGATAGAAAGAGCGAATCCCACCTGCTTTGTAACACATGTGCCATGTTAAAAACGGCCTTGTCTTCTAAAACATGCAGTGCAGGATTGTATTAAATATAGGTGTGAACATATTCATGTGGTGCTTTGGTTTTAAGCCAGTCTATTATGTCCTAACATCTTGCTTAAGTACTGATGTTGACAGGTTGTTGGGGGTTTTTTTCCAACAGTGAAATAGTGGTGATGAATAGGGGGTGCACGGGAGCGCATGTGCATCCCTGTCAGCCACCGTTCCCAGGTGGAGAGGGTCAAGCGAGAGTGCTGGGGCCCTCCCCGAGAGCACTGGCTAGGGAGCGTGCCAGGAGACGTGGTCCCTGCCGTGGCGGCTGATCCCGCCGATGCAGAAGTGCCAGCAGCGTGGCTGGAAGTTTCAGCGGCACACCACTGCCAGTTGCAGGTTGGCAAGATTGACTGCCGCGCTGGGACCCTTCCCCCGTTCAGCAGGATCAGCCACGGGCAGACCTCCTTAGCTTGTGGGATTGGCCAGAGTGGGTCCCCCCACCCAGTTTCTGACTGTTCAGTTGGGGGAGGGGGGCAAGTGTTCCCTCCCCCCAATCCAGGAAGCACCAGTTGCCCATACAGTGGAATAAGCCATGTCTTTTCAGAGGGAAGTCCATCTACTCATAAACAGCTAGTTAATTTTCTGTTTATCCTACAGAAGCAGGTCAGCTTTTACAAAAAGGTCTCTAACATTTCTAGACCTGGATATTGAATAGCAACTAGTGATACCAGGTGCTCCCATTTTGGAGTACAGTCAGAGACACCTGAATATGCCTGATGTTTAAAAAGGGCTGAGTATCCACACTCAGAAATTAAAGATCTTTTAACCATCACAAAATGAGCACACAAAATTACTAATCACTTTTTCAAATGATAGTCCTTCTCAAATAACAAATACACGGTTGCCACAATTTACCAACAATTACATTGAGGCCATAAGGGGTACAGACATGAGTGCAGCTCCCAGCTGTAACTCAACAATTTCTGCAAAGTATTCTGAATTAAAGTGTTACCCCAGACCAACCAGAAGTTCACTGTTGGTTCCAGGGGGAGGGGAATCTAGCTGGGGCTGGGAGCCTGCAGCCAGGTTCCCATAGCAAGGGACACGGCTCTCTGACAGTGCTCACTGTTTTCAGAATGGGAGGGGGGAAAGACAGCTGAGGGAACTCATTCTTGGGAGGTGGAGGTGGGGGGGCTCCAATTAACACACCCCACCCCTCAGGGGATCTCTAGTACGCTTGTCTCTCCCTCCAGGAGAGATGAAAACCCCCTGTGACAGGGGCCCCCCCTCGGGACTGATTTCCATAGCTTGCCCCACTGTCCTTGGGCCAACCGCCTGCCTATTCTCGCCTGCCACGTCTTGATCTTATTGGTTCAGTAAGCGGGAGGCTGCCCATTTGAGCCCCGAAGCCAAGGGGCGTTCTCTGCGGCTCCTTCCACCCCAATACCGCAGCCCAAGCCTCGCTGATGGCATCTCGATGTTCTAATCACCGGATCCCCAAACTGGGCCTCAGGATCATCCACATAGGACCCTCACTATATTCCATATGACCAGGCGGCCTCACCCCCTTCAACTGGACTAGCCAACTCCCCAAAACCATCTTCCCTTCTCGGGTGTGGTCCCCCCTGGACCTTCGGCCACTTGCCCTGGCCCACCTGCAGGCCAGTTGGAACCCCGGGCCTCCAGCTCTCGGGTGTTCCTCGCAGTGGGCCCCCTGGCCCTTTTGACCCCTCTCTGGGTCCTGGCCCCAGCCTGGACCAGTCGAAGGTACTCTCCCAATGGCTGGGTCTCCAGACCCTCTCTGGACCCTCCAAACACATGGGGTCTTCTTCTCCACCTTCACCAGGGGTACCTAGCCCCTCACTCTCGATCTCCAGGTCCACCCTCTGGGCCTCTCAAACAAACAGGGTCACCCACCCAGTGGTGGGGACAAGGGATTATGGTGCCTTTCACCTTTCACCAGGGCGGTAACTGGCCTGGCATTTCCTGGGGCTCCTGCACCACTGAGAGCCCCACCAGGCCACCCACTCATAGCAGGGTGCAATTTCAGGACCAGGACCAGGACCCTCCTACCATCCCCTTACCTCCAGGGTATTCCCAGCAGCTCTCCAACCAGGCAATGTTGCTGCCTACCTTCAGCAGCCCAACTGCCTTGTCTATATAGGCTTCAAAATGGCTGCCCTCATCAGGCACCTGGAGGCTGCCAACTCCAGGCCCTTAAAGAGGCAGGCACACCCAGTGCCCTACCATGATCGTCACAAGTGGTGTGCACACGTTGTGCTCTGCTATGCCCCCCAAACTAAACTCCCTCTGCTCCCTTTCCCCTTGTTCCACTCTAAAAACAGTGACAGGCTGGGAGCTCTGTAGACACAAGGTACAAGGATGCTTCAAAATGTAATATCTTTTATCTGATACCTCATGCAATGAGGGGTCAGATTTTCACCCAGTCGGCCATTTTTGAAGTGGTTTACAGCTGTGCACTTGTTTTTGGTCACTGCTATACAGTAGTGTAGTAACAAGGAAGTTTTGCACCCGGAGAGAGCCTGCAGCACCAACCCGCTCTTGCCCGACGCACAGATCCAGGGGGCACACACCCCCATGCTTCCCTGAGGGTGCACACAGCTGCAGGAGCCACCTCCCCCATCCCCATGCCCCCCCCAAAAAAAAGCTGCTTGTGGCCTTGCCCTGCACCCTACTCCAGCTGGACAGCACCAGTTGGTGCCCCTTCACTTCGGTACCCCAAGGCAATCGCCCTGCTTGTCCCCTTCTCTCCCCCCCCC
>JAGPOW010003316.1:183388347-183407948 GCA_030014935.1 Caiman crocodilus
CCCCCCCCCTTGCTACAGTACTGCTGCTATAGACTGTTTTCTGTGGTCAGATCATAAGTGACAATTTTCACCTGTAAGAATGACAAAAACAAGTGGCTCCCAGATACAATGGAGGAGACACTTCCATTCAAAACATCTTCCGTTTTAGAGACAGCTCCATGGCTGGTGTTGGTAGATGATCTTATTGTAAGTGTGGGGAGGGAGGGGTTTGATAGTTTTGTTGGGTTTTTTTTTAGAACATTGTTACTAGAGGGAAGTAATATCTGATATATTAATATTTAGTGTAATGCTGCATACCATGAATCTTCTAATATGCCTCTCACTGCATTACCAGAGAATTTTAGTTAGTCATAAACGTCCACAGTAAATGCTAGGATAGTACATTCATCTGAAGTGCTAAGTCGCTTTTCTTTCTTTGTCCAACATTTATTGTTTTCCTTTGTTGAGATAAGCAGCCATAGGAAGAATCTCTTTCATTTACTCCTGTTTCACACCAGAGTGGCTCCATTGACTTCCAGTGAGTTTCTCTTGATGTTCATTTTTAGTTAAACTCCTATCACCCAGATATTTACTTGCCAGAATTACTTTCTGAACAAGAAACTTTAAATGGCTACTGTAGGAAGAGTTGGGCATAGCTGGGAGGAACTTTTCCTATTTAAGTTAAATGTTATCGGACTGGTGGCTGAACAGTTTTTAAAATTCTTTATGGCACTTGACAGTTAACTCCCCCCCTTTCTATCTATGTTTAAATACCCTGTGAAAAAAGTGAGAATAACAGTAGGCATGCTTGTCACATACAGCATGTATAATGCTCTTTAGAAAAAAATCTTTTAAAGAGACTTTGATTAGATATTTGAAGAAATATCATCAAGTTAATCTTAGCAAATGGTCTTGTATTCACTGTTCAGAATTATGGAAATGTTATTCACCAATATTCTGCGCTTTCATTCTTCTGTTGCTCTAGCTTTTATTTACATATCATTATAATTCCTCCTTAGAAATTGGGGAGAAAAAAATTTTCTGAGTACCACACTCCAGTCTGATATGCACTAGTCTTTCATGATCTATGAATGAGTGTATGAGTCAGTCCCTCTCCTTCTGAATTCACTTTTAATATATTGAATGTTTGTGAAAATATGTTGTACGTAATTTTACATCTCTGGATGCTTTTGATTCCTCATTTTTGTTTGGCAGTCATTTTTGTTAGATATTCTGCTTCAGGCTATGAAAACCGCTTCTGTCACATAAAAGAAAAGGGGGGTGATGAGAGAAGAGAAATGGACAGCTACCCTGTGGCTGTCTTTAAAATCAGGAGAGACTGGCTAGAATCTCAGCACACCTGAGCAGACTGAGAATTGAAGGAAAGTGTATTGTGCACGTCAAGAGGTAGTTCTTCCATTAGCTTCCTTCTGAGGACAGTGATATTGCAGTGGACATTTTCAGATAACACAAATATTTGCATGAAGGGATGGGGCTGCTAAGGTTTTGCTCTTTGAGAACTGGAAAAATCTGAGCCTTCTTTCTACTTAAATTTAAAAAAAAAAAATTGCCTAACATGTTCAGGAGCTCACCTTGTCGATGCCAACATCCTCCTCGGTTTCACTATCATGGAGAAATAAACTCAGCTTCCCTAGTGCAAAAAGTAATTTGAATTAGCTCACTGTGTTTGCTCATGTACTAATTAGTGTCTTGATAGTTTCAGATCTCACGTGCCTAGCAGTCTTGGTTTGGATCTACCCATGGAAAGAACACCTTTAAGCTTCACCTACATGCAGCAGGTGGTAGCAGTGTTGATTATTCATATGCAGCTCTTTTCTCTAGGTCAGCAATGACCACTGGCATGGAAATATCCATTTGAATTCAGTGTACACCATGGCTTTGAAATTCATGTTATCTCCTGGAATATTTTAGCTGGATATCATTGTCCCGGGGTCTGATTGTGGAACCTTTACACTGATGAACATTTACCATGCAAATGGTCCCAATGAAGTGCTCCAGCATAAATGCTTTGTGAAGCAAGTAAGCATTCCAAAACCAGACCCTGTCTGTGTCTTGAAAAACCTGAATACATTTCTAAATGGGACCCTGAACTTGTACTCAGTAAAATGTCATAGTATTATAATATCATAGTGCTTGGGGTCAGAAGGGACCTAAGCAGAATCAGGTCCGACCCCCTGCCCTGGGCAGGAACGGTTGCCTGGTCATATCATCCCAGCCAAATACCTGTCCAGCCTCCACTTGAAGACCCCCCCAAGGTAGGAGAAAATACCACCTCCCTTTGCGACCCTAACTGTAAAGTAATGTCTCCTGGTGTCCAGCCTGAACCTTCTCTCTAACAATGTGGCCATTATTCCTAGTAACCCTGGGTGGTGCCCAGAGGAACAGCGCCTCCCCCAGTTCTTGCTGGTCCCTCCTGGTACCAATGTCCAATTAATGGACGAAGTAATGTCCAATTGCTCTTTCTAGGAGCATGGCATTGCACTACGTTCTGGGAGAAAAGAAATGACATTTATCAGTGCTTCTCCTTGTAAAAAGGTTCTATGAACTTGAAAATGTGACAAGGACTGTGGACAAAATCCTCAGCTTGTGTAAACTGGCCTAGCGCCAATACCTATTTATCTGTCTCACATATGGCCATGAATCCATAGTTAAATCTGTAATAGACCTAACTGTGAGTGCCTTGTTCCTCAGACTAAGAAAATTAGCTTACTCTGTGCATTGCCAAAGCTAAGCCTCTGGCACAGGGGGAGGAGGGCGAATGTGTGGAGCAGTTGGGTAATGAGTGTGTCTCACTGGGAACATTAACAGCTTCCAGAAGAGAAAGTGAGAGAAAGGAGGAAGCAAGCTGTGAAGGTAGCAGCTTGCTGTAAGGAGGGGCCAGGCTGCTATGCTGAGACTCCAGCAGAAACAGGATCCTCTCCCAGCGTCTGGAAGAAGACAGAGAGACTTGGCTTGTTTGTTTGTTTGCTTTAGACAACTGGCTGCAGAGCTGGTAAGGGAGCCAATTCGCCTGCAAAAGCCAGCAGATTAAGTCACCTGCTTACAGCTTCTTTCTAGCAATAGGATCTTCATAGGCAAATCACAGAACTATAGAAAATTTAAGTTTGCAAGAGACCTTAGGAGGTCATCTAGTCCTACGCCCTGCTCAAAGCAGGACTATCCCCAACTATATCAGCCCAGCCAAGGCTTTATCTATCCAGGTCTTAAAAACCTTCAAGGATGAAAATTTCACAACCTCTCCAGGTAGTCTTTTCCAGTGCTTTATACCAGTGATTTTGGTACCTTACGTACCACCTGCCGATCGACATGGCAAAAGCAAAACCAGAAGTCCCCACCATAGCACTTCTGGTTTTGCTGCCACAAGCTGAGTCCCACTTTTTCTTTGCAGACCATGGCTTGGGGCAAAGCATCCTGTGCGGGGCCCTCCTCCCTGTGCCCTGGCACACTGATGCCGGGGAGTGAAAGCCCCAGTGCACTGGTCGTGGCAGGAGGGTCGGTGGCTGGAACTTCCAGCCTGAACAGACAAAGATGCCTCCAACCCGCCAGGCAGGGGGGCAGGCCAAACTCAAAGCACAGCACCCGCGTACTTCCCGCCCATGTCCCACAGAACTCCAGGGGTACGCGTACCATGGGTTGAGAAACACTGCTTTATATCCTCCATGTAAGAAAGTTTTTCCTACTATCTAAAAACTTCCCTTGCTAGAGCTTGAGACCGTTGCTCCTTGTTCTGTCACCTGAGAACGGTCCAGCTCCATCTTTTTTGGAACTTGCTTCTGGTAGTTGAGGGCTGCTATTAAAACCCCTCGGTCTTCTCTTCTCCTGACTAAATAATCCCAGTTCCCTCTCAGCCTGTCCTCAGAAGTCATATGTCACAGCCCCTTAACCATTTCATTGCCCCAGTCCACTTTGTCTTCATGCTTTCAGATGTGGGGTGGGCAAAACTGGACACAGTACTCTAGATACGACCTCACCAGTACCGAATAGAAGGGAAGAATCACTTCCCTCAATCTGCTGGCAATGCTCCTACCAATGCAGCCCAGTATGCACTTAGCCGTCTTGGCAACAAGGACATACTGTTGACTCATATTCAGCTTATTGACCACTGTAACCCCAGGTCATTTTCTGCAAAGCTGCTGCCCACCAAGTCAGCTCCCAGCCTGTACTGGTGCATTTGACTGTTCTATCCTAGGCGCAGGACTTAGCACTTGTCCTTGTTGAACCTCATGAGATTTCTTTTGCTCCAGTCCTCCAATCTGTCAAGGTCTTTCTGAATCCTAGCCCTATTCTCCAGTATATCTACTACTCTCCCCAGCTTAGTGTCATCTGAAAACTTGCTGAGGGTGCACTCTATGCCATCTTCCAGGTCACTGATGAAGTTACTGAACAAAAAACAACCCCAGGACCAATCCCTGGGACACTCCATGTGATACCAGCTGCCATCTAGAGCACTAAGCCATTGTTTGCTACCCATTGAGCCCAAGGATCCAGACAATTTTCTATTCACATTAATCCATTTATCCAACCTGTACTTCCTCATCTTGCTTGCAGGAATGTTCTGGGATAATAGTATCAAAAGCCTTACTAAAGTTAAAGTATATCACATCCAGTGCCCTACGTGCTTAGAAATGGATTTATTGAGTATTTTCTCCATGATTTTTCCAGGGACTGAGGTGAAGCTAACTGTTCTGTAGTTCCCTGGATCCTCCTTCTTCCCTTTCTTGAATATGAGCACTATACTTGCCTTTTTTAATCATTCAGGACCTTTCCCAATTGCCACAAGTTTTCAATGATAATGGCCAATGGCTCGGCAATCACATCAGCCAACTCCCTCAGCACCCCCGAGTGCATCGCATCTGGCCGCATGGACTTTTATATGTTCAGCTTTTCTAAATAGTTACTATTTAGCTTTCTAAATAGCTCCTAAGAGCGCTGTTGGCTGTTCACCTCCCTGCAAACTGTGCTGCTAGGTGCAGTAGTCCTGGAGCTGACCTTGCCTGTGAAGACTGAGGTGAAAGAGGCACTGAGTACTTCAACCTTTTCTACATCACCTGTCCCTAGGTTACCCGTCCCCTTTCAGTAACAGATCCACATTTTGCTTGGTCTTCCTTTCATTGCGTACATGCTAGGAGAAACCCTTCTTGTTACCCTTTGCCTCCCTTGCCAGCTTCAACTTTAGTTGCACTTTGGCCTTCCTGGGGGCATCTCTGGTTAAAAATGTTGCCTGCGCATGGTTTCTCTTTCTCTTTTCCAACTTACAATTGTTTTATATTGCTACTGTAACTGATAAAACACTGTTTGATGATTACTAAAGGTTTTGATGTTGTTTTAATACATAGACTGTTACCTATGTGTATGAAAAATTTGCTAGTAGTCCTTAAGGCTGTATCATTTTAAATTGGTGGTGCTCAGTCTGTCAGAGTTTGGGAACCACTGGTCTAAATGCTGAGTGTTGACTATTTACACTCAATAGGTTAGTTACTTTGAATTAAAGAAAAAACTTACCTTAAATGCTCCCCCTTCAAAGAGTGGAGGAGAAGACTGACCTATGAACTGCTTGCAAACTGGCCTAATTGCTCAGAGAGTCTTCTTTTATATCCTACTGGGCTTGACGTGACTCTGACCCCTTGTTAGGGCTCTTGTCAGACCCAGGCAGCAATTACGGAGTGATCACCCAGCTAGCAGCACTCCCAGCTGCACACAACCAAACACACACTCAGCAAGTGAAGCACACAGGCAACCCTGACTCACTCACCTTCCCAGAGCAGAATCTGGTGCCTGGTTCCTCTTCTTTCCCTACCTCATCTTGCTGCCAGCAAGCTGCTTGCAAACTGCCCTGCTTGATGCTCCTGTCCCCAGTGCCTGAGTTATCCTATTGAGATCAGTGAGATTTCAGCCAAAGAAAAGGGTGTGTTCCTAGCAACCTGTTGCAAGACTGTGCCCCGTCCTCAGAAAGCAAAGGAGAACTAGTCCATAGAGCTGAAAGAAAATTAGTCAAAACAATTTCAGGTATAAGACATTTGAAAATAATCCTTATTTTAAATGTTGACAGCTGTCCTACCTGTCTGTAGGTCTTGCCTGCTGGAAAAAAATGACTTTAATGTTGTATTATTTATAAAATGGAACAGTGTGGGTAAGGACAACAGCATCTGGCTGCAAACAGATGTTACCTTTGTGTCACTGTAATTTTTTATGGCAGCACAAGGGAATGCAAACAGGCACCACAAAAACCATCGTTTGTGACTGTGATAAAACATAATATAGATTGGTGCTGCTGTTTTGTGGCAGACATTTGTTTGTTTTAAGGTGGGAGACTGTGGGCAGCCTGGAATTGCCTACTCTCGCTGGTTGCCCTAACCAGGTGCTTCAGGGGCCAGATCTTGGCATAGGGAAATCCCCAAACATACCTCTACAAGTGTTGCAAGAAAGAGTTTCCTGTTTTGCAGAGATGTGCCCTTAGTATTGCTTAACAGGATCAGGCCTCCAGGAGCTTCACTAGCAGCAGGGACCTGACACTGTGGGGCAACGGGCAACATCGTTTTTTGCCAAATGTAGTAAACCAGATGTACTGCGACACATCCCAGCACAGCTGATATGCTTCATTTGGTGACATCTGTATACCACCATTTTCTATTGCAGAGAGCAGGTCAAGATGATCTCGACGGGGCTGTATAAGGTATAAGCAATAGGATCTCTCTAGAATTAAGAGCAATCTTATTGTTCCCTAATAGAATAGAATCAGTATGCTGTTTTGGTCCCCACATTCAGAGAAAGATAGACAACTAAAGTGAAGCCTACAACTTATAAAGAAAGGGAAAAGGAGCCTAATGTTTACAGTCAGATAAAAGAGGCCTGAGGAGATATGATAAAACAATTGACATACCTTAGCGGTATAAAATTAAGGAAACAAGAGAGTTTGCCACGCTATGCAACAGTACTAAAGCAACAGATATTTATTATGGCCTGAAGGTAACCAAAAAAGAGAGAGAGTTTGGGGGGAAGATTTAGCCAAAACTATATGAATATCCCTTATAAGAACAATTGGGACCTAGCCCAGCAAGGACCGAGCCAGCTGAGGCACAGTCCATGATGACTGTGTGGATTTCCTCGTTACCTCCCTCTTTCACCCCTTCTTTCTTCCCTTTAATACTGTATTTAGGTATCAGATCTCCTATCATCATCTTTCTCAGAGCAGCCTCTCTGATAATATTCTTCTCTAATTAAAATCTATAGACTTCAGGTCTCTACAGATTATTGTGAGCACCCCAGCTTGCTTGAGTCCAGTTTAGCACCTGCCGTTCTGTTTTCTCAGGGGTAATCTTACGGTCAACTGGTAAGTAGCTACCTCTCAAAAGCCCAATTACCAGTTATTTGGAACAAAAGCCTCTCAGAAAAAAACATGTCTGAAACAATAATATGCCTATATATAAGCCAAGTCTATCAGGCAGTCACCCATCTCCACGTGGAGGCCTGTCAGGTAGAGTCTCATGTTGGTCAGTTCATGAGCTGAGAGTGTCTGCCTGAATCTTAGATCAGGGCTGTCTGTTAAATAGTTTTCAGAATTTTGTCCCCATGGACTACATCAGACTACCTATGCAGCCCAGAATACAGGTACTAACATACATGTACCATTTATAAAGTTAATAGGCCTTGTGTACTCCATGCTTCCAGGGCATCACATTTCAGGATACTACCCGTTAAGTATTCCAGGATACCAGGGCAATGCATTTGCCACAATGTTCAGGACTATATAAAATAAATCATTACAGAAGGGCAATGCCCTGTAGGATATCACCAAATGACCCAAGAGGTCTTTCCTAACTGTACATCTGACGTTGGAAACTACTTCAGATTACAGGGATATTTTATTACTTAAAATAACTCAAGGCATGAACAGGCAACCATCAACCCTATTGTAATTTACAATACAATACAATTGTTGTATACCAATATAAGGTACAGTAGAATCATACATTGACAGATATCCAGTTATCCAGCTCTTACAGTGTGTGACTGTTCTTGTGTCTCTCCAGTAGGCATTCAGGAGCTGGTAATTGCCTATTTTACTTCAACATGGCCAGCCCAGGATGGATTCAGACAGGCAAAACCTAAATTACACAGGTAGAGTTTCTTCCTTGATCCTTTCAGGGGTAATATGGTGCTGAATTGAAAAAGGTTACTGCATTTTAGGTGTTTATAATACCACATACACTAGCATAAATGTTTCATCTGCTCTCAGCATAGGCTATAATCCATCACGATGTTGCTGAAGCAGACGTATAACAAAAAAAATCAAGCTAAGCATTGCT
Organism: Caiman crocodilus; assembly: GCA_030014935.1. NCBI lineage: Eukaryota > Metazoa > Chordata > Crocodylia > Alligatoridae > Caiman > Caiman crocodilus. Next base: position 183,396,654 of record JAGPOW010003316.1, read on the forward strand.
TTTACTATGCTTGTATATGTAATACCTGCTGCAAGATAAATTAGTGTGTTCTGTCTGCTGTGTTCCAACAAAGTTTCATTTGCGTAGCTTTTAGAAACATGTTTCTGCGCAAGATAATATTGCCAAATAAAAAATAAGCTATGCTTCTGCAGTCAAACAGTTCTTACTGCAGTTTTGCATGAGTCATAGTCTATTTATTGGAAGGCTAACACAAACAGGCACAAGTCCTGAACAAACAGCAGTGGGGATAATAAAATAGCTATTTCTGAAAGTGAGAAGTCACAGGCAGCTTGAGTGGTTTCTTCTTAGTACATTCAGCACTTTCCTCCCCTTGAGGCATGATAAAGAGATGCATCCGTTGGCATCCTCTCCAAATTACTTCCAGAGAAAGGAAGGCTTACCCTATCATTAGCAGAGGATTGGGGTACCAGGTTTAATTCCCTGCTCTACCCCAGACTTTTTTATGACTTGGGCAAATTGTTTCTCTGTTCCTCAGTTCTATGTCTGTTGTATGGGAATAATTTCCATCAGGCTGTATTGTGAGGCTAAGTGCATCCGATATTATGAGAGGCTCAGAGACTCTGGTAATGGGAAACTGCTAGGCCCTTTCCCCATGGGAAAGTCACCTCATTTGAGATCTCTTGCATTTGCTTCAGCCAACAAGTAAAACAATGCTGTTAAAACAGGAATTACTGAGACTTTTTAAAATGATCTTTACAGGAATCCACCAAAAATGCAACCACATGATATTTCAGAGTCAACAATTCTCTTTCGAGACACACAGATACCACTGGGATGTTGAAATGTAAATGCCAGTAATCCTCTCGCAAATCGAGTTAATCTATTTGGGATTTAGTGCAACAGCGCCACCTGTTGATTGATTTGCCACCAAATTAGTAATAGATGGAAACAAGTCAATAGGAAATTTTGAAATTATGCTGTGAAAAAAATCAGCTGTAATTTTATCTGAAGATGATAGCCTTGGGTATATCTATCCACCTGCTAAGGCCCATATATGAAATGAATGTGTGGTTGATACCCAAACTGAGGGTCAAAAAAAATTCATGCAGCATGATTAAGGTACCATGGAAGACTTTCTTCTAGTATAAGCAGCAACGTTTTTTATAACTTAACTTCTATGATCCTTTGGCTTTGATGTCCACACATTTCAAGTGTAATGTTGCCAAACTTTGGTGGGATGGAGGTAATCTTTGGGCTAAAATGAGTGAAGTCCCTCAAAGTGAGGTGTATATGAAAGATGTGTTCTTGGAAGAGGTAATGACAACTCTAAGGGGGAGACAGTCAATTTGTCAAGCTGATACACTGAGCAGTGTCAGCACTGGCTGTGAAGTCTGAAAGCACGGTAGCAGTGAGGTTAAGGAGCAATCACAACTTCTAAGTAGGGTGTTATTAACATACCTATGTAAACAGAAAATCTTACTGATCAGCACATTTTTTTCAAATGAAGAATAATAACTCAATTATCACAAGATAAGACTTCCTATCTCATTGCACTAGGTGAAGAAATAGGCTGGAGGAACTAGATCAGCCACTACACAGCACTGTGGGGCACTGTTCTTAATCAGGGCCTGTTCCTCTGTGGTACTGAGCGCCTCTGAAGGGACTCAAGCCCCTAGACCGCACTGGGGGAGTATCACTCTGCAGGATCAAGTTCTTAAAAAGCAGTCTGAGTTAGTGCATTACATTCCTAATGTCATCTGAAATTGCCCTTAGCCATCATGCCAGGGCTTCTCCAGCTGAAAACAATCCACAGGACAGACATGCACGACTTTTTATCACCCACCTTAGTTAACCACAAGCTCAACTTGAATGTTTGGCTGTGGAGAAGCCAGGGAATGCTAATACAGATCTCTTTTTGTGTCCCCTCCATTCAGCTTCTACAAGCTTTGTTTGATTTTATTTCATGCTGTAGTATACAAACAGTAACAATAGAAGATGCCTTTTAGAACAATTCGGTCCCTGCTTAGGCATTTTATGATTGTGCCCTATACTGTAGTTTATTTTTGACTATTTCATAGTTTCATAGCTGGTCAGGTTGGAAGGGACCTAAGCAGATTATCAAGTCTGACCCCCTGCCATGGGCAGGAAAGTGTGCTGGGATCAAATGACCCTGGCTAGGTGGCTGTCTAGCCTCCTTTTGAAGACCCTCAGGGCAGGGGCGAGCACCACTTCCCTTGGAAGTTGGTTCCAGATCCTAGCCACCCTGACAGTGAAGTAGCACCTTCTGATATTTAGCCTGAATCTACTCTCAGTCGACTTATGGCCGTTATTCCTTGCTATTCCTGGTAGTGCTTGGGGGAACAGGGACTCTCCCATTGCCTGCTGGTCCCCCTTGATAAGTTTATAGGCAACCACCAGATCCCCTCTCAGCCTTCTCTTGTGAATGCTGAACAGGTTCAGGTCCCGTAGCCTCCTCGTAGGGCCTGCCCTGCTGCCCCCTAATCATGTGAGTGGCCCTCCTCTGGCCCCTCTCCATGTTGTCCACATCCCTCCTGAAATGCGGCGCCCAGAACTGAATGCAGTACTGCAACTGTGGCCCGACCAATGTCACAGACAGGAAGGATCACCTCCTTGGACCTGATCACGATGCATCTGTGAATGCATGACAAGGTGCAGTTGGCCTTCCTCACCGCGTCCCCACACTGTTGGCCCATGTTCATTTTGGAATCAATAATGACTCCAAGATCCTTTTCTGCCTCTGCACTGATGAGAAGGGAGTCCCTCAGCCTGTAGGTGTGCTGCTGGGTCTTCCTCCCCAGGTGCAATACCTTACACTTGTCCATATTGAAACCCATCCTATTCTCATCCTCCCACCTCTGTAACCTGTCAAGATCTAGTTGTAGCCTGTCCCTCCCTTCTAGCATGCTCACTTCTTCCCACATCTTAGTGTCATCCATGAATTTGAACAAGGTGCTTTTCACTCCCTCATCCAAGTCACCGATGGATGAAGGTATTGAACAGTGCAGGCTCAAGGACCAAGCCCTGGGGGACCCCACTGCCCACATCCCTCCAGGTTGAAAATGACCCATCCACCACCACTCTCTGGGTGCGGCCCTCCAGCCAATTTGTGACCCATCTGACTGTGTATGTGTTAACACCACAGACACCTAATTTTTTAATGAGAATGGGGTGAGAGGCAGTGTCAAAGGCCTTCCTAAAGTACAGGAAGACTATGTCCACTGTGACACCTGCGTCCAAGGCTTTTGTGACCTGGTCATAGAAGGCCACCAAGTTGGTTTGACAGGACCTGCCTCTAATGAACCTATGTTGGTTGCCCCTGAATATAATCTCCCCTGCTGGCCCCTTGCAGATGTGCTCCTGGATAATTTTCTCAAAGAGCTTCCCCAGGACTGAGGTAAGACTAACAGACCTATAGTTTCCTGGGTCCTCTTTCTTCCTTTTTTTGAAAATTGGGACCACATTGGCCCATTTCCAGTCATTAGGTGCCTTACCAGAGCACCACGAGTGCTCGTAAAGCTGTGCCAGCAGTCCCACAATTCCCTCAGCACTCTGGGATGGAGATCGTCAGGACCTGCTGATTTGAGCACATCTAATCCCTCCAGAAGTTCCTGAACTATGTCTTCACTGACCCTGGGCCTGGCTGCGCCTCCCCTGGGTCCATCCGGTATCCCAGTGAGGGGGATGTCCCTGTCCCTGCTCAGAAAAATGGAAGCAAAGAATCTGGTAAAGAGGTTAGCTTTGTCATCTGGTGCTACCACCAGATTACCAAGCATGTCCTGCAGAGGCCCCACATTATTTGGTACCTTCTTTTTACCCGCTATATATTTCAAAAAGGACTTGGTGTTATCTTTGATCCTGGTCGCTTGTCCCAGTTCCATCTCTCCTTTAGCCTTCCTAACAGCCCCCCTACAATCTCGAGCCAAGGAGGTATAAAGCTCCTTGGTGATGGCCCCTCCCTTCCATTGGATGTATGCCTCCTTTTTGGCTTTAAGGCATTTGAGGATGCTTTTGGTGAGCCATGGGGGCTTTTGAGCACTCTTGCCCCCTTTGATCTGAGTGGGGATTATCACACTTTGGGCTCAGAGGATTGTTTCCTTAAGGAATGACCACTCTTCTTGGACTCTTAACCCCCCACTTCAGTGCCTCCCTGACTAATCTCCTTACCTTATTGAAATCCACCCTCCTGAAGTCCAGGGCTGCTGCCTTGCTGCAAGCCTTTGACCTCCTGTACTGGATGGTAAATTCCAGTAGGTGAAGGTCACTATCGTCCAGCTGGTCAAGCATCTGCAGTCCTCTCACCAGGTTGTCGCCTGTGGCCAGGACCAGGTCCAACAAGGCATTTCCCCTGGTGGGACTATGCACCTCCTGGGTTAGGTGGAGGTCCTGTAACAGTCTGCAAGAGTCTGTAAGAGTGACTGCTCTTCCCAGCAGATATCCAGGTAGTTTAGGTCACCCATGATGACCACGTCCTTAGACTTAACTGCCTCCACAAGCTGACCTGAGAATTTCCGGTCCAGCTCTTCTACCTGGTTAGGTGGTCTGTAGTAGACCCCCACTGTTAGGTCCTTTTCCCCTGACCCATCTCAGTCTGCCCTACCTCAGACCCAGTGCTGTTTGCTGAGGATGTGTATTTCTCTTTGACATAGTGTGCCACACCCTGACCTTTCCTCCCTGTTCTATCCCTCCTGTACAGCCTATAGCCCTTGATGCTTACCACCCAGTTGTGCATTAGATCCCACCAAGTCTCAGTAAGCCCCACTATGTCTGAGTTTGTGTTAGCTAGCAGGAGGACAAGTTCCTCCTGCTTGTTCCTCATACTGTAAGCATTAGTGTAGAGGCATTTAAGGCCTCCTGAGGGTGTATGGACCTCCCCCCCAATCCCTGAACTGATGGCTCATATTCATGCGATGGTCAATCATTACCCCGAGGTCACTTTCAGATGTGGTGCAGGTCAGGCTGTCATCTCTAAGCCTGTAGGTCTGTCAGGAATTGTTTGCCCCCAAATGGAGCACCTTACACTTGGAAGAATTAAACTTCATCTGGTTCCAGTCTGGCCAACTCTCCAGCCTGTCCACCTGTATCTGCAACCTATCTTCTGACATGACCACTCTGCCCCATAACTTGGTGGTGTCTGCAAACTTGGCCAGCAAGCTTTTCACTTCCCCATCCAAATCATTGATAAAGATGTTGAAAATCACCAGTCCAAGCACAGACCCCTGACAGACACCATTGGCCATTTAGCACCAGGATGAAACAGATCCATTCATGCGAACTGTCTGGGTACTACCCTGTAGCCAGTTTCCCACCCACTGAACTGACAAGTAGCTGAGCCCACAATTTTCCAGTTTTCCCACAAGGATATTGTGGGACACTAGCTCAAAAGCCTTTTGGAAGTCTAGGTATATAACATCTACCTCGTCTCCCACTTGTGCTTGGTTTCACTTTATTATTGTTTTATCATCCTAAATAATTCTTCTCCCTATTTAGAAGATAGGGAGATACTAATCTATTAGATGTTGTATCTATTAAGATACTAATATACATATTAGTACTATGATAATGGTTACTACAAATAATCCAAATATATATTTTAGTATTATTTATTATATGAACATATATGCTTTAGCTATGCCCAGTCATAACTGGAGTCTTGTCATACAAAGTGTGATAAAAACACAAGCAGTCCAACTAAAAAGATAATTAAGTCATTCTACTCTGTGCTATTATTTACCCATATGTTTCTGGTTTTTGTATGAGTTTCTGCCATGTGCTGAAAGCATTTGCATGTAATTCTTCTAATCATTTAATTCTTTTCATCCTTCTCTAAATCAGCTCTTCCAGTCCCTATATCCTTTTTGTTACTTTTCCCAATTTTCTCCATAGTGCCAGAAAACATTTTATACTTGTACTGTGGAGATAGGAAAAGAAAGCCCACAACAAAATAATACTCTGTTGCTGTAATCTTGGGTGAATGTTTTTCCCTGTCAGGACATCAGCAGGAGGAAAATATGAAAGCAGCAGACAGTGAGCTGTAAAAGGCTGTAATTTCAAAATTATAACAGTTGCAGGCCTTTCTTTTAGGCTGTTTCTTTGAGTTTCGCCTCCCTCTGCAGCTTGTACTGCAATTTTGACTGAGAGAGAGAAACCAGGTGGAATTCTTTTTTCAGCTGATTTTATCATTTTGCTTCTTCCTAACGATACATTAAAACTCTCCTGCCCCCCACCCCACCCATCCCCAAACTGTCCACTAAATAAAGAAACATCACGTAGTTACCATAGAAACAACTATCTCTGGGAGACAGAGCAATTTCTTAAAGAAGACTGCACAGTGGTACCAGAACTTTGATACAAAGCTTGCAGGAGGAAATGGGGGCCAGCTGTGCCAGGGAGACTGCTTTTCCCACGATTTAAACTCCGAGCCAGGAGGAGGAGTCATTGTCACCAAAGCAGGAGCAGAATTTGGAACCCATCAACTGATGTATCTGCGTCTCACACCAGTCTGGGGTACAGAACTGATTAATTAATTAAAATAATTAATATTCATCCTTCTACATCTTCAAAGAAAGGAACAAGCGTTTATTGTTAAGAATGATGGGACGGTGAGTTTGGGCTCTGCGGCAGCCCAGACAAGACTAATATCAAAACTGATGTTTACAGCATGTGCATGAGACAAAGATGAGAGAGGGGAAGAGAGCCTCAGTGGTTCTCAACCTTTTCCCTATCAGGACCCATTTGCAAAGATGGCCTGTCCCTGCCCACACCCCACTGGCCCTGCTGGTGCCAGGCCCCTAGTTCCCTGCCTGCCTCCAGCCCTGCTGGAGGGGTCCCCAGCTGCCCCCATCCTGCTTGGGCCAGAGAGCAGTGGCTCAGGCTCATGCAGGCAAGTCCAGCCCCAGCATGGGCTGAAGGGCAGAGGCAGAGGGGCCTGCAGCATGCCCTTTCCCGGCCCTGGGCTGGGGCTGCCGCACTGTACCAGGCAGCCAGGTCATGGCCCCTTCCACCCCTCAAGCAGCATCTCCCAGCTGCCCCATCCCTACAAGCATGGGCACCGGCCCCGGTGCCATCACCTCAGCCACACAGCCTGCCCCCACCCCTTTCTCCTGCTGGAAGGGCAGGTGCTTTCCCACCACCCCTCTGCCCTGCTGCATCTTGCAACCCTTTGAAATATCCCTGCGACCCACTTTTGGGTTATGACCCATGGGTTAAGAAACACCACGTTACAGCATGGAACAGAATGCAGTCATGCAGCATCTGATCTTCTCATGTACGCCCATCTTCCAAGAAGAGAGACACTATGAAGAAAACAAATTTCTCATTATTTGTCCCATAAATTACCCCCCTGACATTAAAAAAACCTCTGTAAGAAGCATAATTGCAAACATAAGTAACTCAGAAAAATAAATCTAACGTCAGAACCCACACACGTTCCCAACACATGACATTTCAGGGGCAACTGCGAAACTTCACTAGTAAATAATGCTGCCAAAAGGAAAAAAAAAACAGGGGGCAGGGAGATTTGTCCCTGCTTCCACCGAGTGATGAAATAATGTTTTCTGAAATGGAAAGAGAACTCTGCTACCACCTTCTGATCAATTCTCATTTCTTGTACACGGACTCACTAATCTCTTTTGCTTTAAAATTTAGCTATATTTTTTTATATACATTGTCTCTATAATTAATTTTTCAATAAATTTTGAAATACTTGCTGACTTTTCTGGACATAGGTGCTGCAGTGTCATTTCAGTAGAGCTGTGTTACAGTTGAATAGATATTTGGATATTTTTATATATGCTGTTCTGTCCACAATCAATCAATCAGATCAGATTTCTTATACTTGAAAAAGTATCACTCTTTTTATCATTCTTTTGATTCTGATTATGGTCACAATCCTGGAAAGACATGTGAATGATCCTTTGGAATATACACTTGCAAAAGTGTACATACACTTACACATTTGTAATGTGTAAATGAATATGCATATACACATTCTCATAAGGATGTTTGTAGGTTTGGCGAGTTGGACAGTTTGGCGAGAGTCCAGAATACAGCAATAAAAATGAATAGGGGACTGGAAAACCAAATTTATGAGTAAAGGCTGAAAGAACTAATGTTGTTTAGTCTGGGGGAAGAGAAGAATGATTGAGGATTTGATGATAGCCTTCAAATACCTGAAGGGCGATTACAGAGAGCATAGATAGAAATGGCCATTTCTCTGTAGCTGTTGTGGAGCCACAGCAGAGAACATTTAGGTTGGAGAGGAACTTCCTGACTATCAGAGTGGTCAAGCACTGGACAAGCTACCTGGAGAAATGGTGGAATCTCCACCCTTGGAAATTTTCAGATGCTTGCCTGGGACATTTTAGTAAGGGATGATCGTGCCTAGAGCAGGGGCTGAACAGATGACCTTGTGAGGTCCCCTCGAGCCCTACTATTCTATGATCCTATAAGTAAGAATTTTAAAGGGTCGGTGTCCTATTTTACAACTATTTATTCATGAGAATATACTGGAAGGCAATGACTAGGCACACTTGTTATTTTTGGTGTATTTTTTAAGCCAAAATGTTGCTTGGGGTCATCAAAACATTTCTTAAACTCAGATCGGTTTTGTCAAAGTGCTTATTCTGAGGGCCGGGGGGAGGGACCCACATCTGAAAAGCATTCTGAAGAGATTAAATGTTTCCTTTCAATATTTTAAAAATGAACTGTTTTGATTTTCCAATTAGAAGTGAGAGAGTTTGGGTTCTGAAATCTTCAAATTTATTTCAGTGCTCGTAAGTTAAATAAAATATTTTTGTTTGACCCAAAATGAATTGTTTTAACTTTCCAAATTCATCAGAAACAAATCTTAATTTCAGTTCAACAGTTATTTTCTTGGGTTATTGGAACAGGAAAATGAAAAATCCATTCTGTGCAAAGCTCTACCAAGGGCTCACATAGGTCCCAATTCTGCAAAGTTGTGTATACACATTTAACTTTGCACACTGGCATTTAGTTCCATCAGACCCATGGGAGGGGAAACAAAGACTGTAATTGTTAGTTTGTTTTTTAATTCAGTGCCACTTTTAACAGTACCTAAAGTTAAACAAGAACCTAATTCCTTGCCAGATAAGAGACTAAAGTTAGCAATGATGCCAAATCTTACCATTTTAACTTTAAGTTTATGATTTTGTGTGTGTGATTTCTTAGACCTGTAGTTCCTGGACATGCACAATTACATGAGAGAAACTTGTCTTTCATTTAAAAAAAAATGTTTTACTCAACATAGTTGTGGAAAAAAGCCTGATTATGTGCCTCCATGTTGAAAGAGCATAAACCAGAATGAGAAAAAAATAACCTCTTGTTTTATTTTAAATATAACTTTTTTCTAAGACAATAGCATGATTTTGGTTGAGCACTTCGGGGGAGAATTGTTAATGGTTGGGGCTTGCGATATTGTATATGAGAGACTATTCTAAAGTAACTGGGACTAGTGCAGGAACAGGCTACAGTAAGTACTGTTTCTCTTTGACTTCTGTGATGCTGATCTTGATTTTTGATTCCACCTGCATTCATGTCACTCAATGACTTCTTAAAAAAATTCTCATTCAAATGTTATTTTCTCTTGTCTGGACAGTTATAGTTCTTTAAATTACATCCTTTTGCACATGTCTTCATTTATTCAAAGATGCTATTATATTTCAGCATTGTTTTGGTTGGGGGAGGCTGGGAAAAGATTGTTATAATTTAGGCATGTCTACATGTATGTCACAAGGTATTAATTTGCAGAATTTTCTTTTAATTAGACTTACAGCTTTACAGCAAAGAGTTTCTTTTTCTCCTTGTTCTTCTAATTCTCTGACAGCAATAGAAAAATATAATGGGTGAGCACAACAGCACTTCCTGGGCCTAGTCTTTATCCTATTAAATGCAATGACAAAGTTCCCACTGATTTCAATAAGATCTGGATTTAGACATGTGAGTTCAAATGATTCAAAAACCAAAGGAAAGAGTCAGGAGAGGAACCTAAACAATTATAATGTCTACTTGCAATTCATATTTAAAAGTGTTGTCTTGTGATCAAATATCGAAAAGTCATTAAACATGAGATCTAGCTAGCAGGAAGTATCAGTGGAACTATGACAATTTACATCAAGCAAGATTGCGCATACAGGGATCTCTTCTATCCAAGTTATCAATTATTTCAATCCACGTCCATTGGAGCAGAAAAAGAGAGAGAAAGTGTAAGGTTCAGTTAATAGCCTAGAAGACAGGGCACTCGTATGGTCAAGTCTGGCTTACATCCCACATACATTTTTCATTATTTTATTCCATGTGGAACAGTTTCATCAGGAGAGACTGAAAGACATTCATTTTCGAATGCGCCAAATGATTAAGACGCTCTCCTGAGAGACAAAAGGTCCAAATCAAGCTGAGGAAGGATTTGAACCTGATCTCCCACATCCTAGATCTGTGCTGTAATCAACAGCTACTCTCTGAAAAGGCTTGGGGGCATAAAGGAGGAAAGGAAGAGGCACCTTCTCTTTCTCATTGTGGTTTGTGTGTGAAGGCATTCTCAAAACACTTAGCAGATCAAGCTAACAATTGCCTAGCTTGTGGATTCCCAGAGGGTTGATATACCATGTAGCTTTGCGTCATTTGGACTTGGATGGGTTGTGTATATATATATATCCAGTGGCAAAAATGTAGACACATATAGGGCACATCCTCCCAAGTGGAAACGTAGGTTCCCTGAGGACAACTAGCAGCAGCACATCTTTGTCCCACTGCTAGTTGTCCCCAGGGAGCACCCCTGCACGTGTGCTCTGGTGCACAGCAAGTTGCCCAGGGTGGGATAAGGGAGGCTGGGACCAGCACCTGGGTTGGCCCCCCAGGAGCTTGATCTGGGATCCTGGGGGCCTTCCAGGGCTGCAGCAGTGGCGATCTGGATGCACAGAGGTTGGACAGCCAGAGCGTGGCTCTGCTTGTTCAGACTCCACTTTTGGGTAGCACATGCTGCCACCATTTGCACCACCCTGCTTTTTTCTGGCCCAGGTTTTTTGATACCCAGATCTTCCAGTGTCAAAAACCTCCTAGTGTGCTGCAAATGAACAGCATGGCAAACATGTACATGTGCAATGTGTGCAGTTTGCAGCACCACGGACCCATCTACAGTGACACAAATGACACGTGCGCGCTTGTGGGGACGCTCCCACAGGCTTGACACTGACAGATGGAAATGTAACCACTTCATTTAGGCCCTTTCAGGGTTAGGCAGCATGAGAGTGGCAGTTAAGTGATCTGAAATTCCTTTGTGAATCTATCCCAAAAGGGTCA
>JAGPOW010003316.1:183417146-183444017 GCA_030014935.1 Caiman crocodilus
CTAGTGGCTGTTTATAAACTTACCAAAGGGGATCAGAGGGGATTGGGTGAAACCCTGTTCCCCTGAGCACCTTCCAGAGTAACAAGGAACAACAGCCACAAGTTAACTGAGATTCAGGCTAGATATCAAAACAGCCAGGATCTGAAACCAGCTTCCAAGAGAAGTGGTGCTGGCTTCTACCTTAGGGGTCTTTAAAAGGAGGCTTGATAACAAACTAGCTGGGGTCATTTGAGCTTAAACTTAGTAGGGGTCATAACAGCCCTGTATTCATTCCTGCCATGGGCAGGGAGTTGGACTAGATGATCTGCTCAGGTCCTCTCTGACCCTACATCTATGAAACTATGAAACTGGTCCAGCACTGAAAAGTATTTGGCCATCTTAGAAGATTTCTTCTCAGTGAAGACTCCTCCCCAGGCTGTAGCATGCCTGCGGGTGCTTTAAAGCCTGACTGGCTCCTGGACTGAGCCTACATCAGGGACTCAGCTTCCAATTTGCTCCCCACCAGCTCCTGTGTTTCAGGACACAAAGGCTCCCCGCCTGCCCCCTTTTCTGTTCTTGCAGCTTTTCTTTTGGGTTTTTTCCCCACTCAGCAATCTCATGAGGTCCCATACTTTTTTGTGGAGCCTACAATTTTTCACAGAGAACACCTGAAATCAAGGTTTCCACAAAAATCACAAAATCACAATTTTGATAGGTCCCTACTTATAAGATCAGTCACTTAGTATCATAGTACCTAGGGTCAGAAGGGGCCTAGTCTGACTTGTAGTACACATTCCTTATTCTGGATGATTCTGAGCCACAACCAAAAATAGAAAATTCTATTACAAAATATGTTAAAGGAATCTATTAACCTCAAAAACTTTGTTTGATTAAGTATCCAAATAGATGATGATCTATATTTTATCTGAACTATTCGTGCTTCTGAAGTGTGCAAAATTGAGTGAAAATCTTATCACCTTTTGGCTTCCTACTGAGCAGAGAAATTGCATGTTTGATTATATAAAGACTTCAATCAGCCAATTATTATAAACTGCAGGTTGGCAGCGCATTTGGTAGAGGTGGAAAAGATGTAATTTCAAAAAAGCAATAAACAAAAAAATTAAGACTAATTTTGATTTCCTTACAATGAATTCTAACAAAACACAATTATTCCATTTCATATCATGTGCAAGAAGACAATCACAGTTCTGTAACCTTCAGAGAAGGGATTAAGTATGTGTTAAAATTCATGACAAACAGAGCTTTTGGTATGCTTTTTCATTTATTTTAATGTGATACAACATAGCAGGCAGAGCAACAGTACAAGGACATTTTTGACAAATTCTTTCTGCAGCTTCTAAGAGCACATTACTATACCAGGTATTTAAATGTTAGGTGTGGATGCTTTTAGAGAATTCCAAAAATGCTGAGGGTCCTTTTCTTCAACATACGCATTCTGTTTGCAAATAATGACATCAAAATACAATACTAAATATACAAAATCAGTATTCACTTTTTTACACCCTGTACAAAATTTCTCAAGGCTGAAATGAATACTGTCAACACAGACACATTACAACAATTATACTGCAAAATATCTCTTGTTTTGATAGTAACAGAGCAAAACTCTCAAGCCCCTCTATAAATGTCTGCTCATGTTAGGTAAAATCCACTCTTGCATAAAAGTCTAGCACAAGATTTTATGGGTGTAAATGAAATTAAAGTGGTGCTTTTCCCAACTCTCTGAATGGTGTTGAATTTCACTTTTAAGAACAATTTTTTTCAGGCAATAAAACAAAACACACAGTTTATATAGTTTCTTTCTCGCTTTCTCCTTATAAAATAAATCATATGAATAAAGGAAACTTTGGGAAAAGGAGAATTGCCTTTGGCAAGTGGCAAAAGAATAAATTTTTGTTCTGTTCCTTCACAATAGAAAGCAAATTATATTCCTGGTTTTAGTATAACAACAGGCTTCAATGGAAACGTTATCACTGACTTCAGTTGAAATGGAAGCAACTGCCTGGCACGCCATTAGGAAAGGCAATCTTTTCTGGCTGCAGGCTTTTATATTTTTTGTGAAAATGTTTCGCCTTCTAAGCCAAATCAGCCAAATCAATTTCAAATCTGTGAGTCAGTCAAGAACCATAAGTGGCCCTACAACTGACAAACATCCTCCACCCCACCTGCGGCTTCAGATGTGTCCAGATCCTTTGGCAGGCATCCTACATGCATGCCTGGAGGCATGGGGTTTGGATGCCCCTGAGTTTTGCTCGTCCTCAGCCATATGGCTACAGGCATAGGCAACGGGTAGGGAGGACATGGGGGGGCATTCCCCACTGCTGCCGGTGGATTCTGTGGGTGCTTGCCAGCCCCACCACTACTGACAATGCCACTGGTGGCTCCTGCAGGTGCTCGCCAGCCCCATCCCCACCGTCGGCTTCTGCGGGTGCCCTCCAAGACTCAGGAGGCACCAGTTGCCTATGGCTACAGAAGCAAGCTAGGGAGCAGTCTCCTCTTTCCATAAAGTGGGTATAAAACTACATTACCTCTTCAGGTACTACTCTGTGCCAGGAAAATGGTTATCCCCAGGTGCAACACTGCCTTGTTGGCCACAGTGTCTCCAAGGGAACCTAATATAGCCCATCTGAATAAAATAACCCACCCTGGATCAGAGGCAGACAGAAGGGTGGGTGCTAGGACCCACTCACTGCTGGTGATTGTCCCTGTGGCAGCAGGGTGATAGCACCCACAACAAGTGCTCATCCCCGTGGTAGCACATGGAGATTATCAGCAGCCAAAGCCCCACATCTGCAGGCTTGATCCAATAGCTTCCCGGGCCATAGGTTGCTGACCTCTGAACTTAAATATTTTCATTTCCTTTTCTCCAAGTTCATCAAATAGATTTGAAGTGCTGATGAACTAGCACATGAATGGGTTAAGATGGGGCACCAGTCTTGTGATTTCAAGCACCTTTAGCAAAATAAGTCTCTGGAACATTAAAAGCCTCAACCACAACTAGGGTTCGAATTACAGGGGGACTCGAAGGGGCTAAACCCCCTTATAAGAGACGACAGCCCCCCGGCAGCTGGGCAGAAACTGCTCTTTAGCATGGGTGAAAAGCAGCCTCTCCTCTTCGTTGCTGCCAGGCACTTTTTGCTGCAGCAGCCCAAAGCCCACGCCCAGGCTGCCCTGTGGCTTCTCTCTGCCACCGCCTCCAACCCCACCGCCAAGAATAAAAGTATAATTCAAACTCTGACCACAACATGGGGGATTGATCCTGAGGAGTACTGTCCAATGACTCTTTCCAAATGCCTGCCTTTGTGGGTGATCAGTATCAGCAATTCTCAGGATCAGGCATGGATGGGCATGAGGCCCTGTACAAATGTACCCTCCTTCCTATCCACAGGTAGAGAGACCAATGCAAGGCATAGTGGACACAGACAAGTTCATTCTGTTTACGTCTTGGATAAAGAAATCCAGTAAAAAGAATATATTTTGATTTTCAAAAAAAGCCTATCTTCTGGTAAGGTGCCTCACCAAAGGCTCTTAAGAAAACTGAGCCATTGTGCAATCAGAGGGAACATCCTCTTATGGATCAAAAACTGTTTAAAAGATACGAAACAAAGGTTAGAACTGATAAATGATCATGTTTTACAATAAAAGAGGAAAACAGTGAGGTCTTTCAAGAATATATTCTGCGACACAGGGTGATCAACAGTACATTATACTTATATGAGTGTCAATGAGTACAGAAGTTGCTCAACTACAATGCCAGTTCCAATTGTTTCCTATTTCTTGCATTATTACAAGCTTTGCTTATCTGTGTATCAGTTAAGTGTACACACATCTTACTTGCATCGCATCTTTCTGCCCCACTGTCTACTTCCTAATGCAATACTGCAGTTAACTGCAGAGAAATGGTGAAGGGGAAACATCTGTCATAGTGATACTGAAGCACTGAAAATGACAGAAGCCAGTAAGTTTTACATCTACTATTAGAAGCCTTGAAATGGAGCTGATCTGTTTCTGGACTGCAGTCTCACCTAAAATATAAACGACTGATGGATTGATCTGTGTGACATTAAAGAAGTCCATCTTGAATTCTGCAGGCTATCCTGGTTGCCTTGAGTCCAAAAAAGAAAGGATAAAATAGAACTGGAAAAAACAGGAAAAATATAAACAAATGCAACAAAGGTGATTGTGGGGTGAGGAACAACTTCCACGGGTGCAGACTGAGCAGATGAAGACTCTTTATCTGGGAAAATAGATGGCAGCAGGGCAAATTTGTACCTTATAGACTAACCAAAGTGCACATTCATCCATCCACACATGCACGACAAGCTTTTGTAGGCTTCATCACAGGCTGTGATAGATAACACGACCACATGGCAGAGGTCTGTAAAAAGCATGGATGATGGGGACTAGTGGATGCTCGAAGGCCTGTCCCCCTCTGGTAAATTCTCCGATCAACCATCTCAGGCAAGACCTAGGTTTACATCTGATTGAAGGAGGCACTTTTTTCACTGGTGGAACGCATTGCCACAGCAGACGTGGGATGACCCCAGGTTGGAGATGGGGCCACTGGGAACAGTGCTGCGGGCTGACTCCCCAATGCAGGCTGAAAGGGCACCCTACACAAGCCTGGCAAAGGGCAAGGCGGGCTAGGCACACCCACGGAGGAGCTCTTTCCTGTGCTCTCCCTCCTAGCAGCCAGCTGCGGACACCGCCACCCCTGCACTGCCAGGTGACTCCACCCCCAGCCCTCCTGCAACCTCCCTCCTGCGCATGCGCTCCGCCTCCTGCCAGTCCCGCCCCGTTCCATTCTCACTGCGCCTGCGCGCCGCTTGCTTGTCCCAGCCCCGCCCCTCCCCACATTGTGCCTGCGCTTCTCCGCTTCCCTCCCCGCAAGCACCTCCCTCCCGCGCTTCGATGGCGCTACTGCGCCTGCGCCTAGCTCTGCCTTTTCCTTCACGCCCGCCCGCCTCGTTCTCCCGAAGATTCGCGAAGGTTCCGGAAGGTCCCGCTCGGCTATTTCCGGCCCGGGACCTCCTCCCTCCCTCCCCTCTCTGCTTCCTGTCTTTTTTCGTGCCGGTAGCGGCGGCTCCGGTTCGCGCGCTGCGCCATGGCTCTGCTGTGCTACAACCGCGGCTGCGGGCAGCGCTTCGACCCCGGCACCAACACGGAAGGTGAGAAGGGGCTATGAAGCGCGGGAAGGGAAGGGGGTCTTGTTGCCGGGGCAACCGCGCTTCTTCCCCTCTCCCCCCCCCTCCCGCCCCGGTTCTATTCCAAGTGGGGGGGGAGGGAGTCTCGTTGCCTGGGCAACCGCGCTCCGCTTCTCCCCTTCTCCTGGTCCTGTCCAGAGATGCTTCCGGTGGTGGGACGGTATCTGGTTGCCCGGGCAACAGCACTCCTCCCCCCCACACACGTTTTGTCCCAGGTGGAGGTCGTTGCCCGGGCAGCCGCGCTCCGCTCCCCCCCCCATGTTTTAACTCTGGACTGTCGGTTGGAGGGGGGGCTTGTTGCTCGGGCAACCGCTCTACTCTTCTTCACTCCCCTACCGTTCTATGCCTGGACACTGCCAGGGGTGGGAGGCTTGTTGTCCAGGCAACCATACCCCCCTCCTCCAACTCCTGGTCCTGCTTGGAGGGGGGGTCTTTTTGCCCTGGCAACTGGCTTGTTTCCACCCGCCCCCTTCCTGGTCCTGTTTCTGATGGATGCCTGGAGTGGGCTGTGGTCTCTGGCTAGGTGCGGGGGCTGTCCAAGGGGGAGATTGGAGATTTCCTGCCCTTCCCCCTTCCTTCCCCCACTTTTTTCTGGCGTGTCCCGGGCCCTGCAGGAGATTCTTGTGTTTCCTTCCCTTCAGTTTTGCAGCGTGGATCTGTTCTTCAGCATCCTTGGATGCACCAACCAACCCTCTCCCTCCCCTACCAGCCCTCTGCCCTCAGCACTGGGGCAGTTCTGGCAGGGTACCTTGTGGCCATTGAGGGTGCTTTGAGATCCTCTCGGGGTGGTACACCCTGTTAGCAGTGCAGGGGGATTCACAAGGTTGATATCCAATAGAAATTTGAGGTCTGGTGTCTTTGAGTTCTTGGTGGCAGGAAGACTGCTCCTTATTTATTTATTTCTGTAGGCTCAAAAGAGTGAAAAGTAAGAGCTGGCACTTTGTGGGGCACCACAGGGTCAAGGAGGCTCTGTGCAAGTCTGAAAACATTGGGAACCACTGTGCTTTATTGAAGTATTGGCATCCTGGAGGCAGCATGTGGCGGAGGTGGAGCTGTCCCCAGCGTAGGTGTAGAATGGAAGGCCGGGATCAGCATTTCTCAACTCGCGGGTAGCAACCCAAGAGTGGGTCGCAAGAATATAGGAAAGGGTCACGAACAAACTTTAAAAATGGATTTTCCTTTAAAAGAAAAAACTGTGGGCAACCCTGTATTTTTTTCCATGCAGGCTGGCAGATTTTCAGCTTGCAAGGCGCTTGTTTGGGGGGCCCCCTATGCCCCACACACCGACCCCCTGCTGCACATACTGAGGAGCTGGGGCCTGGGAGCAGCAGGCTGGGAGTGAAGTGTTCTGGGTCGGGACTAGCCATCAATGTCCTGGTACAAAAAAAGGTTGAGAGCTGCTGACCTAAATCAGTGGTTCTCAGCCTCCTTAAATTCATGGTATCTGGATACTGTGGATTCAGATACTGCCAGCGCTTAATTTTTGCTCATTTTTTGATTAGAGGAAACAGAACAATTCTTCTGGTGCAGAAGATTCAGAAAAAACACAACAGCTCAGACTGTATTTAACACCAGGGATTCCTATTTGAAATCTCTGGTTTTATTCTGTGAAACATGATTGCGTGCCTAACAGTGCTGACATTGTGTGACAGGATCTCAAAGTACCCATTGACTTAAGGTAAGCCTCTTGGATGGTGTTTGCTTAGTTAAGACACACACACAAAAAAAAAATCATTGGCTACTGCAGTGAACACTAGAGATGCCCATTGGCATGGTCTGAGCCCTCTAGTTGAGCATTGGGAAATAGAATGGGCTGCTACTACTCAAGAGCTTAGCTTGCATATAGAGTATTGGGGCATATGTTGAATGATGTAAATTTGTTAGCTGAACAAGTACCAAAGTCCATACATAGACGTATATGTTGCATACAGATTGTTAGCAGTATTGCTAGATAATGTTTCACACTGGCCATGTGTAAACTTGTTATAGATCACTAAATCCTTTTTAATGGGACTACAGAAGATCAAGTTAATAATTTTTTGAAAACTTTGCAGCACTTTTTCCACATGTTCTGGATACAGTATTGTGTGTTTACGTAATACATAGGTAACATGCATGGACTGTTTAGCATGCTTGTTGCTTTAGGTTCCATGACACATCAGAAGCTGCAAAAGTAAAATCTAAATTGTTGTAACCAGTATTGCCCTGGGCTATTTTGAAAAGTCTCTTGGTGTCATGCTTAAGGGTCACTGTAGAAAGTAAACCAAGTGACTAATAGTACTTGTTTATGGTTTAAAAAACACAATAGTGCACTAGGTTGTATTAACAAAGGTGTCACTTGCAAGTCAGCGGAAGTGGTTTTTTCCACTCTGGCACTGGTGAGACTTAACCTGTGTACAGTTTTGGGCACTGCACTTCAAGCAACATAGAGATAAATTTTAAAAGAATCCAGTAGAGAGCAACAAAAATTATTAGCAGTCTGGGAAATGTGATTTTTTTTTTTTTTTTTTTAATTGAGTAATAATTGGAAGAACTGAGATTTAGTGGAGAGAAAAGGGTGTTACATAACAGTGTTTTGATATTTAAAGGGTGGCTGTAAAAAGGATGGTAGACAAGTCTCTAGAGACCGGGCAAGAAGTAACAATCTTAAGTTTCCCCTACTGCAATTTAAACCAGGTATTAGGAAGACCATTTTCTTACTATGACAGTGATTAAGCATTGGAATAGATTATCTAGAAAAGTTGTGGAACCTCCACCCTTGCCAGTCTAACAGGAGATTAGATGCTTGCTTGTTTGACGTGGCTTAACAAAGAGAGCTTGTCCCTACTCCCAACTCTCTTCTCAGAGCTTCCCTCCTGCTTTGAGGAGGGAGTTGGAAGCAGAGAGAGGCTGTCACGGTCTGTTCCAGCCCTATTTTTTTTTTTATTTATTTTTTTTTTTGATTTGTATGTATATGAAAGAGGATCAGATGGACAGAAGCTGACAGAAGATGGTGACATAGCCTCAATAGCACCAGGAATATGTTGTCCCTTGCTTTTGCTGATGGTGCTGAGCATTAGAAAAGGATTTTGAAATTGAGAAAAGAAATTCTTTCCTGACTTCTCCTGTGTTCTAGGTTTGTTGAGCTTCCTCTGTGGGAAATATGTTACACTGCCATCTCTGGCTCCAAAGCATGTGCTTTAAGCTTCCCTAGAACTGTCTGGTTTCTAGTAGGGGTGCACTAATAGATACTTTCTTGGCTGATACCAATAGCTGATTATTAACTGGTCATATCAGCCAATATTGATCCAATAACTGACTTAGAGGAATGCAGTTGGGTAGGGTGGAGAGCAGCTTCCTGCAGGTAAGTCTGTGGAGGGGAAGGAGCATGAGGGGGGAAGGAGCATGGTGGGGGCAGATTGAGGCCCTCATAGTGGGGGTGGGAGTGGGGCTGGAGGCACTGCCTAGCCAGGTCAGTGAATGGGACCTGGGGCAGGGAGTGGGACAGAGCCATTGGTGGCTTATCCAAGGGATCGGTGTCCTGGCACTTAAAAATGGTGGCAGGGATGCTTGAGCTAAAGCTCATCATATGAGCGGTAGTTCAAGTACCACTGCTATCGTTTTTAAGCCCAGGGATGCTCTTAACTGGAGCCGAGCCAAGTGGGGCGAGAGCAGATGCAGGCCACTTGCTGTGTGCAAGAGGGTCTCTGCCCTGCTGCTTTTGCCCCAGGGGCCCTGCGTCAGCCACACACCCTCTGCCCCATTCCCTCTGTCACTGTGAGGGCCTCAGTCTGCCCTCCCATAAGCCCCTTCCCGTCTGCAGACTTACCTGCAGGGTGTTGGTCTCCAAACTGTCTGGCTGCATTCCTGGCCACTTGCATGAAAAAAAAAGCCAGTAATGTTAATTTTCCTTTTATCAGTGCCGATTCATTATGCAACCAATATATTGGTGCACCTCCAAGAATCTAGTAACCATTCTGAGGCCTAATCTATCCAAGGCTCTTCTGTCTCAAACTTTCACAGGAGGTTTATCCTTGGGGTAGGCACCCCGTTTCCAGAGCTTATTGGGTTTACAGCTAAATCCGGAGGCTATCATGTGCTCTGAAATGTCACGTGCAGATATTGCATAACATTGTAGCCCTAGTTGAGAATCTGCTGTAGAGTGTTTAGGGTCCTTTTCTTGTAGTTGATGGCTATCTGAATAATGGAATATTTCACTGCTTCAAGTCAGTTTTATTTAATCTAGGTTGGCCCCACAGTTAAACAGGTTCTCTGTTATAAAATTGTGCCTTTGTTTCTCTGACTTGCAGATAGCTTTCTTTGTCTGCAAAAGCCTGAACTTCTGTTCCTTCTGTGAGTTCCATATAATCCTCTTTTGTTACTCTTTTTTTCGTGCACGTTTCAGACAAACGGAGTTGAACTAGCTTTTAAGCCCCAGCATCTTCTAGCACACCTCTTCAGGGTGTTTCCACTTGAATGGGAGTATTTTATGACCATCCATCATTCCCAGTTTTGCTGATATGAGAAAGTCTCATTGCTGCTTGCTGTACAGGCGTTCTGTCATAGAACAATGGCAATGTATGATAGACCTTAAGTTTCTCTCTCTTGCGTGCACACACGCCCCCCTCCCCCCAAATCAGTAAAGAAAAAAGGAATTTATGTGCCTCTTATTAATGCCTGAATCCTCTGTATTTGCTGTGCTCTCTTAACTTTAATGACCACAACATTTTGACTTGAGTACGTAAGCAAGGGATAATGTAATCCCTCAGCATATAAACAAAGATACAAGAATAGCGGTGTGAGTTTATCTTATCTCAGTGCATAGCATTGGTGAGACAAATGCTCTTGTTTGGTTCAGACTTAGAGCTCACTTTCATTTAGTTTATTGAAATAGAAGAGTGACCTGATGATAACATGTGCCTGAGGTTTTGGATTCTAATGAACTTGTTTCTTAAGTTGAGGACCTGTCAAGGGCCAATGGCTAAAGGTTGAAGCCAGAGAAGTTTGGGTACCCATTTCAGACTGAATGGAATTATCTATTGGAGCAGGAACCAGTGGAAGTAATGAATTCTCCATGGTCTCTGTATTCTCCCTCTTCTGTGCTATTCAGATCAAGATCAAGACAGGGTGCCTTTCTGGAAAACATGCCATAATCAAATGCAGGCTTTTTTGGACACAGTGCAAAAGTAATGGGACAAAATGGAATGGCTTTTGGGCTGTCAATCAGATATGCATGAGAGGGACTAGAAATAACAAACATTGTTAAACCTTCTGGTTTAAGGATTATCGCTGTGTAGATCATGAGAATAATGTTTTCATCATGACTCAGTGTTACCTTCATACTCATTATGATATATTTACATATTGTAGGCAAATAGAAGCCCTATTTTTGGCTTAACACTTAAGTATCATAGCGTGTCTAATGCAAAACAGCCACCTCTTAATGTTGTTGCTTTCATTCTCCCCACACCTCTTTTCTGATGTCATGTTTCCCCTGCAGTGTAGAATTCAGTAGTGTGAAGTACATGAAGTTAAGGACGAGTTTGGTGTAGGCTCATGGGTCTGTAATCCCTAAGGGCCTGATTATAGGGTTGGTGTCTTAGAGTAAATTCTCTGAGTTGAGTCATGACCTCTGTTTTCATTCAGACTTCATGCATTGTGGACCTGTATTACAGCATGATTTTTATAGGGCAGATGTATGTGCTAATGTTTCACAAATGCTTTAGAAGACAGGCCTGTGCCCAAAAGGCTAGGAACAGATGTTGTATTTGTCCCAGGACAAGTTGTGCCTCTGTCTGTCCTAGAATAGAAAAATCCTGGGATTGGCGTATGCACAGCACCCTTCTAATCGAGGTTTAAGGGATGGCTGAATGCAGTTTCCCATTTTCTGCTATTGATTCAACTATGTATTTCTGTTATAACAATTCAGACATACTTTGTAGTGTCCTGGGTTAAATGGTTAATACTTAACCTGTGAATCTTTTAAAGGTTTTTCCTAGGACAGTGGACACAAATGTCTGAATGATAGCATTTTTTTTTCCTGGGAGCTCATCCTTGGAGAAACGTGACATCAGTTTGTAGCCAAGGAGCTTACAGTCTAAGGGGTCAGTCCTGCAAACATGCTGGCAAGATTAGCCACGTATAATAAATTGGGTCGAATTTGGATTCGGAGTAGCCTAGATAAATTGGAGAAATCATCTGAAATTATCAAATGAAATTTATTAAGTATAAGTCAAAAGGTATGCATTTAGGATGGACAATAACATGTACAAATACAGATTAGTGAACAATTGGTTAGGCTGCAGTACTGCTAAAAAGGACCTGAGGGTTGCAATGGATCACAAGATGAAGGTGAGTCAAGTGCATTCTTGCTACTAAAAAGCCAATAGCATACTGAATTGTATTATCAAGATTGTATTTACAATCAAAGGAAGTGATTAGGCTACTCTTCGGCACTGGTGAGGTCTCTCTTGGAGTACTGTGTCCAGTTTTGTACGCCACTCTTTGGAAAAGATGTGGACTAATTAAAGAGTCTAGTGCAGAGCAACAACAGTGATTAGAGGTTTGGGAAACGTACTTTATGAAAACCAGTTCGAAAAGTTGGGACTGTTTGGTGTAGAAAAGACTGAAGGGAAATTTTGATAAGTCTTCAAAACAGATGAAGGGTGGTTATCAAGAGGATGACAGACTTTTCTATGGTCACAGGGAAAGGATGAGTAGTAAGTTGCAAATTGCAGCAAGAGAAATTAAGGCTGGAGAGAACTAACTCATTCGCTTTGTGGGTGGGTCAACAATGAAATGATTTATCTAGAACAGTGGCTTTCAACCTTCTTTCAATTGCAGACCCCTAAAAATTTCTAATGCAGATGTGAATCTCTTCGATATTTATAAGTGTGGGTGTTCACATACTTTTGATTGATCATAGTTCACTTTTGCAGACCCCTTCGACATAGTCGGTGGACCCCCCAGGGGTCCACTGACCACCAATTGAAAACTACTGATCTAAAGAGATTGTGGACTCTCCATCCTTTGCAGTTTTGAGGAGCAGATTGGACGGCCACTTGAATGAGATGGTTGAGACTGAGATGATCCTATCTTTAGCAAAGTGTGGGATCAGATGACCTCTTGGGGTCTCTTCCAGTCCTACTTTTCTTTGATTTTTTTGGGGGGGAATATTTGTGGGCTTGGGCATTAGACAAACAAGAAAGGGCAAATCTGTGGGGGATATATATTTTTCCCCCACTAAGAGCTGTATGCTGCCTCTATTTTTTTCTTGCTTAGTAGGAATTAACTGCACAGAATATTAAAGGCAGGTGCTTTATTTCATAACCACTTGCTTTTCCTGTCTATCACCATTGGTTTTTAAGGTTGATTTAGTTGTTGCCTCTCACCTGGACCATCCTGTCTTCATGGATTTTACTTATTCTTAAATCTTTTCTGGGTACAAGGAAAGAGGGTGTTTTTTCATTTTGTATAGTTCATGTCTGGTATATTCTATTTATATTCGTAAGCCTTAGCAGTTCTTGATCCTAAACAATTGTCTGTCTGTCAGTCATCGAGACAGAGGCTGAGGGGAAATAGTTGCTCTCTATAAAAACATGATGGTAAACTGGGAAGGAAGTGTTGTTTAAGGTAATGGAGAATTTGGCATAATAACAAATGTCTAATCCTTATCCATGAATAAATTTGAGCAGGAAATTAGAAGAGGTTTTCTAACCATTAGATAGCAGTCTCTTAACCTTCCCATGGGAATAGCGGAGGCATAAAATCTAACTACTTTTAGAATGGAGTTCAGTACACTTACGAAAAGAATATATGCTATGATGTCCAGTTCCCTGCTCTTGCAGACTCTGACCCACATGGTCTCTTGTGTTGCTCAGGGGGAGTTTGAAGCTTTAAGTGATTAGTAAAGTAGTTGCAGTTTTTTGTGTTTGCATCTTCTAACAGTGTTCTTCTTTTCCAGATTCATGTACGTATCATCCAGGTGTCCCAGTCTTTCATGATGCTTTAAAGGTAAATGTGAAAGGATATAGATAATGGAAAGCTTTTTCAGGCCTTTGTTAGTGGTTTGCTGTAGAAATGTGAATATTTTTCAAGTCTGTTAATAATTAAAAGTGTATAACATGTCCTAACTGTGAGATTTGGCCAGAAATCCTGGGAATGGCTTTTATCCAAAAATTCAAAAGAAATTTAAGGGCCTGCAGCTGCTGCTGAAAATAGTCTCATCCACTAGCTTCTGCTTTGTATGTGCCCAAGCCCTAGTGATTAAGTGCAGCGGATGTCTTACTGGGGTCCCAAGTTTGTGCCTACACACAACTCTAAGGCTCTCTTGCTTCTAATACCTGTTCTAAGTAATTCAAACAATGTCCGATTCATTCAGATTTAATGCATGTGAAAGGGTGAATAGTTAGAGAATGGTTGGCTAGTCTACAGCGTGAGAACCATAAGTGGTACAGGCAGCTTCTGTGTCTGGCTCACAGCAGATCATGAAGGAGATGGGGCAGAAAGCAGAGCAGGAAATCGGGTAGAGGAATGGCATTGAAGTGGCACTCGGGAAGGGCTCAGGACTAATTTTTTGCCATGCCTGCCAAAAAGGCTTGGCCGCTACTGAATTAGAGGATCTATGGGCATCCTTCTGGAGTAGTACAAATAAAGCAGGTATCCCTTCTCTTACCTTTTTAGTGTAATTTAATTATGCTGGTCAAACTTATCTTTTAATAACACATTAAAAATTCTGTGAATTCTCAGACTTATTATGTGTTGTGATAAGAACTGATTTATCAGTAGCTAAATGCTGGTGTAGCATTAGAAATTGATATGTGAGTTTTTATAACTTGGATGGATAACTGTCCAAAGCAAAGATGACATTGAACAATAGAGAACCAATTTGATTGGTTTAAACATGGGGACCGAGAAATGCTGGCGGAATGGGGCCTCTGGAGCGGAATTGAGGCGCTAGACACGCAGGTTGTTGGAAGCCAAAAAAACTTTACTTGCAGTCCAAAGGCTCTAGGCACGTTCCTTGAAGTTACAAACTTAAACAGGAAAACAGGCACACAGAAGCTCACACTCACGCAGGGTATGGGGCGTCGGATGAATCCGGTGGGGAGTTGTCCTTTGTGGCTTGGAAACGCACGCGGGATCTCTCCTTGTGTATCCGAGCACTCCTCCAGTTTGGGCGGGCATTTCCCAAGCCTTTTATTCGGTCAGCGAGCCAATTGCCAACTGGCACATATGTAATTTAACGCAAGCCAATTACAAGCATACACTCGCTGGTGCAGCTGCAAGGTTTTGGCGGGCTCTGACCGTGCACCAAAACTTTTTCTGCGCTACAGGGGAAAATCCCTGCATCCGTGCTCGCAATGTTCTCAACACAGCTATGCCGAGGCATGTCTAACTGTTTTGCACAGACGAAACAGGGCAGTTACAATCAGTAGTCAGGACGACATTTCTATTTTCACTCTGAAAAATGGGGTTATTGTCCATTGTAGTAGCGTATGAGAGCAACCTCTGAGATAATGGGTGACCAAAATAATGATATTTTTTGACCTTAGTCTGCACTTTCAGTTGGTAAACTGTTTCTAAGTTTTGACACTGCTTCATGGTGAAGGCAGCATATGTGTGCTAGCAATGATGGCTATAGGAGTCCTATAACATAGAGAATATTAATAATTCCTAAACGAAGGGAGAATATTTTGAAACTAAGGATATGCTTCCAAGGATTATCATTAACCTTCTGTTTCTACTGAATGAGATGTTCATGTCTTTCATTATTTTTATTCAAAATTTTACAGGGTTGGTCATGTTGTAAAAGAAGAACAACAGATTTTTCTGATTTCTTGAGCATTGTGGTATGTACTGGCTTCTGACTTTTCAAATAATCATTGCAGGTGTGTAAGGAAACATGTTTTTATCTATCAGAACTAGATGTGAAGACGTGCGTAGTACCACCTGAGCAAGTTTTAAACGGAAAAGCACTAACCCCACTCCCCAAAAAATACCCTTTTTGTAATCCAATCTTTCAAGGGCAAGCTTGTCTTGTGGACTATTCAGATGTGAAGTCTCAATTTCCAGGCTTCAAAAGTTTTTGCTTAATGCTGTCAAAATATGGCTTGAATTACCACATTTTCTTGCATATCATACCTTCTGCCCTCCTAGCCCCAAATCAAGCCCCCCAAATTAAGTGGGTGACCTGATTTTATTTTTCTTCACTAGAATAAAAGTGTTGAATAATGTAATAAACAGCAAATAAGTAAGTTTTACAACTGCCCTTGCAACAATCAGAGGTCTGGCTTTGTTGCTTTCCTGCCACACCAGAAAATTTTTGCTGCTTTACTCAGGCCATTTCCTGGTATGCCACACTTCCTGGGCATAGGCACTCTTTCCAGAAGGATTTTTTGTCACACAGTTGATTCTGACTGGAAAAATCTTGCTTTTCTACATTCTGCCTTAAAAAAAAATATATATATTTTTTACTGGGGATGTGTAGTAGGTAAGAAAATACCATAATATAATTAAGGATGGTGATAAGGATCCCCTTCCAGGCCTCGGCCTAAAACAAAAGTGGCACAGCACACACTGTTCTAGAAGGTGAAATAAGGTAGAGGATGAGGGTCAAAATGTGTTGATTCGTAGCTCATTTTTGGACTGTGCATGGAAAGTTGTATTTATTTCCATATTAAAACATGTTCTGGGGTTTTTTTTCAATGACAGGGGTGTACAAAGGGTTTCCATAATAGTGAGAAACCCCCTGAACCTGTTAAACCTGAAGTCAAAACTACCTCTGAACGAAAGGAATTAGCTGAACTGAAACCTAAATTTCACGAGCACATAATTCAGGCACCAAAGCCAGTGGAAGCAATTAAGCGGCCAAGGTACAGTATATGAAAAAGCATTTGTACCAGGTTTGTTTTCATTTGAAGGAGACGGGGTATTACAACTTGTGCTGATTTATTGCTGTTATCAATTTTTGTAAAAGTTACTTGAGTATTGCAAAAGTATAAAATCTTTAGATACATTTTTAGGTTTCATCTATATTGCAGATGCTGTAGAAATATCCAGGCTATTTTAAAACTAACTTGCACAAGATGTCTTGATGGAATTCCTGGCAACAGTATTGCAGTTGTTTGTAACTTCTATCTGAACTGACCTCAAATACGGATGGTAAAGAAGCTCAGTTAGTAATGCTTCTGCAGAAATTTGGTTAGCACAAAATGCTTCAACATTGTCATTATACAGGCAAGTGCTAGTGTAGCATCTTGTAACAATAATGTACCCCTGCTAGCAAAGCCATACTGACATAGCTATGCAAAACTATATACAATTGCTTTTTGCCAGTCTCACATTTGTACTTCTAGATATCTTAAACTTAATTGCAAATTGAACATCTTAGGCCATTATAGTTTGGAACTAATATTTTGCCACAAGAAATAAAGCTGCGTTACCACATCATGTGATAAGGCCCTAATCCAAATTGCTCTTAAACTTTTGGCTCCTTCTCCTGTGAACCATAGATTTCAAAATCCTTCTGAGCTCATGTATGGCATTTTCACATTTGGTTTTCTCCTGTTCTTTTCTGATATTATATACATATTGCCTTTAGATGAGGCAATCATTTCATGCTCTTTATTTCATTACTTTTGGGGTTTTTTAGGGCTTCTAGGAGTCCTAGTCAAGGACCAGGAGCCCTTGTTCTAGACAGTATCCAATCACAGAACAATGCCCCAGAGAGCATGTTGACTAGGAGACTTTACTAAAAGCAGGTTCAGTGAACCGTAAGGTATGGAAGCCAGTTTGGAGAATTTTTTTTAGAATAACTTTAGGACATTCAGTATGTATAAAGATAAGTAAGAGTCAGAGAACAGTTTACCGTTCAGCTATGAGCAAGTGACATCAGCTACATACAGGTAGGTAAAAGGAAACAATGAGAAAATGTTTTGCAACTTGAGCAGTGGTCTTTGCCTAATTTTGGCATAAGATTTTCATAGGTGAGAGAGATTCAAGGAAACTAATGAAATATTTTTTCACAAAGCTTCAGTTAAGTGAGGAGCATCATATGGAGAAAGCACAGAGTAGCTTGCTTGACATTTTAACAGGTGGCAGTAGAGCTGGTATTGTGGAACTGTTGTGGAGGTGGAGGATTAACATTTGAATAGTGAATGAGAGAAGCTGGTGGATAGGGTGAGGATGTTGTTAGAATGACCATAAGTGAAGACAAGTAATTTTATTTCATATTTTTCATAGACGTTGGGGTCAGAAGGGACCTATTAGATCATTGAGTCCGAGCCCCTGCCCATGGCAGAAAAGAGTGCTGGGGTCAGATGACCCCAGCCACGTGTTTAACCAATCTCCTTTTAAATACCTCCAAGGAAGAGGACAACACCACCTCCCTTGGAAGCATATTCCATATTTTGGCAACCCTCACTGTAAACTTTTTTTTCCTCCCTCATTTCCAATCTGAATTTGCACTCTTTCAGTTTGTGGCCATTATTTTTACCTACCCTGATGGTAGATAAACATCATATCCCGTTTCTTGCTGATCACCTCTCGGCTGCCTCTTGCAGAGGCTGAAGAGGTTCAGGTCTCCCAGTCAGTCCACATAGTTTTTTTTCTGTACGCCTTTCACAATTTTTTTTTTCACCAACGTCCCCCTGAAAGCGCGCAACATCATACCCCATTGCTTGTCACTGGTGCCACAACCCTTCTGCAGCATTTCCCTGGGCTTGTGCTAGAGCCCAGCTATTGTTGCTGCCTCCTGTTTTGCACAGCTGGAGTGCTGTAGGCAAAGCCCCCTGATGCTGAAACCCTTATTCCACAGGCTGGATCCAGTGGCTCTATGGGTCAGATCCAGCCTGCAGGCCTTAGACTGCAGACCACTGAACTAGAGTTAGGTCTGTGAATGGTTACACAGAGGTGGTAATTGAATTTGTATTTGCAGATAATTTTACCCAGAGATAAGATGTAGAGCAGCAGTAGGCAACCTCTGGCACGGGTGCCAGAGCATGACATGCAAAGGAATTTTGCTTGGCACATGCACTTTGGGCAGACAGCGGAGAAGGGGCTGAAGTTGTACTGCCACAATAAGGATTGGGCCCCTCGCAACTCCCCTATCATCCACCCCTGGCACACTACCATCTTACAAGTCAAGGTTACAAGTGCTTTTGGCACTCTGCCCAAAAATGTTGCTGACCTCTGATATAGAAAGAGAAGAGAAGAGGGGGAAAATTGCAGGAAGAGGGATGAGGAGACTTTTGAAAGAGTGATTGTTGTCTCCTTGACTTCCTCCTATTTCTCAATTTATGTAAGGCAAGAAAAGACACTTTCAAGGAAATTGTGTGTCTCTGGGTTGAAGGCATCATGAATGATGAGGATGAAATGTTGGTTTATATTACATGAGATAATTGCTGCAATGATAAATGGTACAAGGAGCGGTCCCCTTATCATTTAGGGTTATATGGGTTTTGTCCTGTTTGTTCAGCCTGGCAAAGTCTTGAGCCCCTGTGGCTCTGAGTACTGCTGTTACCTTTCCCATTCAGTGTACCCTCAACAGGAATGTAGTTAACTACTGTACTCTTGAGTTCTTCAGTGGCCTTGACACAATCCACAGGCAATGTTAAGGTCTGCATTAGGAAGTTATACTTTTCTAGAGGAACTGTGCGTTACATCAGGCAGTCCATTGCCATGACTGACAGGGGTGGCTGCACTGTCTTAAAGGAAAAAACACCATTGTAATCACTTAAGCAATAACCTGCCTGTAGGTTGCACTTCTTTTGATTTCTAATGAGATGATTGTTGGCATATAGCATAAATGGAAGACATGAAATACATAACTTCACATGGATTTCCCATTGATACCCAGGTGTGAAAGCCCAGTAGTCCTCACAGCAATTTCATCCGTACTTTTTGTCTAATATACCTGTGGATTGGTTTTTATCTACCATAAATGTGGATTATACACAATTGTGCAATTGGTTGTGGTCTTGAGGGGTGCCCTGACTCTGAAACTTGTTTTAAAAGTGGCAGCATCCCTGATTGAGAACCACTGTTGTGTTCAACTTACCTAGGTGTAAGGATGTAAATATTGTTTAAAAAACTATCCATTTAACCAATAGCCAAGCAGTTTAGACATTGCTGCTTCTGCTGCTGCTTCTGCTGGGAGCCACTCCCTGAGGCCTTGACAGGGTAGGGAGGAGGTCCTGGCAAGTCTTGCAAGACAACACAGCCCACATAAACCAGAGGCATGCAAAGGTGTTCCCAGCCCCCTTGCTGGGAGGGATGGGGCACCTGTGAATAGGCAGCTAATTGCTTGACAGAGTTGATTAATTAAAACATCAATTAATTCAATATTAATTAAATGATACAGCATCAGCATTAATTACCTAAACATTACTTGGTTAGAGCATTAATTGATTAAAATATTAATTACTTCAAGCAGAGTCATTAGGTTTTCCTCTTTTTCTCTTTAACGTATAGGCTATGGGACTAGTCCTGTCCTTCCTCCCCCCTCCCCCCCCCACACACACATACTTACCTCTTCTATCCGCCTCACTCCTACCTCCTTGCCTCCCTTCCTCTCTGCTGCCTCTCCTGCTGCCGCCTTGTTCCTGAGGCAAAACCACTTTCCTTCCCCTCCAGACCGTACCCTGTGCTAAATGTTAACTGGTAATATATTACAAATATAGATATACTTGTCATTTAAATGTTTAAACTTTTACATCCCTATGTCAGTGTTTCTCTGTGAGGTGCTGCACAGTCGAACCAGGGAGAGAACTGTGGCATATTTGGTTTTCCTGCATTACCATTCTCTGATCAATGTAAAGTAGGCAGGAGAGGCTGTTCATGCTGCAGTCCTGGACCACCCTGCACAGCTGGAACTGTCCCATGCACTTCTGTTTCTGAGAATGAGTGAAGATGCTGGGCCAGGGAAAGTTGCAGCCAAGCCAGCTTTCCTGCTTATTTTAGACTAATTGGAGAATCCTAATGCAGGAGGAATATGCACATGCTGCGACCCTGCCCATAGGGCAGTTTTACCTGGCTATTGCCACAGTGACACCTGTGTTGTGACCATCCTAGTTGAGAATCCCTATATTCAGTTCTCTGACTTTAAACTGATATGCTGTAAACTGAAATCTGAGGAGAATACTCTTCTACACCGTACAAGGCTTAGTGTAATTTTATCAATCTTTTTCCATCATTTATTTTTAACCAAAACAATATGAATGCATTTAATTTTTTTTCCAGCCCAGATGAACCAATGACAAACTTGCAGCTGAAAGTATCAGCTTCCCTGAAACAGGCGCTAGATAAACTGAAGCTGTCATCAGAGATTGACGAAAAAAAAAAAGGTAAAACACCCTAACAAAGCTCAATGGGATGCCAGAATACTTTTACTTAATTGATGGATTGTCTCTAGCTCAAAGGTTACGAAACTAAATGTGGAATCCCATACTCCAGATTCTGAACTTAGACATGAAACATGAATGTATGGTAAGTTTTGGCTAATTTCAAGGGCCAGGCTGCAGAAGTGTAGCGAAGCAAAGGACCCCAAAGCCTGTTTGAGTCACCACAGGAATAACTTTTACCCATGTGATAGCCAGCTTGGTTAGCAGTCAGTGTCTGTAATCAATATATCCAGTTAAAACAGTAATGAGATTCAATTAAAGTGAGTGCAAGATATGAAAGGAGACTGTTTTTTATTTATGTTTACAACTTATCTAGAAACTTAACAAAAATAACTATTACAACAAAATAGTATCTAGCACATTTAGGTACATCCATTACTAACATTTTAAGGTAAAGCTATGATATACCATAGTTTGATTATTTAATACAGTCTGTGATTATGGAAGACCATCAGTTTGAGAGGAGAAAAGCAGGATGGTGGCAAGCAGTATTCCATATTGGTAAAGGAAAAAGATAAATACCAAGAAAGAAGTGCATTTCAGATTGGTTTCAGTGTCCGATACCACCTCCTAGCACACAGTGTTCTTTTGCTGAAAGTCATTTCCTGATCTCTCCTGTTTACAGCACACGGAGAAAGCAGTTTTGTATGCATTTTTTTTTATAGATTTCTGTATAGCACACCAAAAATGGGAGCCTTTTTTTTCACTTCCTAGTTCTTTTTGGAGGGTCTGTCAGATACTAGCCTTTATTTTACTTGAATTCAAGAGAACTCAGCACCTTAAAAACAGAGCTATGGTAAATTTCTATTTATATCACGTTTTCACAGAAGAGGACAGTGATGAAATCAAGATTGGGACTGCATGTAAAAATGGAGGCTGCTCAAAGGTTAGTTTTACTTTTACTATAAGTACATGAACTGAATTCTGAATAAATGAACTGTTCAGGATTTTGAAGTTCATATAAAAAAAACAAACAAACCTCCCAAGCAATTCCAAAATGGCACAAAGTTCATAAATAAATAGGCACCTTGCAACATGGTTTTAAGGCCAGAAAATATAAGATGCTCTGCTTTGTCAGTACAGTAAACTCGAGAACAAGGGCCACTGTTGCCCTAGAATTGTTAGTTTTGGACTCATGTCTCTACTGTTTATGCAGGGTTCCTGAGAGTGCCATTAAGAAGCATGCCCTGCTCCCACTTATGTCCCAACCTGGAATAAGGCAGTGAAACTACCCTGCTACTCTCAAGTACACCAGAAACAGATCTCAATAGCAGCAGCAGCAGGTGACTTCATCATGGCTTTGCCATCTCATTTCCAGGTTTGCGACCTGCACAGCAGGAACAGGTGGGCAGGACGTGCTTCTTGATGTGATCAGGAGCACTGTAGAAGCTGTTCATAAATACATATTGGGACTTGCAGTTTGAACAGCTTTAACTCCAACTGTTGGACTAAAGTATGAATAATGGGAGGGACTCCAATTAATTTCTCAGACTGTTTATAAGCATTACTTTGCATTACTTTTGGCCCCTAATGAAGATCTGTTGAATCTATGAAACATGCACCAGTCTCTTTCTTACTGAAAGAACCACTAAGCAAGTAATCAAATACATGTTAGGATTGTACTTGATTACAAAACTTTTTTTCTTCATTGATTATCAACCAAACTGGTTCACTCTTTCTCTGATAACCTTGTATTGAACAGAGAGGAATGTTTGAGTAGAAATAAATAGTATCCTTGAGTGTCAACAGCTTTTGTTCTCTGCTTCTGATGCTCTGATGAAAGCAAAGGTAGCAGCACATTTCACTAGATTATTGTAGTCTTGTTAGGGGAGTTAAGAACCCCTAAAGTTACCAGTGATTTGTGCTATCCTGCATCTAAAACGTTGACCTGTGTATGTGTGACCATCTTAAACTTGCAGCTTTCAAGTTGTTTATAGTTATTCATTCACCTATAGTTATTTAAATACAAAATTGAAGAATTCTAGATTGCTTTGTAAGAAGGGCCAGATCAGTCATTATGTACAGTAATATTGATAGCCTCCAGATCATGTTGGTAGACTATTTGTAGAATGTCTTTTAAGCATGAATTTCAGGTGAATATTGCATGAAAATCTTTAGTTGAGTTTTTTCTGCCTCTTGTAAAATGACAGTTCTTGGTTTACCTCAGAAATAGCTGATTACATAGCCAGTATACCGGGGGTATTAAATGAACTTAGTCTGCTTTGCTAATTAAGTGCTTGTTAAAGCTTAGTATTTGAAACAGTAATCTTTTAAAAAATATATTATATTTCATCAGAGATTTGAAGGACCACAGAGCACAGAAGAAATATGTATATACCATTCTGGTGTACCTATATTTCATGAAGGGTAAGTATTATGTGATTGATCAAGTTTTTCCTTAAATCATAGGCAGCTGCTCTTTTTAGTTGTGTTCTGTAGCAGATACTAAAGTAGCTTTTCAAGTTTGAGGTATCCAAAAGAATGACTTTGTTCTTAAAATTGTTTATAGTAGCAAGATTATAAATACTTGTTTTTTTTTCTCTTTAAACTGACAGGATGAAGTACTGGAGCTGCTGTAAGCGAAAAACTTCTGATTTTAATACATTTTTGGCTCAAGAAGGATGCACAACAGGAACACATGTATGGACTAAAAAAGATGCTGTAAGTATCACTAGCTTTTGCCCCAGGCAGTTGTTTGTCTTGAACAATCTGGGTATTAAAAAAGAACTTCTGCTTTGACTAAATTTGAGATTTAGTTGCACAAAAACACATTTCCATACTTCCAAAATAATGGAATCTTGATCTGATACTTTCAAGAGTTTTATGAGCTCTGTTAATACCAAAATGGAGCTTGAGGTAGTCTTTATGTGCCTGTATGCAAGAAAAAAAAAAAAGTCCCATCAGTATATTCAAAAAGCCCTTGCAAATGGAGGATTGGGATTGCCATATTTACTTAAAAGTAATTCAGTCATGAATATAAGATGTTCCCCCAGTAATTAGATTCTATATCTGAAGATTTATAAATTTGTTATAATTTTCCAGGTATAGAATCTAATTATTGGAGCTTTGTCTTTTTTTTGTCCCCCTCCTACTGCCACAGCAGAGAAAATAAATTTGGGGTCAAGTAGCCCTCTTACTCTTTCTTCCCCAGTTTCTTCCCCCAAGAGCCCCTTCTTCCCCTCACCCTGCGCACATGAAAGTGAGGGGCCTTAATCTGACCTTAAAATAAATGTAACTAATAATTCACACATAGGCAATTTACTATAGGTACCCATAGACTTAGCAAAAGACATCACTTCTGGATGAGCTGATTTTTTGAAACTGCTGCAGGTTTTCGCATAGGTACTTCATAAACACACTCCTAAGCAGAACTTTTGCAGCTA
Source organism: Caiman crocodilus (assembly GCA_030014935.1). Taxonomy (NCBI): domain Eukaryota; kingdom Metazoa; phylum Chordata; order Crocodylia; family Alligatoridae; genus Caiman; species Caiman crocodilus. The sequence goes on from JAGPOW010003316.1 coordinate 183,441,114, forward strand.
CTTCTATATAGTACTGAATAGGCATGATATTGGCCTAAAGCCAAAAAGCTTGTGATTTACCATATACCTCATTGAACTGGGCCCCAGTAGAGTCAACAGTGTTTCGTATCATGGTGACCCCACAGCTCAACACTGCTCTGTGTGTATGCTCCTGTTTTGCTGCTACTCTCTCTCTCACTCTACTTATTAGGCCCCAACTCATGACTGAAACTGGGTTTTCTTGTCGTGAGTCCCGGGATCCTCCAAAAATGTATATGCAGGCGAGGTACAGAGCAACCTTGTCCAACTCCACCTCATGGAGGGCAAGGCCATGCTAATCATGCTGAGAGAGGGGGCGAGGAATTTTAGGTGAACTCAAATGGGGCCCCAAGTACATTTCCAAGTCATAGGAAATGGGAAAAGGGTGCAGCTCAGCTGGGGGAGTGAACAGGAAGTCGAAATGTATTCAGTGTAGTGACTCACCATGACTGCATTTGGCACGACTGTGTATTTTATTTAGATGGACTGCACTAACTTACCCTTGTGACAGGTTCACATTGGTATGTCTGCTTAATGGGTCACATGTTATAGTCATGCTTGGTGTTGGCTGCAGTTAAATCGACATCATAGTTGTTCTTCATGACTGAGCACATGCTGGTTTTGGCAGCAGCTTAATGATATACAGTGTATTTAATGAGGTTTCCTCATATGCAGATATAAAATGAGGGGCTTCCCCTACTCCTTACCTCCTGAGGGTGGTGGGGGGGTTGTATTAGTAAATACAGTATACATTTTTAGATAGAATTAAAAGTCTGACACTTCAGTGTTTTTATATGTACTTGAAAAAAGACAATCTTGAAAAGGGATTTTATAATCCTTTTCATTAGAAGAGGTCTGTGGAATTTTGAAATTGAAATAAGAGCATTTAGTCTTATGCACTTAGATGAATTACATTCCCAAAGTCTCTTCCTTAGTCCATGAGTTGTATGAAAGAGTAAGAGTTCTAGGTGTTGGGCTGGCAGATAATTTTCTTATCTAGAGCAGTTTCTATTCAAGTATATCCACTTTCTTGCACTAAAATTTAGTGGATGATTTGCTTGGATTATTGATTCACTTATAGATCTGTTCTATAGCAGAGCTGGGAGCAAAATTTTAAAAAGCTAACGTGCTTGTATTTTCACTTGCTGTATTTCAGTTCCTATTTTAGAGGTTTTCTAAAAAGTTAACCTAAAGGTGAATGGTTTATTGATGCAGAGCAAGAAAACAAGCACTTGCAGTTTAAAAATTATAGCTGATCACATCCTGTTTTTGGACATGTCTCATTTCCATTGTTGACATCTCAGTTCCTGACTTGCCTAATAAATTCCAGCCAGTAAACATTGTAGTAAAAACATTTAAAGGAAAACAAGGTTACAAGACAGAAGTTGCAGCTGAGGTCACTTCTTCTCACTGTCCCCCCACTTCTCACCAAATCTCCTACTCTCCTGAAACAAAAGAACCTGTGCTAGTTCTTCAGCTTGTTTGTAACTCTGTATTTTCAGGTTTTCTCCTTACAAGAAAGAACAAAAAGAGCTAAATCATTCTTTAAAATAAATAACATTTATCAAAAAAGAAATCTCTATTTCAGCAACTAAATGCATACTTTTAGCCAGTGAATGCGGGTGACAGGCTTTTTCTCTATTCTGGTGGAGCCTATCCTTCTGGCCCTCTAGGCCAGGTGAGTGGCATGGAGTTGGTCTGTGTAGGGTGGGTACTTGGGGTTAGTCAGTCTGGCCTGATCTAGCCATGCACTGCTCTGCTTCTTCACACAGGGTTACATTATCTGGCCTATGGGGCTCCCCACAGGTCTGGAAATTGGGCAGCACAGAAATGGCAATTAACACTGTCACTGCTCCCCTGCTGCCAAACTTCTGGACTGTTGTGGAGCTCCACAGGTCAAATCTGGACACGGGTTGAGCACCACTGCTGTATTCAAAACATTAGGGTCCAAATGCAAACCAGGTTCACTTCCCATACCACTGTCTCTTTTACATTCAGTTATGCCTTGGTAACTTTTGAGAGTTTATTTTCAGTTGTTCCTCCAAACAAGTTAATAAAATGTCAGGCTTAGGGCCCCCATTCTCTCTGTTCAGTAGCAGCTTCTTCTGTTCTTTATCTCAGACCAGTGAGTTGATTTAATCTCTCTCCTCCACCCTGGGCACCTGTGTTTTTAACACCTGCTTTTCCTTCTTTGTTCTCTGTACTTTTCCTACAAGAGGGCACTTGTAGTGCAGTGTCTGACCTCTCTTTTGTATTGTTATGAAGACTTCCTGAGGTACCATTGGTCTGTTTCAGGTGCCCTTTTACTCGCTACTAACTGTTATAATCCCTCTACCCATTTATGTTTGACTTTCTTTTGTGAAAGTAGCACTCCAATGCCCCATTTATAGCTTAGTCTAGTTCATAAACATGACTGTTCTCCATTCCAGATTCTTTTCAGTAACCATAAGAGAAGATAAGAACCTAATTAAAACTTTGATCTGCTTCTTCTCACCATCAAACATCAGTAAGATGTCTTCATTGTGCATTTAGTTTCAAGCAGAATTGAGCCTTGTATTGGTTATAGTATTTTGTGGTGGTTTTGGAACTGTATTCTTTAAAAAATATATAATTGATATATATTTTTTTTAATATTTCTTTTTAGGGAAAGAAAGTAGTTCCTTGTAGACATGATTGGCATCAGACTGGAGGTGAAGTGACCATTTCAATATATGCTAAAAATTCAATTCCTGAACTTAGCTATGTTGAAGCAAATAGCACAGTGGTGAGTAGATTTCATTTATTTTTTTTTCCAAGCTTATGTATTTATAAAATGTAATAGTCAGAAAACTTCTCTTTTATCTTTTGCCTTTCTTAGTAAAGCAGAAATTTAAAAAAAAAAAAAAA
>JAGPOW010003316.1:183477106-183509423 GCA_030014935.1 Caiman crocodilus
TCTTTTTGCTCCCCACATACTTGAAAAAGGACTTCCTGTTGTCCTTGATCCTAGTCGCCAGGCGAAGCTCCACTCCCGCCTTGGCCTTCCTAACAGCCTGCCTACACGCCCTGCTACATTTCTGTAGCATTCAAATGCTTAACATCAGCACAGGGCCTAGATATGTTTGTGTCTTTCAAATATCTGGTATTTTGATTGGAATGGTCTATATAAAGGCTTCCAACACAGTCCACACATGGCTTTCTCAAAAGAAAGGAAACAGAAATTGGGCAAGGCAGAATTATCATTACACATGGACAATTAGTTGAATGACTGCAAGCAAAGAGCAAAAAATAAATGAATCAGACCAACATGAGATCTCCAGTGTGGTTCCAAAGGAATCTGCTCTGGGTACAGTGCTATTTTAGATTTTAATTAACAAGGTTGATACGGGTATAAAGAATACACTGGTCTAATTTTCAGATGATAAAAATTCACAAGGGTTGCAAACCCTTTCAAGAGACAGGAGTAAGCCTTGAAGGGATTTTGATGAATTGGAGGACTAGGCTGTAAAAAAAAAAATTAAAAAGATTCACCACAAACAAGTGTGAAGTGCTACACACCAAATGCACAAACACAGAATAGTGGATAATTGGCTTGGCACTAAAACTGCCTGGGGGTGATAGTGAATTACAAATTCAATGTAGATCAGCAGTGTGATGTTGTTACATGTTAACAGAAGTATTCAGGACACAGGAAGTGACAGCACCAGTTTAGATGTCATTGGTCAGGTCTTGGGTTGAGCACTGTGTGCAGTTCTGCTTTTTAAGAGGGAGGTGGAGAAGCTGAATCCAGAGGTGGGAAATGAAAATGATAAAAGGGGATGAAGAACAAGTTGTACAAGAAGCATCTGAAGGAATTAGGTATGTTTAGTTTGGATGAGAAGAAAACTAAGCGGCAACATGGCAACAGTTTAAAAACATTTCAAATACTTGAAGGGATCATAAGGAAGGATGAAAATAGTTATCATCCTTTGTTAGATAGAGCCGGACATGAGGGCATGAATTTAAGCTGCATCAGAAATAGATTTAGTCCAAATCTCAGGGATAACTTCTCAATAGCAAGAGTGATAGGAATAATACATGCTACCTAAAGACAATGAGGAATCTCTTTAATCTGAGGTTTTCAAAAGAGGCCGGATAGCCATCTGTCTGGCATGGCTTGGGAACAGCAAATTCTCCATGTGTGCAGGAAGTCGGCTGGATGAAGAGCCTGAGAATTCCTTCCAATTCTCTGCCTCTAAATGGAGGTGTCCAACTTTAAAGTTTTAGGCGGAGGGGGGTCCCTCCTGTGCACACAATTCTCCTAGGGAAATGTCTTTGAGTTGAAAAAGACAGGAATGCAAGAAGGAGACAGTAATAATGATAAGGGGAGGAGATGAAGAAATAAGCACCCTGAAAGTGCTGCATAACATGTCTAACATAAAGGAGTTCGTCATACACTTGAGTATTATGTCAGTTATGAGAAAGCCATATACAGTAAACACTTCAGTTTTGTACCTCTTTTGTCAGATTATACACCAATTGGTAGAGGAGAGGGGTGCAGTCAGCTCTTAAAGTGTAATTGCCTGAAAACCAAAAACGGAAAAAGAAATATTTTTTCAAGCGGTATTATCTTCCCCCTAAGGGACCCAACCCTACTGTTCTTACTTGGGCAAAGCTCTCCAAGGGGAGATCCTCTATGGGGAAATTTGGCCAAACAAGGACTGCAGATTTTGGTTCAAAATGCACACAAATACAAAATATTTAGAGTCAGATTACAGAAAGCACTGCTTCTAAACCTAATGCATTTGCATCACAGATTATAAAACACAAGTGCATCAAATTTAAACCCTTAGGAGTTCCTAAGATTAGAAAAACTATTCTTCCTGTCCCATGAACACAAAATTCCTTCCCCAACCCCATTCTTTCCTGAAGCCTGTGAAAAAGGATGGACTTTTCAATATACAAATGTGGCAGGCAGGGAGCATTATTATTTATTAGTATTAGCAAATCTATGCTGGATGGGGAAGAAAGACAGCAAGTTCCAGAGGGAGCTGTGCAGAACAATTGTTCCAGCTGTTTCTTCTTTCCTATAAAGTGCGGGTATCTACTTTGAGTGAATTTGTTGACTGCAAGTATAGCGATCAGCCAGTGGAAATAAGCTTTTGTAGCAGAACATTGTCACGTCTACACATGCATTTGATCTGGCCTCAATTTACTCTGATGTAAACTAATCTGGAGTAAGTGCTTTCAGGCAGATGTCTACACATATGGGGATTAGGGAACAGATTTGCTGCTCTTTGTACCAAGTTTCCTGTAGCTCTGCAATGGGCCCCTGACACCACTGCGGGGGGGTGGGGGGTGCAGAGAAGAGGAGGGGGCCTAGACCCACCCTGGGTTCAAGCCCAGGGGCTGGCAGGGAGCACCAGAAAGAGCTGCAGGGGTGGGCCAGGTCCCAGCCCCCTGCCCCAATCCATCAGCGGGGCAGCTACCAGCTAGCTCACTGCTAGCTGTCCCACCAGCAGATCGGGGCAAGGGCCTGGGACTTACCCACCCCTGCAGCACTTTCTAAGCCCTATGCATCAATCACCTAATCAGGGCATGGGGCTGGGACCTGTCCCTGACCAGGACAGTTCACAGCCCCCACCCTGCATGCTGGGCAGAGGCTGGGCAACTTGTTTCCTGCTCTGCTCCATGATCCTGGAGCTGGGGGTGGGGAACAGGCTGCGGTCTTGTCCCCTACCCTACTCTGCGAGTGCAGAGCTCAGTGGGGAACAAACTCCCTAGTGCTCATGGAGCTGGGTGGGGAACAGGCTCCCCTGCCCCTGCCAGCAGGGAGCTCCCAGCACCAGTTCTGCTACCTCGGACTTGGTGCTGGGAGACTCATCTCTCACCTCTCCCAACCCCAATCATGATCTTGGAGGAAGGGGTTAGGAGCTCTTTGCTGTCAGGGCAGGGGGACAGCTGCCTGCTGCTGGGGCAGGCTCTGCCACAGCAGCCTGGACTTGTACCATCTCCCACCTCCTCATGGATGGCTGACCAGGAGCAGATTTTGCTCCTGATTAGGCACCTACATGAGTGCTACTGCATCATTACTAATCTTGAGTAAGTCTGCTACCTGCATGTTCAGGTAGCAAGTTTACTCAGGATTAGGGAGGTCTATTGCATAGTAAATGTGCATGTGTAGACCCACATGCTTACTTCACATTAAACTATGCTACTGCGCAGTTAAGCATCTCACGTAGAAGTGCCCATCGCGGTAGCGTTCTTAGTGCAGAGAACAGGCAGCCCATATTAGAGAATGCGCCTACAAGTAGAACCGCACACGAATAAGCAGATAGCGGCTCCTGCATTTGCACCAACCTGAAATGACCAAGCTTATTTAAGGCATCATGCAACACAGTGAAGTTACTCAGTATTCAAATGACAGAGTTATAATTATGGGAGCAAAGGCTACATTCAAAAGAAACTGTCATCATCTCCAAGCCAGACAAAGAAGTACAAGTCTTTCTAGAGACTCCAGCGATATCCTGTGACTGTTAACTCTGATAACAAACTGTGGTCTCAAGGGAGGAACAACAGCTTTCACATATATGATAGGCTGTTTTGTTAAAGTTGTTAATAGATTTTGGTATCACTTTAGACCGGTGCCAAACAGACAGAATTTGGACTCCCAATAGAACTAAACTGACAGCTATAACAATGTAATACATTTTAAAAAATGAAAAGGAAAAGCCCCTCTGGATTACATTACTAGCGTGTCCAACATTTATTGTTTTAGGAATTAGAAATTACACACATGACCATGCTCAAACAGTTTCATTTTAATCGTGGATTTTGTTTTTTTAAAAAAATGGTAAATTATCTGATTTATCAGAGAATTTGTAATTTTTAAATCAGAGAACACCAGGATCCCTGATACGATTAAGCAGCAAATTGATCTTGCTACATCATGTTGTCTCCAAAAGCAACCCAAAAGATTTGTTCCAACACATGCTGAGAATGTGGAGCAGGAATAAAGTTATAATTGTATTTGTGAGAGATTCCTTGGTCATAAAATACTGCTTTTCTTTTCTCACAGACTGCATAATTGAAGGAAGAGCTCTATTATCTTCTTTATACTTAGTTCCAACTGAGAATGTAGAAAGCAATTCTACTTCTAATTTCCCCCCTCATTCTTTGATGAAGATCATTCAGAGAAAGCAGGTTAACATTAAATTCCTGACCTGTTAGAAATTCCTTAAAACTACTCAACTCCTCCATTCACAGGAAGCAAGACAGAGAAACTGGTTTTACATGGCTGAGACACAGATCAGATCTAGCATGCTCCCCCTCAGACTCACTGTTACTGCAGCCCAGAGATGCACACAACACAGCTCATCAGGGCAGTCTCAATAGCCCATGATACATCCGTATTAAACCTCTTTATTACATAAAAAATATTTGAAAAGCCAAACAGCAAGTCTTATGCCCTGAGTGCACAGTGGTTTGTTAATTTGTAAGTGCCCCTGTGTATACAGTCCAGTTTCTGGCTTGCAAATGCTCTGGGAGCTTGCATCCAAGTCACAGCAGATCCTTCTAGCAGCAGTTCACCCCCTAAAAGATCTCGACTTGTGCACCCTTGCTCCTAAGAAGCAACTAGAGTCAGTGAACATTAGCCCATGATCACAGAGGTAGTCATTTAATCTGAAGTCAGGCAGAAAGTAAGGCAGGATGTAACCATAGTCTTTACAGGTGATCCAGGGGTGGGGTGGGGTGGAGTCAGTTTAATTAGAGTGGCTCTCATAGATGCTCTATTTAAAGCACCCACAGCACCTCATGCATTCAGTGTACCACGCTTCAAAGTGGCAGTGGGGGTATTTGAACTAAAGCTCATTCAATGAGCTTTAGTTCAAGTGTCCTACCGTCATTTTGAAGTGTGGGGACACTGAATACACAAGACATGGAGGTTGCCGAAGCATGCTAATTAGCAAGCTCCAAGTGCAGCTAGATCCCTGCACTACCCATCTCAAAGAGGCACAAGCATTTGTAGGCAACAGTCTACTTTCATCAGATGCTATGAATGGACTGGCAGTGTTTGGCAATATTAATTCGTTCATAGCATCTCACAAAGTAGGCTGTTGCCTATGAAATTATACCTCTCTGAATCAGTTAGTCTCTTTGATGTGACACAGGCATTGTCCTGACCCTAAATCTGAAGCTGGGACCAGCAAATAAACTCCAGCTTCTTGCCAGCATTCATGTATCCGGCCCTTCAGAGCACCTGTACTAATGGTAAAGAACCATGTAATAGTGGATCTTCGTCCTAATGGCCACTCTTCTTGTACTCTCATTGCTACTATGGGGGCACCATCACAGCTGAAAGGCTTCCCTGGGCAGCTGGCCCCACCAGCACACATAAGCGCAGCCCAAACTGTGGGCAAAGGTTGTTGCAGTAGCTGTTACCATGATCATGTGCCATCCCCAGTAAAAGCTAAGTTTAAAATGATACCAAGTTGTCTTGTAATGTCATGTACGAGGTAAGGCAATAACTTAATTGAGTAAAAATGGTCAGTGCTGTGTGATATTGTACCAAGTCTCGACTATGGCCCTGATTACGCTTTACCTGGTTCTTCCAGCAGCAACCATCATAACCCAACTGCCAGACCACATACACATCCATGGGCTCCTGGTGGGTCCACTGTAACAGCTGTGCTGCTAGAGCATAAGGGTCAGTGGCAGCTAGCAGACGGTGTGGGGAAGTTTATACATGTCCTCTGCTAGCTAGTTGGATAGCAGCGCAAGCCTTCTTCCTCCCATTCACCTTCTCCTACCTCCCATTCAAGAGAGGTGGAATAACTCTTCTGGCAGAACTGGGAATTGAACTATGTTGGTGGAACATTGTAGAGTAGACAAGACTTGTGTATCAAAGTAAATATGTTATGAAGCAGCTTTCAATTCAAATTAAATTGAAATTACATAGTGATGAATTCATTAAAATATAAATACTCAACCTTGACCCTTTCTGGTGTTGGCTATACTGACAAAATAAACTTCCTTTGATAGATAACCTAAAATACCACTCATGGTAGTACTACTAGCTATGAGGATGCAATAAGAAATGAGTCGGGTCCTCTCTCCACAAACTTTTCTCTTCCAACGTAGTCTTATGTTATCCACTCTGTATCACATCTTCTATATCTAGCTGCCTTTTAAAGTTGTTGTGTTCTCTTCTTCATTCTCCTGTTGTGTAAATTATTCTGTTCTTACTGGAAGCTACCCTGAACCTTTGTTGAGAAGGGAGGCATATAAATATAATTAATTAATTTAGTCACTAGACTGGGAAAAAAATTAGACACACCTTCTATAGAAGAATCACTGTTGATGTAAGCAACTGCCCGTTCCTGAAGAACTTTGACATTCTCCTGTAGTTGCGGAAGGGTAAACTTGTTACTTGGTTGATAGCATAAGGTCAGGATGTTTCGAAACAAGTAGGATTAGGAACGAAACTTATTCAGGATGAGTTCAGGAAATAACTGATCATACTTCTTAATTGTTCTGTTCAAAGCTGCCAGTCCTATAATTTTTTACACTTTAGAAGAATTACTGCCTGCAGATTTTCATGATTAGTTAGGTACAGTTTATATTATGATTGCATCTACAGCTCCTGATAGAGGCTCAGCTGTGCTTCAAATTGCAGTTATACCCTGATCCTAGGATGAACTCCGTGTAGACAGACACACAGCATCTGCATGGAGCCCCACTGATTTAAGTGGGGCTCTCACATAGGCTCCAGTGCAAGAAGGCACAGTTCATAGCTTGTTCATCTAGCATGTTTTTTATTATTCTGTATTTACCTCAGCCCACTCTGTGGAACCTAGTAATCCAAATTCTTCTGCATCCCAGCTAGCAAAAATAATGGTTCTTCTAGGTCTCCAACCTGTCAACACACAGTTACATTCAACTTACAAGAGAGAAGTCTAATAAAGTCCCCCACAGTTGATAGGCATTTTAAAAAAATCCCCCCCAGACACCCACTTATCACGTCAAACTTGAACTTTCATCAATCATCAGTTTTTAAATTCTCAGATCATTACACCCACTGTAATATTTTATTGACAATAACAATAACAGTGTTTCTGCACATATCACTAAATGGCTTAAGATGCACTAACAATGAGAATTACTATGCAATCAATTTAGATTACATGTCATAGTAAACTCATTGCAGATACATACCATTTTTTCTTACATACCACACACCCCTAAATAAAACAGACACCTTATTTCTGGAAGGTAGAATCCTCCCCCCCCAAGAGTCATGCCTAACTGTGTGACATAGGATAAGTCCTCTTTGGAACACAGGGGATGTCTACACATGCTTTTATGTACACCTAAACTACATGTGCATTAGCCTAATGCACATTAAGGCATGTGCATGTGCTAAATGTGCATTAATATGGGTGTGTGGAGCAATTTGGGACCAAGTCAATGGACATACACTGCATTGTCTACATGTCTACATGTTTGCTAATGCAATTTAACTATTCACACATATGCAGGTATTAAATTTATGCAGGTATCAGATTTAGGCTCAAATAGTCTTAAATCGCTGTTTTCAGGGTGCATTAAGGGTGTGCACATGTAGACACATGCTGTTAACGCACCTTAAAAATTGGGCTGATGTGCATTAAATATGCATGTGTAGATATGCCCAGGGTATCATCCCAGGAAACAGTCTAGGTAAGTAGAAAGTTTCTTCTGCCTTTCCCAGACTGTTTCCAGAAGAACTTAATCTAACATCGCACAGGGTTAGGCCTCAGATCCTTGAAAAGACTGCTGTGGGCATAAACTACAATGCTCAGCCTTTGGCTGTGACTATGAAAGGGTTAACACAGAAAACTGCCCCTTCTCCTTACTAAGCCAGATACAAGCAGCAGCCATCTTGGTAGCTGTATGGCATGCCCAGTGGACACATCTACATGTGCTTCCAACCATGCAGTTAGTACTGTGCAATCATGTAGTACTTGCTAAAGCAAGTCCCAGTGGCACACAGGTCATTTCTGACCCTACTGTGCAGCAGCAGGAAGCTACTGCATAGTAGCAGCAGCAGCATGGTTAGTGCCCAGCAATGCTATGTCACCGTAGCTCATTGCTATGGTAACATAGCATCTCAGGGAGACACGCTCAGTGTCTCCAGACTAGCTTCTTTTCCAGTGAAGAAAAATTAACTTCCCCACTTAAGGTACACACTTCAATTTAGAGGAGGCTAGTTTTTAGGGGAAAGGCGCATATGGTATGTATGTAAATACAGCATTTAAGAATTTCCCTGTGTGTCCCAGGTTTATGCATCCATACACACAAATAAAAAGAGATGCAGACATAGAGAAAATAGCCTCACAGAAATTATGTTTTCCCCAGCCCTTGTGATTTACTTCTCCCATTTACAACAGATTAGTTACCTTCCATCTTTAATTTGCCAAAACTCCGAGCAACTTCTTGAAGAACAGCTGTGCCAGTGGTTGGATCAATACCGCCAAATACCCAGGAATCTCTATGACCTCCCAAGATAACATACCTGTCTGGAAACAGACATACAGAATATTTTAAAACTGAAAATATGCGTGGGTTATCTGTATTCAGTCTTTTCCTTTAATTCCAATCAGTTCTTTTAGTTTCTTGCCAATTAATTTAAACTTTATACAAAAAGGCCTTTTTTCAAAATAAAATCAGTAGTTCCCTGCTGATCTTACTGCAGTTCACAAGCCAATACAAAAGTACTCTGCAGTTTTTCCAAGTTATTAAATTTGTACCTACATGGTCTGCTGCTAAAAATCTTTACCACTGTAATACAGGTAGGGTCTGCTCTGTTTGCCTGCTCCTTTTCCCAGCCTCCCTGTACCTCCCCTTTCTTGCCTGCTATGACTTGACTATTGTTTTTTGTTAGGGAGTGTGGAGTTCAGACCAATAGCAGCCCTGCGAGTAACCTAGTCTGTCTACTCAGGCCAGTTCCCCTACTTGTGTCTTTTATCCACTTGCACCCACACAATGCTCCCTCTTTAAGGGGTTGCTCTCATGGGTTTGACAGCGTGTTAGGGCTTCACCTACCATAGTCTGGGCCCCCTTTTCTTCTCTGGCCACACCCCACCTGGGTCCACTGTCTAAGACATCAGGGCTAGGGACAGACATTACACATACACTGGTTTAAGTGATCAGAAACTGGTTTAGACTTGTAACAGAACAGACATTCAGTGCATGTAAACCAATTTGGAAATGGCTGAAACTGGTTTGAAATAACCCTGCTTGAATGTAGTATCAGACTTAACTGATTTGGGTCAAACCAGCTCATGCAATGTCTGTCCCAGACCACTTCCTGGTTTAAGTTAAATCAGACTCCCCCAGCATCCCTCGTGGCTCCATCTCAGTATGTTAGTTTCTGCATCATGGCTTGGGGCTGTTTCCTAGTCCCTGTAGCACACCCTGGCACTCTGGTCATGGCCTCCTTCACCCCTGTAGCCACAACCTGATCCTCTGGTTACAAGCTTAAACCAAACAACAACAAAAACTCAAGCCAGCTGCTTCAAAAGAAAACTAGTCTCCCTTCTTGGGTAAATGCTGCAGGCAGACCTTACCTGTTTAGAAGTCTTTTCCCCAGCTTCCCGGGGTGGCTTGTGTGCTTGTCTCTCTCCAGCACTGCTTGTGCTCTACAGAACTCCTTTCCCTGTTGCAAGCCCCTTCATATGATATGTCCTCAGCTGGGCTTATATCCCCCAGCTTAAGCTCTTTCTAGGCACATGACTAGGTCCACTCCACCCAGTGACCAGTTGTGGCCAGTTGCTCATTAGCCACCTGGCCTTATCAATCCTGGGCTCAGTCCACCTGCACTGCTATTCTTAACTGCCTTTCTTTTCCACCTCCACTAGTAACAGGGGCAGGGGTTCCCTTTTACAACCATATAACTTGGAAAAAAATGTGAGAAAAAAACCCAAACTGGATCCAATTGATTGAGCTTTTTAGATGAACCCAAGTTGCAGAATGCAAAACAGTGAACAGAATCAGGTATGAGGCCTACACTGTTCAGGTATCAGTCCTAGGGCCTACATTGTTCAACACCTTCAACACCGACTTGGATAAGGGGGTGGAAAACACATTTTGCAAGTTTGCCGATGACACCAAGATGTGGGGGGAGGTAGGCACACTCAAAGGGAAAGAGAGGCTGCAATTAGATTTAGACAGATTACAGAAGTGGGTGGATGATAATGTAGACAATGTAGACAAATGTATGGTGCTGCACCTGGGGAGAAGGAACCCACAGCCCCAACTGGAGTATTGCATCCAGTTCTGGGCACCGTACTTTAAGAAGGATGTGTCCTGCCTTGAGAGGGTTCAGAAGAGGGCCACCCACTTGGTTGGAGGGCAGCAGGACAGGCCCTTAGAGAAGAGGCTGAGGGACATGAACCTGCTCAGCCTCAGCAAGCGGAGGCTGAGGGGGGACCTGGTGGCTGCCTACCAACTTGTTAGGGAAGATCAGCAGCAAATAGGAAGAGTCCTATTCCCCCCAGCAGCACTTGGGGTAATAAGGAACAATGGCCAGAAGCTGCTGAAGAATAGGTTCAGGTTAGAGAGTAGGAGGCACTATTTCACTTTTAGGTGTCTAGGATCTGGAACCAACTTCCTAGGGAAGTGGTCCTTGCTCCAAGCAGTGGCGGGGGGGTTAGACTAGATGATCTATTCAGGTCCCTTCTGACCCCTAACTACGATGAAACTATGGGACACCCAGGCATTTACATTCAGAGTTTTAGATACAAGAACATGAAAGACATTTGGATCCAGACCTTAGTTCAGGGTCTGGACACTCTAGCAATGATGGAGTTGGGATCCAGAGCCCTATTCATCTCTTTGCTAGGGCTTCATCATTTGTGTTGTGCTAGAAAATGCTGGGATCAGGCTGTATGAGGGAATGAGGAGCCAGGGACTCTCTAAAACTGGCATGTCTTAGACCAAGAACTATAATTCTTTTATAGGTTTCTGGGGAATATTGTGATCAGAGTGTCAGGATGACCCAACAAGCCTTCTACTCTCCAAATCTCAAAGTTGAACCTCAAGCTACATAAGAGTATCTTAAGCGTACACAAACAAACCTCACCTGGTTCCACAGTTCCTCTGAGGATGCCAATAACATTGTAAATTCGTGTTATTTTATTGTTAGTGTGGACATGCATCCTAATCTTTCTGAAACAAAAAGCAAGAGAAACAATAAGATCCCATGTCCTCAACAACAATAACCTTTAAAATGCCATTCTGATATGATATGGGTAAAAGAAATACTTACCACTGCCATGTATCAATAAACACTGACTAACACTTAAAAAGTTGAAAAAAGAATAAATTTCATTTTTACACCCTAAGGATTATAATCCAATGCTACTACCTATCCTGAAAGTCTTAGTCGCTTTTCAGATTCTGTTAGTCAGTTCTGTCTGAAGGTGAGATTCCTGCTGATCCAAGAAACCAAGTAGAAATCTTGACCTTCAGACTGAACTAACAAAATTGGAAAAGCAGCCAATAATCTTGGGCTATTACAGAAACATGCATGGTATAACAGCAAACCATCAACTAAGGTGAAGACACGAATCTACATGACTTGTGTAGTGTCATCCCTTCTTTGTGGTTCAGAAACATGAAATACATATGCTAGGCGCATCAAGAGACTGAACAGCTTCCACATGAGATGTCTGCATAAGACTTTTAAAATAAAGTAGGAAGATAGACCATCAAACACAGAGGTACTGAAGTGTGCAAGGCTGACACACTTAGAAACCACTATCAAGAGGAGGTTGCGATGGAACAGCCATGTCAGGAGAGTGAGAGGAGACCATACGCCCTAGAATATTTTGTATAGTGGATGTCTGGTGTACCTAGCACACCACTCCTGGTTGGACCAAATCTACATATCTGAGACTTGAGATGGCTCTAGAAAGTGGGGTACCGCTTTCACCCTCTATGGTAGTACCATGATGTGTGCAAAAATTATATGAAGTCATTCAACACAGAAAGCTGGGAGGAGCAAGCAGAAATCCGTCCCATCTGGAGAGAACATCTGGCACTGGGTACAGCTCAACATAAAGCGGTTTTCATCTAGAGAATGGAAGCAAAGTGAGAAAGAAGAGAGCAGCATCCTTTAAACTTGAACTCCGACTCAGACACCACATGGATCTGTGAAACTTGTAACAAGCTGTGTCACTTTTGAACAGGGCCAGCTTTATGGGTGGGCAACGTGTGTGACTGCCCAGGGTGCTGTGGTCAGGGAGGGTATCACATACATACACATACATGCGAGTAGCCCACGCTCACAGTATCATTCTCCCCCTGCCCTGGCCTGGGCCAATCAATCTCCACCCCAAGCTGGAGCAGCAATGCCCAGCCCAGACTGCCCCCCGACCTCCAACCGCTACTCAGAAGGAGCTAGGCTGGGCACATGCAGGTTGCGTGGCACCTGCTCCAGTCTGCCCGCCCTGCTCACACGCAGCAGCAGTGGTGCCTGTCCACCCACTCACCTGCCTGGAGCACCATGCTGCTCCACCACCCTGCCAGACTGAGCCCCAGCACGCTGCGCCTCAGCCTCTACCTGCAGCAGTGCTGCTGACTTAGGTGCATGCAAAAATACAAGTTTACCCAAAGCACCATTTTCCTTAAGGCCAGCCTTGCTCTGAAATGGGGCTTGTCAGCTACAATCAGATTCATCAGGCATCTGACTAGACCTCTTACATGTACACCATGATTCAGAGGATCAACAGTTGCCTATGATCTAACAAGTTGCTAGCTCTTCTGCCAACTAGTTGTATAACCTATAAATCACAATAATTCACACTATCCATCGGTAGAGTAGGAATAATCATGTAAAACTTTGTGCCAAATTATCTTGTAATGTATGAATGTAAAACCTTGTACATAGACAAAGTGCTAAACAGGATTACTAATTTGCAGGGTCTACGCTAGTGCTGTGGTATTTTTATTTGAAATTCTTTATTGACAGCAGGATAGCGTAAGGAAAAACCATCCAACACACAAAATCCCTAGGCTTTCAAATTTCTTCATAGAATTTGTCACTTTGGTATTAATTAGAAGTCCCATATCAGATCAGCAGCAATATAAGGAAAATTGACAGTATTGGCAATTGACTTTTTTGGCCAATGTGGCTGATAATGTCACTGATAAATGCCCTGTGCACGTGCACTGCTGCAGCGCAGCATGCAGGTGGCCAGGAGTGCAGCCTGGCAGCATGCAGAGCTGCCAGGTCCGGCTGGCAAGTCTGTTGTGAGCAAAGGGGTAGGGAGAGGGAAGGAGCATGGGGCAGGGGCACAGATTGAGGCCCTCATAGTGAGGGAGGGAGAGGGAGTGGGGCAGAGGCTGCAGCAGGTGCTCCCCAGCCGGGTGGGGTGGGGCATGGGATGGAGCCACGAGTGGCTTGTCTGTGATGTCCGGGGTGGGGGGTGGCTCCTGCCGCTGCATGCAACCCAGGAGGGCATGGGGGGGCGTGTGCCCCTGGACCTGCATGAGGCAAGGGCAGGCTGCCGCAGTGGGCTGGGGTGGTGCCGGGCTCTTCGTGGCAAGGGGGAGTGGGCTGGGCTGTGATCAGGACAGGAGGCAGTGGTGCTGAGAGGAGGGTTTGGAGGGGCTGCTGTGAATTTTGTGATGGCTGCAGCCCCTGTAAGCCCCCTTCCAGCACCACTGCCACCCACCCTGAGCTCAGCCCAGCCCAGCCCCCTGCCAGGAAGAGCCCAGCACCACCCTAGCCTCAGCCCAAAGCAGCAGTCTGCTTTCACCCCATGCGCAGATCCAGGGGCACACTCCCCACCATGCCCTCCCAGGGCGTGCGCAGTGGTGGAAGCCACCCCCTCCTCCTCTTGTCCCCCAGATGAGCTGTTTGTGGCTCCGTCCCATCCTCTGCCCCACCTTGGCAGAGCAGCGCCTGCCCCTGCCCCACTCCCACCTCATCCCTCACCACAGGGGCCCCCAGCTGCCCCCCCAATGCCCCTTACCTCCCCTACCCCTTCCACCGCAACAGACTTACCAGCCAGAAGCTGTTCTCCATGCTGCCAGGCCGCATATCAGCAATCGCATTGGTATTGGCTGATATGGCTTGTTAAAAATCAGCCATCGGTATCAGCCCCCCAAAAATCTCTATTGGTGCACTCCTAGTATTACTTAGGCGCATGACAGTAAAACAGTCTAAAAGATTCATAAAACATACGAGTAAATTAACATCAGGTCTCCAATTCACGCACACAAAACACTGGAAATGTATTCCATTTGGACACAATGCTATGACAATACTTACTTATGCAAATATACTTTTAACAAGCTCAAAAAACTAAGCTGCATTTTTATAGAAAAGTAATGATAAAATCTGATTAAATGGTAATTACAAAAGTTGCTGTCAGAATGGTATGTAACGACTAAACAGTGAAAGCAGAGGAATAAATTGAATATTTAAAAAAAAAAGTAAAACAAAATACACATTTGTCTGCACTGGGCAACATCTCAATGGCAAACCTATATAGCTGTCAAAACCAATACCTTCTTCAAGACAGATAATAAATTTTTGCCCAGAAGAGAAGCTAACCTGAAAGACTTGGGCCTGCAAATAGTAATACCATTGATTAATTTTTCATATGTGAGTAATAGTCCCACTAAGCTTAACAGGACTATTTATAGTCTTAATTTCTCTGTTGCTTAAGTTTATGCAGGATCAATACATACCAAATCCAGGGCTGATTCTCTAGGATCTTACTTAAAGGTTATAATCAAGCAGGTTAGGATATTTAATATCAAAAATCCTTCTCCAATTCCTCACGAAATGAGTCTAGCATCCTAACATAATGTGCTCTGTTAATTTATTTTATTATTTCTTCTCTGTTTATTGCCCTCCAGTCTGCTCAAAACATTTGCCTGGTTTGTTTCATAATAAAATCTATTCTGTCAGAGTTTGTTTGCATGCCTTAGAAATTGTAATTGTATTTTAAACGCAGGTACTGAAATTTATAATTTAAAGCACATCCATATTCCTGGGTGCAAAGGGACATAACACACATATCATCACTATCCCATCCTGTTCATGATTGCCCTCGCCATCTACCCCCCCTCTTGTGATGGAGCATGACCTCTGAAATAACTGCAGCCAGGGCTTATGCTGCACATTACTGTAGTAACACAGGGGTTGGCAACCTACAGTCTGCAGCCCGGATCCTGATCAAATGGCTCTACAGGCATGAGGCTTCAGCAGAAGGAAGCTTCAGCTATGGGGAGAAGGGGAGGCAGCAGGTGCTTTCACCACGGTGCCATGGGGGAAACTGCCCACCTCTGACCCAAAATGAGCGACTCCAACCCACAGCCTGAAAAGGTTGCCAGCCACAACTGTAATGTAATCTGGCAGATGGAAACTAGGATGGAGGAGCAACAGTCACCCTATTGAAAAACTAGGAAGAGACAGCACCCACCACATTATCAACCAATTCTCTGTCAAACATGGTTTGTGAACCATACCACTACTACCAGCGAAAATGACTGGTTTTGTTTCATTTTGCAAAGTAGCATATGTATTTTTTTCCACACCTTCTGGAGAAACAGCTGCCCCCTGGGATCTAACGCCAAAGAAAGCTCCTAGAAAGACTTCCATGGGTGTGGGAAAGGGCAAGAGTAAACAACTGCTGAGGCACATAGGCAACTTAGGCAACTGCTCCTTCTCTTCCCCACTTCATAGTACAAATCTCTTGTCACCTTAGTTTTCAGAAACAATAGGAAAGGACAGGACCCAATGTAAAGAGAAGAGGGTTTGAAATATATGCTTTTCACTAGAAAAAGACAGCCCTCATTGTCCAGTGTTACATTTTAAAGATGGAAACAGTGCCTTAACTTAGTATAAGAGTTAGGAAGAGAAATATACGAAGTCAGATTCATGGGAACAGAAGAGACACCATAGCAGGTCAGACCATGGGTCCATCTAGCCCAGTATTGTGTATGCCACAACGATAAGGAGCAGGTGCTAAGGAAAGAGTATTTGTTCAGGGCCTGTCCAGGCTTCTTATTGCACTAGATCTATACTGCATGAATTTGTCAAAATCTTCTGAACCTGGTTAAGCTGTTGATTTCTACAACGTCTTATGGCAATGAGTTCCACAAGTTAATTACAACACCCATTGAACTCGACGGCATCCAGCGTCCAAAATCAATGACGGTCTTGCCATTGACTTCCGAGAACACTGAACAAGCTTATAGTTTTAACAATTTAGTATAGTTTCAAATACTAATGATCATCCAATAATACTATTCTCCCAAAGGGGACTTAGTTTCTTCTCTATGTTTCAAGGTATAAAATTCCTCAAAACCATACACATTTCCCCCTTAGCTTTGCTTGTCTCCCTCCCCACCCTCCCCGCCCTCCCTTTTATTTTTTTGCAATAGAAATGCTCAGACAAACCTTGCAGAATAGTTTCCCAAAAATCCAGGCCCTACGTTGTAAGGCACGCTGAGGCTTCCCATCCAGCTATCATCAGGTGCTGCGGGTCCTCCCATGGTGCTGTTAAGTGAAAACCAAGACAAATACACTTGGTCAATATGAAAAAAGCAGAAGTCAAATAGAACATCACACCTACAATCCAGCTAAATTTAAAATGTTATATTCTGCATAAGAGGTAGGCTTCAGGAAGTTCCTGCTTTCATATATCATACTGAGTATTCAGAATGCCTGTAAATTACCTTGAGATCCAGTAAGGAGTATAGAAGTTTCTTACCAAGACTAAAATAAGGATACAGATTTAAAGCAGGAAAAATACTTTTAAAAAGTTTCTGGACCAGTATTTCTACCTTGTGGAAAAGCAGTATTTCTGCCTTGTGAAAACAGAGTTTTTATGGTTTCTTAAAAAGATGTCTTTGTTCAGTTTTTTATTTTTACCAGGCGTTTGTCCTTGTTTTCTATTTCTGTAGTGTTCATTAAAATTGTATTACACAAAAACAGCCAGGCATCAGCCTTAATATATTTATACAAAGAAAGCAGTGCACGCAGGAATACTCAGTCCATGTGGAGAAGACTGAAGTCCACCTACCGTAACAATATTTCTGCATCATAATAGCCAATGGGATGAACTGGGATTACAGGTATCCCTACTCCTTCATCAACTTCATATCTGAAAGTATACTCTGAGAAACCAAAAATATTGTAATATCAAGTTTTACTATCCTCATCAGTTTGCATATTAATTAGAATTATTATTATTATTTTTTTTAGCAATAAAGAGCTGTTTAGTAGCTACCAGGGTCTATGTATACCCTCTCTCATTACATCACCTCCAATAAATCAGCATCCTGTCATAGGACAGGTTTTAATACCATTGGGTACATCTACACATGCTACTAGTGAGATGCAACAACACACTGCA
The DNA here is from genome assembly GCA_030014935.1 of Caiman crocodilus. Lineage (NCBI taxonomy): Eukaryota > Metazoa > Chordata > Crocodylia > Alligatoridae > Caiman > Caiman crocodilus. The sequence goes on from JAGPOW010003316.1 coordinate 183,494,544, forward strand.
GCAGTAAACTTCATGCCGGAGTCAGCTGCTCCTGGGCACAATATTTACCTGTGTGCCTGGGACCACAGCAGTGTGAGTCAGGGCAAAGCATTTCTGGTCTGGCAAGGGGCCCGGGAGGGAGGTGGGGGAATCAGCCCCAAGCTCGAGTGGTGGCATCAGACTGCAGAGGAGCTGGCTGGGGCATGACAGTCCTACAGTGCAAGGCTAGGTGGCAGACTTTAGTACCCCCATGCCCTGGTCAGTTTTGGTTACCATATACACGTGCGTTTTGGTGCAGTAAATTACTCTGCCATAGGATAGTGCTATACTATAGTAATTAATTGGCTGCATCCTAATAGTGGCACACATGTACACTGTGATGCTTTATTGGGAAGCTAATTAGTCAACTCCACAGTAAAGTGCATGCGTAGATGCACCCATTGGCTACAGTGGCTACTGTGACTTTAATGCAAAAAGTTTCATTCCCTGTAAAGAGTTTACAGTGTTTTTTATAAGCCAGTTTAAATTGGTCCTCTTGAGAAACATAGCTCCTTCCAAACCTCAATAAATCCTAACTAATTTTCTACTGCTTAGCCTATCCAGTTGCAGATTTGTAAATGGTCTCATGCTTGGATCACATGTAAAGAGACTTGCCTAGAAACTGTTTTTCCTGTCTAGCTCAAAGGAGGCCAGCTGGAACAGGATGCAGTTATGACTTGAGCCTGATCCACACAAGGGAAATCAAATGTTGCTGGAAACCATTTGTGCTTTGTACTTTAAGAGGAAACACTGGCTTAATTGCTAGTGACAGGGCAATTTTCAGAACTAGGATAGAAAGTACTGGTATCACACGTTTCAAGGTATGAATCTGCCACTCACCTTTTGCTGGGTAACCTGGTGTGAGAGGATCTCCCGCACCATTCAGGTTCAGCACATTCCCACGCTGGGCTCCAGCTCCTGGGAGGTTCCAGCCCTTTGGATAGGGATCTACTCCAGACGCACAATAGTCAGCAGGGTCTGAGTAAAGTATAACTCCTCTGGCTCCTGCTAATATGGCATTTTTAACCTACAAAATTATCTTTCTTTAGGAAATGCTAAATGTCTTTATGCAGCTAAGACAAACCTGGACTTTATATCATGTTGCCAATTGGGAGACATGTTAGAGATTGCACATGGCAGAGCTGGAGTTGTCATTATCCATGGAAAAATATGTCACGGTGTAGCACGCTGTCGCTTATGTTACCATAGTGCCAATAAGCACTGATCATTGACCATAATCTCACTGTCCTAAAGATGGGGCACAAGACCATGTCAGGATATCTGGGTGCCATCTCATGCTCCATGTCAAACTAAATACCTGTATAACTTTAGAAAAGCATTTACCCTCTGTGCTTTGGTTTTCCTATTACAGAGTGTTAATTATACCTTTTCCTTCAACATGCTTCAACTCTATAGTGCTCACTGGGCTTGTCTACATGTGCATTTATGCCAGTTTAAATTTACTACGCAGGAAGTTACTGCAAACTAAGCAGGAATAGGCATTGTCTACCCATGCAGACATTAAAGCACGTTAACACTATGTTAACTAAGTTAGTCCCAAGTCAGTCCACACACACAATATTACTGTGCAGTAAAGCATCTACACATGCATTACTGTACAGTAACTAATTGGGTATAAATCCGATACCTGCATGATGCAGGCAGTGGCGTATCATGGGTGCCTGGGGACCAATGATTGCATTTGTGCTGCCCCGCTCTACCCCCTCAGCCCCGTCCACAGCTGATCGCCAAGCGGGGGAAGTCCCACCCAACAGCTGATCACTGTGGGGGGGCAGTCCCCTGGGAGCTGGTCGCCAAGGCCAGAAAAGCCAGAGGTGAAACTGGAAGTGCTGGCAATGAAACCAGAAATGCTGCCAGGGGATTGAATACCCCCTCTGCTTGCCCCCTCCTCCCAAGGGCCCAAGCTGCACCCCCCCAAGGGCTCAAGCTGCCCACCCCCTCCATTGGTATGCCACTGGATGCAGGTTTTCTGTCAGCAACTTTTCAGGCTGGACTGACCTATCTGAGGTCAGAGGGAGGCAGGCAGTAGGACCTGTCTGCTGCCACTGCTTCTCCCCACTACCGCAAAGGGAAAGCTCTCATAACTTCCTTTTCTTCCCACTGTGGCGTGGAAGAAGCTCCCTCTTCCAGGTGCTTCTAAAGGCCCCAGACTGATAAAGCCAGGTCCGATAGCTCTGCGGGCTGTAGGCTGCTGATCTGCAGAGGCTGTGGAGTTTCTATCACTCACAGATTTTAAGCACAGGTTGGAAAAACACTTGTGCTGGATTTTTTTTAAAGCATTATGACCTTGCCTTGAGCAGGGTATTGGATTAGATGATCTCTTGAATTCTGTTCCAGCCCTAGTTTTCTGTGTCTTTTTGTGAATCTGTTGAAGCATGTTTTTAGAAGTTTGTATTCATCTTGGGAGTTTCAATAGCCAACTAATCTATATCTTTTTGTGAATTACCATTTGGATGCACTTATGCCACAGACACTCCAAGCCTGATTCTGGGAACAGTCCAGGCTCTATGTTCCAAGATATAATAAAACATTTTATGTTATACAAATGATACATGATATCTTCCTTTGTAACCATTCAGAAACAAAGGTTAAATGTAGCGGATGAATCTGTTTCTCACTAAATTTCCATCGATTCCAATGCAAGCAAAATCAGAAACATTGCTAACTAATTATGATTCTCAAGAAAGAAAAAAAAAGTGTTACTTTATTTCCTCTGAAGATTTTCCCATATCTGGCAATGACGATCTTTCCTGTACAGTTAATTCCCAGCTCACGTTCCAGCTTAAAAAAGTCTTCCATGCGACCATAGTTCACATAGACCAGATCTGCCTGTCCAGGGCAGAAAGACAGCTACAATCTTGCAATTTAACTTTATTTAGTAAAAATCTGTTAGGCAGTAGGTTTAGTCTTTGCACTTATACACTCCTAAGTCTGCTCCTAATACAACCTATGGCAAAACCCTCCCAAAGTATTTTACAGAAAAGCCTATGTCATTGCTGAAATTTTCCTATGCAATCCAAAGTTTAGAAGCATCCTTACTATGATGTTGAAAAACACAGTACTAGATTGTTGCAAAGTATCTGTATACTTCTCATGGTCATGAGTAAAGCAGCCCCATTCCTAATATGCCACAGTACAGCTGACAGACTCTCTCTTATATTATTTTGTCCCTATACATGATATGGCATATGTGGAGAATGCTGGCTGGGATAATCTATTACGGAAGAGTCAAGGGAGGGAATTAGCCGTATTAATCTGAAGTTACTAACTCTCTGAATGAGTTAGTATAGAAGAATCAGTCAGATAGACTTTTGGGACTAAGAGTTTTTAGGACATAAATATATTTCAGATACTGCTATTTTCATTTAGTTAAAGGCATAGTGGCAGGACACTCGAGGCGTCTCATGGCAGCTCCAGAGTTGTAAATTCAAGAATTGTTCTGGATTCATGTTAAAGGCCACAGCCAATCTACTCCATTATTAGAAGCAGGGATCCAGAGATAGCCAGACTCAGATGTTGGCCACACTGCTTCCCTGTGTGCTGGTGGCTGTGGAAGCGGATACATTTTAATCATTGTAGACCTTTAGGCACAGGCAGATAGATAATGGGCACTTCTACACAAGATGCTAACTGTGCAGTAGCCTAATAACACTGCTCAGTAGTGTGCTAGTCAAAAAGCATGCTAATTCACTACTGCACAGTGCTATTGGGCTACTGCACAGTAAGCATCACAAAAAACCAGGCTCCAGTGCTACTGCAAAGTAACTGTAGTTACTGCTCATGTAGTTAGTACATCATGAGGCAAGTACTAAATCAAATGCGTATTAATGAACATGTAGACTTGACTGCTTTAGGAAGATTTTTAGGGTCCTGTCAGGACTTATTGGGTTCCTTTCCATGTGGAAATCTATCATGCAGGTATATAGGTAATACACCTATATATATATCTCTGAAGTATTTCTAGCACAGATACACACCAGAAGTATATCCAGCATTTTTCATGAAGACAAAACCCCTTGTATACTATAAATCTGATTCATACAGTCTTAGGGCATTTTTTAATGGGAAGTTTTAGCTTCAGTGGGTGTATCTACACATAAGCAATTTACATGCTCGTAAACTACTCACAAGTAATTTTTCCCAGGCAGGTGTCTACATGTGCACGGAAGTGGAAGTAGATTTGCTACTAATGGCAGCAATCTGCTCCCACTTTCTGGGGCCCTGCAATGGGCCCCTGCCACCATCAGGAAGAGCACCACTGGGTTGCTAGCACAGGGGCTGGCAGGGAGCATCAGGCTAGGAGACAGCTGTGTCCTAGGCAGGGCTGGGACATTGCACCCTGCCCCTGTCTGCTGCTGGGGTAGGCACCATGTCCTCCTGCCCCAGCAGCAGGGAGCTCCTGGCCCCAGCTTCCCAGCTCCATAGGGGATTGGGTCCTGCTCCGCATGTGGCCACGGGCTGGAACCTGCCCCTCCCCTACATGTTCTTCCAAGTCCCATGCCTTGATCACCCAATGCCCCTGGCTAGGACAGTTCCCAGCCCCTGCTCCTTTGCAGGGCAGGGGGTGGATAGCTTGTTCCCGGTTCAGCTCCATGATTGTGAAGCTGGGCAGGGAACAGATTCCCCAGCCTGTTCCCCACCCAGCTCTGTGCTTGCAGAGTTGAGGGGGAATAGTTTCCCCAGCCCCCACCAGCAGGGAGCAGCCCCCAGCAACAGCTTCATGGTGGTGGGGTCAGCACAAGGAGATAAGGATCTCCCATACCCCTGCTCCCAGACCTCTGCTTCAAAATTGTGATTTCGGAGCAGGGAATGTGGAGCTCCCTGCTGCCAGGCTAGGGAGACATCGTCCTTGCCTGAGCTCTGGAGGCAGAGCTCGCCCTGGCAGCAGGCAGCTCCTGGGGGCAGGGAGCAATCTCCTGCCTCCTGGTGACTGGCTGGGGGAAGATTTGCTCCTGATCAGGTGTCTACATAAATGCTACTGCACAGTAAGTAATCACAAGTAAATTTGCTATTTGCATTTGCAGGTAACAAAAGTTACTTGTGATTAGCAAGGTTAACTGTGCAGTAATCCTGTGCACATGTAGATGCACACACTTACTGTGTAGTAAACTACACTACTACACAGCAAAGCATCTTGTGTATGCTCTTGCTATCAGTGTCTCTATATCATATGAGAATTCAATATTTACCTCCCCCGAATTGAGATCACTGCAAAAATGTTTCAAGTCAAGAGGCATACAGCATCGTAACAATTTTCCAAAACTTAATTTAATCTGTCAAGGCTCTGTAAGGAATTGTGTTCTTACCTCTGGTGTTCCTTGTGCTGAAAAAGCATTGTATGGTGGCAGCATACCAGTAACATCTTCATATCCCTGAGGGGGTGGCTCAAACAACGATGTGTTGAAAATCTACCAAAAATCCAAATTGAGTACAAATTAATTTAGTATAAATTTTTTTAGTCAAATTCTTCCTTGGGCAACCTAGCTGAAGTTTGCACAGTAAGTTTAGTTATTTAAAACTGTGTACTATTTTAGACAAATACCAGTATTTTACATTTAATACACAAAAGCTCATATATAATTCATAAACTTGACCTCAAATAAAGGTTTGTGGTGATAATTTTATGCATTTTGTTCAAACATATCAGTCCAGCGACTTTTTAGTAATTTTGTTGTTTCTCCAACTTCTTCCTTTACTTATTCAGTAGTATTTAAGTACTATTGTTTTAATTCCCATTCATGTTATTTATATGATCTTAGGTCCAGTCTTACTCTTATTCATATCACAGAGGTAGTTAGCCATGCTACTCTGAAGTCAGGCTAAAGGTAGGGCAGTGTGACACCTTAAAGACTAACTCGTTAGAGACTAATTGGTACAGAGAGGCTTGAGCTTTTGTAAGCAACAACCTACTTCATCAGATGTTAGGAACAACTATTCACATAATGAAATAGTATTCAGTACAAGTAAAGGTGGAAGGACGGGATTTTTCAGCAGGGTTTTGTAAAATGAAAAGAATAACTGATAACACAATCAGTTCTGCAAAGTTTTATTGTACTAGTACTTTTTAGAAAGGGAAGGACAAAAATCATGCATCAATTTTTCTGAAATTTCTGCTTTATTTTTTTGTAGGTTCCATCTGGTAGAAAACTGGCATGTGTGTATGTTATACATACTCTCTCTCTCATGTACACGCATATAAAAACTGAGGCCAATTACATAAGAGATCAGGAATGCTAAGATTATGGTTGCATATGCCGATTTAATTCAGCCTCTTTGGTTTGCGCTTTGTAATAATGTGCATTCATGGCACTTTAAGATCACTGCACTGAAAAAAACCAACCCAGACCTTCATGAGATCAACATCCTGACACCCCAGGGGTCATCAGTACAGCTGAAACCTTTATACCCAAGTGTAAACCACAGACTGTTACACACAGGACATGTCTATACATAGCCATAGTGATATACAATGGCAAGGTAGCTCGGTGCTATGTCAAGGTAGCATCGGCGGGCACAAACTGTGATGCTGATGCTACACTGCCGTAGTGGCTAGCTACCTGGCTGTAGTGCATCGTTACATCAACGTAGCTGCTAAAAATAACTGTGCACCCAGCACGGTTAGGTGCTTAGGTGTCAGTTTGCAGTTTACATTATGGCTGTTACTGCACTGTCATTTAGTATTTCCTAAAGCAAGTATTAAATAACAACTGCGCTATGGGGGCACTGCAGGCACACCCATGGTGAAGTGTGTGACAGCAAAGCTAGGTGGTCATCCTCTGTGCAGACCAGCACTGGGCTGGGGCTGAGGAGGGTGGAATAATTGCCAGCGAGTTTCATAGGTATTTGCTGCTAGCAGAGGACTCCCTGATCTTGGTTCTGCGTCAGGTTCAGAAAGGGAGAGCAAGCAAAGACTCCTCTTCCCATTTCCCTTAAACTTGACCTTCTGCTCCCCTCCTTCCATACTAACCCCTTCCTAGGCCCTGTTCCCCTTTCTCCCCTATTAACCTCGTCCTTGGCCCAAGTATAAATGCACTCTGGTTTTATGCCAAATTTGGCCTCTTTGCCACTAGTTCCATCTCCTGTTCCACTAATTTCCAGTTCCTGTCTTCCCCAAGTCCTCGTTGGATTTCAATGTCTTACCCATCGGCTAGGTGCTTCCAGCTCATTTTCCAGTCTCCTTATGCAGCCAATGCTCCTCCCCCCATGACCCCAGCCATAGTCTTCAATAAGTTGTATGCTCTTTGATCCAATCCACTCCCCATGCCTCTCTCTGCACCCAAGACTTGTTCCCTATGACTTCATTTCAGGCAGATTTCTCCTTGTCTTTTTGGATGTCAGCAGTGGAAGCACTGAAAAAACAGATATGAGAGTCTCTGCACTGGTGCCCAACTGCAAAATCATTTGTAAGGAGTAGTTTACAACATGTGCTGACATTATCCACCTGCAGACGGTTCTTAGATTGTGAAACAAGACAGTGGTGTGAATACAGAAGGCCCCTTTCTCTTCAAAGAGTTAATGATATATAATCATAGTTAGATCACCTCATTCCCCAGGTCATCAATAATTGAGATGTAGTTGGGCTTTGTTTCATTTGGGTAGGAAAGGAGTACATCATAATGAACCAGCTCTGCTGAATCCAGCCCAAATGATTTCCATTGGTTTTGAATTTGCTTGGCGAGACGGAAATTTTGTTCTGTTCCTGCGAGATGAGGAAGCTTTGTAAAAGAGCTAAAACAAAACAGGAAGTCATGGATAAGCAATACATTCAGACAGGACCAGAAGAGTGGATCTGAATTTTCACATCTTCAGACCATGTGCACACAGTACATTGCTACAGATTACATTCATTAGATATAAATTTGACGTACCTAATAAGATAAATGATCACAGAATGAATCAGGATAAGGTACAAAACGTAAGAATGAAGGAACTTGCCAAAATCCTAAAATAAATCACAGCAGCTCTTCACCCAAACTGTCAGAGCACTGATGTGCATATGGGACCACTAATCAGTTTTAAGGAAATTCAGGAAAAAAACCTGAGCTGAATACCTGTGTTGAACATGTTTGGTTACATTTTTTTTAAGACAACTATTTGCAAGGATCATCAATTTATTTCTGATGAAAACATGAAAGGTGTAAGAGATCCTGATGAGTCTTCTGCTCATATAATCTGAAGAAACAATGCAGGTGGGTTGGGAAAAAGGAATAATATGTAAAGTTGTTAATATACAATGAATTTCCCCAAATTACACAATGATGGTTGTGGTGTGTCCTAGGGATAAAATGTGATGACAAGGTATAGTTAAAATAATTAATTCAAACTACCTGCTTTTTTTAAATAAAAGGATAATATGACTGCTGTTAACAATATTTAAATACAGAAAACAAAACAAAACAAAGGTAATTGTGATATAAGGAGTCCAACCTGAAGCCAGAATCTATTAACATCAATCATCTCAGGCTAGTGCGCTAGTAAATAGTAAATATAGAGAAAATATGGTCTGAAGTTAGTCTACAAAGAGCACCTTTACTCTGTGTTCGCTGGAAGCTGTTTTAGGAGCAATGAAGGAGGGAGGAAGAGTGAGAAGGACTGTGTATTTTCCTGCTTCCATCTTCCTTCTTAACAATCAAGTATTGCTCACTAATTACTTGTGATTGGGCTTGCTGGACTAATGGTTTGCTACTAAATGACCTGTCTTATACACCAGAGAGAAGATATAAATCTGCAAACTAGCGACTGTATACTTGACTCTGAATAATCCATCATTATTTGTGATTAATTAAGTACTGACAGTATGCTTAGCAATGCAGAGGGCATACATTCAGGTAATATGATGTTAAGTGATTCAGAAATGCTGTCTATAAAATAACTGAAGTAAAAACACAGGCTGTTTGTTCCATTTGTTTGTAAAAGACAAACCCTTACTACCCTTCCTGAAAGGCCATGGCACTAAGGAAGAGATGCTCTAACCTCAACAACTCAGTGTCTGATTGTGGGGTGGAAAACCAAAATAAACAATCGGTAAAAACATAAACCAGTTAAACAGATTAAGTTCTCATATACTAATAGTATATATTCAAGTCCAAAATAATTTTAAAACATTATTTCCATGAACATCAGTCCTCAAACCTACCTTAAATGGAGTTTTTCAACAGTAACACCAGATAAAAATAATTTGAACTAACACCATTACAGTGCTGTTCCATTTGTATCAAAAACAAGTATTATAAAACAAGAAATTACAAAAATTAAGGTTAAACTTAAAAGAAACCTGAAGATGTTCAGGTACAGAAACGGACAGGTAAGACATCCGAAGAGCTGTAACACTGTTCCATTGCAATGCCATGCAATGATCATGCAATTATGGGTGATGTATATTAATACATTTTGTCTCCAGATTAAAGTGCTGTGCAAAGATGACTCAGGGTTTATTTACTATTTTTCTCCTTGTGGTTTCACAGGTCAATGATCAACCAGGACAGAATTAAGTCTGAGTAGTCCCAAAGGTAATATAACTCTGCATTTTCTGATGTTTAAATTTTCCTATTCCCATACAAGGGCTGCAGATTAAAGAGTTTACTGGAACTTCAATTAGGGTGTAGTGTGGGAGTCTTAACTATTCATTTGTTTTACAGTACCTTTAATGAGTCCTGGATAATGGTGTACCGATAATGTCTGCAGTCCCTACTTTTTATATAAATTTTTCAAAATATTGAAGAAAGGTATTTGGCATATCAAACGAAGCAAACTAGATTAAGTTAATCCACTACACCTAAGACTTCAACATAGTTACAGAATTTCAGGGGTGTTGGTTGTAGCTGTGTTGGTCTAAGGACATAGGCAGACAAGGTTTCTTGGGTAAATGTGGTATCTTTTATAAAACCAACTAAATAGTTGGAATACTAAGTAGTTTAGATTATTTAGTTAGTCTAATAAAAGATATCACATTTACCCAAAAGCCTTGTCTACATAATTACAAAGGTATTTCATGTTATTTTCAGCATGTATATTTTCGAGACACTCACTCACATGTACACATACACATACCCCACTTAAGAACTCTCTAATTTAATGTGAACACAAAAACCAACATAAGTTCCATGTACTTCATTATGTGTAATTGATGATAGAAGTGAAAAATTGCAGTTCAAAACACATAAATGTACAGAAAACATGAGTTCTTTGGTCTCTTATAGACCCTCACAAACTTAACATGTCAAATATCATACTTTTGTCCTTCACGGGTGAAGAGGACCACATCCAGTGGGGGAAGGGGAGGGAAGAAGAGAGAAGAGACATGGGAAAGAAAAAGGGACGGAGAAAAGGAGAAAGAAGGAAAAGGAGAAAAAAGGGAACGGGAAGAGCATGAAGTGGGGTGGAGACTAGGTCGTGTGAGTACGTAGGTGACTTATAAATCCAATCTTTGCTTTGAACAATCTGCTGCAGCAGAGGCAGAAGACTGTTCAAATATCAACTTATATCATTAACCATGGGCGACTTAGGTTGGATGTTTTGAACATGTTTGATTATATGTATTTTTTTAAGGCTAATATGCACAAATATCATTAATTCATTTTTGAAGATAAAAAGAAAGGCATAAGGTCTAGGGGCAAACATTACACAGAAACAGGTTTAAGTGATCAGAAACTGATTTAGATCTGTTTCAGAACAGAACAGCTGTTCAGTGCTCATAAACCAGTTTGAAAATGGCTGAAACCAGTTTGAATGAAACCTAGTTGAATGTAGTATTAGACTTAACTGATTTGGCTCAAACCGGTTTCTGCAATGTCTGTCCCAGACCCTTGCTAGTTGAAGATAAACCAGACACCCCCTGTACCCCAACATGCTCTCTGGGCTGGGTGGGGCTCTCTGCTCCACAGCAGAACTGGCCCCTCTGCTCTGCTCCTTGGCTGGAGCTCCAGCAGAGACTTGTAGGCACAGCAGGGTCTGCTTGGCTTCCCCCTTCCCTACCTGCCCCCTTGCTGCTTGCTAGACAAGCAGGAATCTCCCCTCCCCCCCTCCCATCTCCCACAGCATGGACTCCAGCCCCAGCGGCCCTAGGCCTGTGATATGCTAGCTGATGCTGAGAAGTGTCTCTGTGTGTGAGTCTCTCCAATTTCACTGGAACAGGCTGACAGACCACTTAGGGCTGTTTGGAGGTAATCAACAGGTCGGCTGGTAAGCTGTTTAAGAAGAGTTTGAAGTAATGAAGAGAGGCTATTGTTTTGTGATAAACACTTGGCCCCTTTCTGGCTTGCTTTCCTGTCAGTTTGTTGCAGACAGTATAAAGAAGTGGGGAGGGAGATTTAAAAGCTCTGTATCATCAACAGATGCATGCACTGCCCACACACGCCTCCCCTTGTCTCCAAGTGCTAGCAGAGGACTGGAGTCTAGCAACACTCCCACCCCTTCAGCAAGGAATGGGGAAAAGCCTGGAATGGTGCAGGCAGACCTCCTTAATCAGAGCATCCTGCTGGGACTTGGCCATGTTCCCCCTCAGTTCAGCACTGTGCAAGGAAGGGAGGGCTGCTCTGGTGCCCCTTGGCTTCTATCCTGAGCCACTGCAGGCATGTGCCTGCATGTCTGGCAGGTTTGTGCAGTTACAAAGTGATTTAGCCTAGCCAGGTTAAACTAACTTGCAAAGATTGAATCAATTCAGACTCAGGCTTGTTGAATGCCTGTCCCTAGCCAAGAGGTACTGATGAGCTGTTCATATAAACTGAAGGAACAACACAGGTGTTAGGACTCAAACAGCTGTCTTTACTGATCATATACAATATACAGAGCCTAGTTATACTGTAGATCTGGCAGGGTCCTCAGTGAACATCACCACAGGGCTCACACAAAAATTACTACACATTATAAGTACAAAACCCATTATTTATGAATATGTGAATTTATTTATGAATGCCATTGGACTCTCGTAATATTTGCTTACATGGTTAGTATATTCCTACAGGGTGAATTATTTTCAATTTTACACAGATTAGTCGGGTCACTTGATGCTGAGACACTGAGAGATTAATAAATAACTAGGGATTAGTTATTAAACTTACTAAATAACAGTTCACATAAAACAAATAGAATTACATACCTATCTCTGAAATTAAAACACTGTTCTTTGATGTCAGGATTTGGAAGATGCATAGGGGGAAAAGCTATACTACCTGGAGATGGGGTTATAGAAAAAAAGTTTTGAATAGAGAGAGAACAAGAACATATATACTCTCAATAGATGTTTTTGTAATAAACAAGTATTATTCTTACTATATTATTTTCAAAAAAATCATTTCTATTTATAAGTTGAGTCTACAGCAATGTTTTTGCTATATGCAGTACTATTAATACCTGCATTTATTTAGACTGTGGACTGAACGGGCTCCCCAAAACTGCCAAAAGAAATAATATCCAAAACACCAAGAACATGAAAGAATTGTGCTTGAGGAAATATTATTTCATCTATATTTATACATCCTTTATTTCTCACATCTTCCAACTAGTTTGAAGAAAGTACTCATTGGAGTACAATAGTTTCTAGAAAGACAACTTAAAAAAAATAAAGTGAATAGTAATTTCTGGACTAGTTCTAAATATTCTGCACAGACAAAGTAATCCTAACATATCTTAGCATCCCGGCCTTCACAGGCTCTTTCTTGGAACTACTATGTTCACCTTGTGGCTTTCATGACTGATATAATTATGTGAAAACGAGGGCTTACCGAAGAAACTCCTTGATGTTTTCTGCTTTCATTTCAGCTACAAGTTTCTGTCTCATATCTTGATAAGCATATGATGAGCTGCCTGTTTTTACAGTTGGCTTCATAAACCAGCCTGAAAAATATCACACAATCTTGGTATTTCTCAAGAACCCTGATTGTCGACCACTTGAGCACAAGTGACCAGTATTATGAAAGCCAATGGAACATTTTGGTGCCTGAAGCACATGCAAAAATATTGGCTGGACTGGGTCTAAATTTGTAACAGGAACTAGAGAGCAAAACCTGTATCATTTACTGAATCATCTAGTGACAAAAGACAGTAAATCCTTCATAAAAATAGTTTTATTTAGATAGGTATTTCTCTCCCACTAAGTGTAGAAATATAACTCCAAAGGAGAATTACTAATTGACTAGTTGCCAGTGAAAGGACAGTAAGATCCATCTTAATCACCATGAGAATGTACTGAACAAATGAAATGACCTGATCCCCTTTGTCAGTGACTCAACCCTGGTGTTTAAAGACAAAAGCAAGCAGGAAAATTTTCAGGATGAGGAGCTAAGGCTCCAGGACTTCCAGGCCAGCCTCATAAAATTTGGTGTTTTGGGGAAAATGAATTTAAAAATTGAAGAGCAAAGTCCCTTGGAATTTAATCAAGTCAAGAAGAAAAACTTTGGCCTTGTAGCACAATGGATAGTGCATTGGACTTCTAGGTAGAAGAAGATATTCAAAGGAGAAAAAGAAGAAAGTACTAAAGGGAAGCTACAGCTGCTAAGTTTGGCCCTGGTTTTCCTTGCATATTTGTGTGGTTTGCCTTAAAAATGAAATCCTTTCCCAACATCCCTCCCCTCAAGAGGTCATTACCACAGCACATATGACTGTACACACTGCCTTAGCTAAAGCACAGAGTAAATGAACAGCGAGAGGTTTCCCTTCCCACTTTGACTGGGGTATGCCAATGTTCCCGCTGGGACTTAAAGCCAGAGGTTCCTAGACAGACACCCTTGCCCCCCTGCCCAGGATCAGACCTACCACCGTATATGGGGTCAGGAAGGAATTGTAGCCCATGGTCAGAGTGGTATGGACTGTCGGGGTTTTAGCCGTCTGTAACTGGGGAGCATGGCCCTCTACCTCTTGACGGTATATTAACAACCTTTTACCAAAGCAGGACATTGGCTGTTATGGTCCCCTTGCTTTACCTGTGGCAGATGAGGGTGTTATGTCTTGTGCTGCATCACGGTTACAAGTAGTTCTACGAAGTGTATGGATTTGTATAGGATGGTTTGGATAGGAATGATCCTGCCTCAGGCAGGGGATTGGACTAGATGACCTCTGGAGGTCCCTTCCAACCCTACTTCTTCACGAATTCCCTGATCTACCATTGACACTGGCATTAGATGTGTGTGGTAACAGAAACATGGGCAGATCGTGGGGGGGGGGGGTGCAGTGGTGTAGTTGTATTCCCCTTTGATTCCTGCACTACCTAAAATTTAAAACCAACTGCTTGGGAGGGGCAGCAATGCTGAGTTAATTGACTTCATGGCTCTTTGTCCTCTCCTTGATTCCTGTTAATCTCTCTCTACCCCACAGATGTTAATGACCCTCTATCCTTTTTAATGGATTTAATGTTCTACTATTTAAACTATCAAGTACATCCATGAAACGTGAAAGATGCCAAATTTTAGCCGATTTTGGATTTTAAACTTCACTGCAGAACAACAAGAAAGATTTTTTCCCTCCCTGCCTGTCATCTGACACCTCCAGGGAAGGAATTGTACCTGATCTACACATCAAAGAGCCACTCAGCACAGCTCAGAAAGACACTCTCATGGACCCGGAGGGACAGCCTTCCATCTCCAGCTCCCTCTGTGCAAAAATGAAGTTTATTTCCTACCTGTGGGGATGTTTCACCATCTACACTTTTCCTAGAGCCTGACAGCTCGAAAAAAAAGGACAATTTTCTTGCAATGTCCCAGTTGGTCTAATAAAAGGTATCATTTTGGAACCAAGAGTTCTAGTTTTTTGTATATGTACTATTCAAACTGTGCTTTCTTTCCACAATTTTGCTGTTTGCTACCCATTCCTCCTAATGTTTTGCTTGTAGTTCCCAGCCCTGCAGAC